>CP137686.1:22186036-22278536 GCA_037976565.1 Mesocentrotus franciscanus | reverse complement strand
ACATGGCTTATGTGTTTTTATCACACTACCAAGTTGTAATGTGCTACCTGATATTTTTGTTTAAAGCCCCACTGGACTACTTGCTCCCTCTATATAGAAAACAATACATAAGCGGTGCCCGTTGGTCCCCCATGATCCTCTTTTTCTTATGTTAATTGAGAGCTGAGTTGATTAACCACCTATCAGTGACCACGCTGGGAGGTCTAATCCCTCCTAGCCAAACTAGTGCAGACAGGCTTTAAACGGGAACAAAATTATATGCGCAGGAGATTCCATTCATTTTTTTTTTAATAGTAAATGTTCGTTACCACTGGCGGCAATTATTTTTGTGTTCAGTGTGTTGAAGGAAGTTGGGGAGACACATGGCCAGCTAGCGTTGCTGTTTGAATTAGAAATTGGTTACAATATTTTAAAAAAAGGACACTTTATTGTGAAATAGCAGTAAGAGATTGTGGCCCGGGGGAGGAGATCAACACTGTAGGCATAAAAATGATTAAAAAAAACCAACATATATAGGGCGTATAGGAGGGAGATTTTAAAATGCCCATTTTGCTACCAATTCTTAATCCACCCTCGCGTATTTATTTTCTTGTTCATTTCTTTCCATAACTCTCCCCTATTTGACTTAATTCAAAACTTCTACCTTTTATTTTATCTTCTTTAATTTCCCCTCATTATTCTCTCTCTCCCACTTCTCCCTCTACTCGTACTTCTATTCCTAGCTCGATGGCAAGGACTTTCAAGAAAGATACACAAAAGCGACTTCAATAGATCTTCTTTAGAAATCGTGTTCGGATAATGTAATATGCCACTGTCATGTTTGCGGTTCTAGGCACCTACCCCCTGGACAACCACCCCCCGGATAACCACCCTCTAGGACAACTAATCCCCTAGGACAACTACCCACAACGACAACCATCCTCTAGGACAACTTTCCTATAGGGGGTAGTTGTCCTGGAGAGTTGTTGTCCTAGGGGGTATTTGTCTGGGGGTAATTGTCCGGGGGTAGTTGTCCTAGGGGGTAGTTCTCATAGAGCGTGGTTATCCTAGGGGTGGTTATCCGGGGGCGGTTGTCCTTGTCCAGGGGGTAGATGTCCGGATACGCAAGTTTGCACATTCAAATTGGTGATGCACACAGCTGTGTTTTTTTTTCTTTCCTTTTTTAAAAAGTCTCTGCGATCGTGTTTACTTTGTATTCCGCTCCCATTTCTTTCTCATATTCCTCCATCTTCCTTCTCTGTCTCTTTAACCATACTTGTCAAATAGTCTTGTAACTTTATTATCTTATTCTCATTTTGTTTATATCATATTCTTATCCTCCAGGAGGGCGTTAACTCTGTGAAATAATGATATACATGTATGTACAGTTAACAAATAAATTATTCATACCCTTACCAAATTTTGCAATTTTTAAAGTATGTGAAAATTGATTTGTCCCCATTCGTGTTTCTTAAAAATAGGACATATTCAAGCTTACATCTAAAAGTATTCAACAAAGGGCCTAATTCAGCGAATCCACCTTTCATTCTTGAGTTACGAAACTCACAAAAATCATACAATTTACAAGGGGTATGAATCATTTAGTTGTTAACTGAATGTCAATGCCCTCCCGACATTTTCACATTTTTACATTATTCCAACCCTCCCTAGCTCCCCGTCTCTCTCTCTCTCTCTCTCTCTCTTTTACTCTTATCTCACTTAATATGAACTCCGCCCTACATCTTTTCATTTCTCTCTCTCCATCTCTCTTATCGTGCTCATATAAAATGCAATATCTCTCTCTTTGGGGGTTAACCATCATCTTCTCTCTCACTGTATGTTCAGTCATATGTATCTCCTCTCCATTTCTCCTCACTTCTTTAATTCCATGACATCTTTCGACCTTCTTCCCACTCTTTCTTCTGATCTACCCTTCAAATCATCTGCTAACTAATGTACTTCACCACATAGTTAAGGCCCTTCTGGCTCTGAACAGACAATATGCAACTGTACATGTATTCTATATCCCTTTCAGGACAGGATATATTTTTATATACTTTTTGTTCCTCAAATTGGCAACAATACAATTTTTTTTCTTTTATTGCTATAAAATAAAATATAAAATTTAATGTCTCTATAAACAATATACGTTGGCAAGAATGTTGTAAAAATGTTTTTTTTTAATTGCAAATTTTGATTGAAAAACAAAGTATCTCAACATGTTGCCAATTCAAGGATTTGAAGGCTAATTTCCCATTTTAAAATTGCTGGCATCAAACGCAATATAGTCATGGAACAAATGTGGATGCAGTCTGTGCAAAAATGTTTGCCCTTTCTACTTGTGCATCTGGCATATTTTTAGTGCTCTGAATAAAAAGTTTTTGGGCCAAACCTAAAAAATGTGGAATGATTGTCGTGAAAGGGATATTCTACCTTTTCACAATCTTTCCAAAAACAGCATACTGTACTCCATATCTTACAAATAAGTCTGTGAACACATGATAACATTGTTTGAAACTAGTGAAAAAGAATCACTTTTAATAGTCTTTCATTCCAGTCATCATTCTGTCCAAATTTCCATCTTAGACCGCATAAGGGGAAAATGGGGCGAGATGGGAGCTTTGTGAATGAGCTTGCTTTACACCTTTGCCACATCACTAAACCGACTCCATTCTGAATTCAAACCAACCAATTCTTGGCCATGGAGAGCTATGACATCAGCATATTTGAAGGAGGGAGTTGGGTGGGGGGGAGCATAAAATAAATGCATAAAGTGTAGATATATTTCAAAAATAATTTGTCTTCCTCAAAAAAGTCATTTTGGATGATGCCCCCCTCCCTTGTTTTCCTGTCACGCAAACCAAGGCTTCTTAACCATGGATGTTAGAAATATATAAAATCTTTATTTAAAACATATGTATCATAGTGAGTTGAAATGTTTAGCCCCTGAGGTGAAGGTCTAGATATGCCACTGGGCTATGGGAATATTTGGTTTGTTGTTGGCCTGGTGTTGGCCTAGTTGGTGCAACTGGGGTATGAAATTTGGCTCTTCAAATTTCCCTTCTCTTCTGTCTGTGCCTATATGATCGTGATTCATGATTCCACAGAGTTCGCATCAGATATATTCTTCAAGGGATCTTCTTCCAGCAGGGAATCTGAAGAGACCTGCACCGGAAAGAAATGAAAAGGTAAAGAACATCACTTAGTTTAGGTGTTATTGGGAGAAGACAGTTTTCACATTCACATCAAGTATGGTGAGACACAGGTATCTGTAAAGGGCATTCCATGCAAACTGCAATTGTTAAAAGTCCAAACGAGTCCTGAGAAGTTAAATGATGCCATTCAATTCCTATAAAACATAAACTATGATCAGGAGGCTGAATGGTAACCCCCTCCCAAATTGAAAATACACTGTATACAAATAGGGCCCAGTTCATACATACATCCAGAGCCCCTTTTACAGTTAAAGCAAACTGAAAGGAATCAAGAATTGATGATAAACAATTCAAGATGGGAGAGAGACAGATGGAATAGAGAGAGAGAGAGAGAGAGAGAGAGAGAGAGAGAGAGAGAGAGAGAGAGAGAGATGAAGAGGGGAGGGGGGAACTATATACCTATGGTCCATTGAGATTTACAATAAACTGATTTACACTTCTCAAGCTGGTTTAATAACACATACATGTACCTTGTGCATCCTTCCATTCAGATTTTCCATGTCAGGCCAGGTGCTATCCTGTCAGGTGACTTGCATTGGTAGTCAGGTGCTTTGTCATGTGACCAGTGCCACAGCCTGCTATAACATAGCAGCAGTGCGGGTTGTACCACTATCAAATGACATCACAGCTTCAAGTCAACCTAAACCATGCCATCAAACAAAAATAAACATAAAAATAAATAGTTAAGTACAGTAGTATTGTGTACGAAGAACAGCTTTGAACAAAGATTTAATCAGTCTTTCATCTTGCACACATCAGAGGACAACGCAAGATTAGATACAAGCTGATATCAAACTATAAATGAGAACTCCATTTATATTTTAAATTAAGTATTAGGTGCTTTCTTGCACTTTACTCTGATAACTGCAAATTGTCAAGCTCCAATATGTCTTTGTGCAAAGCTATTCTTCGATTTGAAAAAAAAGGAAAACAAAGGAAATTAAGATAAAGAATTGTCCTATAATTGCCAACTTTCATTAAAAGAAGTTGTAGTTTGGGACAGTGTGTGGTTATTCACAATTCTTTAATAACCATGACCTTATATTCTTCTTTCTGAAAAAAAGTTTAACTTTCAATCTTTTTAAATTTTTTTTTTGTATTGGTCTCCTTTACATTGAAGACAGTTGAAAAAATACACTTATTTGGAAACTAGGTTGCAAAATGTTATATTTTCATTATAAATAAAAACAGGAGAAAGGAAAGACACTTTCAGTCAACTTTACCCTATTGACAAAACAAAAAAAAACATGCAAATTAACTGTACCAACTTGGGAGTCTTCTTTCTCTAAAATAAGCGGTAGTGGGATGGAATGAAGTTACTTGTTATTAGAAAGTAGAAACACCGTTTTCGATTTCCCTTTCTTTCGAACAACATATAATGATGCCTAGAAGTAGCAACTGTATTTATTTAACATTTCTGGCAGAAAAAAAAGTAATAGAAAAGATTTGATGGAATATGAACAAAACATACAAAATAAACAATGAATATCAACTGTATACTTAGAAGTTGGAGTTGAGATGTTGAGTGACACATGTACATTTCAAAGTCACAGATGATTTAATTTTTGTAGTTTATACAACTTGAAGTAAGATAAATTGGAGTTTCATGATCTTACATATATATCCATGTTCTTCTCTTTTTTATTTTCCCAACCCACTCAAGAAAATTGGTCATGGCTTGTACTTCACAACCGAAAGGTCAATCCTGGTCAATATTTACATTCCCTACTTGTCTCAAATCATGTGAATGATGTTGATTATTTCAGCAGGTTTGCGCAGTTGTTTGGTGCAAATAGCATGCTAAATGTCAAGTTTGAAAGAGTTTCATTTATTTGGTTACATTCCCTTTCCACTTGATTCTTCGTTGTCCTTGCAAATACTTGAAAAGTAGCTCCATATATCAGAGTACTTAATCTACTTACTTCTGATTATTAACCAATCAGTTACCAAGTTAAACATGGTTAAGAACATACCATTGTGACAATTTCTAAGGTCTTCAAAAGCTCTTTCAAATTGCACAAAATCATGTGCAAATGTTCATTCTCCTACTGTTTTAGCCCCAGATTCAATTTTTGTTCTTCTTTCTTCATAGAATGGTGGGAAAAAATATTGTTGAGAAAATAAAACAGGCATACACCTAAACCTTCTATTGATTCCTTCATTATTGTTTTGTTGATATCATTTTTCCCTTGAAAGGTTGAGCTCTGTTCACCTTCAATAACTCGAGTCATATCAAAATAATAAGATTTCAATTTCTATATCATACAATGTTTATTTGGATCCACAATTTGTTTTCTTGTATACACCTGTATAAATGCATTTTGTAAAAGCTCAGTTACGAACAATTCATAACTTTTGTTATATATTGACTTGTCATGTTTTCAGCACAACTGTGAACTTTTATCCTTTTCACAGAAGTTTGGAGATTTGAATTTGCCCTTTAATATTTTTGTTCATACTGCAGTTCTCCTGTTGAAATCAAATTTATTTGATTTGTGCAAATTGCAGTCTTTTTTTTGTTGGTAATGTTCTACAATTAAATGAAAAGATGAGAGTGACTAGTATTTTTGTTCTCTCTATTTCATACTTACCACATTTCTGCATTTTCTTTTTTCTTTTCCTTGAATTTTCCTGCATCACATATCTTGTATAATGGAGTGCTTTCTCTGCGATCCTTTTCTCCCCATCTTCTGGGGACTTGTCTTTTGTATATTTTTAATAAATACAGTTGTCGACATTTCTTTGTCGGTACACACTTGGGCTCCTTACTTTACATAAGTGGTTCAGATCAAGGATATAGCAAATAACAAGTGGGCAGCAATATCTCGATAAGAAATTATTAGCACATGATATTTGTACGCGTAAACAAGAAGGTTCGGTTCTGATAAAGGTTTCTTTTTTTAAATGATAATATCTGGGCTTTCTCTTTTCATTTCAAGCCCACACAAATCAATATCATGATGTAAAGCACTAGCAATGTCTCATGAAAAGAATTGCTCTTCAAATGCTCTAAAATTCCAAACAGGACTATAAAGAATTATAAAAAAAATTAAAAAGTTTTCTGACAGCATACATTTGCATTATCTTATTCCCTATTTCACATCCAGTGCATTATTACTTTGTGATTTTTTTCATTTTCAGCACGATTTAGTCATATTCTCCCTTCATTTTGACAACTCTAAAGTCTAAACCTAGTAATACATAACTGTTCCTATTTACTAAATACATCAACCATTCTGTAAACTTCTAGATACTTTCTTTCATAATAAATTGACCTGAACAACACTACATATTATCTTTCAGCCTGGGTTATATAGTAGCTTCATCTCATGATTTGTATGTATGGAGCTAGAAGGGCATTAACTCATATACAGTACATAAAGTAAACACCCTTATGGCTCTGACCAGACGATATCTCTGTACCTGGTACAAACATAATGTAACCAATAGTCCAGATTGTCAATAATACATGTACCAGGGTTCCCACAGAATTTTGAGAACCAAATTCCATGACTTTCCATGACCCATTTTGCCTTTTTCCATGACCACATACGTACCATTTTGGTATGGGTTGCAGCATCCAAGTGGCGTACAAATACCACAAAGTGATATGCATGTGTACATTACTTCATGTTCATGATGGACTCCGCCTCCCCCCCACAATGTCCATGATTTTCTGTGGCGTTGGGATATTTTTTTCTCCAAGACTTTCCAAGAATTTTCAGAAAACTTATTTTCCATGTCTTTCCAGGTTTTTTTCCATGACCGTGGGAACCATTGTACATACACATGTTCATGTATATTTTGGAAGGGGACCAGAATCTGTATCTGCTCTGTTTTTACGATATCTTATGAACACAATTATGAATAGAGAAATTATATAATTGCTTCTTGCATGTATACATACATGCAGTTCAAAATTTCTGATCTGTACGTCATGCCATCTTCATAAATCTTAAATTTTCACATTCTCTCTTTCTTCCTTGAAACTCTGGACTGTTTTTCATGGAACAGATGGTTCTGCCTGATCAAAAGAATGTATTTTGACAAGATATGGAAACATGACAGAGTATATTCTCTGGAATTCAGACACTAGTTTGATTTGATTCATTATTCAATTGTTGAAATAAGGAAAAAAGAACAAAATATTTGCGCTCTCTCTTTCCCACTCATTTTCATTTTGGTAAGAAAGGTAAACAGTTTCTTTTCCATCAAGCTGTGTATCATTTGAATGTTGACAGAATAGTAAACCTATCTACATGTAGTTGTTCTTTGAATAATTTCAATGAATGGCTTTTCAAAGCGATTTTCTCTGATGGTATCAGTAGGTAAGGTAACGAACTAACGATACCTTTTATTATATTTTGTATTTCTCTGATGACGGTTCCATCCGATTGGAAAACAATGTATTTTAACAAGATATGAAGTCTTGCGGAGTATATTATCTGGCATTATCTGTGTGCCTTTAGCATTTAATTTCATGTGGATTTGGCACCTTACAAATCTCATATGTTTCATTATTATATAATAATTACTAGAAAATATAGTTTCAATGTGTTGTGCAGGAGAATATCAACAGTTGTGAAGGCCGAGAGATGTGCCTTTCTTCAACCCTTTTCTTTCCCTGATTCAAAACTCTTTTGTTTGTTTACTTAATTACTTGTAATATAGTGTGATGAACATGGCAGGTATGTATGTATGACATGAAAAGTTCAGAGGGTAAAAGGTTGTCTTCCCTCGTAAAAGGTTTGTTTGTGATGCAATATGAATGTAGAGCATGTTTATTGAGTGTAGGTTTAGTTAGGTTTAGTTTGAGTTATGGCATGATTGTAATAAAAATGGACCATGACACAGATAAGTACATACATGTATCTAATTAGTGTAAAGCCTGCTGCAATGATAATGAAATCCTAACAATGATAGATATTTGGGGTGAAATTCCCAAAATTATTTTGACACACAAATCGCATGAAATATAATCTAAAGACCAATAATCCTTGATAATCTTGATGTTCACTTATTTTACCCATCTACAAAGGGAATATGTATATATATGTATATGCTTGTAGTTAAGCAAGCAGGGGACCCTACAGCTGTAAGTCCTACCCAAAGGAACTTGTAATTGAGAACTGATGTCTTACCAAAGAGCACAAGCACATCAAGTAGTTTCGAACCCAGGGCATCCCAGTAATGACACCATTTTTAAACCAATCAGCTACTACACATCCCTAATCATAAAAAAAATTATAAAATACAAATTGTTTTGGAACAGTAACCTATCTAAGCCCCTCTTTTCCTCACACACAACAGAAGTGTAGTTTTGGCATTAAAGGCATTGTTTAACAATGTTAAATCTGAGATGCACGGCCCTACGTGTTATCAGTGTCTGTGATATGGTGTAATATTGAAGCCCTAAAAAAATTGCGCTTCACAATGATTAAGAAGTGCCTCAAAAAGTAAAAATCTTTCAGTGACCGGTTTTACCATACTCGTTTTCCCAATAGACTGTAGTGTTATGAAAACCGTTAGGAAAACGCAAAATTTGATTTCGATTTCCAATCATAAATATCTTGATAATCAGACAGGCGATCGGCTTGTTAAAGTCATGGGGTTCCTGACTGACCTAAAGGTTTATAATTATCATTGCAGCATGAGCTAAATCCAGGATTTTGTTTCAGAATCTGAGACAAAGTTACCTAATCCCTTTAAGGGTCATACTGTACAGTTTTGGTAAGCCATCAAAAAATTCTTTGATTTTAGATGATAAATAGGGAGATACTAGCAATACTAAGCTGCTGTGAAGTTTTTTTTTCATTCTCAACTGAAATATTAAACAAATGAGAGCAAGTAAATAACTAACACGTAGATACCATCCTGCGATGTAAATTCTAACAACGGTAACCTGCACTACACACGTGTAAAACTTATCATGACTGTGTGTATATATGCTATTTAAACACATACGCCGTCTCCAAGTTAAGCTCTGAGATTAATGAGCCAGGAGCAGTCGTGTAGGAAAGATCCTAGCGTAGAGGAGTGTTTAGCTGTTATCTAGCATTACATGGAGATATTTACACTGCAATTCAAGGGTTCAAATTTAAAACTATTTCTGATGAGATTAAAATGGAAAAGGGTTCAAATTTAAAATCATATATAGAATACCAAGCAACTTCGTACATACATGTACAATGTATATATGTATTTTGATATATGGAGAAGAACATGAGACTCCATTTAACATGTTCCTTTCCATTTTTGTTTCCTTTTGCTATCAAAACTGTACATGTAATAACCACATAATTGTTAATGCAGCACGCCCAGTTAGTGTTATGTGAAATATTTCAAAGAATAAAAAGCGTCAGACAATTCTTTAGGTTCTTTATCATAGTTTATCAATACAGCGTTCAATGTCTAAAAGATGACAATACTACATACAAAGTGCGATACATAATTCATACAAGAGACTTAAAAAGACAATTACTTGATGATCATTTTTTTGTTAAAGATACATAATAAAAAATAAAAGCAGTTACATTTTTCAGCAGCAGATACTTTTAGAAACCTTCTGTTTTCCCCTTCTTCTTGGGTTTTGTGTGTGTTTTTTTGCATGAGTAACTTATTTCTAATTTATATCACATGTTCACATATGTAATTCACCCTACACGTAATTTTTCCCCGTCATTTTGAGTTACTTGCTTCAGTTTGAGATAATGTTAGCATAGTACAGTGGATGGGAAATTTTTTAAAAGAGGCAAATTACCGGAGAATAAATCCTTATAACAATATTTTGTGCATTAAAAAGTAAAGTACAAAATAAAATAATGATGAAGATAAAATAAAAACTAGTGCATAAATATCCTATATTTGGTCAAAGTTTTTCTTCTGAACTCTAAATTTTTGAGCATCCATATTATCCCAATCTCTTGATATCTGCTATTGGTTCTAACACCCTTTTTTTTGTTGGAACACCATAATGCCTCATTAAAAATGGATGAGGTTACAAATACATATGTACACATTCTTAAGGAATTTGTCTATAGATCGAAATTCACATTTTTTTCATGAATTGAACATCAATTACAGCAACAAGTTTGATACATTTCTAACGTAATGCGTAATTCAATTTACCTATATAACAAATTTACAATGGCACACAACGTACCTTGAGATACCACTCGCTCCATTCAAAATCTTTTTCTGAAACCTGATTATATTTTTATTAAAATAGTAAAAACAAGTGTTTCTCAGTTTCTTGATATCAAAAGTACTCTGGGCATAAATGTCTTTCCATTTCATAGATAATGCTTTTAACGGGGCATAACAAGGTTTTCAGTTTATTTTCACAGGAACTCTTTCTTTAATTCATAATCTGCAGTGTATGAATGAAAGTGACTTCCAAAATTATACACCTTCATTTTGCACTTCAAATTTTGCAGACTCTGTTTTCCATCTCTCTCTGCATGTGGAGGTTTACATTTGTATTTTTTCTTTTTGTGTCTAGTAACTTTGTTTCTGTATTGAAACACACCTCATTTGTTAATTTTATTTTATTATTATCATTTTTTTTTTTTGGGGTGCTTCTCAGTTTTTTTTTTAATGCATTCATTCCATTGTACAACAGCTCAAGAAGTCGTTTCAGTAATGGATGAAAAAGATTCTGTTAAAAATTATATACATTTTTTTTTTCTCTCTCTAAATTCTAAATGCATTTCACTTGGATGACTGTCTTGACCTTGGAAGAAAAGAAATTATAATAACTCACATTAGCAAATAACTTGGGGTTTGTTTAAATCCATCAAACTACATTTTATTGTTGTGGCTTTTTCTTATCACGTAATAGCCAATTTTAAAAAAGGATTTTTTTTTTTTTGTGTGTGTGTGGAGAAAAAATATTACCATTACTCACGCTCTTGAAGACTTAATTTTTAGAAACACCTTTATTACTGTTTTCAACGGCTTTGAGAGTGACATTACTGTGATAGTAATTTAATTTATTTTGCTAATAAACCTCTTTGCTATGTGAAAAAATGTAATCACCCTTACAACATTACAAACTAACTTGCATGACTGTACAGTATATCAAATATTAAAAACTAGCATCTCAACGCAGTCCAATATAAAATCCTTTTAGGACAATCAATACACCCATTGAAGGATTCCATGTTGATACCACTAGGAACATCACGAGATACACTTACGGTTAATAACAGTATTATCACTTACTATGGTGGATGCATCGCATAAAAATGCATTCCTATTTACAAATCGTTCTTCAACGAACGCCCAAATGATGTTTTAACATGCCCTACATGGACAGGCATTATTCTTCAATTTTTCCCCCGACATTCGAACAGCTTTCTCTTGGTCTAATATCGGCTGTATGGGCGGCCCCCATTTCTATCGGAGGGGGCGGAGCGACCCCCATAGGAGGAGGATTGGGGTGCGGATCTGAAGGGGTCCCCGTACCCGGGCTTTTCGGCACGATCGCCGCGCCCACTTGGGTACGGATCGCGGGAGGAATAGGCCGATCTTGAGCTTGACGTACTTCCTGTATAGTTTAGGAGAAACAACATGGGTGAGGTATAGGGGTTGGGGTATTTCTCACTGGAGCATGTGTCAATTTACCTGCTGCATCAGGAGGCCATACTTTTAGTTGATGTTGCTGTGTACTTCTCATTCTTATTCGCTTTATTTCAGGTCTTGAATCTTGAAAAGTTTGTGTAAGATGTTTTCATATTTTGTTGACATACTGTTCAAGCAATGTCAAAATCTTTTGTGAAAAAAACATTGATTTATCTTTTATCTTTTTTTCCAATTTTGCCTATAAATTGTTTGTTGTATGAATCTTTGAAATTACATGTAGGTGTCATATCGACAAAGAGATGTAAAAGCTTTTGAAAGACATAAGTCTGCATGACCTTGAAATTCCCTTAGCTACAGATAGTCCATTTTGTTTATCAAACATACATGAGACATGCTACTTGTCATGATTGTACAACTACGCAATGTTTCATGCCGTTTTCCATCTTCATATAATGGAATACACTGTGCCTTTTTTTTCTTCTGTATTTCTCAATATCTCTTTCTCTTACACTTTTATCTTCTGTGTAATAAAATCTTTTCCCCCTCCATCCTTGCTGATAAACTAGTGCGCCTTCCATTTTCACACACTTATATATTTTTTCCCCTGATTGGAGTTGTAGTTTCTTGTACATTGTTAGTCGTTGGTGTATGGTTCTTTGTATATTTTTTTGTTTTGCTTTGTAAAGGGCCTCCTGACAAGGTGAAATATCGCACGCAGAAGTTGAAAACAGTTCTTAGTCATTCAATAGTTTTCAGTTATATTTTTGTTACAAACAATTTAGGTTGACATTTTCATACATAGATTGAATGGCCTTGGTAATTGCCAAATAAGTTTTTGTTACGATTGCAATTTCATAAGCCAATTTGCATTGTTTACTTTTTCATTTGTTTTCATTTTTTATTCCCTTATGTCAGCACTTGACAAGTTTGAAGTATTACTACTGCTTTCATATTTTGTATAACACATCCGTCTTAAACAACAGGTAATGCCTGAACCGTAATCACAATGTTGGACAGGTACAATCATTATTCTTACAGCACTGTAACTTATTCGATCCAATATCAAGTTAAGTTATCAAGCCCTTTTTATGTGAAAAAGGGCTGTAATATATATATATATATATATAATACATCCAACCCATAAACAATATTTTGATACTTGCTTTCGTTGTTTGATTTTTTATTTTCAGGATCCGATGCCATTAAAAAAATGGAACAATCACTCCTAATCTTACATACATATGTAAGAGATGCATCGTTTGAAATTTATGCATTTTATTTTTAAAATCGCAGTAAGATTTTCATTCATGTTTCAGGTAATAACGACGTAGAGGTAATATTCTGCTCTTTACTCCTTTGTTCATCCTTTCCATTTCTGCTATGATTGCTCCCATATAGTAGATTCCACATTCGCATGTCTACAATTTTAGTAGTTTCTCATACCCACTGTGGCATCCAGCCACTCAAACTGGCACAGTATTCCACTTCACTGGTTTTTAACAGTTCTTTGTTCTGTTTAAACTCAAATCTATTTCTTTTCCTGAACCTCAAATTGTTTGAACTTCTCTTTCGGAAACTTATCGTGAATATAACGTCGCACCATTGTTTAGATTGAAAGCAGATACTATCGACATCAAACTCTTTGAATTAAAGAGTTCAAGCCCATCACAAATGCATGTGAGATGACAGGGTTTTTAATATGGTTCTGCTCCTTAAACATTTTTTTCCTTTCCATGCTTTTTTTATGTAGTATAATCTATCTCCACATGGTTTCTAAAGCGTGTGTACTTAGCTACGTGTAGCATTAGTTTCACTCAGCACTTTGTCATTATCATTGCTTTCCTGTGATGACAAATCACATCCTAACCCCTATGTTACCACAAACCCTAATTTTCTTTCATCCCATGCATGGTTCATAAGACTACGGTAGGGGGAGGGTTAATGGAAACTTACCGGCAGGGTCCCTGGCAGAGCCAAAGCTGTCAGAAGCAGCTCCGTATCCACGGCTACTCGCTTTCTCTGTGAGACAAAAACAATACAGATGAGTCCCTGTTTATCTCACGTACGTTGAAAAAATAATTATTAAAGATGATATGGTATTCTGTAATTTTTTATGAGTTTGGCAATGCACTAGTTTGGTAGTTACCATCTGTGGTGTTAATACTGCAGCTAATATAACAAGCATAAATTCTAATCCCGATGGATTACATACACACTGTAACCTGCACTGCTTTTTGTGTGAATGAAACTGAATGGTTAGTTACACAGAGAGTTAAGCTTTAACAAAGCAAAAGAAGAGGGAGGGGGGACAATTTACTCCATGAGCTTTTTCTTCAATTGTTCCCATGCATAAGAACATTTCATCTGCAAAATACAAGATTTATTGAGGACATTGTGTTATTCATTCAAATGCTAATTTTTATCCAACCTGTGGAAAGGTAAACTTATAACTCTTGGTTAGATTCCGAGCTTGCACCATATGCAAAACATATAAGATCCTATATAATTCATGAGATGAACATATCACCCGAAAAAACGTTGAAACCTCATATCGGTCAACGAGAGAATTTTATCTACACAGGACCTATATTTACCATAGTCTTCAAAGGTTCTTGTAGAAAAAGAAGCTGATGGCCTTTCATCAGCATAACCTCCCCTAGCGCCGCCGGCTCCCCTGGCGTAATCCCTCACGGTCTCTTCACGCCTAGGTTCAGCATAATCCCTCTGGCTACGAGCAGGAGGGGCATAGTCCCTGGAGGGCAGGGGGTCGCGTCCTCGTGGTGCTTCGCGTGACAGTGGGGCATCACGGGGAAGGGCGGGCTCTCTGGCTCCATATCCACGGGATGCTGCGGCTGATGGTGCGGCACCGTAGGGTTCGGCACTTCGTGCTGGGGGCGCATAGTCACGCTCCATGAAGCTGTATTGGAAAGGGAGGACAGTCATAAAAACTTGAATGAATCACTCAGTAATACTTTGGGCTTGATGATATCTGAGAAGACAAATTGAAAGCGAGTCATTGTTTCCTGAAAGAAGAGTGAGTATTTGGCCAAGTTTGAAACTATATTTTCTATGTCCATCTGTTAAAATAAAATGAAAAGTTCATCCGTATGGAAGCAGAATGTTTGTAATATGAGATCACTGAGTCTATGAGCATCTCAAATTGGCAGTGGCAGTGGATTGTGACGTAGTCGCAGAACTTTCACATTTGTTTTATACAAAAGATAGTTAATTTCTATTTTCTTTTAAGTGCCTTCTCTGTTTGGGCATTACTCAAAATATATTATGAGTAGCATATCAATATAGGTCCTCTGAAAAGAAATTACCCTCCTGAATCATAAATTTTGAAAAATTGACATTTAAGTCATTTTTGGTTTTGCGCTTGGGAAGTTCCTGGTTTATTTCGACATTGACGTCACTACTAAATTCATGACATTATAGTAGTCCAGCCAAGATTTGAAGAGCCCATACCTATAGTGATTACAACTTTCAAAAATTCAGAAATTATCTGATTTCACTCAAGCTTTCACCAGTCTCATTACTCCTCTGATTTTTCTGCTTTCCTCTAGAGTAGTTTGCTATTAAGGTTGGATTTCCCTTTCATAACAAGTTTTATGAAACTCAGGGTCTAATGAATATATATATATGTCTCACCTGTCCCTGGTTTGGCGAGCAGGTGCAGGATCACTATTGGCAGCGCCATACAGGTCCCTAGACCTGAAAAGAGGATCGGCAGAGGCTGCAGCCCCATACTCTGCCCTGGTTGGTCTGGATTCGGCGTAGTCATAGGTGTTAGCTCCTCCGCGGCTCTGGCCAAACTCCTCCCGGCCACCACCACGTCCAGCAGCGCCACCTCGGGCTCCTCCACCTGATGGTAAAGCACAGCATAGGTGAATAAAGGTGCCTTTCCTGACACTTCATGAGTACTTTATTTTAGTAATACTACTACTGATACTACTTCTAATAACAACAATAATAATGATAATAATAATAATAATTCGCTGTTTTTGTATAGCGAATAATGATAACATTCCTATGCACTTCCAAAGGACTTAAGATATTTTTACCCCGGCTTGAGCTCTGGCACCTGTAGCACTAATGCATTCAAGGAGTAAATCCTACCAGGTACCTGCTTACTACCCCTGGGTCGAGTGAGGCAAATGCAGATGAATGCCTTGCCAATGGACATTATTGCAGGGCTGGGATTCGAACCCTGTACCTTATGGTTCAAAGTTTGGAGACTTATCTACAAACTACAAACTACAAAACCTCTACAATTCAACATTCATGTATCTCACGCAGCCAAGGAGGTGCATCTGACACTTGAACAGATGGTTTTCTAGAATATCCTAATACCTAAAGTTGTTTTCAGGCTGTTTAGCCTATGAAACACTGTTAGAAAGAAACATTAATTAAAGATAAAGACCAGTTCTGGTCATGCGATTGCATTGTGAAAGAAACGTTGTGAAATCGATCAGAAAAGGTTGATCATCTAGCATATAAGTATTGGTGTGTACTGCAAGGTTCTGGAATCATCAAAATGATAAGAAATTTGGCTCAGTCTTGGTAAAGTTACAAGCACTGTACACGGAAAGATGTATATGGGACTACACGACCACGTGCACGATTTCTATTTGGTCCCAATAGATATAATAATTTACCAAATATATCAATTAGTAGGCAGTTTCCTGGCAAAATTTGTATCATCACGTATTGGTCAAAACATATTCTTTCACATGATTGGTAATGAGAGCTTCCATTTCATTTTTTGAGAGAGGGGCGTTTCCAAAACTAGTCTTTACCTTTAAGGCCCCAAGATAGCTCAATTAAATTGAATCACTTGAACATAAATGACTGGTGCACAAATCATTTTAACCCTTTAAAAGAGTATCAGACTAAAGTAAGACATTGAATATGGCTTTAAACGATATTTGCTGCATCAGCCCAAACTTGGTAAGAGGAGATTGTGACACGATTGTTGGAAACCTTGTGTTTAGTCACCTATGACAACAATTGTACGAATAAGAAAATAATAGAGTGTGTACAAGTTATTCTTTACCGTTACTTTTTTTGTTGTTGATGGCAGACTGTTAGAAATTTACATAGGGAGCAACCATATTTGGGTATACAGTCAACCTGGATATTAAAGGTACTATGTCCCATTTGCAGGCCAAAAAAATGAAAAGGTTAAATTCCAAAGGCATTTGAAAGACAATACTAATTTAGAATTTCCCTAAAAAAAAGGGGGCTTGAAAATGTCTTTAAGTGGGAAAATAAAGAATATTAGTTGTCGAATCGACTTAGGAGCTATAGAGCCAGTAAGTAATAGTCTGATTTTTCAGACCATTGTACCGAATGGTCGTACGTTTTATGCTGTGCAAAGATTCAATCAGTTTAACTTTGGCCATTACAAGAAGTGGGTTATTGATGTAGACAAATGCGCATGTACCCTTTACAGCTCATTATATGTATGTTATTACCAAAGATGAAACTAGATGGAACTTCAACTGCGCGCAGTCGAAAATGATGCCTCCGCCATAGAGCAATTTTACAAACCAAAATGGAAGCAATTTTTAAAATTCAAGTTTGATTGTAATCCATCTGTTGGTTCTAATGATAACGCGATCACGAGCTATTTTGAGATACATAATGAGCCCTGTGACCTTTGACCTCGTGATCCCCAAATCTAATCAGTTCATTGACTCTGCAAGATACATACATGACCCAAGTTTGGCGGTAATCCATCAATCGGTTCTTGAGATAACGTGATCACAAGCTATTTTGCATACATAATGAGCCCTGTGACCTTAGACCTTTGACCTCGTGACCCCAAAATCTAATCAGTTCATTGACTCTGCAAGATACATACATGACCCAAGTTTGGCGGTAATCCATCAATCGGTTCTTGAGATAAAGTGATCACGAGCTATTTTTGCATACATAATGAGCCCTGTGACCTTTGACCTCGTGACCCCAAAATCTAATCAGTTCATTAGCTCTGCAAGATACATACATGACCCAAGTTTGGCGGTAATCCATCAATCGGTTCTTGAGATAACGCGATCACAAGCTATTTTTGCATACATAATGGGCCCTGTGACCTTTGACCTTGGACCTCGTGACCCCAAAATCTAATCAGTTCATTAGCTCTGCAAGATACATACATGACCCGAGTTTGGCGGTAATCCATCAATCGGTTCTTGAGATAACGCGATCACAAACTATTTTTGCATACATAATGGGCCCTGTGACCTTTGACCTCGTGACCCCAAAATCTAATCACTTCATTAGCTCTGCAAGATACATACATGACCCGAGTTTGGCGGTAATCCATCAATTGGTTCTTGAGATAACGCGATCACAAGAACGGGACGTACGTACGGACGGACGGACAACCAGAAAACATAATGCCTCCGGCTACGTTGTAGCGGAGGCATAAAAAGGCCAGTCAGTCACTCAATAGTGTCTGACAGTGAAGTCTAGCAAGTAAACGGGTTTCCTTGCATAATTTGAATATTAGGACACTGCTAATGTTTACATTTCACAGATAGGACATACATGACATATTCATAATTCCTGCAAAGTTCTACAGAATTTGATGTTGGCTGCAAAAGGGACATCTTTAAGGCCATTGAATGGACACAAAAAGAAAGTGGCCACTGTAGACAGGTGGTCTTTATAGACAGGTGCTTCAACACATGTTTCCTTCTAGAGAGAGTCAATACAAGTGACCAATAAAGACAGGTGGCCTTTATATAGAGGTGGCTGCTAAGACAGGTTTGACTGTACATGTTTTTAATACACATCATTTTCAGCTTTACTTAGTCGGTTGAAAAACGATAGAATCGCAAGATTCTGGTAATTTGTCTGCTTTTCTTTGCCTAACCGCTTACCGTAGCTCTCCTCTCCAAACTGAGTTGAAGTAGCAGCAGCACCACCTCGGCCGCCGTAGCTTGCTTCACGCTCCGGTGGGAAGGATGAGCGAGGGCGCTCGGCTAAATTCAAGTCAGAACCATAGGAGAAGATAAATACATGTGTACATATATTAATAAAATTTCCAATATTAGTATGCATATCAAACATCAATTATAATGAAAAAAAATGTTCATCATTTTATTTTAATTTCATGATTAAAAAAAAAGAAGAATGTTAGTAGTAATCCAATGTATGTAGAATTTTCATCAAATAAAGTTACATTTCCCCAGAAAATTTCCTTTATTGATACTTCATCCTTCCTTTTGCCTCTTCATTTAAGTTCTAGTGCATCGAGCCCCATGTAGTTATAAGGAGTTAATAATAATTGAATATGGCAGTCAAACTTGCTTTAGCCACTACATTTGTACTTGTACAGAAAGACCACCTGTCTACAGAGACCACATTTTTGGTTTCCTTTGAAATGTATCAACTCAAATATATGCTTCAGGAATTCTGCCTATTTATCTATCTATTTACAGGATTTATTTTCAGGGGTAAATTGATCACATATTGTTTTTCAAATTGGCAACACTGATATTGTTCTTTCATTGTTAGTACATTGTTAAAATAACAATTAATGTTCTGAAAACAATATATATGAGAGAGTGTTGTCGAAAAGTTGAAAAATAGCAAATTTTGATTGAAAAACAATGATTCTGAATCTCAGAAATTATTGAGCCAAACCACAAAATGTAGACTGATTGTCACAAAAAGGTTAAGACCACTATTTGTGTGTCACACTTATACAGGTTTGATTATACACCAAGTATCAACACAGAAGAAGTGTGAGTGAGGTCATGTACCTGTAAGACGTTCCATTGGAGGTGGGGCTCGAGCCTCTCGGTCACGCATGAGGGGTTCTAAAGAAAAAAAACGACAGAACACTATCAATTAGAGATGAATTACCAATCATCAATTTCCATCCATCCACAAGTGATTACATAAATAAGAACACCACAAGTAAAAGCTACATACACACACTTACGCAGCACCTCTGTTTATTTTATCAAAGCATTTATAAATTTCAATCCTGCCTTAGAAATTCAATTTTGAAATGAAATAACTGCAAATTTGGCTTCTGGTGGTACAGCGTTTTTTTTTTCTCTCCAAAGATGAAGCAGAGACCGTATCAATATATATATAGTCAAATGTCCTATGTAATTCCAGACACTTTAATGATTACTAAAGCTATATGAAGCATATGGAAATAATTTTAGCAGACATATAGCATGGTTAGGGACTTAATTACATGAAATCAACTTTGAAGGACAAGCCCCTCGTCTTTGGGAATAACTAGGCTCAAAACAGGATGTTCATCTCTTTGGATTTATTAATCCCATTGTAACCTTCTTTATATCCCCTAGCCCCTCCATTGCTATTTCCCTTTTTAATCCCAACTCCTACCTATTGTAACCTTCTTACCCCCTAGCCCCCTTCCCCATTGCTATTCCCCCTTTTAATCCCTAATTCCAATTATTTTAACAAGTTACCCCATCTTGGCTGCTTCCTTATTATTGTTACAAATTATGACAAAGGGTTTTGTTCAGTGTAAGACATATATTGTTTGCTGCATTACTCAAACCTATTGTTAGAGGTCAGCTGTTAAAACCCTGTTCACCAAGTCCTTAATTTATGATAGGCCATTTTCGTATTTGTAACCAAATTTACACTTACGTACTTCGTTATGAATCATTTCAATTACCCTGTTACAAATAATAGGCAGGGATGCCAACCTTTCAGAGCACAAATCAGTAATCATAAGGCTAAAAATCAGTAATTTGGAGACAAAATCAGTAATTTTCTGCGCGACGCAAATTTTTCTGCACGCTGGCAAGCGCAGCTCCCGCAGGCAAGCGCGATAGCACAACAAGTTAAATAAAAGTAACATACCTGTTCATTAGTTGGTGTTACATGTGCATGTAACTCCATATTGAAAGTATTCTACTGAAAGACTGGATGAACTCATGACAAAATGTATTGATATGTTACTATAGTCTTTTGCAGCGTCCTTGCACATGTAAGTTCATAAGTTGGTGTCAACTCCATATTGAAAGTGTTCTGTTGAAAGCAAGCCTTAGATTAAGCAGCCAGGAGCAAGGGGCAATTTATTTTTTAAAGTTGCCCCTTGCTCACGGGATTTACCAGAGCAAGGGGCAATTTCTTAAGAACAAGGGGCAATTTTCCAAAAACAGATAATCATAATGACAACCAATTAAATAAGTTAAATAAGTTCAAAGATACAATGTTAATTTCATAATGGCTTTAATGCGAATAGATCTACGATCAATTTAATAACTTTTTAAATCTAGACTAAGTTAATGTGATCAACAGGAAAGATTGATTAAGAACATCAACTTGCACATTAAACAGTATTTTAAAGTAACTAAAATTAATGATGAGCAAATGAATAAATAAATCGTCAATTTCACGAACATCGAAAGTCAAAAGGACTTGGCAACTCTACTCCCAAATCGAAATCGCACCTCACACACAAACCTTCCGCCACACTCTCGGCAGAACATGAACGGTCTGTTAGTGTTACCGGGACTCGAATGCTTCGCGGTGGGAAGCTGGCCGGCTAGCTTATTGCCAAAACAACGCTAGGTCGGCTGCTGGCAAATGAAAGTAACTACGATCGAGAACATCGTAGGTGTTCTTAACTTGTCAATAAGAGAATTCTAAATTCTATTTGAGATGAAATAATAAACTAGACCTACAAACAAACCTTGACAGATCTCTAAAGACTATTTGAATGCTTGTTTATTTCTCCATTTGACGATTTGTTTTCTTGATCCTTGAAACATTTGTGCGTGCGTGCGTGCGTGCGCCACAGCACCATCTAGCTATTATATATCTAGCGATCGCGCATGAACGTACGTACGTGCGCTAGCCTATAGTAACAACAGGCGCATTTTCACGTCAAGTGCTAATTTTGAAAATCGGCAAAATCGGCAAAATCCAGGATTTATGGTATGAAAATCGTACCGCCTGTAATCGGCCGATTTCCCATAGAAATTACGGGAAATCCGTACTAGTTGGCATCTCTGAATAGGCCATTTTCGTAATGTAACCAAATTTAATGCATACGTCTTTGTGAAGTGTCTCGATACAAACTTTTTCATTCACCTGATAAGAATAATAGTATTTCAATAGACAGAACCCGAACTGCATACATTAGTTGTTGCCAGGTTGGACAAACATTATGGCTTGCCCTACCTACAGTAGCAACACTTAATATATGCAGTTTGCATTCTGACTATTGAAATACTGTTCTTCTTATCAGGTTAATGAAATAATTTGTATTGAGGCACTTCACAAAGACTGATGTATTAAATTTGGTTACATTACGAAAATGGTGTATTTCAATAGTCAGAATGCAATTTCCATATATTACGTGCTGTTAGGTAGGGTAAGCCATAATGTTTGTCTTACCTAGCAACAACTAATGTATGCAATTTGAATTCTGACTATTGAGATACATTTATTTGTAACAGGTGAATGAAATAATTTGTATGAGGCGCTTCATAAAGGCATATGCATAAATTTGATTACATTATGAGAATGGCCTATTGAATACCTAGAATTTTTTGTTCTTACAAGGTACATGTATTTCAAGTAAATGTACACACATACTACACTTACAAAATTATACTGTCTAGTGGTTTTAACATTATTTTTGCATTACTACAATTCTACTACATATAAATGTGGAGATTTTCTATGCAAACAACAACAATGTTACACATGAAAACATTAAGTGAAACACAACACAGCAACAGGATAAGCAATTTGTGTATTTCCTACCAAACATCATTTCATAATGCACACCAAGCAAACCATTTTGAAATGAAGACGGAAAGAAACACATCGTATCAACCAAGATTTGGGAGAGTGGTAAGAATGGGAAAAACAACACATGCAGTTATGTTGTCCAGTACTCTTGCCATGTCTAAGGTAAAATGATATGAATTAGAATGACATAAGAAATGGTTGATAATATTTGTTTACCCTGCTCTCTTCTGACGGGTGCACTGTCCCACTGAGCTTGCCGTGTTGGAAGCAAACCACCATCGGAATACCCGCCACCTAACAAAACAGAAAACAAAAATGAATATCAGACAATTTAATTTTAGTTCTACTTTTAAGAGTGTATTCTTTCATCACCTCAACCTAGGAAAAAAAAAGGAGAAAGAAAAGTTAGAGTTCTTGCAGCTGAAAGGGAATTGGTTTCGACTTTGATGAATATGTTCTCATTTTGTTCCACCTGTAACAAAAGATGCATGTGCCTGGTACCTTAATGGTCCATCCATCAAAAAGGGAACATCAAATCAAGGCGATCGGTAATGTGTCTGCCTGGAGTGGACGCTTGTAATACATTTTGGAACGTAACTGCACTGTTGATCACTTGGGTGCATCCTCATAGTGTAAACCACAGCAAAACATTTCTTGTGTTCATGTGAATAAAGAATAATTCATAATTAATTTAATAATTAAAGCCCCTCATCACTAGTTTGGCTAGGAGGGATTAGAGGGAGTAGCGTGGTCACTGACAGGTGGTTATCTCATCAACTCAGCTCTCAATTAACATAAGAAAAAGAGGATCATGGGCGACCAACAGGTCGAGCAAGTAGCTACAAGTAGCACAGTGGGGCTCTAAAATTACAGCCAGTTGAAAAAGCGCGATCGGCATAGCGAGAGAGGTTAATTCCTAATTGCTTCCAGATTTATCCATGTAGATACGGGGATTTGTAACTCGCAAGATCTAAAATACATGAGATTCATACAGGGCCATACAATGAAAGAAGCTGGTAATTACATTTAAGAATGTAAATGCTCATCTTTCTTTCAGGCAAAGAAATAGGAAAATCTGTAGACATACGAGTACTGCCAACTTCACTTCATTTTATAATGATACCATTATGTTCAATGAATCAATAGAGAGTTCCCCCTTTTTTTGGTGAATATTGGAATATTCATTATTAAAAGAGTTTTTACAACGCACACAGCCAATAGAATGCGGGTTAGATTGTTGGGGGTTGTGTTAATGTAGTTAGTGTGCTCTCTATGTGTTGCACATTACACCACTGCATGTAGTTAACAAAAATGAGAAACAATCAGGAAATCAGTGTACATTAAGAACATTAAACAACACAGGAAAAGGAGTGTGATGATGGCATCACTGCAAAGGGATTTACCATTCCGGCCTTGGTTGGCCCACTGCTGCCGGTGATCCGGATTCATACCAGGCCTACGCTGTTGAAGATCTTTGGGGGTAAAATCAAACACGACAGAGAGGAGAGACAACAAAATCAGGGGAAGAGTCAGCAGTCTACCTCTTGGTTTATATGTGTTAGTTCACTGAACTTTCATGCGTCAAATTTAGATGAATTGAGAAGGCACTATGGCTCGGTGGTAGAGCAGTGGCCTCGAAACCGGGAAGTCCTGTGCCCTTTGGTAAGGCATTAATCCTCATTACCAAGTCCCTCGGAGAGGACTTAAAGCTGTCGGTCCCCTGGTTGTTTACTTACAAGCATATCCATGCTTTCTTAGTAGTCAGGTAAAACAATCATCACCAAATATCATTATGAATGTGTTATAAAATATCAACAGTGAGAGGAGTCGCGCATTCCTCTCTCCCTCATCTGACATATATTCAGTATCGTCTGCTGAGGGCCAGAAAGGGCATTGACTCGTATCACTTTCCACAGAATCGACACCGACACCCTTCTGATTCTCCTCGGGTGCTGCACTGTGCAGCATTGTGTGTTCAACATCTCAACACTTTACCGTGGTTTACTCTAGCCCTTTCACAGCATAGCACATCCATACGATGATGATGTGTCATGCTGCATCTTCAATTTCAACTTCATTCAATTAACAAAACACAACACACATACAAATCATCTACAAAACTAACGTATGAAAACATGCAAAGATACATCTTCTAAGTTTCTGAAAGAAAAGAGAAAAAAAAAACCTTTGAATAGAGCATTTGAATTAACTTATGCTCTTGGTAACAAACAAAAAGAGTCTCAAATTATACTTTGGAGATACCAAATTGTACTTAACAGTGTTCTTTCCTGAATTCTTCTAATAACAAGACTAATTCAATTTCTTTCACAAATTTCACCCTCTACAAGACATGCAATCAACCAACAACAGCAAAATTATGAGAAGTGAACAGACAAAAACTTGTAAGAAACACAAACTTAGAATTTTCACTCTTACAAATGTCACTTATTTCACTCTGTACATGACATGAACCCCCCCCCAAAAAAAAAATATAATTAAAAGGTGAACAGTCAAAAACTTGAAAGTCGCACAAACTTACTTCGATATCCTTCTGGAGCTCTCTCTGCTGGATGTCCAAGGGGCTCCCTTGCTTGTCTGAATTCTGGTGCTCCTGGGTCTTGTAACAGAGGCTCTGAAAATAAATAGAATCATTAAAAATCAATCAAATAGAAAGTGACAATTAAACTTAGATCCAGGGGGTGATAAAAAGATTAACTAAATAATGTCTTCAATAAAATTGAATTAGACATGTCCTGACAAACTTGTGGAAAGGAAATGCCTCCATCGTCACATTGACTATAGGGACAGGTTTCATCGAGAACAAATGCAACAACTAATACAATACACTTTAGACAGGATGGAACAACAGAATATGAGGCTCATTGAAAATCATCTGATGCCACCAATACGTTTCAGCTTGAATTCCTCATTTGTTTAACACAGACAAAAGAATTATTCATAAGCAACACTATTAGAGTTATAAATGTGACTCAGGAACTAGAAACTATGGTATGTCTCCTCTCCACCAACATGCAACATGTGTGGAGGACCAGGGAGCTTGAAGAATTACCTTTACCAAGTAGAGGTCTGCTTCCCCTGGGTGCGCTGTATCCTGCATCTTGATCCATCTCTTCCATAGGGGGTCTATCGATCAGTGGCCTAGGAGAAGTAGACAATGGAAAGTAAAAAATAAAAATTTCATTTTAAACAACTTTTCAGCTGAAATAACAAGAAGGCAAGCATACATGTATGTGATGTGAGTATATGCAGATTTAAACAACCAAAGTTCAGTAATTAGGTGATTAATGAGAAGAGCAAAAATGACTAGATAAACATCAAGCTAAATAGCAGTTAGTCATAGATGAGTACAGAGCAGATTTTTTTTTTTGGGGGGGGGAGGGGGGGT
Source organism: Mesocentrotus franciscanus (assembly GCA_037976565.1). Lineage (NCBI taxonomy): Eukaryota > Metazoa > Echinodermata > Echinoidea > Camarodonta > Strongylocentrotidae > Mesocentrotus > Mesocentrotus franciscanus. The sequence continues at coordinate 22,252,589 of CP137686.1, read as the reverse complement.
TAAAATACCACTTGCACTGTGCAAGGACACTTGGAGTTGGTGGCTTTGGACTTCGGACCAATCTTCAATCTTGTTCCTAAATTTCTATTCTAAATGATATTTATAGCACTTCCCTTTTTCCGATATGATGAATACTAGGGCTGTGCATAACCGTGTAATGAGGTACTCGAGTACACTCCCAGCCTTGCCCGCGAATACTCGAATACTCGGACGCCATGTTTTTTTTCTTCATTTTTTTGAATTTTTTTCATTTTTTTTTTGGCCAACACCATACTATGAACAGTACGAAGGTTCGTCTCTGAAAACCCCCGCGATTTTACTTCAAGTTGCTGTTGAAAGCGCCTATATGTGCTTTTGAATTTTTGACAAAAATTGAAACAATGTTATTTTTAAAACTAAAGATGACAGGCAAATATTCCTCCCGAGTCCAAACAGAAATCCAGAGATTTGGTCCCAGTTTCTGAGTGGTGAGTTGACAGTGACACCCTGTGTATGATTGAGCTGGGAAACATTTTTACCCACGGGACCATGCCGGTGCTCTTCTGGCACGGGTGACCGTCGGCCTGGACAGTGCCAGGTAAACAGGAAATAAAAAATAAATAAAAAAATGGCGGCCGATTATTCGAGTACGAAAAATCGTACTCGTGTAGATGTCAACAGTGCGAGTATTCGAGTATTCGACTACTCGTCGCAGCCTCAATGAATACCGTTCAAAGTATGTTACATACAACAGAGAATAAGAACAGTCAAGTTTGTCTCACCTTCCTGGTCCTCCACGTCCTCTAGGAGCACCCCCCCTAGGTGATCCTCTCATTGCGCCCCTTGGTCCTCCCCTTGGTGGTCCTCTTGAAGGCGGCCCACCCCTCGGGGGTCCATCGTATCGGCCACGCCCCATTCCTCTGGAAGGGGGTCCTCCATCATAGCCGGAATCCCGGTCTCCGCCAAAACCACCTCTTGAGTAAGGGCCGCCACGTCCCCTAGGCATGAAACCACCCCTTGGGCCTCCTCGTGGGGCGAATCCTCCCATTGGACCTCCACGCATAAGGGGTCCGCCTCTTCCCCTATAAATGGAAAGAACAAATAATTATGGATTAAAAGGAATGTAATTAGCAATATGCACGAACCAACTATGTGCACTTTATACAGTCGACCCCTTTCAGCAGATGGGTGCTGAAAGATAAACATGGCCCATCAAGAGTCGAAAAATTATTGCTATAGTTCATGCCCTTCATCGTTATCATTTTAATAAATAGCTCATATAATATACTGCCATCTACAGCTAATAAACTGACAGAGACAGTAGAGTAAATGACTTCAATCTGAAACAAAGGATTACTTGTCCTCCTTACCTCGGGTCTCCCCTTCCCCTAAAGCCCCCTCGGCTGCCCCTATTACCCATGCCATCTCCGCCAGAGTGCAGAGATTTGAGCGCACCATCTACTTTTAGCTTCTTACCCCATAGCCCCTCCATCTCTTTTCCCCTATTTAATCCCAAATCCTATCTATTGTAACCTTCTTACCCCCTAGCCCCTCCACTGCTATTCCCCTTTTTAATCCCAAACCCCACCTATCATTTTAGTTTTAATAACTAACCCTTAAACTTTGCAAGAGTAATAATCTTCCATCTACAGCTAATAAACTGACACAGTGACATGTGGTTACTTGTCCTCCTTACCTTGGGAAGCCCCTTCCCCTGAAGCCCCCACGGCCTCCTCTATCACCCATGCCACCTCCACTAGAGTGCAGAGATTTGAGCGCAGCATCTACCTTCAGCTGGACACCTTCAACATCCTGTACAAAAAACAAAACAAAATAATAAATTGGTAGTGTATACCCAGGGTAACCACACCTGCTCTTCCTGCAGGCCCTGCAATCATCGTTACCCTACCAACTGCCAGGTACCCATGTACAACTGGGTCAAGAGAACAAATGTGGAGTAGTGTCTTGCCCTCAATCCTTGGATTCAGAGTCAAATGAATGAATAACCTCACCATGACCATGACACCTCCACACTCAAAATAAGATACAGTAATACAAATGAAAGAGAATACAAATTGTTGAAATGAATGAAAATATATATTGATGGATACTTGAAGTTTCCTACATCACAATTATCAGAAACTCACAACTGTCACAAAAGTTTAACTATGACATTTTCTTCACAATACACAAGAAAGGTGTGAACTAAAATTACACAAAAAATTAAAGTTTGTGAATAATCCTAGACAAAATGGGAACTGAAATTGACAGCAAGCAACTTGAATTTACATCATTGAAAATTGACAACATTTTGACAAATAGCTGTCAAGTCATGAGTTCTGCTGTGAAGATTAAAATTTGAAATATTCCCCTTAGTATGCCTTGCTTAATCTTGACCCTTTGACCTTACCTTGCCGTTCATTCCCTGGATAGCATCATTCGCATCATCTGCGGTGTCAAATGTGATGAAGCCAAACCCTCGTGACTCTCCGGACTCTTTGTTCTTCATCAGATTAACTGAGGGGAGAAAAAGAAATGCATATTTGACGAAAAACCAAGCAACAATTCAATAAAATGTTTTTGTGTTTTCTCTTCTTCAACATGCAATTAATCTATTTTGGGCCACAATGAATTGCAGGTTTCACAAATTCATACTAAGCTTTCAAAATGTGCAACATGCCCCCCTGTACAAATCACTTGAACATCGTAAGCCTGGACACAAACTTCATTTCATACTTCAATAAGGATTGTTATGCTGAAGTAGCCTAAAAATTTGAAGTATAATTGCATGTCAGCTGAACAATTCTGGCTCCCTTTTGCAAGCACATAATACTGACTTCGAATAAAAAAAAAATCAATAAATCAATTATATAAATAAATAAGTAAATAAATTAAAATAATTTTCAAAATAAAACATTACATTTGAGTTCAAATCCTACCCAAGGCCAAGAGTAAGAATAAAGATGAAAAACCCAGCAAAAAGCTCTTGAAGACCAAGAAGAAAAAAATAAAAAAATGTGTAAAGATTGTAAAAGAAATGTCTGAACCCATCGCTGGTTTCCTTCCCTACCTTGGCTAATTTTGCCATAGGTTTCAAACAACTTCTCCATTCTGCCCTCATCCCATGTCTTGGGAAGGTTGCTAACAAAGATCTTGTTAGGCGAGTCTTTGACTGCAGCAGGCATCTTGGATGGATGTGTCATTCAACTTATCTAGATGATGAAGAAATCAAGAACAAGCAGAATGAGAAAATGAAAACTCATTTTGATGTACTGGTAGTCAGATTGTTAAAAAAAAAAGAATAGTGTTAAAACTGTAATACATATTGTGAAAAACACTTATAATTTCATACAACCACTTTCAGAACTCAACTAAAGACATACCTATTTCAGATTGCTTACAATTAGTCACTTCTTTTTTTCTTTCCCAGTTAGAATCATGAACAGACATTTTTGGTAGTTTTCAGTCTCATCAGCCCCCTTGATTAGGCAACAAGATATTGGCGCTTTATAAATTCCTGGATTGGATTGGATTGTAAAACTCACTGACAAGAGGCAACATTTTATTCCCCCCCCCCCCTAATTTGATGTGTTGATGCGACAGGATCATGAAAATCATTACAAAACAATGAAAAGGCTTCATGATTACACTGAAAATGTGAAATTGATAATATTTTGGAAAAAGTGGAAAATCACATGAATACCATGTGTGTTTGCTGATTATTAATTTTATTTTACATCTGCCATTATAGTACATGTAGTTATTATGTGGAACAGCCTTCCAAACCAAGCTGTGCAGGCTGATACTGTCTTTCAGTTTGTTTTATGTTTATTTTATTGCAGTATTTTACAAGTGTGATTACATATCATTGAAAGAAGCCATGGTCTTGGCAAACGCCGACCGATATCAAGTTTGCACTGCCGCCTCGGCGGCCTGTGGCTGTAGCCTGTCTAGCATTTTTTTTACATGCATTGTGAGGAAATTTTTTAGATGTTATGTCTGCTGAAGAGCTGTTGCCTAACAACATGATTGACATCTTAAAGTCCCAATTCATTTACAAACTACTGAAGTTACCGATCCTGCTAGCCGGAAGCAAGGGTATACTGTAAATCTCTGTGTATAAGGTGCACATGTGTAAAAGGCGGACCCCTATTTTTAAGACAAAAACAAATTTGGCTTTTTTGTGCTTTTTGTTAGAAAACCAGATCAGATCGCGTCTTATTTCAGCGTTCGGAAATACTTTCATTTTATTACGAGGCGCAGTTGAAGTGCTTGTGAACTTGTTACAGATAATAGTAAGTTAGTAACAATGTTGTTTTTAAAACTAAAGATGACAGAAAATTTTTCCTCCGAGTCCAAACAGAAATTTGGACAGGCTAGTTTTCGAGTGGTGATTCGATATCCCCCGTGTAAGTGAGCTGCATGATACAGGTGAATGAGCTGAAGACAAGGCAGAGCTTTGGCCGGCAAAGTGCTTTGTGAAGGGACATAATTTATAGAAACTGAAAAAAAAAACTCTTCCCTTCAAATTAAGTCGCGCTTAAGTTAAGTAGGCCCTCTCTCACTTAAATTCGAAACAGCTGGAGCGTATCGGCCAATCAGAGCGCGTAAACTCATTGTACATAGCGGAATGGTAAAAGTTCTGCGTGCCATAGTCCAGGGTTAAGCAAAATTTTGCCAGTGTGAAAACAGTACAACTACAAGTCTCAAATTCATTCACAGTCAAGTTCCCGACAGACAAGACCGTTGCCGGCAAGATCTAGTCTACTTTTACTTTAATTTTTGACAATTCAGAGTCAATTACAATTACCAAATATCAACCACCATCATTTCCCATTTGCCACTATTGATACTGACACGTTATTTATTTTTGATACAGACCCTTAGACACCCTTTATTAATTTAAGTATAAGTAACCGTCTGCACGTCAACTCAACTTTGTCTCGCCCCTTTTAAAAATGCTGTACACGCAAGCCACAAGGTACCCACATATTCATTTCCATGCACTCGCTCAGCTAGTCCCTGACAAATCAATTTCGACATGAAATATAATTCGAGTAAAATTCGACTTCAGTATCACTTATTCATCAAAACAAAGTCATATCTCCTTAAATAAATGTAGCTTAATCGTTATCAAAATGGTTTATGAATATATTTTGTTATACTTACGAGTAAAAAAACTGTATAAATGTTGAGCTTTCACGTGTTCAATGCTTCTCAATCTGATAACGCGTTTAAATCTGTGTGTGCATGTGAATAAAGCACGCGAATAATGAATTGACATCGACAAAGCATGCACGCTTTTGCAACACATAATGCATGAGCTATGCGCGATACACACAAAGCCATTATGTGCGCATGCGCAGTATGAAGAAGAAGAAGAAGAAGAAGAAGATCAGAAGAAGTTCTATAGATCAGAATCAGAATCAGAATCAGAATCAGAATCAGAATCAGAAGAAGAAGAAGAAGAAGAAGAAGAAGAAGAAGAAGAAGAAGAAGAAGAAGAAGAAGAAGAAGAAGAAGAAGAAGAAGAAGGAGAAGGAGGGGAAGAAGATATAGACGAAGAAGACAAAGAAGAATTAAGAAGAAGAAGAAGAAGCTAGACAAAGACGACCTTTTCTTTTGTTTTGTTTTCATGAGCAGATCAATATACTACTATACCTGTGAAACAGTATGACGTCTCTAAATTTGAATATTAATCGTCGGCATTTAATAATTTTCTCGCTTTGTCGCTATGCTCAATCACAGAATATATTCAAGCATTTATTAAATTATCCAAACATATATATGTGCTGCTAAAATGACAAGCAAGCAAACACAGTAGAAGTAAAGACCCCTCAAATGAGACAATAAAAGTGGTCTTTAAAAACAGGTGGTCTTTAATCATAATAGGCTAGTAATGTTTCAAGGGGGGGGGTGGTATTGATAGACAGGTGATCGCTAAAGCAGGTCTCACTGTACATGTATGTACATTAAATCGCTGCCAAATCTATCCGCTTAGGGTTCCAGCCTATAATATTATCATTTCTTCATTTTTTTAAAATTCATTGTCTTTCAGAATACTGTTTAAAAATGAACGAAGCCTAACAAATTTTTTATAGTAATCTAGATAAATTAGTACTGCATGTAAACTTTCATAGAGTAGGCCCCCTATCTGTATTTGGATGGTCTGCTCACTATTCGTAAGGACCGCTATTCGTAAGGACCGCTATTCCTAATCGAAGAAGGGGTCGCTATTCATAATACGAGAAGAAGGTCGCCTATCGTAGGCGTAGGAGGCGGGGGATATTTCATATGTAATGATGTGTTTGTTCTGTAATCATATCTATGTTGTTTCATAACAATTCACGTCAGCCTTTCTCCTCGATCGTTTGTTCTGTTCCCTCATTATTGTAATTTTGTATTTTGGTTTGGCTATTTAAAGTAATTAATTCTTTATATTTCGTGTGTGAACCTGTATGCATGTATATATGAATTTGAATAATTATTACATGTATTTTCTGTGTTTGCTTTGAATTTATCATGTCTCGATTTAATGAATGTTATACTTTTTCTGAATCTGCATGCATATTTGTATTTACATTCTGTATTATTCCTGTGTTTTTTCTGTATTTATCATTATATCCTGCCCCCTTGTTGCTACGAGGGCTAGATATCCCACCCCCACCCCCCAAAAAAAAAATTCTCACGGCATTTTTTATTTTTTATTTTGTTGCACTAGACGTAATCAGCCATCCTTAACCATCACCACCACCCCACCCCAACAAAAACAAGACAGTAAATGTTTGGTTCATATTCGGATCGCATTACCTCTACGGTACGCTACATGACACGAAATCCTTCAAGGTTCGAAAGTGTTCAAGCCCCCTATCCCCCAAACAAAACACAATTTTAATGTGCCCCCCTCCCCCACCCCTCTCCGGGCAGTAACTAGGCTTATGGTCGGTCCCACTCCGTTTGTTTTCGGTGTTAGGAAAGTTTCAGGAAATCAAGATTGTAGATTAAAAAATATGATTACTAGTATCCTGAGGTATGATAATTCCTTAAAAAAACGAAGATCTTGAAACTTTTCATTGGCTAAAATTTAAGAGCTACTTTCCACAAAAACATTATTGTCGTATAAAAATTTACTAGTTTCTAAAATAGCATGGGCCTGCTTGATCTGCTTAATGTCTCAGTGGCGTAGCCAGGATAAGATCCGACAGGGGCAGGGTGACGGGGCAAGATTTCCCACAAGGGGGACAAATTACGATAGGATTATAATTATGATAGATCAGCCCCTTATGGCAACGCTGCTACACCCCCCCCCAACACACAGGCTACGCCATCTATGAACTACTTTGACGAAAATTGTTGGTAATAATGTACTTGTACCGACTACCGAGGGGATAATGTGGGGAGGGTGGGCCGAATGGCGCAGCGTGGTCGGACTAATTAGAGGGGGGGGGGGCCCGTGGTGATGGGTTGCGTACATTACTGGGGTCTATATTTGTTCAGAAATGTATGTTTTCAATAAATATTTTCGACAAATATTCCGGGCCATGTGTCGCCCCCAGCCGTGGGGGTGTCCCCCATCCAATATTTCGCTTTCTTATTATCATTTTGTTTGCTTATTTAATTGTTATGAATAGCGACCCTCATTCCGTGTTATGAATAACGATCGACCCTCATTCCCTATTGTGAATATCGACCCTCATTTCGTATTATGAATAGCGACCCTCATTCCGTATTATAAATATCGACCCTCATTTCTTATTATGAATAGCGACCCTCTTCTCGTTTTACGAATAGCTTGTTGTTTTTGTTGTTGTTGGATTTTATGGCGTTTTCCATCGTCGTTGGATGATTTTCGCCATCTTCTCGTATTATGAATAGCTACCCTCATTCCATATTATGAATAGCGACCCTCTTCTCGTTTTATGAATAGCGGCCCTCTTCTCGTATTATGAATAGCGACCCTCATTTCGTATTACGGATAGGGGTCCTAATGTGTAGTGACCCCCAATTTAAATTATGAAGCGACCCCGATTTCGTATTATGAATAGCGGTCCTTACGAGTAATGACCCTCAATGTGAATTATGAATAGGCCTCATCTCACATTATGAATAGCGGTCCTTATTCATTTATGAATAGTGACCCCCTTTCCGTTTTATGAATAGCGGTCCTCCAGGTATGGGAAGTTCCACGTTATGAATAGCGGTCCTTCCGAATAACGAGGTTACCCCGTATTATAGGCCTAGGTACACCGTTCATCTAGTCCATGACTCTTTTGAGATAATTAATTACAAGTCGAGCGCCATCTATCGACCAGAACATTTTACGTGCAGGAGAACAAAACTCCGTTCGCATTGACCAATCAACCCATTTCCTTTCGGATCCTAAAAACATGATTTCGTTTATAACGTTGAACATATGATGTTTTCATCAAGATAGTATTGGAATAGCAATGGAGAAAAAACAATTTTATATCAAAGTTGCGTTATCCATATTTTGTGTTGAAGGTTGAAAGGTATGTTTTTATTTCTCATACTGGGCACACCTGCATGGGGCATGGAAGAAATGCAAATGAATGGTACAAAGACATTTTACAACAAAGACAGTAAAAATGAATATCTTACAAAAGAAAGGTTCTTGGCAGCAAACAACAAACAAATTAATTGAAGGCAAGATTTCAACAACAAAAAATTAAGTAAAACTGTGTAGGCTAGTCACATTGGTCCATCTCATTCATACCCGTATTAATCATGTGCACCATCTCCACTCCTCTTAACCTGATACTAGAATGACTGACCTCTCACATAACATTGGGCTCTAATTGGGAATTCGATACCATTCAGGTGTTTACTTAATAACAGGTGTTGTCTTTTTATTACCAACAGGCCTTATGTAATGCCCAGTGCTTTTTTCACCAATCGCCCCCTAAGGAAAAGGTGTTATCATATGCTTCCCTCACCCAAAGACTCTCCGAGAGAATAGGGGATATTTCTTGGTGGGACCACGGGTTTGCTGCGTGCTAGACTTAATTGTACACCCATTCATGATATTTCTACTAAGTCTAGTGTCATCTAATTAAGACCTACTGCACATGGAAACTGACTACCATCTCCCTTTAAACCATTTGTTCCACAATCCCATGGCGTACACCCGTTAGGTCACGCAAGTGGACTTGGTATCCCTCAATACCGGTGATTAAAATCTTAATTATCAATTCAATTAATGAATAATGTATCACTCGAGCTCGATCACCGCTAATGCAGGAGATAAGCCTCATAAACACAGCCATGATGAATATTACGAATACATTAATCCCCCAGCGCAAAGAAGCTGGTAAAACGAAAGAGGTTTATAATAATTATGGCGCGCACTGCTGGCGGGACTCCCGAATATCGCGATATACTGCAACAGATTGTCGTCTGCTTTCTCCTGCGTAACCAGGCAAGCGTTGAGCGCTCGAGAGTGAAAGAGAACACCTCCGCTTTTTGTAGCTATGAGACGTGTTAGGAAAGCACGCATCTGAAGGCAGAGAGGCAGGCGAGTAGATGAGGGGTTGATGGACAGGCAGTCATGTGGTTCTTCCGAAACCGTGACTCGACGAAAATCATTTCGCGCTACATTCTAAAATGTGTACTTTTGAACTAGACTTGGTTTTGACTCAATCTCTTAACTTTAATAATGTCGTTTAGAGGTAAATGAGATTTATCGCCTCTTAACAACATCGTTTTGGGTCTCTGGATCACCGAGTTTTATTAGGAGCTGGGGACCAAAATGTTTTTACACTGTCGAATAAGCCTGTTGCATCTTTGACGAGACTGTGTAGCTTTTATTCAACAACTTTTTGTTAATTTTTTGCCTCTGTCATCTCTGTGGTGACGGCAAATTAAAGCACATTATCAGCTGATTATTGAAGCTGCATATACGGAACACCCTTCAGTTCTATACTTGAAAGACTTCAAAGCCAGACTATTAATCAATTTAAATCGCGAAAATTTCCATGGCAATGCTCTCGACGGATCTCAATAAAAAGCGTTATGGATATTTCGTTTGAATAAAAATAATGTGAAGTTGGACCGATGAAAGTACCATCGACCTCCAGTTGATGCGACTGTGCGGACAGGAAAAAGCAAACGCTAAAAGCGTTGCGCGACTGATGGAGATGAACTGAAGCTTGAACAAAAATTGAAGGAAATTGACACAACCAATTTATTCAGAGTCATCAAGGCGATAGATGCACTGGTCAGCGTACTAGATGACATTTTCTAGTTGGAACCTTCCAATGTTATCACCATGCAAGAAATGTTTAAACTGTAATATCAGAGCAATGGATGTATTCAATGAATTGTACTGAAATACAGTGAGTCCAAAAGCAGAATCTTTGCTAATTTCTAAAGAGATTAATATTCTGATGGAACATTAAATGCTGAAAATTGTATAGTGATGATATCAGTGCTGACCGAATGAGCACTATAGTGGTCGATATCGTGACAGTCCTCGAATAACTGCGCTATTTCGCCTGACAATAACATAAAATCGATTTTATGAATCTTTTGCTGAGAGCGAGCAAAATCAATACCTCTCTCATAACCTGTCAATTTTTGTTTTTTTTATTCTGGCGCGGGAAACCAAAGGACATCAAAATGGGCGATTTTGTGACTACTCTCGTAATGGTTGTTATTCTTTTGGCTGGTGGAACCGTCATATCTGCTGAGGGACAGAATGCAACCGAGAATTACCTCCAAGGGTTATTTGATGGCACTCAAGAACTATCAACGGTGGGACCTAAAAATGATGTAAGTGCAATTTTCAAGTCACATTAATTTTATGGTCATCTCAATTTGCTCTTTCATCGTACTTTATTTCGTTTTAATTCCCCATTCATCTGCGTCTAATTTTAGTTTGAGAAGTTATGAAAATAATTTACAGTGTGTCCCTTCATGCAAAACCTTCAGATTCTTAACCCCATTTTAAAGGAATTTTATGAAAAATGCTTCTGATTTGAAAATAGGAAACGTGTATTTCGAGTATTACCATAGATTGTACCACACAGTGCTGTCATAAATCATGTGAACGAGACATAAACAATTTTTTTATGATTAAGTCTCCTATACATTAACATGCCTAGGTAATCGGATGTAGACAATTATATTTTTCTTCACGATGTCGTAAAAGAGAGGATCGCATGTTGACTTTTTTCTGTGAAATATTTCGTTTAGTCATTTTTTAAGATAAGTTGAAATTAATATTTTTTTTAAATGACGGAAAACAATATCGGGGAAATTTTTATTGATATTGTCGCGCAGGGGCGTTACCATGGTTATTTCAAGATTTTGCCCATAAGGCTCGAAAATTCAAAATGTTCCAACAATACATAAATAAGATTAATGTACAAAAGAATAAAGAAAGAAATAAACAAGTCAATAAATAAGGGGTCATAGCCCTCACCCCCACTATAATAATAGCAACGCCACCGTGTGTGCTTCTTCGACGAGATTTCATTTATTTTTTATATCAATTAGCACTGATTGATTAAAATATTCATCTCTATCGTGTACACAATGACTGTAATTTTCGAAAGAGGGGCCAGCATGGTATTCTATCAGTTAAGTCATATTGCTATCCAGCGTCCAGTTCGTTAAAGCCTATTATTCCTAGGTGAAATTTGCCCCAAGTATCTTTTAATCACCGCAAATTGAACATAAGCGGCGAAATCCTATTTAGAAAAATTGTTTCCTGCTCATGATTTTGTAATGATCCAGACATAATAGAAACTGTCACAGCACTATAGACCATTAAATCAGAACCCCTAGCTATACACCGTGAACATGAAGAAATGAAAACAAACACCTTATTCAAATTAGTTCCTTGTCTACGAAAAGAAAATACAAAAATCATGATAGAAAGAGCTGAAGGCAGGGGTGGAACTAAGATTTTGAAGTAAGAAGGGGGATCCGGTATGCTGCCTGACAACAAAATATAAAATAACAATTTTCGGGCACATTTCAAAGGGCACAAACACAATGTCGACACTCTGTGCCCTCGCGAAATGCACGATTTGTATCCATGTGCAGTTTACAATGTTGTAAAACGTTCTGAAAGTTTGGAGCTGAAATAGAATCATAACAGTTAATTTGTATCATTAAATCCCTTTTGAAGATAACGAACCGATTATTTTTGTAAAAGAGAACCTTAATGGATTCAATCAGTGATATCAAATACATGTACAAGTCATTATCATATCATATTGTAGGGAAAAGATGTTACGAATTTCCATAGCTTCCGCCCCTTAACAAGTCACCGTTACTTCTTTACTGAATTCCAGATCTTCAATTATAAATACCATTTCACACTTAGACAATGTTCTTTGACAGGTTTTTGAGTTTGTTATCAATTTTTCTTAAATTGATAGTGAAACACCCATAAAGCTTTAGGAAGCATCACCAAATTTAGTGAGATTAGAATTAACGTCGAGTTTAAGAAAGAAAGAAAAGAAGAAAACATGTCCAAAAACAAAACACGCAAAAGAATGATAAGAATGCTATGGTACCAAGTTACAAATAACTCTTGGAGTAATTTCAAAAAAATTCCAATAAAATCGTCATTGCACCAATTTTATTCCCATAGATTTATGACCTACTTTTCAACATTTTCGATATAGTACATTGCAACTACTGGAATTATAAGGGATGAAAATGTTGGTTCGTGAGTAACAAGGCTAATACTGCGAATTGACAGGGAAGGTCGGGGTGATGATATTTGACGAGTTCCATTAATATTTTCACGTCATTCTCACTCAAGAAAAAAAAATCATGAGTGTCAAGCTATGAATGGAAGATCTGCTTTGAAAACTCATTCATATTTCCTCTTCTCATATGCACTCATATTCGTAGCCTTGTTTGAACCTCCTCTTTTCTGTCTTTGATTAACTTGGATTCAGACACCGTCCTATAAAGCCAGTAGCGGTTTTATAGGGGGATCAAGCTAGCTCCAGCGCCCTCCTCCCCCTAAAAAAAAATCGCGAAGAACATGAAGAAAATGAATGAACACCAACAAAAAAATCCCCCAAGGCCCACCCCTACCAATAAAAAAAAAGATTATAATATTATTCCGGAATTCATTCGCTCCTGGATAAGGCTAGGGATACAATACATGTACCAGAATGTTTGTGTGTAATGACAAATATGTCCCGGATTTTTAATCGTTATTTTTTTTTGAATGGTTAACTGGCCCTTGCCCCACAGTCTATACCGCTTTAAATTTTGAATTCCAAGTAAATTTATTTTATTGTCAATCACGATTGCCCTAGTAAGAGCACACACAAAAACTAGAAATTCTCTAAATTGTACCGTTTATCTGCAAATATTTTGTTATACAGGCCTGTACTAAGGATTCGCAAATCATGGAGATTTAGACGAAAGGATTATAAACCAAACGTATATATATATTTTATTTATAATAATTTACGGGGTCATCGTGGTCATAATATACTCGAGCCAATTTTTATTAATTCTTTTAAAATGGGATTGTGGTAAGGATTAGACGGTTTTTGGTTTTTTTGTAAACGAAGGTCAGAATAAGCTCTTGGATTAAGATTACTATAGTAACCCGTATGAAAACTACACATTGCCAAAGTCTCAACCATTAATAACATACAATTGCCAATTTTATATTATTTGTTGGTACATCACTTTATTGATACTTCAGCAATAAAGGAACAGAGAAATCATGACAAAGACATACAAAGGAAAAGTAGAACATGATAAGAAAAACCCAGGACTTGACCTGCCGATTAATGGTCTATGCATGCCTGCATGGCTGGTCACGTAAAAAGATACAAATCATTAAAACTAGCTTTTGAAAATCAACATGGTAGAAACACAAATCAGGTAAGCCACGTAATGTGATAAATGTTATAAAATATTGAAAACTAGTCAATATTAAGTTCTTCCTTTATTTTCACTAAACCAAAACAAATGTTGGGATAACAATTCTCAGCAATAAGATATCATAATTATACATGTTTTTTTATTCATCTAACATGATTCTCAACAATAAGATATCACTTGCTTATTTTGTTGTGTATTCACCTTGATAGTACCCCCTTTCCCAGTAAGTCCCTATAATTTATACGAAAACAATAAATGAGAATTTGAGATTCATGAAAAAAAGAGGGAAGTGGTAGAATACATCGAACACTTTTTGTAGAACAAGAAAAACAAGAAAACAAGAAAATAATAGACTGAACAAAATTTGGCTGAAAAAGTAAGCGTAAGTGCTTCAATAAACGCCTGCGGTGTGAGTAATTTCAGAATACAAGTTGCCTCTCTTGCCGTCTTCTTATCTTTAAACAAGCACAAAATTAAATTAGTGAAAAATGAGTCAACATTGGCTAGGCGAATGTTTTCCTTTCATGTTGGTTATTTAAGATGATAAACAAGTCCTGTTGAATAATCGTTAAGCAAATGTGCGAATTAAAAATCTAGTTTCAGTATTTTATTTTTATTTTAAGAATTTTAAGAATATCTGCCGTCAAAAACTTAATTCATAAATAGGTTCATCGAGATATTTTCATTAAACTTTTAGATTCAGCGTTGAAGCATCGTTCTTTAAAAAAAATGTGTCAAATTTGAATTTTAGCCTCGGAATCATTAGGTCAATTTAGATCAATATCGGTTTAGTTTACTGAATATTGTTGAACATGTTGCAAGGATGTGTGAAGGGGTAGCCTCTAATACAGGAAGGAGGGGGTAGGGGCACACCATGTTCGTCTGTCTGTGGATTAAAAGGGCGCGAGGGGCCGGGGGGGGGGCTTCTATATGAAATAATGTCTGGAATGAAATGTATGCCATGATCTGTTACAACTTGTATGTGTGTGTGTGGGTTTGGGGTGCGCGTGTGCATGTATATTTAATTAATCTGCTTATTTTGTCTCCCTTATTCTGTTTCTTGTTTTTTTCTTCTCTTCTTCATCACCATTTCCTTCCTCCTCTTCTTTTCGTCAACCCTTTTTTCTTTTACCCTCTTTTTATTATTCTTCTCCTCCTTTTTCTTCTTCTTATCGTCCTCCTCCTCCTCCTCCTCCTCCTCCTCCTCCTCCGTCTCCTTCTTCCTTTTATCATTCTTTTTCTTCTTCTCCTTCTTCTTCTCCTTCTTCTTCTTCTTCTTCTTCTTCTTCTTCTTCTTCTTCTTCTTCTTCTTCTTCTTCTTCTTCTTCTTCTTCTTTTTCTTCTTCTTCTTCATCTTTTTATTTCGTATGTGTGGTGTGGCTGAGGTATATCCTATAATGCATTACCAATACATCCAACATGACTATTATCATAATGTTCGCCATTACGGCCTTGCGATGTGTTGAAAGCAATCATGTTGCGCAATGACAAAGGCGGAAAAATAATCAATTTTTCATCTCATAAAGACATCGTGCTTATTGGCGAGAATATTCAAAATGGCAAGGAGACAAGCTAACATAAAGCAACACTTGAGAGGTATCTTGGTCAACGCATTGCTGGAGAAATTTGATAAAGTCCTTGAAGAGGCGTTACAGAGGAAAATAGAAAAGTCAGGTCACAAATAAATCAGATATAATCACATGCTTAATGAAAAGAAAAAAATCATACACCGAGAGGCTTATCTCATCAATTAATACTCTAAAATTTTAAAAATTCCATTCGTTTCTTTAATTATCCTTCAGCCGGGTCCTTTATAATCTTCCCGTTTTTCAGGGGCGGATCCGGGGCTCGGGAGGGGGGACACAATTCAGACAGGATTCTGATATGTAAAAGAAAAATACTAATTATCAGATTGTGCAGGTGCCTGTTGGGTATAGGATTTGAAAGGGGGCACGATCATGTAATTAGGGGGCACTATTTTGTGTGCCCTTTAAATCCGCAATTGCCTTTCTTTTCCGTTTCAACCTTGTTACTCCCTCCTTCCCCTCTCTCTTTTTCCTCCTCCTGCTCCCCCTCCTCCTACTCCTCCTTCTCCTCCTCCTCCTCCTCCTCCTCTCTCACTCTGACATGCACCTGACTGCTTCAAATACTTTGCAATTCGATTTTGCTAATGCTGATTTCTTTATTGACACCTTCTTCAGGTTTATAGGGGCAAACTAATGAATCGAATCGACTTGGAAAATTGACATGATGTAAGATCTGTAAGAAAATTATCAAAGAATAGGCCTACAAACAAAATAACTTCATATTTTAACATGCCTGTTGAAATTGTGTTTTCGAAGAGCTCATGATGAATTAAGTTTTCTTTCTTAAAAATAATAATAATTTGTTTCAATCCCCAAACTCCAAAGTGTTATATATCATAAGGTCGCATTCACAGGCATATCAGAAATAACTATAAAGGCGACTGTAGGTAATATTGTCACCGAGCGGGTGAGAATCAAAAGCAGGGGCAGAGATTACATACCAACGATATTCATTAAATCAGGGGCGTGTTCAGACCATTTCGAATGTGAGGAGCAAGGGGAGGGTGTAGGACTGAATTCCCGACAATGTTCTAACAAAAATTCTAGCAACTATAGAAAGGGTTCTCAGACTTTGAAAAAATGCCGACGGGGTTCAACACCTGAACACACTGACTATTACAAAAAAGGGGGAGAGGGGGGTAGGTAGTTCCTGATATACCCCACCCCTCCCTTCTAGTTTCGCCCTTGCATTGAACTTGTATTTAAGACGGTGTGAAAGTGTGCAGCCGGAATACACGACACATTTTAAACCGTCTGGGGTCGGTTTGTATGACTGGACACCAAATTCAATTTGCTCTCAAAATTTGTAGGCCATTACTGCCTTATACTGGTGCTGACAGAGGAATGCTAGCAAGTAATGCAGCGGTGAGAGAACAGAAGAGGGGACGCGACATAATACTAGAGAGAGAGAGAGAGAGAGAGAGAGAGAGATAAACGACATCAGAAAGAAAAAAATGGGATCTCTGATTTTCGAAAAAAAGACATGACATCATACGATAACTATGTCAAAATGCTTTTGCTAAGATGTTTCTCTTAAAAAATATGTATATCATTCCCACTCTCGGTTGTTGACTTCCTCAAAACGTTACCCAACCATAACAGTTAACTTTTTGACACATTGATCGATACAAAATTGTAAAATCTGTGGAGCAATCGTCATCGTCGCCAGAATAAATTCTTCGTCAGAATACTATACCCTAAAATGCACGTTACCGCGCTTCGTTGAGAGTTTTCATTTCCAGAATTCATGGCATTATTTTCCATTGTAAGAGCAAGTATGTCGTATACAAGTACACCTGTAATTAGCTCAATGGACTAAACATGATTTTCTAATTGTCAAAACGGGATTAATATCTGTATACACTTCATAAATTTGGGGTATGTTGAGTCACCAATTTATAAGCGACATGATTTTCTGAACTTACATCGCAGGTTAAATTAACGTGAATGTCAGGAGTGACGTCACATCATGCATAGAGAGGTAGTTTCGTACGCTAGCAAAGGGGGCCTCGTCAAACCGGAAAGAAAGAGAGAATTAGACGAATTAAGAAATGTTATGGGGCAATGTTTCATTCCGCGTGGTAGGATAAATGGCTTCGAATGCATCTGCGTCACATCATCTTTCATGCTTGCTTTCTTCAACCTTTATTTCGTTTTACTTCTACCCCTTCTCTGTCTCTTCCTCTTTTCTGTCTGTTTCTCTCTCCCCCCCCCTCTCTCTCTCTCTCTCTCTCCTTATCTGTATGTCTCCTTCTCTACTCTCACTATATCTTTTTTCGAATCTACTCTCTACAATTAGTATTGCAATTACTTTTACTTGCCTTTCAAAAATATAAATCAATTAATCGATAAATAGATAAAATAAATAATGATACAAAGATATAAGAGAGTAAACAAACATTAATACGGTTTCCGAAGAAGAAGAAGAAAAACGATATTGAATTTGATGACTAATTGATATTGAAAGGAAAAATTTATTCAGAAGAAAGAGAGAGAGAGAAGAGAGAGAGGGGGCGAAAAAATGAGGATTAAATCCAAATGGAAATGTAGAGGTTTAACGAAAGTATTATTTATTTTGAATACCAGAACAGTTTTATTCGTTTTTGGTAATCAAAATCCAGCTTATTCAACTGGGAGGTGTATTAGCAAATTAAAGTAAAACAAAAGGAAACCCCCTAGAAAGCTACTGTGTAGCGGGAAATTCTGTATTTAAGTATATAGACATGGAACCTGAGAACTGTCAGCTGTCTATTCCAAGGAACTTGATTGAAGCGCCTTGTTTATTCTGATTCGTCGCATAATGTTCAACGAACTTGAGAATACAGTTGCGAGGGAACCTTGAGTTTTCAATCGAATGTGTGAGATGTTGCAAGGGGTGGCAGAGAGAGAGAGAGAGAGAGAGAGAGAGAGGGGGTGAGGGGGTGGTGGGTCGATGACAAAAAGGTAAAGGAAAATATTGAAGCGTATCGCATCACCAAGAGTCCAAGACCATTGCGAAGGTGTTGAAGTGTAGGCTAAGTAACGTGGACTAATTTGCAGGGGACAGCTCGCATGTTTACGAAGCACGTTTCCAATTTCTCGCTTTTGCACCTCTATCTGTCGTTCGATCACGGGCTCGTCTCACCTTCCACCGTAAGGTACACAAACTGTCCCCGTGAAGTGGATGAACGTGGGTAGGACTCGTCATGGTGGTGGCCTGGGTAGTGGCGTGCTAGCGTGGGTCAAACCATTGGCAGGGCAGCGATGACACGGGGACCGTGGTTGGGGGTGGCGGCTCTGGTTTTAGCTAGATGAAATGTGAGATGAAGAAGGCAGTGGAATTGGGGAGGGTGGGAAGAGTCGTATTATCTTGTTTTCACTATTCCCTCACCCCCTTTCATTCTTTCGTTCTGCCTCACTCTCTCTCTCTCTCTTTCTCTCTCCCTCTCTCTCTCTCCCTCTCGCCCCTCTCTCTCTTTCTCTCCGTCTCTCTCTCTCCCTCTCTTTATTTCTCTCTCTCTCACTCTCTCTCTCTCTCTCTCTCTCTCTCTCTCTCTCTCTCTCTCTCTCTCTCTCTCTCTCTCTGTATCTCTCTCCCTCCCTTCCTTCCATTCCATCTCTTTTTGATTATCATTTGATTAAGGGACTCGGTGAATAGTGATGGAGAGACATGTCAAACTCATGACCGAGTTGACATTTTGTCTCAGTGAGATAGCGATTAGGTGTCACAGCTTTCTTAGTAGGAGCATAATTTTTCCGAAATGTTATGATCATAATTTTATCGTTGTTTTAAAAGTTGTTGTTCTGCCTGTATTGCAATCTAAAATGCTGAGGTCAAATTCTGCCTTCAACGCATCGTTGTCAATTTTCTTTGGTCAATGTGAACTGCGCATCGTCAGCGCATCTGGTGAGATTAGCTCTTTAGGGTGCTATAACTTTTGGCGCCGAAATAGCTCATCCGAAATGAGAGAAACTGAGATAATAAGCAATGTCGATTGGAAGAATTATATATCGGCTCAAATTGCACTCATGGTCTTCCCTCCTCTTCTTCCTTTTCTTGTTTTCCTGGAATTTTCTTGATTGCTACAATGTTCAAGCGCGCCTGAAATTATTTCAAACAAAATACGCCTGCCCCGTGGAGGTTTGGGGGAGGGGGGGGGGTGGTTGTAGTGAAGGGAATCGAGGACAATCAGCGTGCTATATTTCATGGAATAATGAGAATTTAAGTACTGCTACTATTACTACTGCTAGTACTTTACTACTACTACTACTACTACTACTACTACTACTACTACTACTACTACTACTACTACTATTACTACTACTACTACTACTACTACTACTACTACTACTACTACTACTACTACTACTAGACCTACTTCTACTACTTTGATAATGATAATAATAATGATGATGATTTTTTTATTTTATTGATTCCAAACAATACAAATCAATCTTAGAAATAAAATTCAATTGTTTTTTCTTAACATGATTTCAAAACATTTTCATAACATAGATTGTACGATTGATGAAAACAAAAATGAAATCAATTGTAACATAAAACAAATGACCCCATCCAACCAAACACACTACTAACCCCCCTCCCTCCCCACCATGCGACACACACACCACCCGACCATACTTCCACACATATACGCACACTGTTCCTAGCCCCCTCAGAATACCCCAAATTGGAGCGATGATGAGGAATTGGTTATGTGAGAATGACAATTGATATACAAAAATGAATTTAATGAATGTTTCCCCTTTTTCAATAGAAATTTTATTTCCATTTTCTGGTTTGTAATTATCATGTCATTCACAAAGTAATTGATTTTTTTTCAGTTACTGTATACTATCGAAAAAAAAAGCTGTCTTCCTTTAATCTGAAGACAGTCATTTTTTTTCTCAAAAGCATACAGAACCTGAATGCAATTCATCAACATTTGTTTAGTCCTGTCGTCTATTTTGTATTTTTTTCTTTCTTATACTTTCTTAATTTCATATTGCGCCTCGGAATCGTTATACTATATGAATGGCGCGATATGCTTGCGTTATATCATCATTGTTATTGTTATCATTATTATTATTATTATTATTATATTAAACCTATATTACATGACTATTACTGTGAACATGATAAACGTTTGCTCAATAATTTGTTTACAAACTTTCAAGATACCTTCGTTAAACTGCAATATATTCATTATTTTATTCTATATTTGAAATATCGATTCGAATAATGGCAAAAGAACAAAAATGGCAAAAACTATTTCAACTAACATGTTCCCCGACGCACCAATTTTGTTTGGCTGTTTGTTGTTGGTAGGTTTAGAATAATACTACCTCTGCTCTGATGCCAAATGCATAACCTCCCACCGCCCTTGACCTACAATAATGATTTATATGCTCATCCAAAAATGAATTTATAGAATCCCTAAAATTTGGCTTGAGTCCTCGCATGCGTTCCTCAAATGTTTTAGTGATTTAATTTACGATATCTCAAAAATCAAACCAAAATACCCTTTCCGAGGAAATAAGAGAGATCCCCGCTTGACGGGAATTGAGATTTTTTCTACCTAGAAGCAGGCCAATGTCACTGCCAATCATTTTCTCTATTTAAAGATACTATGTCCCTTTTGCAGCCAACATCAAATTCTGTAGAACTTTGCAGGAAATATGAATATGTCATGTATGTCCTATCTGTGAAATTTAAACTTTAGCAGTGTCCTAATATTCAAATTATGCAAGGAAACCCGTTTACTGCATGCTAAACTTCACTGTCAGACACTATTGAGTGACTGACTGGCTTTTTTCATCTTTGGTAATAACATACATAGAATGAGATGTAAAGGGTACATGAGCATTTGTCTACATCAATAACCCACTTCTTGTAATGGCCAAAATTAAACTGATTGAATCTTTGCGCAGCATAAAACGTACGACTATTCGGTACAATGGTCTGAAAAATCAGACTATTACTTACTGGCTCTATAGCTCCTAAGTCGATTCGACAACTAATAGTCGTTATTTTCCCACTTAAAGAAATTTAGGGAAGTTCTAAATTAGTATTGTCTTTCAAATGCCGTTGGAATTTTAACCTTTTCATTTTGTTGGCCTTTAAGAAGTCTGAAAACTGAGTGTCATCTTGAAATGAGATTCAGATTGGTATCAGGGGTTAAATTTCAAAATAACTTGCATAACAACAAAAAAAAAAAAAAATATATATATATATATATATATATATATATATATATATTGTCATGTCATGTCAGAGTTGAGAATTCTCGCACTTATATTTATATATATATATATAAAGCGAAAGTACCAGTATTTAACATTGTCTTTGTAATTTACGGGTGTTTCTTTACTATTCATTGCAAGTTAATTAGAAAGAAAAATAAATATTAATAAATTTAACGCTGATTTATTATATCCTCCATAAAGTTCATTAGTAGACGCAAGTTCGAAATGGAAAAAAAAGGAGCAAATTATTTAATTTGTACTTTAGACTATTGAATGACCACGTTTACCATAGAATTTCTTTCACTGGTACGTATTTTTCTTTGATTTGGGGCTTATTCGGCAAACCGCAGCAGCAAAAAAAAAAAAAAAAAAAAAAAAAAAAAACCGCTGCGGTCTTTTTTTAACGTGTGAATGAAAGGCAATAAGGTCATCACTGAGCTCTGTGTAATAATGTTTCGTGATTTAATTTATGATATCTGAACAATCAAACCAAAAATATACACTGTAACCGAGGAAATAAGAGGGATCCCCACTTTAAGAGAATTGAGGTTTTTCTTCCTATAAGCATGAAGGTACATGCTACAAGTAGACCAATGTCAATGTCAATCATTTTCTCCAATTATATAGTTATTTTACACAAAATATCCGATCAAAGCCTGCAGCATATCAAGAGGAACACTGATGATTAGGATATTGATTTTATCTCGTAAGGTTGGCAATATCCACCGGGGTGGGAGGGGGTGTTCAAACTCCTAGGTCTGTATTCTACTAGGCCTTATTCAGTTAAATCGACCCTGGGTCTAAAACCACTTTTAACATGTTTAACAAACGGAAAACTAAAACCTCAGACTAATTTCCTTTGTAAAACCCCATTTTGAACATAAGCCTTAACCCATGCGTCGGGTGTCGGGTGTCGGGTGTCGAGTGTAAATAGACTACGCTTCTTGTTTTCTGAATTATTTTGGCATTGATAATCATAATGTGAGTTATCTTTTCACGGAGATATATATGATATCGAATCGAAAAACTAACTTGTTGAATAGAACACTTTTTAGAACTCTTTATAAAAGTGGGAAATGTATAAATGTGAATGTCACAGAATGTGCGTAGCAATAGTGGTTTTAGAGTGAGGCTTGGGGTTCCGAAGCCCCCCCCCCCAAAAAAAAAATACAGCCCCTCCCCAATTATTGGTATAAATTAATTAAAATGAGGCTCGTGTAGAAAATGAATGCAAGAACCCTAAAGACACCCCCAAAAAAAAAAAGTCCCTCAAAGCCCCCATATTCTTATCGAACCGCGCCTGGTGCGTAATACATGGAGCGGTAATAATGTACACACCTTACACCTACCGTGATACAGTCCAAGCCCTCTCAATACTCAGTCAAAGCCCTCGTCATTCCACCTCTCAACTTGACATTGCAACGGAAAAGGGAAAATGTTTGATTACACGATTGGCTGTCAGCTCAGGATCTCACTTGCTGACACATTATTGCACGCTTGGGACAGAAGCACAAACTCTCACGCCGATTCTTCTCCAGCAGCCCCTGAGCTGCTAAAGTGAAGATGAAATGGACGGCAGGAAGGTCACATTTGTTTTGACGGCTTGCGACGGAAAGAAATAGATGTCGTAGATGCTATCCCCAAGGTTTTTGTTTCTACTTTTAACTCCTGCCAGAAAGTAAACCTTGAGACTATAGCCTCAGCGTCATGATGAGAATAAATTAAAGGGTTCCAGAAGTTTATCCCTACTTCAGGGGGTGTTTCATAAAGCTGTTCGTAAAGTTACGCATGACTTTACGAACGACTTGAATATGAAGTGCCAGATAGGATGCCCAAAGTTTTTCCTGATGTTTTAACAAAGTCTGACTATATTTTCAATAACCTCAATTAAATTATGGCAAAAAGTATACTTTTCATTAAATTTTTTTGTTATAATATTACCCCATTCACAGTGGCCTCAAACACCGCGACAGCAGCGGGACTGTCCCGCTGCTGTCGCGGTGTTGTCTTCAGTGTGAAGGCTCGGACCCGTTATAAACTATCGCGGGATAACACCGCCTCGCGATAACGCCGCGACAAACTATCGCTAGGTTCGCCTAGCTACAGCAGCGGGACAGTCCCGCTGCTGTCGCGGTGTTTACTCAGTGTGAAGGCTCTCCGCTATAACACCGCGACAAACACGTGTGATTTGTTTACTTACCTATCACTGACCTCTTTTCTCCAGCTAGCGCGCGCAATTTCAAGCAATCGAAAACCCCGCGCTGAAGTATTTCCGGTCATATCGGGGTCACTCGCGGGTCATGAGCCATGCATACACGTGTTTGTTACGGAGGTAATAAAATCACCCGCTGCAGCGTGAATGGGTACATGATATTTATCCCGCTGCTGCAGCGGGATAACTTTTCTACTGTGAATGCATTTGTAGCGGTGTTATGGCGGTGTCGCCGCTCCGCTACAACGCCGCTACCAATTTTGAGGCCACTGTGAATGGGGTATAAGAATGTTAATCTACATCTGCACAATTCAACTTTAGTTGATGCAGTTAAAAATGATTGAGCATCCCATTTGGCTTTTCATATATAAGTCATTCGTAAAGTCATTCGTAACTTTACGAACAGCTTTATGAAACACCCCCAGGTCTTCTTGTGTCATGTATATAGAAGGAGCGGCCCTTCAGTTCTAGAATATAATAATAATTATTATTGTTATTATTATTTTTGGGGGAGGGGGCTTGGGAAAATTGGGGTGGGAGGCTAAAGCCCTCCCCCTCTAGAATCACCACTGGTCTGTAGAAATGGAAATGTTACCCCCCCCCTCCCCCCCCCCAAAAAAAACAAAACAAACAAAAACAAAAACAAAAACAAAAACAAAAACAAAAAAAAAAGGGTCAAGACATTCACATTCACTATTTACACACTGAATTTATAGAAATTATTAGTGAAACCAACTCAAATCATGAAAGGTAATATTTTCCTGATATCCCATAAAAATCTATCATAAATCAATGGGAAAGAGGACAAACTAAATTCGGGGAGCCAAGCTTATCCTGTAACGTGCTATGTTAACAAAATATAGGCCTACATCTTTAGGATTTCATTATTTTTCTAAGTAACTTACATCTAAATCTCAGGAATTCAACACCATTTCCAACATATTTTAGGAATCTGTTAAACAAAAAAAAATGACTTTCGTATATATCGGTATATTGTTGCAAGCGCCGCTATTTCATTCAAATTTTCATTTTTTATTAAACTAGTATTTCATTTCTTCATATAACCCTTACAACATGAATATGTAAAGCCCACGCCTTAATATTGTATCCATTGGTTTAATTAGCAGAGTGCTTGACGCGGATAACTACATGACTTGTATGCATCTGAGGCCAAATAAAATCAACTCTTAGTTTCTCGTCGCCCCCCCCCCTTTATGGTGGTTATTTGATATCCTTGTCCTGAAATGAAACTTCAATGAATAGGAATCTAAGTACATTGAGACAATGGCGCTTACAAATTAAATAATAGATTGTAATTTCATCTTGATTTGAGCCTCTGAAGTGCATATGATATATGGAATTAAACTAATAAAATTTGTATTGAAATTTACAAGATAGCATTTTGTGTATGTACTGAAAAAGAAAAACCCACTTCAAATTATTATGGAACCACCTCCTCTTCGCTTTCAAAAATTCCGGACGAGAAACGAGGAATCAATTTTAATTGGCATTATACGCAGTACAGAACGGAAATCATTAGGTAACAGCGAGTGTATGATTAACTTACTAATGACGCCCCCGCTCCATTTTATGCGCCTTTTCTCTTAGCCTAATCAATTACACTGTTTTTACATAGAGAATAATAACTAAATGCCGCAAAATAACAATGTTATCACTAGTTCTGGTATCGCCTCACATTGCGGTCATGAATGTAAATGTCTTTCATCATGTTCTGGCACATTAAAGAAAACATACCTAACAACGAAGATAATTTACATTTCGTAACAATCATAAATAAATAGAATGTGAGCTTCCCCTTTTGAAAATCCGTTAGCTTTACTTCGATTTGAAGCAATATTTGCTAGCCTTTTAAATACCAAAAATAAACATTTTTTTTTCTTTCTGTACCCGCCGCAGAGGCTTCTCCCTGCCCTCCTTACCGGGTCGCTATTTCTCTAATGTGACACAGTCACGCTGTTGAACGATGGCTAGGGGTAGCGGAATCAGGATTTTAAAACGGGGAGTAAAAAGAGGATGAATTCCATTCAGTCTCCCGATCCAAAACCGAAAGAGGGTGGCAGTAAAACAATTCTCCTGAGGGGAGGAGGGGAGGGGCACACAATTACTGACTAACAGTGAAAATGCTTACTGATAAAAAGTTAAATTCCACTTTTATTTTCCCAAACCGTTGAAACGGGGAAGGGGCACACAATTACGAATGAAATTGACATTTGATTTGTGTCCCAGATAGAGGGTCGTTTCAAACAGCAAAATTATGCACACAGATTTTTATCCCGTAGCTTACTCTATGACAGGGATTTTTTGTTTTGTTTTGTTTTATTTGTTTTAATTTTTTTTCTTTTCGGAGAGGCGGGGATAAGTGCCCCCATTATCTCACCCTTGATGGTGCCATTGATAAAAGTAAGCTATTCAAAAACACCAAAAACATGTACATCTATTTTTATCCCTAAGCATAATTATTGAGAGACAAGGACTTCAACTTGGGGGAGTGTAGGTACCATATACCCTCGCGCCCTATTATGCCTCCACTGGCAGCTCTAAGGAAACGTACTTTCGTTGGGGCTAGCATGACGTCATATCTCACTTTGAGAGATGCTGCTGATTTATTGAAATATCATCGGTATGAAACAGGTGCAAGGATTATTAATCAGTCAGATCGGTATGCTACCCCTCTCTATTAGGTCACATCCTCGCCAGAAGGGTCCTATACATTCAGGCAAGAAGATACCTCGTTAAAGGTATTATACAGTCTTTTTTATTAGTTCGATAAAAATTAAAGTCTTGGTGCGTCCATATATCAATGGAAATATGCACCGCAGCCAGATCTTTATTTTGCTTACACTTGCATCACATAACAGTGAAAATGATTAATGATAAAGTTTAAATTTCAGTTTCATTTTATCCAAACCGTTGAGACTATGGGAGGACGAAAAATGTGTTCTTTGTCCAGCCGAACCGATCTGATATATTTCTCCCTTTCTTTTGTTTATTATATTGATCTGTCACTTGCATTACAGCTGATTCATCATCAATCAGTGTGCAAGCCGTGATGCAAAATATGATATATTTGCCTGATAAAATAATGTTTAAACTATATTATGTCGTTTCTCGAAAAAACAGACCTTCTAATTGCGATTTCATGGAATGGGGTCCCTCGCCCCATATACACATGGAATTATAGAAATTAAGGAAATGTTGATATATTTTATTCCTCGACTTTACCTTCACAGTGCATGTATTACATTAGAAGATGTTTTTATATCTTTTTCTTGTTTTTATCACCGCCGGTCATACCGCCTTGCTAAACTTAAACAAAATACTAGCTGTTGTGTGACGAAAGCCCCGTCCCCCAACCCTGGGGTGTTTATCTTTCTGGAATTATACGGTGTTACATATTTCATCGCTTGAAGAGCTGGTGGGTCTCAACCATATAGAGCTGTATCTGAACAGATACTGAGCGATGACAGCTCAGAGATGGCAAACAACGGAATAAACTTTTGAAAAGCTATGAGGCGGAATATATTTTCTTTATTCATTTATATACATGAATTTAGCTATTTGTTTATTTATTCGATATTGATTAATATAGTCAATATTTTAAAATCTATTTCAGTTTTATTTTAACAGGATTGTCTGATTTCAGCACAATTTCTGGACCTGCCTTTCCAGAGAGCTCGGCATTAAGATTAGAAGTAAAAAAAACAAAAAAAACATATTTCACATTAAATCGAACCAAAAAATGGATTCAGAGATATTTTCAAAAAACAAACATACATATAAATCAACTCAAAATCCGCTCTTAAATTTATATATAAGACGGGAAGATGTATATAGACAGATAATTATATGTAGAACACATCCATTCAAAAATGAATGTTTTGACAGTAAAACATTCCGGTTGGGTTGGGGGACCGTAATAACAAAAAAAAAAATGAATACTAATCGAAGAGCAAAAGATGAAGACGGACAAAAAAGTCATCCCTCCCTCAAAAATTAATAAAATAAAAATATTGCTCAAACTGCAATGGTGCATAGGAAAGGTGCGATAGCTCAGTGGTAGAGCAGTGGTCTCGTCATCGGGAGGTCCAGGGTTCGAAACCAAGTCGATGCGCTAGTGCCCATTGGTAAGGCATTAATCCTCGTTACCAAGTTCCTTGGAGAGGACATAAAGCCGTCGGTCTCCCTGGCCGCTAAGGCCTACACGCACACTCTCTCTTAGCATATAGGCCTATATTATGAAGATGCTCATAAAAAAATACACCAAACAGTTTAACAGAATGATGCATTCTCGTTCCCACTCGCCGTCTCCACCTCCCGATAGCGCCTCGCTGAACCAAGCTATCAATTGATTAACCCGTATTCAATATTTACTTATTCACAGATAAGCGGGTTATTACACGTGTTTCATCTGTTTAGATAATGCCTGCTTTTTCTTCCTATTTATTTATGATATGTGGTTAAAAGCATTTACATGGCTAGTCCGTGTATTGGGAGCGCCATGATGATAACGTGCTGGAATGCCATCATGTGACTCATGTCTGCCTGTCATAAAAATGAAAATCATCTTTCATCTTATTGTGATGTATACCCCGCCCGACCAGACATGCCCATGTGTTGCATTTCTATATAGCGAAGGCTTGACTTAGCATCCATGCATGTGCAAGTTTGACTAAACTGGCAGAAAAAAATAGTACGTCCCTTAAAGATACTATGTCCCTTTTGCAGCCAACATCAAATTCTGTAGAACTTTGAACATGAATATGTCATGTATGTCCTATCTGTGAAATTTAAATGTTAGCAGTGTCCTAATATTCAAATTATGCAAGGAAACCTGTTTACTTGCTAGACTTCACTGTCAGACACTATTGAGTGACTGACTGGCTTTTTTCATCTTTGGTAATAACATACATAAAATGAGCTGTAAAGGGTACATGAGCATTTGTCTACATCAATAACCCACTTCTTGTAATGGCCAAAATTAAACTGATTGAATCTTTGCGCAGCATAAAACGTACGACCATTCGGTACAATGGTCTGAAAATCAGACTATTACTTACTGGCTCTATAGCTCTAAGTCGATTCGACAACTAATAGTCGTTATTTTCCCACTTTAAGACATTTTCAAGCCCCCCTTTTTCAGGGAAGTTGTAAATTAGTATTGTCTTTCAAATGCCGTTGGAATTTAACCTTTTCATTTTTTTGGCCTGCAAATGGGACATAGTACCTTTAATGACTAAAAGGATGTTTCGAATAGAAATCTGCGACTATTTGAAATGAAAAAAAGGGAATTATGTTTGAATTTGTTTAAAGCAACCCAATTTGAGGGGGTACCCACCAACATAGCGATTCTCACAACTCAAAGGTTATTCATCACCGAAACGAAAACGTAAACTCATTATTGTTCAAACTTTCTGAAATACCATTTCGAATGGAAGTTTTAATATTGAGTATAGCCAGCCTGGGACAGAGCCGGCTTAATACCCCCCAGCCCCACCCCTCCCTTGAAGGCCCATATAACATTTTAGAAATTAGAAATAACCATGGGGATTGTTTTTCTTGGCTTCTGCTTGCATATTTACATCATCACCTTATTGAACGTAATTTTGAAGATGAAACCTGAAAAAAGCGACTGCTGAGATTTGCGAGATTTTGACAGAATGATTTACCCCTATTCGAAAAGGGAAAAAAAAAATCATGATAATAGTTGCCCATATACTTTACTCTCGAGCAGTAGGTTGAGGCTTCGAGCCTATGGCCGCTGCGTGAATCCTTCGACAAGGTATTTCATCTACAGTTGACTCTCTCCACCCAGGTGTTAAAATGGGTACTTAGTAGGCCTAGTATTATTTCTTGAAATGCACCGTGCGCTGATAACGGCTGCTGGAGCTAAAGCTAAGGTAACGATCCAAACTTAACGATGTGGATGATGATGATGATGATGATGATGATGATGATGATGATGATGATGAGTGATGATGATGATGATGATGATTGATGATGAAGATGATGAATGATGATGATGATGATGATGATTGACGATTGTTTTACCTGACTGCTAAGAAAGCATGTGTATACTTCTAAGTAATCAACCAGGAGACCGACGGCTTTATTTTCTATCTGATGGATTTGGTAATGAGGATTAATGCCTTACCGAAGGGCATGAGCTCATCGACTGGGTTTCGAATCCGGGACCTCCCGGTTACGAGACCACTGCTCTACACTGAGCCATCGAACCTCCTTTGTTATATCATAAGGCCAAGTAAAATTAATTTCTAGTTTCTCGTTCGGATTATTATTTTTTAATGAAGAAGAGTGGTTCATTTTGGGTGAATTTTATTCAAAATTCGTCACTTCGATTTCATTTGTAATGTGCATTATAGAGGCTCAAAAAATGATAATGTATTCAGGATATTAATTAATTGTAACGCCATTGTCCTCAAATTATTATTTATTATGTTTCAAAACAAAAGTATCAAAATAACCACCAACCAATATTTAGGCGGGCCGAAAAAAAAGAAGGATGAGGGAACGAGAAACTAAGAATTAGTTTTAGGTGGCCTAATGTGTAATGTGCTTTCACGAGAGATGTCCATTATTGGTGTTATCATTACCATTAAATGCGTCATCGAATACTCTTTTGTGGAAACGAGCGATTAGGGGGAACGTATGTTCGCAAAATGTGAGATAAGCGGGTCCATCCATCAAGGTAATATAAGTCAACATTATCACGATTGATGCCCATGAGATGGTAGTCATGATAAACATTGCAATTGGTCCATAATCGCAATGAAAGACATGAGAAAAATACGCCTGCGTGCTCGTCATGTATACAGCCCGACATATTTGATTCGATGGTGTTATTCGTCTAAACCGAAAGATGAAAACTATTTTTGAAGTAGGCCGAACAGAGGCGTGCTGGTATTCTGAAGGATGTAGTGAACCTGGGCCCTGTTTCATAAAACTTGTTATCAATAACAAGTTACAATAACTGTTATAAGCTACTGAAATCGTGGCATTTGATTGGCTGAGAACAAATTTCTCATAGAAATTTAGCATTTGTTATTGGTAACAGTTTTATGGAACAGGGTCCTAGTGTGATTATTTTTATTCGGGTAATAACGTTCAGGACCATAACCTCTTAACTCTGAGAATGGGGTGGATTCAAATGCCGTTAGTCATCTTAGGGGCCTGAAATTAGGTTGGGTTCTCAAATAGAAAGTAAAAACTAATATATTTTTCAAGAGTTTAAGGGGAACGGTATGATTCATATAACCTGAAAAAACGAATTTAAGAGTACAAGTATAGTAAGACGTTACATTATTCTAAAGGATTAAAATAACCAACATGCCCTCCTCCTGTTCCATCCATTTCTGTCGTAAATGTTATTTAGTTTTTGGTTGAAATTGCTTGTTTTTTTCTTCATAAATTATAAAGGGGGCTTTTTTAAAGCATTTACAGTATTTACATTATATTTTTTATGATTGTAATTATTAATTATTTAATTATCTTAATGTACCATACTTTTTCAAGTTATGCTCATCCTCTAATTATTAACTGAGAGTACTTTCTATGGAGTAGAGGAGTATTTCAATATCATTCACCATCTGTATTTAATCAACTCAAGAGCGTTCTTCCGTCTTCTCCGATCCAATCTCGTCTTCTTTTCAACCAATATTTTTCAAATTAATGTTCCATTTTTTAATGTTGATTTGATTTGATTTTGATTTGATTTGATTTTCTTCTGCATTCATGTAAGTACACAGTTTTTCGATAATAATATGAAGTACAATAAGTATTTTTCCGACAATGAATCATAAATAAGCAAATATATGTATATAAACAAATTGTTATTTTCAAAAACGAAATGATAAACTGTCATAGATACTAAATTTCCTCAAACATTATAAAATATTATAAAAAATATTTGCGGAAGAAGGACTGTCATTGTAAGCAGTTTGCTTGATAATATGACAGCCCCAGAAAAAAACTCATGAAATAGATTAACACATTTATTAAGCAGAACGGATAGGTAATTTAAATTACAAACTTTGTTGATGGTGATATTTTCCAATGCAGATGAGGATGATGATGAGGATGATGAGGATGATGATGAAGAAGATGATGATGATGATGACGATGATGATAATGATGATGATGAAAGAAGAGATGACATTATGATAAAGACTGAAGAGTTGACACAGAAATTTTATCTTGTATATTTTGATAACAACATCTTTTTAACATTGGCTTTAAATGAGTAGAGGGAGCAACATGATTTAATAGATTCTGGGAGAGAGTTCCACAGGTCAGGACCATGGTGTCTTATGGATCTATGGGCAATAAGTAATTTTGGGTTTACTAGATGAAAATTTGAGGAATTACTGGTAGGGTAAGAGTGAATGGTTTTATTCATAGTGTAAAAGTTGTGAAATGAAAGAGGCAGCATATTATTTAAATACTTAAACATGATCAGTACAGTTTGTAGCGAATTTATGTCGAATACTGTTAGGGTTTTCAGTTTGTAAAATATTGGACCAGTGTGAGATAAATATGGTGAACCAGTACATATACGAAGGGCTTTCTTTTGCAATAAATAAATAGAGTTGATTTTGGTTTTGGCGCTGGTGGCCCATACTAAGTTGCAATATGTTATATACGGTAATATCAATGCATTATAAAGCATAACAAGCGTATAATTTGAGATTAATTTCTTCATTTTATATAATAAACCAACATTCCTAGAAATAGAAGTCGTGATATGACGCATATGTTCATTCCAATTCAGATTTTCGTCGATAATGACACCCAAAAATGTTGTTGTTCTCTTTCTTTCGAGAGGATATTATCGATAATTATGTTGTAAGGAAAATCAATGACATGAGAATTTGCGTGCTTGAAATACATGAAATTTGTTTTATCGATATTAAGGGATAACTTATTGCATTGAAACCATAGCGATAATTTTGGTAACTCATTATTAAGTGTATTTACTAAGGTGTTTAAATTATGATGTGAACAGCAGATGTTCGTGTCATCAGCAAATAACACAAATGATAATAAAGGTGTTGTATTGGTTAAATCATTAATATATAATAAAAAAAGCAAAGGGCCTAAAATTGATCCTTGAGGAACTCCACATTTGGTAGGCAAGAAATTGGACAAAACATCATTAAACACTACATATTGTTTTCTGTTAGATAAATAGCTCTCAAACCATGACAGTGCAACTCCACGAATTCCATAACAGTAAAGTTTTTTCAGTAAAATTTGGTGGTCCAGTGTATCAAAGGCTTTTGATAGATCCATAAATACTCCTATTACATGTTCTTTATTGGCCATAGCATTCGTTATTTTATCATATAATTGTACTAAAGCTTGGTCGGTTGAATGTCCTTTTCTGAAACCATATTGATTTAGATTTAGGAAATGAAAAGTATCTAGAAACTTATAAAGCCTTTTGTAAATAATCTTTTCTAGGATTTTAGATATGCTGGGAAGAATAGAGATAGGCCTGTAATTACTAATTTCGTGAGGATTTTCTTTTTTTAAAACAGGATTTACCTTAGCAATTTTCAGGGACTCGGACATTTCCCGTATTAATTGATAGATTAAAAATGTGAGTTAAAGGACAAGCGATAAAGTGTATGACTTGTTTAAGAAGGAAAGAACTAATTCTATCGTGACCCTGTGATTTACTTAATTTGAGATTTTTGTTATTTCGGTTATTTCATTAGGATCAGTGGGATTAAAAACAGTGATGAATTTGAGGGTTCAGGAAGAAATGTAGTAAAATTTTCGTTTGGTGTATTAAGTTTATTTGCTAAATTAGGTCCTATGTTTACAAAATAAGAATTAAAGGTATCGGCTACATCTTCAGACTTTATAACTGTATCATCTATTGTAAAATTATCATTTGGCAATTTTTAGTTTTCTTTCCAATCAAATCATTAATAATCCCCCAGGTAGATTTCATATTTGATTTCACTCTATTGAGTTTGTCGGAATAGTAAATTTTACGAGAATTTCGAATTATGTTAGTTAATTTATTTCGGTATGTTTTATATTTGTTTTTGTTATGAATAGTTGAGTTCGTTAGATAAGCCTTATACAGTTTATTCCTTGTGTGTATCGATTGTAGAATTGCTTTTGTTATCCATGGCATTTTACAACGCTTATTTTTCTTGTTCGCAGACACTAGAGGAAAATTTTTGTCATAATATATCTGTAATTTAGTATTAAAAGTTTCGTATGCTATATCTGCATTTGATTCATTAAAGACGTCCAACCATTCTTCTGTTGCTAGATCACTTTTGAATGATTCAATATTTTGTGGTGTTTCTTTTCTGTACATGTTTGATTTAGCTGACTTTTTCATTGTGATTTCATTATTACATATTAAAAAAATTGGCAAATGATCGGATATATCAGAATATATTAGTCCGCTGGTAATGTTATTATCAAAGATATTAGAAAAAATATTGTCTATTAATGTTGAAGATTGACCGTCAATTCTGGTTGGTTTATTTATATGTGGATAACAACTATTAGAATAGGTAATGTGAAGAAGTGTATCATGCTGGCTACTATGAGATAAAGGTCAATGTTAAAGTCGCCCATTAAATATAAGTGTTTACCTTCCCTGTAAGAGTGTGAAGGCATTTATCTAGATCTTCACAAAATAAATTTGTATGACTATGAGGGGGTCTATAGATTAATCCGACGATAATATTTTTTTTGTTTGGATTAATGATTTCTAAGAATAATGATTCACTTTGTTTTAACGATATTTCTTTTCGGATTTTAAATTGTAAATGTTCATTGACATAAAACGCGACACCCCCTCCTCTTATTTCTTCGCGATCTAGTCTAATCAATGTATAATTTTGCAAGTTAAATAAGTTAGGCGAAGTGTTATGAAGCCAGGTTTCAGTGACACCAATAATAGAAAAAGGAAAATTATTTATAGTATGCAACAATGTTTGCAAAGAATCAAAAATTTTGCCTAAACTTCTAGCGTTTATGTGAAGTAAACTAAATTTATGCTGTGTATTTTGAAAACTTGTAGTAAATTCATCAGTTGTGTAATAGTTACTATTGAAAATGGATAACAGATCTAAATCATTATCCATGAACATTGATTATTTTTACCAATTGATGTTGATTAAAGGTATAATAACTGGTTTGCATGTAAAATTTCTGTGTCGTACTAGTATGGTGGTGGTAGTGATCATGGGATGAAAAGAGAATGGAATGAAGAGATAATGATAAGTGAACATGAAATGCATGAAATAAGAATGAATGATGATGAGATCCTAAAGCGTTTACGAAATGATTAACTTTCATAATGATAAGCTCACTAATTTTTGAGCATCTCAACCATAAGTACATTTAAAATTAAAATTACGGAACCTTTGATGAAACACTTTGCTCCGGTACCACTGCACTCGATGAAAACGTATTTGATGCCTTGATAAGAAGTAATATGGTAATTAATATCATATCTAGTTTTTCACGAAATAAAATGTTCCCAACTCAAGTCCACAATAAAACTCTAATGATCCAAATATGAAGCAGAATCGAGAAAAGAATTCATCATGAGATAGAGCAGCACTGGGACAAAGGTTTTACATATTTACATAAAGAATAGCTACGAACTACAAATGCAACAAACAGAGCAAGGTATCAATTATTCAATTAAACAGAGAATGTTTATATGCATGTCTTGCAATTGTTAATTTGTAAAAGGTAAAGTTAAAACATGGAGAACTAAATTATTGAACACATGGGTATAGAAGTTTAATCTTTTTCATTATCAATATAATTACAAAAATTCATGCTATATTCAGCAAGTATTACAAAATAAACACAAACGACGACATATGAACTGAAGTCAAATACAATATCTACAGTATTATCATCTAATGTAGTACAACTTCACTTCACATAGCTTTAAAGGAAACAAGAAAAGAAAACTTTTTCGTTTAATACCATTTGGTACATGTATGTTAGGTACGTAAGTAATGAATATCGGTACATTAGAACATATTTACAAAAGACCAAATTACACCCTTAATTAAATTCAGTGCAACTGCATCCTACAACAAACCATTGATTTGATTAACTTCGTTGATTTTTCAAAATTCAAAATGATTGTTTGACAGAGTATTTCTTGTTATCCTTCTAAATATAAGACTGCCATCATCCACCTCTTTCCCACCGTTCTCCACTCTTCCTCAACCCCTCATCCACCTATCCTCTTATTTTCCTCCAACCCTCCCCACCCTCTTCACTCTTACCCCACATCTCCTCCACCCCTCCCCTCCCCTCCCTTCTCCACCCCTCCTCCACCCAGCCCTCCACCAGCCCTCCTCCACCCATCCTCCACCCCTTCTCCACCACTTCTCCAGCCCTCCACCAGCCTTCCTCCACCCCTCCTCCACTCGTCCTCCACCCCTTCTCCACCCACCCACCCACCTCTCCTCCACCCATTCTCCAGCCCTGCACCAGCCCTGCACCAGCCCTGCACCAGCCCTCCTCCAGCCCTCCTCTACCCCTTCTCTACCCACCCATCCACCTCTCCTTTACCCCTCCCTCATAATACAAGAGCTCTCAACCGAACGTGCACGTAGGCCAGAACCTGTGACAAGAAACGACCAATTAACATTTGATTCGTATGATTCAGAGATTTTAGCCCAGATAGTCGCTGTGTTTGACGAGCTTGAAGGGTTACAAATAATGAGATGATTTCTCACTCATAATCCCCAAAACATTTCGCTCATTTCATTATCACAAAACAGTCTAAACGTATCATTAACATTATTTCAATTTCAATTATTACAATTTCAACGTAACACATTCATTTTCTTCAAGTCAGTTTGTCACTTTTTATTATTTGCAGAGTAGAATGGGTATAAGTCCAAATCCTCTTGACACGATACAGAAAATATCTGAGAATATCATGTAGCAAGGAGCTTGTCTTGGGTATGCCGGAACATTTTACACAGTCTTTACGATGGAAAGCCATAGGCGTGATGCATATTTTAACATCTTATTGTTTGTGTTTGTATTGCTATTGCACGTGCGGTGTTTTATAGTCTGTGTATGTGATAATAATAATATAATAATAACATTGGATTCTTATATAGCGCACGTATCCACCTTGCAAGGTGCTTAAAGCGCTCCAACATTACCCGGCTATGCTAGGCTGCCGATTTCGGCGCTCACAGCATTCAAGGAATTTCCTTCCTACCGGTACCCATTTAACACCTGGGTGGAGAGTGGCAAGTGTAGATTAATGTCTTGCCAAAGGACATTAGTGCCGCGGCGGGACTCGAACCACGGACCCTGTGATCCACAGTCCGACGACTTATCCACTACGCCACAACACCTCATCATTAGCATTATCATAAAATTGCTTCATGGAAACTCAAGCGTAAATGCTAAACATGGATATTATGGCATATTTAGTGTAGGTTCCAACATTGGATGAGCCCTTGTGTAATTGGGGAGGGGGAGCAACGATCTTAAAAGATGGATTAAATACGAATGAAAAAGGTCATCAATTAAATTTGGGGGTTGGTGATGGGAGAGGTCGTACTGTTCTTTCCACGTTCCTTTTCCTCTTTTCCTTTCTTCCTCTCTCTTTCTTTCCTTTCTCCATATCGCATTCGATTGGGGGCATTTGCCCCATTTATCTGTCCCTACGCCACTGTGTTCGTAAGCCGCTTTGATCTCGCAAGTACAACTTCAAGCCATGGGCGGTTATTCCGGCGGTATCATAATAGAAAAATGAAATATTTTCATGAAAATATGAGAGCTTTCATGTAAATCTGCTCCGCTAATGGAGGCTAGCTGGCCTGGATCATATATATATATTCTTTTAACATAAGAATGATGGTTTAAAGGGAGTTAATATACACATCCTCCCATCCCCCTCTCTCTCTCCCCCTCTCTCTCTCTCTCTCTCTGTCTCTCTCTGTCTCTCTCTGTCTCTCTCTCTCTCTGTCTCTAGCTGTCTTTTTCTTTCTCTCTCGGTTTGCTTCTCTCTGTCTCTCTCTCTCTGTCTCTCTCTGTCTCTCTCTGTCTCTCTCTAGCTGTCTCTTTCTTTCTCTCTCGGTCTGTTTCTCTTCCGAGATTGATTTATTTTAATTTTAAATTATATATATATTTTTGTAATATCTGTAAAATATTTCGCTTTCTATCTTCAAGTAATTGCAAACAATTCTTTGCCTTGTATACGACTCAACCCCATCGTAATAATTGTTAATACTGTATTTGTATATATGTATATTTTTGTATCTGAAGAAATATGTCAGTATAGTGCATACGTATCTCATTAATTCATGAAATAATTGATTTCATACAAATATGTGCATTAAAATCTTGTAAACAATTACTTCAGACATTAAAGGTTAATTAAAGTTCAATGCTAGTAAGCGGTAACACTGAATGCACGGTATGCTAAATTGTCATCTTTATGCGAACTCCTGAGCAAACAAAAAGAAATTAGGTTCTAGACTCTTGACAATGACATCACTAAATTCTACAAGGTTGGCATGGGCTGAAAAGTGCATTGTCATGGAGCTAGACGTCTGTTAAAACGTGAATAAAATATTGACTTTCACTGTGAACGTTGGCTCAATCGAAATGAAATCAGCCACACACAGTTATTATCTCACATGACATTTCGATATCTGATCAGAGCAGTTTCATCTGCTCTCAGAACCCGATAAAATTGGAGAATGTCAGAACAGATTAAGCTTGGAAACGAGAAAGAATCACGCCTTATTAGAGAGAGCCAGAAGGGCGTTGACTCTGTGTTAAATTGTATATAAGCTAAAGCCCTTCTGACTGTCAGCAAGTCAGTTTTCCGTGATTGCATGCGGTACAGGTGCAAATGTGATATCTTTCAGCTTTTTTTTAATAGACAGATGATAGAATGCTTTTATCAAAGCATGCGACACAATGATCATGGACCGGTATAATTGCAAAACGTCGTCTAATGAAAGTTTTCGATTATCCATCTTCACATTTTCTGGTATTGATTGCATCATAATTTATCTTCTAATTCATTTAGTCGTATGCACATTAATCATCTGAGTATAGTTGTTTTATCGATACACATACATGTACAGAAGTAGGGGTGATAAATCCAGTATTATCCTTATCCTTACTATTCTATAAAAATGCAGTCAAATATTTCCACATTATACCCCTCACCTATATCTTGCCATTATGTTGTTTGTTCATGCCATACACTCCATTGCTACTATGTTGCAGTCCTCTTCTTCTTCTCTTCTTTTCTCTTTCTCCAAGCTCTCTATCCTCTCCTCCTTGCCTATCCCTTTCTTCCTTTCTTCTATTTATAATGTATATTATGTAGTTGTGTATTCGGGCGTACCCATTACAAGCTTTGCTTACCGGGACTCGCGCCTTCTTCCTTGTAATACAAGTTCTTAAAATATATTTATGTTCCTAAGTATAAATTGTATTGTTTGAACAAATGTCAAATATGCTGTCAAATTGAATGGAAGAAAATAAATGTTCACTTGAAAATGTCTTTCAGCGCATGCGACAAAATTATTATGTAGCGCTATTATCGCAAAACGTCGTTGCATGAACATTTTCGATTTTTCATCTTCACATTTCGTTGGTGTTGATTGCATCATAATTTATCTGCTAATTAATTTAACCGTATGTACATGAATCAACGTAGTATATCGTTCATTTGGAGTCAGAAGGCTGATTATTTCTGTGTTAAAGAATATAAGTTAACTTCTTTCTGGCTCCAAACAGACCATATAATCATTTGATAATCATTTTTAGCTTTGGTGAATTTGATGAATATCGGCTTTGGTAAAATAAAATGGAATTTGGTTTGTGTGAATTGTCTAGAAACGTGTTACCGTATGCCAACTGAAGAAAAGTGAAAGGTACGAACCAGAATGTAGAGTGTCGTGCTCGAGTGTTTTGAATACATTAATGGCGAGTAGCAGGTCGGAGGTTCGAGCTCCGGTACAACACTAACGTACACTTGCCACTCTCGACCCATGTGTAGTAAATAGGTATCTTATTGGAAGGTATTTCTTTGAAATAGGACTCTGAGTGCGGCTGTCTATAGCTTAGCTAAAATAGTGGGCATTGAGCGCCTTAAGCACCATGCCTGGCGGATAACAACGTCTCATAAGAAGCCAATATTATCACTTCTTATCAAGTGCTGCACGTCTGCCGTCAACAGGTGATTCATCTTATTAGGTGTTTTTCTACCGCCACAAATTCGTTGGCATGGAAACATGGAAAGAATTTTGTTTCCACTTGTAAAAGCATCTGCTACTTTAATATTGCACAGACGTTAATCGACTTCACTTTGTTATTTCCTTTCCTCTTCTCCTCTTAAACATGATTGTAATATCTTAAAGATAAAGGCCAGTTCTGGTCATGCGATTGCATTGTGAAAGAAACGTCGTGGAATCGATCAGAAAAGGTTGATCATCTAGCATATAAGTATTGGTGTGTACTGCAAGGTTCTGGAATCATCAAAATGATAAAAAATTTGGCCCAGTCTTGGTAAAGTTACATGCACTGTACACAGAAAGATGTATATGGGACTACGCGACCACATGCGCGATATCTATTTGGTCCCAATAGATATAATAATTTACCAAATATATCAATTAGTAGGCGGTTTCCCGACTTTCCCGGCAAAATTTTGTATCATCACGTATTAGTCAAAACATATTCTTTCACATGATTGGTAATGAGAGCTTCCATTTCATTTTTTTGAGAGAGGGGCGTTTCCAAAACTGGTCTTTACCTTTAATACATATTCTCAATTATGAAAATGGTTACCGACTGGTGTTAACATTAAATTGTTACCGTGTAAGATTACAATGTCCAGTGTAACATAAGAAAAAAGAAGCGAAACCAAACAAAATCAAAACCCATTAATACAGAAAATGGTTACCGGCTGGTGTTAAGATTTGTTATCATTTAAGACTACAATGTCCACTGTATCATGAGAAAAAAGAAGTGAACCAAACGAAATAAAAACCCATTAATATAGAATACTGATATCAAGATATTATTTTTCGCTCAGATTGACGACTTAGAAATCTATTTAAATAACTAATAACTTATCATGTCGGATTAAATCAAGTCATATACTATATTTTTTCACTGTTTTTATGACGGCTTCATTCATATCCTCCAAACAATTTGGCTCAATTCAATTTAATTCAATTTAATTCAATTCATTTCAATCCAATCCATTTCAATTCGACCCACTTCAATTCATTCAAATTCAAGTTAGTTGAATTCGATTCAATTCATTTCATTTTAGTCCACTTCAATTCATGTCAATTCAAATTAGTTCAATTCATTCAGTTTAATTTCATTCGATTCCTTTCCAATTAATTTCATTCAACTCGAATTTACATAACTGTTCACGTAATGTTATTTTTTTCTACAATTCATTAAATGATAAAATAACGTAATGCATACAGGGTAACAAAATACTTCATTTTAAGACGTGGTAATAAAAGAAGAAGGCGTTAATCCTTTTAAGCATCAGCCTGTGCCCGAGTACTTAATCCATATTAAAAGAATGGATAAGACGAAACAAGGGCGAGAGAGGAACCAACCAATGCAATTTCAGTTTGCCCGGCCATCCCACCTTCTCTGTGTTGGCTCAGTCAGTAGAGCGTCCGCCTCACAACCGGGAGGTCGTGGGTTCGAACCCCGGCCGCGTCATACCAAAAGACGTTAAAAGATGGGAGTCGCTGCTACCTTGTTTGGCGTTCAACAATAAGGGGATAGAGCAATGTCGATCTGGCGCTGCTCAGTGGCTGCCGGGCTCACGATCAATTGGGCACAAAGAATTTCCATTTTCGGTTTATTAAAATTTGGAGTGGACTATAAAAGATTATTATTATTATTATTATTCAAGTTCTGGTAACTGAAAACCTGGGAAAGTTGAATCGATTCGATATTACACCTCAATCTATCCCTCCTTCTCCGATTCCACGTAGCAATCATTTTAGAGTTAAGCGACCTCGATGTATACTGTTATACTGAAAGCTTCCTCAAATTGGCTACATGCATGTGCCACATTTTCCTAGAGTTCATGAGAAATGGATGATGAAATCATTTATCTCGACTCTGTATGTAGCTCCAGGTTTCAGAGAGAAGTTCCTCCATTTTGATGCACCCTGATGTTGCCTGGTCATGAGTTGTATAAATGATGTCCTATTTGTCTTTTACGTCTCGCATGCGCACTTATTTGATTTCATGAACTAGTTGGTCGCCCCAGCGCCATGAAAACATAATGTCCGTCGCAATCTGTACGATTTAATTTTTCCCAGGATCAGATATTCAAATTGTTTGGCAGTCCCTTTTTCTATGGAAACACAAAATGTCCTACTACGTCCTCATGACTTTTTTAGAACCTCTTGAGAACGTTGTGTTTGTTGGGTTACTAACAATTCTGCCGCTCCCTCTTAAGAAGCCCCTCCCCCTCCAAATAAATTCTCACTAAATGTTCAAGATTAAAAATAAATGACATGTGCCAAACGTTTTTGGTAGAAAATGTATAGGGACTGAGTAATGAGCATAGAAAGATAAGGAAATCAAGGCAAGTAGGCCCGACACCATGTGCTTAACACAGGTCCCTATATGTGGAAATGAGATTTTTATTTTTATTTATTGAAGATGATTTCCAGCAAGTTTGTGTGAGATTGTTTTTATTTTACTGGTTCAAACAATCAATCTACTGCAGGTTAAACAATCCGGAATGAATTATAGCCATATTCTTGACATACGATGCCCATACCAGAGCTCAGGATAAGCTTTACCATGTTTAATATCTATGTTTTTATTTGAATCGGAGCTCACAGCATAGATAGCATTTCGCATTTTCAAGTGGGGGAAAAGTGATTAGCTTATACCCCGTTTTTTCAAAATATATAAATATCATGACTTTGTCATGATTTACAACCACATAAACGTTATTGTATGTTTCGACTTCATGCAAACTTTATACCGAGAAATGTATTGCTTTTGGATTTGTTCTACATTTGGTAAAAATGTAGACAAATAAAAACAATACATTTTTTAAACTAACAAACAAAAAAACAGCCGTATTTATAGCGATCTACAAAATTCTTTTTTTTTATTCGTGAGGAAGGGGGGGGGGGAGAACTTTTACTCGATGGCCTTTTCCCTTTGTTATATTTCCGCCGCAACAGTTCTATTTGATTTGAGCGCAAATCCACTTGAAGTTCAACTAGACGCCAGTAAAAGCATATTACCTAAACTGAGGCAAACGAACTCACAAATGCGCATTCAAAATCGAAGATTTTTTACCTTGAAATGCAACTTTACAAATCTAGAATCGTGCAAGAATCTGACCACAATGGCATTAAGAATGGCTGTCTCAATAAATCCAAACTAAATCAATAAGCAGGCACTATTTAATTGGAAGCTTGCGTGAGATTGCACGGCTCTGTCCATCCAGAATATAAAACCAAACCATTTTGGTTGCTTTTAGTTGGTACGGGTCGAGGATTTTTTAATAAAAATAGGGAGGGAAAGAGGTAAAATTTTCTGGAAAATATCTGACAAGCAACGTAAAAAATAACTACTTTCTTGTGCATTCGGGTCTGATATTAAGGAAGGAGGACATTTTTAAAAACCTGTTCTTTAGGTACGATTGAGTTTTTTTTAGGAGGTAGAGAGGGGGGCAAATGCGGTTTGGCCCCATGCAGGAGTCACCCGTGGCTTTATGTTGTTTCATAAAAAACACTTAGGACGAGTGACGTCAAAACCATTCAGATCAATATCCGAAAAAGAAAAGATTCTCGACGTATTTGAAAGAAATTTCATATAAAATTATGGTCAGCATTTGTCGATATAGTGAAATGATATATATATATATATATGTATATATATATGGGCAAAAATACAATTATTATTCTAATATTCATAATCATATGAATGTGCGGAAGGATAATCAATAATCTCTCTGTCGCATAAAACGAAACGTGTGAATATATTTCACTCCACGTCATTCACATGAGCCTGGCATACGCGGGTGATTGCTAACCTGGGGAGTGTTAGGCCCGTTTTGCTGAGGTAAAATTGCGTCAGCTGACAGCGGTTGACGCGGTCTTTGACGCACCATGTGTTATATGGCATGACAATTGAATGGAAAATATTGCGTTGAATGACTGGTGCGTGTACTATACTTGCTTCGTCTCTATTGACGCATGTATTGACGCATGTACTGACGCAATCGAATTAACGCTTCATGTGCAACGGGCTTCTTCTTCTTCTTCTTCTTATGGATAAATTGCCTTCTTCAATACTGAAGATTCTTGCAGATGTATAATACTGGGGTGTGCAGGTGGACCACTACACCGGGGTTTTCCCCTACTCTTATACGAATAGTGCAGTGGGTTCTTAACGTGCAAAGGTGGTGACTCTCCTCTACACGGGCCCCCATTTAACGTCCTATCCGAGGGACGAAGTGTTTTCCACTTAACATAGCCTGCGTCTATGAAACAAGGGGTGGGGCACGTTAACACACAACGCAGGCTTCAGTCATCCGCCTGGATGGGATTCGAACCCGAGATCTTTAGTTCGACAGGCAGACGCGTTACCGACTGAGCCAACTCGCCTACATGAATAAGTACTTGTACCTCTGCTGATCATGATACGTTCAGAATACAGCACTGATTTACAGTGAACAGT
Organism: Mesocentrotus franciscanus; assembly: GCA_037976565.1. Classification (NCBI taxonomy): domain Eukaryota; kingdom Metazoa; phylum Echinodermata; class Echinoidea; order Camarodonta; family Strongylocentrotidae; genus Mesocentrotus; species Mesocentrotus franciscanus. Next base: position 22,207,940 of record CP137686.1, on the reverse strand, counting down.
AGGATGTTTTTAATGTAACATTTCTGAATCGATTGAAAGTGTCGTGACGGCGGGACTTTCATTCATATTAGTATTGGGGACACGTTACTAATTTAAAGAGCCAGACGAACGCATTTAATGCGCTAATTTAAGAAAATAGACGTGGGTAAATAGGTTGTGCGTGTCTCGTGTTAGAGAGTACGATGGTGGAGAAATCACAATAAAGAAAGGTTGACAGGGATATGGGTTCAATGAAACCAGGACGAGGAGGTCTGTGGGGGGTATGGAAAAGATAATGGTAAGTATAATCAGCATAAAATAGCAGTATACGCAGGGATGTATGTAATCTATGACAGCAAAACAAGATGCAGAAGAGAGGGAGAGAGGGAGGGAGAGAGAGAGAGAAAGGGGGGGGGGGACGGGAAAGGGGAAGGGGTCAAATTTTAAAGTTGTAATGTTCAATACTGTTCAACAAACCTATCATATAGGGATCAACTGAAATAACAAATTGGTTTAGATGTTAATGTACATGATTGATTGTGGCATTAAAAAAATGGTCTGAGTTTTGATCCTAAATGTGTTTCGAGAACACAATCATAAAGTCTTAGGGCGTTATTCGGAATCGAAAGAGTGGTAGGTGGACAGTTGCCCCTTCCAAATAGGGGATAACCCAATATGAGTGCAACATGTGATTTCGTGATCGTCCTGCCACTAAAATTCTTTCTTTAATATCCCCCTCTACCTTCTCACCTTCCCCACCATGCCCACCCCTTCTCCTTCTTTTTCCTCGCTCTGCCTCTCCTGCTTCCGATGTTTCAATATTGACGAAAGTTACATTCGTTTTCATAACGCGCATGTTTAGTCTAGTTTTATCACGGACATGAATTATGTCATATTGACGTTTCATCCTATACACTCAACCAATTAGTGGCATACATTCATTCCAAGCATGCTCATGTTTTCCGTCTCAAAACGGCGTGCAGTTATACCCGCACGTCTCACTCCTAAAAGTCCTATAAATCAACCCCTAACCAACATTTTGAGAAACGTACTGCTGCTTGTATGTATGGATTAAGACATCACGTAATTCCCCGGTGCCAATTTGTAAACTTAGCCAGCGAACATGCAAGAGGCGTAGCATGGTGTTCCAGGTATTCGAGGGGCAAGGGGTCATGGCGTCGGCGGGGGTCTTACAAGGTGGATGAAATACAAGAGGAAGAGGGCCATCGAGTGAGGGGCGAATGGGCCGCACTGTCTTTTCATGTTGTCTTTCCCTCTCCATTTCCTTCTCTTTCTTTCTTTGTTTTCCAGTGCTCCTACATTTGTTCGGGCGATAATGGCTCTAGGGGTTAAATAGTCAAAGTATATAAGGGTAGGGAAAGGGTTGTAACTGGGTTTTAGGTTAGGTTCAGGATTAGGCTTAGGTTTAGGTATAGTGTTGGGACTAGGGTTGAAGTTAGGGACTCGGTTGGTGTGGAATATGGACCGCGTAGCATCGTACAGCACTTGTTCGCCATCCGTTGGGGAAGGGGGAAGGGGCGTACCCCACTCTCCCCGTTGCTACGCCACACGAGCATGCAGGGGTGACCGTCAATGCACTTAGGAACAAGATGTAGCATTGACGCACGTCGCAGCTAGGGCTCACTTCCCTTCCATGTTGCGACATGACTATAATAACACCGATAACAGTAGATGGGACTAAAGTTCCAAAGTTAACCTAATGGTACGTGAAGGGGTATCTGTTACTCGAGAGCGGGCCATTTATGCTTGTAAAGTTCTCGGTATATCTAGTGATCTCACGTCTTGTCCTAATTAGCGAATGTGCTGACTGACTTACTATTTCATATTCAAGAAAAATGCACAAATACTGAACTTTTAAAGCCCCCTCCCAAAAAAAAAAAAAAAAATACATTAAAAAAAAAATAAAAAAATAAATAAATAAATTAAATTAAATAGAATAAAATAAAATAAAGTAAACTGATAAATGAAGTTTAAAAAAATATCGCAATCTACCTCCGGGCTGGGAGAAGATACTATGATAAAAATAGAAAGTATTACAGCTGTATGACCATACAAGATAGATTTGTCGAATGAAAAGCAAGCCAATTTTGAAGAAATCTTCACTCATGAACGGTGTTATGAGACAACTTTTATCGACGAAGTGTCAGGAAAACGTCAAAATTAACACATTAAGACTGGGTTCTGCCATGTCACGATCCATAATACTTTGTTAGGTCATTGCCCTTTTTGGTCGGTGACCTGCTACTAGATTTTCTTGAAAGGATTTCAATTTGAACTATACATAATCCTACATGATATCAGTATTAATTGATTTAATTAAAATTCACATTTATTTCCTAGTCATAATCGGTGCAGTATGGTTAATATTTACTAAAAGACTTTTTGTTTAATGTTATGTGGTGAAAACCAGGAAAGCAAATCTTGTGTTGGGAACGCCAAATCAAAACAAAGCTACCGAGAGAATCGTGAGAACATCATTATATTGTATGCATACGTTTTAAATATGGAAATGGAGGGCAGGGAAGAAACTATTAAGTCTGGAATGAACCTCGAGTTTCCTGTATTTTTTGACATTTTCTACCTTTATTAATTTTCTTGTATAAGGCCTGTAAGCTTTTGTAAAGCGGAAAATGGTGATGATTTGTCGTTTGTATTGTTGTGGTTGTTTTAAACCCGAAATGAAAGACGAAAATATATTTTAAAATGAAAAGTATTCTTCATTTTATGGGCCTATAATCACCCCAGCTAATAAAACTAGGCATTCATACTCAGGAAAAATATCCATGTCATAAATCTGGCATAAGTTATTGGCAATCAAAGATGCTTATCCGTTATCAAAACCGTATTCAAATCTATTTAGGCTTACTCAGCCGACTTGACTTAGAGTTAGAGTAATCTAACAAATGGGAAAACACGCGGATTTTCTTTCAGCTTAGCCAACAGAGAATTTCGAAGTTTAATCGACGTTATTATTCAAAGTCAATAACAGACCGAAAGCTTATTATGTTGGATGGCATGCTGGAACAGAGAAAACATGTCCTTTTTATCGGTCCATTTAGTTAATTGGTTCGGATGGCTCGCATCAGAAAGTAAGGTTTAACAGACGACCTTTTAAGTCAAGTAAAAGCAAATTCCCGCCGTTTTGCTTAGCAACCGGCACAGCGTGAGGATGGCCACATTATGGCGCCTGTTGCTACAGGGGAAGGACGCAGGGCGCGTTCCCACTAACACATCTCTCGTAATTTTCGGAGAGTAGGGCAGTTTGAAGATTGAAATTTATTTGTTCCACGTTTAAATCAAACGCAATTTAGATTCATGATAGCTGAAGAGTCAGCTACAAAGCAATACGAGAAGATAAATTAAATTAAGTATAATGTATGGTAAATTACTAAAGAAGTATATTTATATAGGACAGGTAAAGTGCAGTGTACATACCGGATGCACGTCGAAGGCCGTGAGGAAACACGTACATTTCTCATTTTCATGGCAGTGGGCATGTGCCTTGACCACAATGGAAAACGGGGTACATGTGATGCACTGATGTACTTTAACCTACATATATAGACCTGTCGCGTATCATGATAAACTAAGAGATAACTAAATTAAAAACAGAAATATGAAATTCTTTCTTCTAATCGCATCGTAAAGAACTAGAAGACGAGGTTGCAAACATGGTGGTCTGATGTCAACGATAACCTAGGACGTTGGATGATATCTAGAAGTTCGTTGATAGGGAGTAGTGGCGTACCGTGGATCAATCCATGGAGAGGGGGGGCAGGGATCAGGGGCATCTGAAATATGGGATGGATACAATGTCTCATAGCAAGACAATAGAGTGAGGGGAGATTGCAGGAGGGGTCGTTGTGTCTACTTTACATGTTGCTTCTCCGCTCTTCCTTCCTTCCCTCCTTTCTTTCTTTCTGTCGTTCTCATTCTCTCTATTTCCGTTATCTGATGATCGAGGGCGCATGCCCCCTTGCCCCCAAGTGCCCCCGTGCTCTGGAAGGGACAGTTAGCAACAGCAATGATGGTGATATGATTTATTTCGCCAGGAGGTCCTGCGCCCCCGCCCCCCATCCCCTCTAGATCCACAACTAGATGACATGTTAGAACAAGCTTAAATAAAGATAGAGATAAAAGGAGCAAACATGTACGGAGTACATGTAAAAATGTTTCCGTTTAAAAAAAAAATGTGTCAGATAATAATAAAAACTAAAAAAAGCAAACCAAAATATACTGCATGCAACCATTAAATATTAAAGCTTGCGCAGCAGACCAGAGCGTGAGACCTTTTTTCACACATGAGGTTTTCTCATTGTTGACAAGCGTTTGAACAATATTGCAATTATCATGATTATATTACCAATGAGGTTTTCTCATTGGTAATATAATCATGATAATTGCAATATTGTTCAAACGCTTGTCAACACTTCAGGTGAGCAGGAGAAATTCGATCCGTATTCCAATATTTCCCCACTTTGCCATGACGTCGGAGGATTTTGTTGATGTTGTCGTTGTTGCTCTTTGTAATTTACTGTGACTTCTACCATGCATTAGGCAAGAAAAAGATGAACAGAATTAAAGCCCATTGTGAAATCCACGTTTTTTTTAGCCAGAGAAATGTTGAGGTGAAATATGGTTTTGTCGTGATTTGCACTTCTTTCATCACGGTGAAAATTAAAAACTTCATCAGCGCACTGCTTTCATTAAGAGTTAGTAAACAGAAAGCTAAAACACCTGTACATAACATAACCAAAACAAAATCAACATAGACAATCTGTACACCTGCAAACCTTAACTTCATTTTATTGCGATAAAATCTAAACTGTAACATAATTATATAAGTATTCAATCATCAGTAGTAGTGATATATCTTTTACAGAGCATTCTTTCTTTTTTCAAGATTTTACATGAAGGATTATTCTTGAAGGACTACATTTACACCACAAAATTAAATCGTCATCAGAAATACGGATGTTCAAAGTGAAAAATGTCCATTATGACATCTCTTCCCTTACCTGTTATACCTTAGTCATATATACAGTATATCAATAACGTTTGTGTTCCAGTCCTTGCGTTTAATTAACGATTTGACTCTTATTACTTAACCTCCACAAGTTATCCATATGATACATATTAGTTAACTAGTTCAATTAAGGTAACAGCCACTCTAGAGAAAAATTAGTAAATTAATGACGAAAGAAAGCAATAGCTGCAAATGCATGCAATTAGTCACTAAAAAAGCAATTAGATTAATTATTGTCCCTTGATTCCGTGTGTATCGATGTCAATCTTATGATCACGGTCTGGTTACCATGACTCACCTGTCGCCAACTCGCTTCAGGCTTGAACAGTTTCGCCCCTGACTTTGACCACTCGGTCTAATTACCGGTTTCATGCGCGCAAGAAAGCCTTTCCGATAGCAAGCAGACGACACAATAAGGTGATCGAACGATGACCACAGATTAGTGAATACTCGACACTCGTCACGACTTAATTGAACCTTTCAATGATAATTTCCAGGAAGCTTTATCTCAACTGATGCATCCAGTATCATTCTCAATAGAAAGAAGAGAGGGGAAGGTTGAACGATGGAAAGAGAGAGAGAGAGAGAGAGAGAGAGAGAGCGAGAGAAAGTGCGGGGGTAGACTGAGAACAAGACAGGAAGAGAACGAGAGAGCGAGACAGACAGACAGACAGATAGACATAGCAATTGAATGATGGAAATTATGATGGAAGGAGGAAAGAGGGCGGGGAAAGAGCTATGTAGAAAAACAGAGAGAAAGAGACTCTCAAACACTTCAATGGTTCAAATTTATTTCCACTTACTCATATTACATATACATGTATGATAAAACATAAACAAAACAAAAGCATTGCATTACCAAAATCGGTACAATAATAATGTTGCAGTTTGTAAATGATGTAACTACATCTTTAGTGAACATGACATACATTGCATCATTATAAGAGAAAGAGAAAGAGAAACATACAAAGAGAAAGAGGGAGAGAGACTTTCAAACACGTCTTATAAAGAGAAACAGAGAGAAAGAAACTCTCAAACACTTATATTAAAAGAGAACCATGCAGAAAGAAAGAAGCTCTCAAACACTTATAAAGAGAAACAGAGAGAAAGAAACTCCCAAACACTTATAAAGAGAAACAGAGAAATGGTGAGGAAAAAATATCAAAGAGATTCGGGACAATCAGTTTAACGAGGAAGACGGGTGAGAAATAAACCTCTTGATTAAGAAGAAATTTGATGGGAATTCTAAGACGATTTTATATTTCTGTATAAACAGGAGAATTACTTTGTTTAATTCAAAACCAATTATTCCCGCGAATTCCTCAGATAATCTTCCAAAGACATCAAACTTTTTGGGAAAAAATCCTGTCACGAGAATGTTTTAATTTTTCAATGAATAAATCAAACATTTTCCCCATAAAGCTTTCTCATTTTCATATTTTCAATTAAGGGAGCATTATCATGATTTTTGTAGTTGTACAAATTTGCATTACTCTCAAATACCACTTCATCATAATTACATGAATACAACAGCGAGAGTGTCATGGGCATGGAGGGGACACTGCAGGAACAATCAACTAGTCGTCATTGCACAAATATTTCTAATGAAATAAAAGCCTATATTTGAACTTCATTTCGTCACGGGTTTGTCGCTTTTCCAAAAACGTCATCATTCTTGCCTGCCCAGTTTCCACCTGTAAACGTGCCCTCAATTTTCCATGGAAACGGGTAATTAGGAAGTAATGTTCCGCTCTGATTGAGGCGGGAAATGGGACGTGATGAGCCCGATGAAGCAGGCAGGCAGACAGGCGAGAAGAGGTGCGTTTTTGACAATTCTCCATCAAACTGCCTCTTGTGATACTATCTAGGTTATCTAGATAGGTTATACGGGTTATCTATGCAGGCGAGCTATCTCGTATCGGATTTCTATCAAATAATGTGTTTCTACTTTGTTTTACCTTCTTTTCTTTATATCCGTCGTTTTCTACAAAGGGCCAACATTGTACTTTTTACTGTCGGGTGATTTTTTGTTGTTGTTGCTCGTTTTCTTCTTTTCTCCTCTTCTTTTGTCTTTTTCGTATTCTTCTTCTTCTTCTTCTTCTTCTTCTTCTTCTTCTTCTTCTTCTTCTTCTTCTTCTTCTTCTTCTTCTTCTTCTTCTTCTTCTTCTTCTTCTTCTTCTTCTTCTTCTTCTTCTTCTTCTTCTTCTCCTTCTTCTGCTCCTCCTCCTTTCTTGTTCTCGTTCTCGTTCTTGTTCTTCTTCTACTACTACTTCTTGTTTCGTGTAATGGAGGGTTGTTTTAGACCATAACAAACAAGAAGACAAAAAGTGCTGTCACTTTTACTTAAGACAAACTATTAAAAAACAAACAAACAAACAAACAACAGATAGGAGACTCCTGCTAATAGTTAGGTCGGGGAGTGGTTTCTTAGCTCCTTCCTTTGTCCGTTCATTAAAGGTTTTTTTTTTTTAATTGAAATTTAGTGTATTTGATTCAGTAAGAGGTGTATTTCCCATCATGCATCACGTTGCAAGTTACTCCAACCTAAATTTCCTGCTCAAAATATAATTTTGACAGACCTGACACGCAGGTTTCCGTTGTTATCAACCTGCCAAATATGTCAAAGAAAATAAGTTTGATATTTTGTTTTGATTGCCATCTTTATAGTTTAGAATTAAAATGATTTAGATTAAAATAGACATTAGGAAACGGTTAGATGTTGAAGGTGAACGGGATTTGTTTAATCATGATCGCAGCAGGCTATGCATAACATGCACTAGAGATAGACATTCGTATATATTTTTATACCGAAGCGCATTCACCAACAGGTTTTCCGTTAAAGTGACTCGGTAACATTGTCTCAGATTCTGAAACAAAATCCTGGATTTAGCTCATGCTGCAATCATAGTTATAAACCTTTAGGTCAGTCAGGAATCAAGCCGATTGCCTGTCTGATTATCAAGATATTTATGATTGAAATTCGAAATTTCAAAATCCGTTTTCCCAACGGTTTTTATAACACTACAGTCTATTGGGGGAAAATAAGTATGGTAAAGCCGGTCACTCAAAGATTTTTTTTTACTTTTTTGAGGCACTTCATGATCATTTTGAAGCGCATTTTTGTTTAGGGCTTCAATATTACACCATATCACAGACGCTGATAACACGTAGGGCCATGCATCTCAGATTAATGCCCTTAAGGTAATCATCATCATCATTGGTAGTCATGCGTAACCTCAAAATTGAGAGGGAAAAACCAGGACAAAATTGCCCGAAAAATTGGTCGGTTGTCAATAGCTGGTGGCGTAGCTACAGGGTATGTGGGGCAAGTGCCCCCTCCAACCGATTGATGAAGACAAAGAGAGAAAAGGAGAGAAGGAGAGGGGTGAAGAAGGTAGAAGGGGGGAAAGGGCGTGAAAAGGAGACTATCTGACCATTCTCACACTCTTCGTAATCAGCGTGATCGGAGTTCTTTCATACTCCGTAGGCCTATTTTTTGTTTTTTTTCGGAATAAAGACCGGTGCCCCCCCCCCCATTATGCCAGTTCCCTCTCAATAGCTAGACTCTCGCTGTACTCCTGTCGACGTTTAATCCTCTAATAACCTTAATATTGGTGCAAGGTAATGATTATCAATCATTTCTTTTCATTCCCATCTAGAAATTCATTCCTTGCTGATGTTTTTGCCCCGTCGTATCTTTTGCATTATCCTAATTAATGAGTATTGAGCAATTTATTAGCCATTTTGTGGTGTCAATTGCTCAGAAAGATAATTGAGGCGAGAAAATATTATGATAGAGTGTATATTATAGTGCAACGCACTTCCTGAGATATGATTATGACTAGATCAGTATGCAAGATTAGTAACTCGATTTCACAGGGATTCTTTATTTCGATGTCTAAATCTGTCTGTCTATCCCAGAGTCTCATTCTTTACCCGTTCTTTTCAATTTCTGTTTCTTTCTATGTCTCTGTATATTTCTCTTTTTTTATATATTCGTCTCCTTCTCTCATCCATTATTCGTTGTCGCTAATGATCGGTAAAGTCATTTTGAAAGTTTGACTATTCAATTTAATCAGATACGTTATCGATTTGTAAATATGGGGGAACAAATTCTGGTATCAATGTCGGTCACTAACGTCGTCAACCTTCTTGACTAACTGTGATTAAACATAAAATGTAGTTCACGTGATGAAAAGAAACGCTATAATAGTAACACTTTAGTCGGCAAAATGGTGACATATAGTACATTTTTTTAAGGATATAACACAATTGCCACGTTTCATAAGAATGATGTAAAATGACATTTATCCACTTTCCACCAAATTCGATTGCCAGTGTTTTGTTGTTTATAACGTTTATATGACATTGATTTCCATCCTCAGTCATCTATAAACAAATTATAAAAAAAGTAACTCAGACGTAAGTAATATTTTGTGTCACCTCTATTAGGTCATACACTGTCATAGGAAGGGCAATACAAGCTCATAAAAGGTTATTTATCTTGTGAAATTACATAAATAGGTTTGAAAGGAAGTCCATAGCCTAGGCTTTTTGTATTTATTACAACGACCGCATGTGAAACGTTATTTGTCAATCCGTTTTGATTGTTCATTTCGCACACATCTTCATCGTAATCATTACACTTTCTTGTTTATTTCATGATGAATAATTATTTTGTTTCGATTGGTTATTATAATTTGTGCCTGCTTCGAATCATTTTTGTACTTCCTACTGTATTTGATGGTATAATACAAAAATGGAATTTATTTCAATAAACTGATTGGTTCTATTCATATTTTAAAGGAGGAAGGTTACGTACTGGTCGACTTATCTCCTTCAACCAAACCTGGACCAGACCTGGTTTCCCTTTCAAATTGCTGTCTATAATACTTTTGTCATACTCCGCCTTATTCGTGTTGTAGGAGAATAACAATGGGACATCAATATGCTCGTTTTTATAGTTGTTTATGATTTTGTATTTTACTGTTATTCTTTCTGTACTTTGTTCACTGCTGGAAGAGCTAGAAATTGCAAGCCATTCTTTGATGCATAATGAATTCGTTGATGCATACATGAATCCCCACACGCATTCGGAATCTTTTTAACGTTTCAATGATTTTTTGTTTCTTCTTCAAAACATTGAAATCCTTTTCAAGTGTAGAAGTAATTTTGTTCTAACAAAAATAACAAGCAAAAAACAAAATAAAAGAAAGAAACAAACCAACAAATCAAGAAGGTGAAATTCTATTTATATTCTACGGTACACTCATTCCCCCTCAATGAAGTATTTACACATCATTATGTTCACCTGCTCATTTTTTTTCTGGTTTAAGCCTCGGTCACAAATGCCATTACGAACTGCTACGAACGCCGTACAACGATTTTCAGACAATGGAAATTCGGGAAGACAATGGAAAAACAGGGAGATTCGTACGAAATTATCGTTCGTACGAACCTTTGTGACCGTAGCATTACTTGTTGTCCACAACCATGTTAACATTTCGATTTTTGACTTCTTTTTGTCGGTGTCGGAAAGAAATCCTTTGAATGCAATTATATGTAGTTGTAAATGCTGTGACAGTGTGAACATGCTTAGTAAAGGTTGATGACTGTCCAATGGGTTGGTGCAGGGAGTTCATCTCCCTGGTTGGTGTAAGTAAGGAGAAGATTTTGAGGCTTTCCTTCACGGATCAAGCAGTGGAGTTGTTTTAAGCCTCCTAATTCTACGTGGATAAAAGCGGCAAATCTGTTTGCTTCGTACGCTACATGACGGCATTTGATTTGGTCATGTTGGTAGGATTTGAAATTTGTCTCTCTTTTTCATCTCTCTCACTCTCTCCCTCTCTCTCTCACACTCTCTCTCTCTCTCTCTCTCTCTGTATGCCTGTCTGGCTCTCTCTCTCTCTCTCTCTCACTGTCTCATTTTGTCTCTATCTCTGTCTCTCTCTCTCTGTGACTCTCTCTGTCTCTCTGTCTCTCTGTCTGTCTGTCTGTCTGTCTGGTTCTCTCTCTATCTATCTATCCAGCTATCTCTCCATCTTCCGGCCCGCTGTCTCCCGCTGTCTCCCGCTGTCCCCCCTCTCTCTACCTTCTATATTATTTTTGTTTCTATCTCTCGTTAATAGAATACAGAAATATGAAAATTGGGCAACATAGACAAGTAAACAAACATGAAATTCTACACCATGAGAAACGGACGTGACACCATTATTTGCTTAGCACAAGAAGGGCATTGACTCTGCGTGTGTAAACTGATTTGAATTCACACCCTTCCGATTCTCAGCAGATGTACGACGTGCATGAGGGCGACATGCACTTAGTCCACTGCCTGGACTGTTTCCGTGTCGCGCGCCCAATCAGCTGAGAAAATAACACACCCTCAACGCTGAACCGGAGACAGTCCTTGCCTTTCTTTCTTTCGACGGGTGTATTTTCGGGGGTCGCGCGATCTGTGAGGGATGCGTGTTAGGGAGGAGGACATAGATGATTGAAGCAGTGGCGGATCAGGGGTGGCGGTGGAAAAAATAACCCTTTTCGGGTGCCAAATTTTTTTTGCTCCTCCCCACTGAGCGAAAAATCGACCGGCACGATTTTCAAATTTTCGCACGAAGTGGGCCCCTTTTTAGGCCCCCTCCCTTGCCGCCGGCTGGATCCGCCCCTGGATTGAAGAATAAAAATATATTAAAACGGACAGAATCTGGACTACATGCACTTTGTAATTAATCACAACTTAACGTTATCACATTTAAAAAATGCACTTCTAATTGTACTTTAACAAATACAAGAAGATCGCGAAGACTTTCGAAAAAAATCTTCCTTGGGCAATCTCAATAGCCTTGTCCATCACCCATTGATCACTGCGAACATGGCAACGATGTATTACGTCATCCGAACATGATTTCTATGGGATGAATATAGGGTATTGAAATTGCTCTTGAGACGATTCTCGGTCTTGGCGATCATGATTCCTAAAATATTGAAATTATCATTTAGACCGAGTGCGGGATGGGATAACTGAAGTCAGACATACACACAAGCTACAAAAGATGAAATAGTATTTTATTTCAAGGTGACAAAAGGACGACGTTATAATTCTGATGATGTAAGCAGGACACGGTTGGATTGAAATGTTCATTAGGTGTCATTGATATGACTTAGACTGAGCTCTGGAAAGTCAGTCATTCGTGGTTTTCATATTGGATTCTGCCTGTATTAACATCCCTCGTATTTCCATTATTATTAACAAGCGGTTTGCAAAAGCAATTTTCAGACATTAGATGGTTATCGTAGGAGATTATTGGACAGTCCGTCAAAGAGATGACGAGAAAAAGGCGGGGATCGAGGTGTGGGTGAGAAAAAGGGAAAAACGTATTTGATATTTTAGGCTTACAAGCTTGAAAATGAAATAAAGAGAAGATTACAATTTATAAAAAATTGAGGAAAAGACGGAGGGGGTCAAAGCTAAAATCGTTGGCAGATAACTGGATAGGGGAAAAGGAAATGCCATTTTCGCTTTACTTTTCCCCTCATTCCGAAGAAAAACAACTTCATCAATATTCACATTGGATATCATGAGAATATGATAGCTATATATAATCAGGATAATGGGATTAAAAAAACACCGCTCTTTTTCTAAATGAGAGCTTTGATTTTAGTCAGTCAGCTATCCAACGACTACCTTTATAAATACTGAATGGAGCATCATGGGAACAAAAGTTCTATTATTTCTCGCTTTTTATCACTTTTCTTCAATTTTCGTATTTCGATTGGGAGCTACGCCACTGCTTCTTGCTCCAGCGACACTTCGGAGGAATCTTTTTCCTTTTTCATTTTCTTATTTCATTTTCGAATAAAATACAAACATCATACTGATAAATACTGTGCACAATTTATACGAAATATTATTACATTTGAAATAAAGAAAAATCATTACAAAATTTCACACCTTTTTAAAAAGAAAAAAGAGGAATGATTACAAATGAAATGGAAGGCGGAGATTGTAAAGTGTGGACCCCTCAGATAATAATGCTAACGGAGAAAAGTACATTCGTACATAAACAAACAAAAGAAGGATAGTGGCCAACAGAGACGGCAGTCACAGAAATACGTTATGACTGGAAACAACATAAAGGTACAGATTATATGACGAAGAAATAAAAGAACAAATTGAGTGAAGTGAAAGAAATAAGAAGGAAATATGGATTGCATATGGATTGGAGATTCGTCGTTGCGAGTGACTTTCTTGTTGATGCATGGCTGATTACATTAGGGAGTTGGTATCTCCCCGTTTGGATTTGATGGATACAGTTCCCTGGGATTGGGGGTCGCGGTAGGGTAGCAGTGACGGGGTGCGATGAGAGGCTGTAGGGGTATAACAGTACACCTGGGGAAGACGCTTTTCAACAAACCTGATGACGACACCCTGTTTGCACTTCTTGGGTAAATCTTCTAAACATGTGACCCCACTTTGGCATGCGAGTGATGTTAATGAGAGCCTCAGGGCTTATTATGCTGTGGATGTTCTTCCAGTTGGTTTCGCGGAATTGAATTTGAACATAAAAAATGAATTCTTATTGTAAATCCTTTCCGATGTTCAGTGCAGCGACCTCACAATGTTCAAACTTGCATCCTATACATGAAAATATCCAATGTATCCTTGTAACGATATGAGAAAAAAAATCATTCTTGGGACGAAACGAAAAAAAAAGTCGTCAAAGAAAATCTTTCAAACTCTAAACATATTTTTTTTTGTCTCCCGAGACTAATCATCCTCTTTTTCTTGTTGTTGTTTTTTTACCTTTGACATTCTCCTTTATAAAAAGATCGTCTTTTTTATACTTCCATAAATGACCATGTGTATTTTCATGTTTGTCTTATTAGTTGTCAGTCGTTATATTTTGCAAGGTTTTCCACTTTAGACGTTTTCTGTTGTCTGCTACATGTTACATGCAGCTATTAACAGAATATCTCTTATGTTATTTCTTCCAGGTATTGATTTTTTTAAAACCACGGAAAGGTTCTTTTTTATTATCTCATTTATCATCATTAACCGACTTCTGCTTTTCTACCTATTTACGCGATTAAGATAATCGCCCAATTTTCTTCAACTGAAATATCATCTTACATGAACTTCGCTGTTGCCCATGAAGTTGTAATAATTTTTGCATAAATCTTTCCATGAAGTGAGTTTGACAATATGGTTTTTTTGATAGATCAAGTTTAAATCTTCTCTGAAAGGTAATAATATGGATTAAAATAATTATAATGACCAAAATGATAATAACAGTAATGATAATTATAATAATTACAGTAATAAAAATAATATGAAGAGTGATAATATAAATAGTTTTAATGATAATGATAACAATATTGATAAAAATAATTATAATGATGAAAGCAATATTGATGATGATAATGATAGTAACATTAATAATAATAATAATAATAATAATAATAATAATAATAATAATAATAATAATAATAATAATAATAATAATGATAATAATAATAATAATAATAATAATAATAATAATAATAATAATAATGATAATAATAATAATAATAATAATAATAATAATAATAATAATAATAATATAAATATTGATACTAGGAATATCAGTAATAGTAAGTATAATGATAATAATAATAATAATAATAATAATAATAATACAAATAATAATAATAATGATAATAATAACAACAATAACAATAGTAGTGAGTTCTTGAATGGCGCTCATGTCTGTCATATTTGACATTCCTGGCACTCCACAATTATTACCCCGGCTTAAACATGGCTGCCAGTATGGCGCTCTAGCATTTGTAGGAATTAATTCTTGCAAGGTACCCATTTACCCACCTGGGTCGAGGGTGACAAATGTAGATTGATGCCTTGCCCAATGAAGTTAGTGCTGTGGCAGGGATGCATGTGATACAGTATTTGTCTTCCTATCTCTCCTTTCTCACGACCTGAATTATATCTTGGTCATGATTTCACTTTCTCAGAAACCATTATTAAAATACTTAAAATTACTAAATACTAATGTGGTTTTGATATCTGTATCAAATAAACTTTCACGATTTAAAAGATTCTGCGGTTCAGCGCGGGGCGTATTAAGAGATTATTTTATTCGTATAAATAATTATCATGTCAAATCAGTATGCATGAATCTCGGTTTGTTTGAATCTCGATTCAATTCCTTTCTCCCTCTTTCTGCTGATCTAACCTTCTTTTTCTAGAGCTTTAGCAATCATTCATTTCCTATCTATTTTTCTTTCTTGTTTGCCTTTTATTTTTCCCCATTTTTCCTTTTTTAAAAAATATAAATCTCCTTGACAAATTCATAACTTCTTTATTGTTACATATTTCTGTAACTTATTGATTTTCTATGTATACTTTGTTTTCAATACGTAGTGTAAATCAGCTTCTGATGAACTAATACTTACACAAGCTCTGCTTCTATTTAATCCCTCTTTCTGGTGCCATTACTATTATATTTGTCTTGTTTTGTTGTATATTTTTTGTAATATACTTCTATCAAATTGCAAATAGCATTGCAATTTCATTGTATTATGCTTTGCATGAGAAATCATTTGAAAATCATTTGAATCTTGAATCTTGAAAAGTCAATTGAATTATTCAATACATAAGCCTGAATTTTGACATCTTCTTGATAATTTTAAAACATTATCATCGTCAAATGGTGTGAGTTCCAATCAATTTCTTATTCGGGGTGTGTATGCTTGCGATGTTCATATTGGGGTTTGTGGTAACCAGCTCTATCGAGATGGATTTTATTTCAATCACTTAACCTCTTTTCTCTTAATTCAAAAGCCCAACCTTTTTAATAATTTTGTTTGAATGTGGTTGAATAATAATAATAATACAAATGCATGAAATATTTGAAACCATGCACCCATTAAATATTTGAAACCATGCACTCCACAGTTGCTCACAGCCATCTATCACTTTACATTCTTGCCCCTTACGACGATTTCAATTCTGTATTCAGTACATCAATGATCGAAGGCTATATGCTTTTGATTGCGTGGGTGTGTATAGTGGGTTCAATCCTTTTAACGGTACTAGTCCTATTAATATGCAAGCATCGTAAGGTGAAATCATTACACTAATGCGATTAATTCGCTATTGATTCCCTTCTAGTACCTTAGGTTAGGATGATAGCTAATTGGAACAAGCGTTTGTGAGCCTTCAAAGGGAACACGTCTGTATGTATTGTTAAACAAAGTAATCACGAATCCCTATTTCCACAGCATGCTACGATCAATCACAAGTTGTGCACTTTACGCAACCTTTCAGGCTCCAGCCAATCAGAATCAAGATTTCAATCGTAACTCTAGAAATGATGAACTCTCATTCGAGCACGATCGCAAAGAATTTCTAGTGATCAACTGAAGTGCAACATCAATACCCTACATTACATGTAGGCGGTAGGCCTATATCCCATATAAATCAAGTTCGATTTACGTAATACGATATTTTGATGTTCGCACCATTCAATAGTGGGTATACTAGACTATTTAAATTACCTTAGGTTTATGTTTTCGAAAGTCTTTGCGATCGTGTTGTTGGATGAATTGAACACTTGCGATTTATCCTTGGTCATAACGTCCTGTGCAACAGGGCCCGCCCTTCTTGACGTCATTAAAGTGGGCGGGTATGTGTTGCTCTTTCCACAGTGTGGGCTATATAATTTGTATGCCTGATCGATGGGACTGGATTGCGCTTTAGATTATGAACTTTCCTAAACTGACAGAGTGACGGAAAAGGGAGATAAAGGAGGATGAAATTTCAATTAGGGGCTCAGAGAATTTAAAAGAAGCTGATCGCTCATCCATCAGAAGGATATCTATCGGACTGACTTTGTAATTTGAATTTCTGCAGTGGGACAGAACTTTTTAAAGCACTCTCAACCTTGATACAGTTTCCCCCGGCCTTCGATCGTCTTGATATCCGTAGAAGATTTGCTGTGTATCTATTCACTATCTAGAAGGTACAACTCATTATTTAAAAAAGCTAAAAGCGGCTTTATTTTTATTTAATCATTGACTCTATAAGCATGGCCTTTGGACGGAATAATAATACCCTACTGAACTTCACCATAATGCCTGGAGTTGGCATATATACATTTTCCTTGTTTGCACTTGACTTAAAGGCAGTGTATTCTACTGACACTATGTCAGATTTACATGCACTGCTATCTGCTGCTCACAATGTACCGATGTGTCGACAGCCGTGTCCCACAATGCATCACCATTAACGGATGACGCGCGCGTGATGATGCTTGGGCACAGGAAACGGAAATCGCTCCATGTAAGCCTTCACCGAAAGATACCGCCATTGAAAATACATAACAGAAGTGGTAGCGATGTCGGTAAAATACCCTGCCTTTTAATTCTTAAACCCTCGAAATCACACCTTTTTGTGATCGTCGAGACCTAATGAAAGTGAGCACCCTTTACACGATCGCATCCCTTATTAGCTTAACAAATGCATAATGCAGTCCTCCCCCGAGTTTTTACGCGTCACTTAAATGCGAATGTCATCCCTATTACGACTCAATCAGCTAATGGTCTACCCACATTATCGCCAGTTCAAAGAGACGGGTATACATTTACTTAATTGGCTCAGGGGCTATGAAGTTGTCGGGTTAAGACCCGTCCTATATTTTGCGCGTATTAGGGGTTGAGGCTTAACTGCGATGTATTTACAAGTGCTATTTGTATAATGCTATTGCAAAAACATAACAAAGTCGGGGAATTGAAAATAAATACATAAGAAATATATAAATAAATAATTAAATAAATAAAAATAAAATATGTATACTGTATATATATATATATATTTAAATGATTAGTGAATCAGTTATTTAATTACATAATTAATACGATAGAAAGATATTTTAAAACTAATTAAAAAAAGACATATCGCTTAGAAAATACTCCTGATTAAAATGTTAGTTTCATACCTTTTCAAAAAAATTCATTATCCAACATGTCAACATTCCTTTTTATATTTCACTTATAGCCAAAGAACCGATAACAAACCAATCATGATAACACTGTGATGATGTTAATTTATCACGAAATAAAATAAATAAAGTTAATCTCCTCTTCGAACTTGATTTAACGGTTGTTTAGCAAGAGGAAAATCAAAGCTTTATTATCAAAAGTAAATGGGGGGTAACAAGATCGCGGTGAAACCGATTGTACGTGGCTAAGAATACAACATTAATGTGAAAAACAAAAAGAAACGATTATGGGTGGGGGCGGGGGAGCGGCGTCACCTCATTATTCAAAATTACAAATTTTAAACTACATTGTAGCCAGGATGTCAAATTTCGTGCATGTTTACTATTCGACAAATATTTAAACTCAAATAACTACTGACAATACTAATTATCCACCTTCCTCTTCAAACAATAAACTCAATTGTTCCTTTCTCGCAAAAAGTTTGCATAATCTGCACCGCCATAGTAACACAAACTCTCTGTTTATATAATTTCAGCGATACGCTGTAATATTGCATGATATGTCATCGTCACATAGAGCTATTATAATGAACAATCGTATCATAAATCTTATCATAAGTTTTCGCCCAATCAACCATACCCGGTTTTTTCGAGCGCTCTTTGTGCAGGTGCGTGCTTTTATGGTAGGGTAAACACGTTTACCCGGGCTTCAGGAGTAGCTGATCATGCTATTGAGTAGACTGGTATTGATTGAGGTCTAAATTTAATTAATCGAGAGACTCATCCCATCCTTAGAGACTGGGGATACATTATGTTACGGTCTAGATAGCAACTGTACCGAGAAGAAGTGGGGCATATAAGAACCTGTATCTTGATTTCTGATTGATTGAGAAAGAGGCTTAGCATATGAAACATATGAGCTGAAAATTAAGGTGTGAATCCAGCCTAGGGAGAGAATGAGGGTGGACGGCGTGCGCCCCTCCTTTTGAGGGCGTAAAGGAGAAAAAAAATCAATAAAACTGCGGTTGGTTTGGGTACATGTGGGCTGCGCACCTACATTGGATTATGACCACCCTCCATCTCCATGCTCTCCCCATCTGGTTAAGATAACATGCCCATCCCCCTCCACTTTGAGAAGGATTATGGCCCCACCCCTCGTTTAGCGATTTCTTGATACGCCATTGTGCATGAAGGTCTTATCTCAGAAATGTCAATACTGACAAATTGAAGATGCTTGAATGTATTCAGTGCAGATAAAGCACTCCTTTCTCTCTGTGCCTATTAATATAGATGCGTGTTTGTGTGAGTGTGTGTGGGCGCGCGCGTGTGTGTGTCTCTTCTCTCTCTCTCTTTCTCTCACTACTCTCCTTACCCCCCTCCCATATTATACTCACTCTCTCCTCCTCATATTTTCATTCTCTCGTTCTTTTGTTGTTGTTGTTGTTGTATCTCTCCTATGTTTCCGCTTCACCATATTCACGCTTACCGTGCAAAACCACCGCTTGCTATTTTATTCGTATATTGTCTGCATATTCCATGTCTGTCTTGTACACGACAAACACATAGCCTACATTCCAACATCATGAAGCAATAATTATGTATAGAATACTGCAGAAAACGAAGATCATGTGTATGTCGGCGGCTAATAATATTATTTGATTACGTGGGCGAGAAACAGGGTGGGACATGTATCAGAGGGTGGCGAACTGTTCTTGATTGACCCAATCTTCTTAAAGGGACTTGGTAACATTGTTCAGATGAGAGCAAATGGTGCTAACTGCTAAGGTAGTGATATCAATGCTAGATGTACAATTAAAGATAATCTGAAAGTTTGAGTGAAAACAGACCATTATTAATGATAAAAATTGGGAAAAACTGATCTGATCGATTTCTGAATTCTTCCAACTTTATTATTTCAATTTAATTACATTTTAGGTGAATGTAAATCGTCACAACCCAATGAAAAAGGCTTTATATATCATTCCAGACATTTAAGTGTTGACAGATCTTTAAAAGCCTGTCTAATGTCTTATTTTCATGGAAAAAACGGTTGGGAAAATTCAAAAATAGTTGGGAGAATTTACTGTTAGAGGGTGTTGCACAGTGACGCCTTCAATATCTTTGTGGTTTGAGATTTTTCAGGATTTTTTGCATTTTAGAGGGTTAGTACAGTAGAAGGAATATAATAAGTAACATTTCATACAAAAACTACGCAGTTTTTTCATCAACCTTCAACAATGTTACCGAGTCACTTTAATCTTCCCTTCCTCCATTACATACACATTAAATCATTATGAAGAAGCGACATCATAGGGCGATATGAAAGTCCATTTAATTCATATCAAAATTGGGTGGATACGTTTGTTTCCTTTTCACATTACAAGGCTGTAAGAGATAATATACATTGGATTATCTTAAACAGGTTGAAAATGCATATTTTCAATGTATTATTGTATTTTATGCTGCTTTGTAGTGATGATGGGATCATACCATGTGAATGAAATGTCCTAATAGAAGACTGCAAGAGAAACTATAAATTGGTTTACCTAGAACAGGTTGAAAATGCATATTTTGAATATATAAATGTATATTATGCTACTTTGTAGCGGTGATGGTATCATACCAAGTGAATGAATTTCCCAGTATATACATTCTAACCACGATAACAAACAAAAAAGATCTCTGTCGACTAGAGCACAAGATAATTTCGGATCTTGAATGCTAAATATGAAGGTCGAGGCCATAGCAATGATCTGATCCTTGATTGGTAGCCCGATTTCAGTTTATCATCACACCCTTTTAGAAATGGCGCCGTTATGCTATTGCAAGCCATGTACGAAGACATGGTTGATAATCGCCCTTTCAAGGTCGAACTAACAATTGGTCTACCCAATCACATCATTATGGAGACAGCTCAATCAACAGCCGCCTACATCTGTGAATTGGGGTCATAATGTTTGAATTATGTATGCATATACTGTAAAATTTAACCCTCGGAAGAGAAGAATATTATTAAGCCGCCATTTCGGTCCGTTCCTAATAATGATCAAGGTAGATGTGAGCGTTATCTAATGAATTATTGACAGATAGGTTATAGTGATAGCTACAAAAACGAACAACATGTCATTATTTTGAATTGTTATCAACATGTGTTATTTGATGGATTTCAATGAACGTCCAATGAGCCATAAAATATTATGTTGTTAATTCTGCAGTTAAAACGAGTGGTAATTTATTTAAGTTTTCACGAGTTTGTTAATAGGGTGAAATATTCTCCTAATAAAGCGGGCGGCAATAAGAATGCATTGAAAACAGTTACAAAGAAATCGTTGATGAATAATGAAATTGAATATTAAATAAAGGTGCAAGATATTTGTAATATAATTATTTTACTAATTATGGTGAGAAAGACTTTAAAAAGTCATTATCAAAAGCTTATATTTTTACATTAATATTTCCTTTCTCCGATTAGGCTTACATAATCAAAGTGAAACGTATTACATAGAAATATTTCTTGTCTTTTTTTACTCACTATATACACATATACTGTACTATAACATTGTGTGAATTTTCTGTTTTGAAAGGGATGTAACTGGGCTGTATTTATTATTAATTATTTTGCCGTCACCTGCACCTGTGAGGGGAAAACTGAACTGTAATCACTATGACCCTGGTCTCTCCTCCCGGTATAACTGATTGTGAAATGCAGATGTACTTCTATACGACCTTGCTCCTACTTTAATTGTCCTGGAGGACTTAGCGCATAATTTATATTCTTAAGAATACTGCGTTCAATAACCGATATAAGGTCAACATTATGCGTCCGACCAAATTTAAGCAATTCAGATCCCAACTTGGGTTATGTTTACTTTTCTATAAATGAACA
>CP137686.1:22054797-22185536 GCA_037976565.1 Mesocentrotus franciscanus | reverse complement strand
CTCTATAAATGAACACTGAAAAACAAAAACAAATAAATTAATAAATTAATGAATAATTGAATAAATAAACAAATGAATAAACAAACAAACTAATTATTGTTGGGAGATAAGTGCCCTGAAGTTGGTAGGACTCCCAATTACACTCATGTTGGGCAATTCCATCAACCCAACCGTTTTACATCAGTAACAGTGGGTTACTAAATAATCAAACAAGAAAGTAGGCTTGAGTATAGAAGCAGAGCAATGATGACAACCAACGAAATATCATTCTTTATCACTGAAAGTTCCAGAAATATCTGAGAAGAAAAGATTCGGAAAGTTATGAAGTATTAGATAATGACATTAAAAACACTGATTATGAAAGGAAGCACCCATCGGCAAAGCCGTCATTTTGTTTGTGGTGTTATAATTATATGTTTCCATTTACATGTGTGATGGCCGCAAAAGCATTCTTTGCAGAATTCATGTAATCTTAACAATAACAATTAGAACTGGGTTAGGGTTGTCCGATTTTTCAGAATCTTTCATGGGTATGGTGCTCCAATTTTCCACTTTCTTTATGAATTGTTCATGTTAGATTCTTTTATTTTGATCCCTCAGACATCGCCCCGATGTCGGGACATCTGCGAGTGTCTCTCGGGGTCTATGGGAAACAATTCCATCTCAACGGCATGCTTCCGTATCAAGGGTAACTCAGGTCACCTGGTGAAGCAGATGCTGCAAGACAACAGCAATGGTAGAAGATGTGTGGCCTCTGGAGACACAACAATGTTTCAATGTGAAGGAGGACAGATGACATGCATGTACAATGATGGTGGGACAACCCTTAAGCAGGTGAGTCGATCTTCCTTTATACAAAAAGTAAGGGCATCGTCGGGACGTTTTACAGGGGATGGCAAGACCAACTTTGGCATTCATACAGTGGGAAAACCATTGAACAGGTTATAGTCGATATTACTCTCATTGATAGCAGAAGGTGTGGCTCTTCGATGTTTTACGTGGAGGGGATAGATAAAATTGGCATGTATGCTGGCAACGGACAAACAGGTTAGTCACTGTAACTAGCTCTTCCCAAATGGAGTAGGGGAGTAGTGGAGTCGATGGGGGCAGTTTAGATGGACCGGGGAAGGTGCTGTCCAACTTGCCAGCAAGTTTGTTCCATAGCGATCTGTTGATAAATAGATATTACTATGTTTTGCTGGTACAGAAATGAAAAGGAAACATATTTGTTGAAAATTTCTCGACATAAATTTTGAAAAAGATTTGTCTAATGAAATTGGGCGATGTTGTGGGTTGCGGCTTCCAACCACCCTGTATACACTGAAAGGAAGATGGAAATCGGGGTAAAATTAAAGGCCTTCATGACGGTATATCATTTTTTAATATCTGTATGGCAGTACACATCCATTTTTTCTTGTTGTGATTTTCCTTTCAGGATATCGTAGAAGACCCGATGCCAACCTCCCTTTCGTCTGTGAGCGAATCTGTGACAGACGAGAACACCTACACGTATGTGGCCTGTGACCAACTATCAGAGGAGGGATCGATACTTTCATGTCGTATCGACAAGAACGCCACGAGATCTGGAAGCTGTGCAAAGGAATCACTCACCAAATGCCATTACAAATCAGCGGGAAATAGTAAGTGAACAAATATGTTTTAAAACAAAAACACGCACATTTTGAATACGTTTGAAATGACAATTACGTTCGAACAACTGATTCAAAAACAGCTGTTTCTTTGCATAATTATTGTCAAAGAAGTTAGCAAACAATAATGAAGGTTTTGAAATAAATAGTGCCAAATCCCTTGCATATAATTTTTTTCTTAATCCGTATCTTTCATGTAATGTGAAATAAAAACCAAAACTGCTGAAGATAATGTTCTTTTAAATCAATTGAAAGTAAACATCCTCTCATCATATCATGGAATAATATGACCAAACTCAATACTCTTTTTCATCACAGTTCAATATTCCTCATTACTCTGTTAAGGTTTCTGACAAGGTTGACGAAAAGCATTTTTTTTTTAGGCTGGTGTGATTTACCGTGGTTATTTAAATTCAATCAATCAATCATTTCTTTACATCGGGAAGGAAAGCTCGTGCAATCATGCTCCTATATAGTTGAATAATGCGTTACCAAGTAATTCAAAACTTGTTCAAAAGTTTACTAATGAAACCACACATGAGCACTGCATGTATTTTTTTTGTTCTTATTGATCGAAACATTAATGTGAGATTACTTCTTTTTGACGTAATATTTAATATATACAGAGAAAAAAGATTCCACTCGAAGTGACTCCAAAGGTAACAGTGTTTTTTTTATTGCTTTTTGTTTTCATTCTTTCTATTGTCATTATTAGTATATATTGTTTATATTATTTTCACTATGATTATCCTTTTTCTAGTTGATTCTATCATCATCATAACTTTTTTATTTATATCACATTTATTACAATTATCATTATCATTTTTTAATTCATGGAGTGATTATCGCATCAATTCATGGGATTTTTTTTTTAAACCTTAATACTCAAAGTAATAAGTCTACTAGAAAGCTGATTCTTACGACTTGAAAATGCTAACTTTAAAATTACTTTGCAAGCAGTATATCTCTCTCCGTGACTACATTATTATTTACAGTAATATTTAAATATATACTGATGACGTGCCATGGTTACAGAGTATTGCAAAATGTCTCAACAACAAAAAAACTATTCATTTAGACGAAGAATTTCAGCTGAAGTAGTAGTGGAAAAGACAGAAATCACACATAAGCTTGAGTTTAAGTTGTGATAAAACAAATGTAAATATATATCATACTTTTTCTTTAAAATTTTGATTTTTGTTTGCTGTGATTTCTATACTTATAGCTTTTATATAATCTGGTTGTTAGGGCGTCGCTATATAGATTTTGACGTTAGCCTTTTGAACTTACGGGGCAAGCTGCTATAGGTTGCAGCCCTATCCTGAATAAAACACGAGTTTTTTTTATATATGAAACAACAAAATAAAAAAAGACGACGAATACAAACATGAAAATGTGTATGACTCGTCTACAAGAATTAGAAGAAAAAAATTAAACCGAAACAATAGTTATAATGAGATTGCTTCCAAAATAAATAAGTCTGTAGGGACCAACATAATAGCGACGCCTCTGAATGTATTTAATTATAACTTACTTTAAATTTATAGGAAGTTCTTGTGTGATTCATTAATTTTCATCATTTTATTTGAATTTCACTTTAGCTCTCCAGGTTTATTTTTCGTCATTGTCATTAGTTTCATGTATTTCAACAAAATCAATAACTTGGACAAAAAGTTTTCCCTCAAGTATTCTAAAAGGGAGATACTTTTGCCGTATTCTAGAATGTGTGATGCCGTTAATACTTGTCTTCACTTTCATTGATTTTATGTAACTTTCCATAACTATAAAGAACCTTTTAATGGAGTCCGCCCATTTGTTGTTGTTTGTTGGTAGTTATTTTATGGCGTTCATTCAGTACTAAATCTATACGCCATTTCTTCAGTTATATAATAACATTCAGTTATCAATAAAGAATACTGAAAATAAAAAAATTGTATTAATATAATTAATCCACCAGTATCGCAATTTGTTAGGAGTCTCTTGACGGTTTATAACTTCATAGTTCTGTTTTATCACGTTTAATCTGGTCAGCCTGATTTCGATTGCATTGACAGCTTTGCTCGACGTGAAACCGCGTCCATAGCTTGCTCAAGGCCTTTTTATACTCTCACGATTTCTGACATGCCATTTTTTAAATTCATGGAATTTTACAAGTAGTGACTGAATCTTATATGTCGTAATATGTATAATCAAATAGAATAAATACAATTAGTTGTTTAGTCATCGAGAGTAGAGTCCTTCGATTTTAGTTTGAAACATTTTTTGGGGGAATTGTATGGTCATTGGCCTATTTTTATATGGCGGCTATTTTTGTCTAACTTTATGCTGACTATCGCACTTTATTTGATTTGTCTCAAACATTTAATTTCCTCGTCTATATACGTTTATTTTGAGTGGTTTATTACTTTTACAGGTAATCAGTAAAATTTCTTTAACCTATGACTAATATATCGATTGCAGTGATTTTACTAAATATTTATCATTGTCGTGTGCGTAAAGTAGAACCGCTGTACTTTCTTATAATGGGCTACCTTTCTTGTTTTTTGTTTTGTTTTCTCATTAGCTCTAAAATCATCACCCATCAATTCTCATAACCTCTTTTTTTCTCTTTCTCTTAAGAACATTATTTACTCGTTTTTTCTTCTTCATCCTATTATAATTTGTAAAAACTTACCGTTTAAAACTTTTAGTTTTTGTTTGTTTTCATTTTCCATCTTAAATTTATACTATCGTATTTTTGTCAGAGTTACATCCCACCATTACTTTAAATTGTTGAATTTATGAATTCTCACAATATGGAACCCTGGAATCGTCTGTTCTTACGTACCTAGCCTTTTCTGGTGAGAGAGAACCATGCTATTCTCTAGTCAGCATCATATTATCACCTAAACAGGTGGTGTTTCACAAAGAATAAAATCGACTTTAAGTTGGATTTAACTGTGGCAGGTCGTTCATGCCACTGGTTGCTCTCACCATTAGTCTCTCAATTATGATCTTTAGATAATATTTTTTCCTTCAATAATGAAATATCAAAAAAGGTAAATTCTGTAGATTGGTGACCACGATTTGTACGTCCCTTGAGAGACCAATGCCAGCAAATGGTGAGAGCAAACAGTGGCATGAACGGCCTGCCATAGTTAAGTCCAACTTAAATTCGATCTTAGTCTTTGTAAAACGCCCCCTGGTCTTGTGGTATACGTGGTTACAGCCTCATTAATAATTTCAGTAACACCCTACCCTGAATCAATTTTTCAAATTTATTTATTTATCACGACGAGAGGGTTCTACATGTTTGACTGATTATCCCTCTTATCTCCCACAAACACACGAATACTTAAAGGAGCAAAATATTAACGGAAAACAACTACGTTTTACCCATGAGTGTGGTGGTTTATTGAACCGGTTGAATCTCCCATTCACCAACTGATAAACGAATGCGCATGCGCAACATTTACATGATTATGAATATGTATAAGGTTCACAACAGATTCTAGTCGTTTGATGATATGAGACACAGCATGTCACTGTACGAGGCTCTTGACTATCGTACGGAAGGTCCGAGGTTCGATGTTTGCTCCGTGCTAACGTCCTCCGAGACGGTGTTTTTATTAATATTTGTCCCCTCTCGACCGGCCCAGGTGCATTTATACCTAGCAGTGTTAGGCAACAACATTGCAGGACCCCCAGTAGAACTGTAGTACATTACTGATAGGCTATACCTGGTTAATTAAGATCATAAGTTATTTCAATTTTTATAATTTTTACAGTATTGTTATTACAATTGCCTTTTACATGCTTTCTAATGTCTGAGTGGGTTAAAATGAACAGGCATATTATAACCCATTTTACTTCAGCTTCTATGCCTATATTCTAACTCAGTCTGCGTCATTTTAAATCCATTCTTTTTCAGTGAGCAGAGACGACAAGTGTCCACAAGGGTGGTCATTTAGGAGAAAGAGATGTCACAGACATGTCGATGACCCTTTGACCTTTGACCTAGCCTATACCAGATGTCGACAAATGGGGGCGTTCTTGACGCTGGACTCGGGAGGCTTGAATGATGAATTCCTTCCTCTAGAGTGGGGTCAATCGACACACTGGGCAGAAAATGTAATTACTTGATTCATGGATATTATTCCTGATTCTGAATGCATCTATTCTATTTTAATTCGGATAATTTGCAGGGGCGTCGAAAGGTGGGGCGGAGCAGAGGGGGGTCATAACATTTAATTTTACCCGTTCTAACTCTATACAATGAATTAAATTATTTCCCGTTGGAGGAACTGCTCTTCTCCTACACCCCACTCAGTCTCTTCTCTCTCTCTCTCTCTCTAAGTTCCCCCACCATTTTTTGCTTTATTAAACTGCTGTGTTGCCCTGATTCTTCACAAAGTACCCCACCACATTTTAGAGCCTATCGAAAGCCTTCGTTACTTTCATTCAGTTCTCTACCAAAAGCATTTTGAGATCTTACGTTACAATTTCTAACAAAATGTGGACAGCGGAATACCTTGTCAAATTGCTGTCCATAAGTTGTGAGACTACCTCGGCGAGTTAATAAACGCAGAGAGTATACTGACGAACGGATACGGTCTCAGCACATCGGAGCATATTTTGTTTGTTTTTGTCCTAACATAATATACTTTAAACCATTCTGTTTTAATATCGCACAACATTGAAACGGGTCATCATTCAATTATATTAAAATATGCTTTTCATAGACAGAGCCACTTCTCATATTGGTGTAAAAGATATTAACAGAAACCTATTAGATTAATGTAAAAACTGAACGACTCTTCTAGAATGATTTGAAAGAGAATAAATGAAATACATGAATGAAAAAAGAACATTATGTTAATGTCGCGTAACGGAGAATGAAACAACTTAAATAGAATATAAAAAGAACTCATTCAGTCATTATTTATTCACCATTTAAGCAATTATAACCAAGGTCGAAGTACTAATGTTCCATTTTCTGCAAATTTAACCCAACAGAAAACGAGAGAAAATGGAACATCTGAGTGTTTTGTCACCAAAACCAGCAACTTGCACACGAGCTGTGAAGATTCTCATCATTTCTTCTGCTATAAAGAAGGTAAGAAAAAGAGCAGGTTACACAAACAATGGTGCCGTTGAAATATTTAGAATGGAAGGGGGTGTCTGAAAAACTGATTTAATAGCAAGTTTTTCTGACAGTTTACCAAAAAACATGGCAAGAAATTTGTTTATTTTTCTCATTATTTAAATGACTGAAAACGATGAAAAGCACTTAACAAATGTACCAAATTTGCCGGCAACCAAGACAACGCTCCCGAATTGGCCGATTTATATTTTGAGTGGTACCCGATTTCAAAACGAGTTTTGGGCCGATAAACAAAATCAAACTCTGATAGACATTTATAGGGAGGCGCATTAGTAGCATTTTGAACGGTCGAGAATGTGGCTTCAGTGGCGTTTTTGCATGAAATGAAAAGTGCCTTATAAACTCTTCTTATTGTATTTTCTAAATTACATTCCGCCGAATTTTGTCGCCTGGAACATTGCTATGTGGTTTGTCTTGCGTTGTACATCGGTAATAAGAATGAATTGTTATGGAATAAATTTTTGGCGGTACGCGCCCCCCCCCTCCTTCACGGGCTACGCCACAAATGACAGGCCGCCACCCTAACGATCGAAATTTTGTTACATCATTCGTTCTTTGCATAACTTCCTGCAATTAACCTGTCATATTAAAATCAAAGCCATTAATTTTGATATGCATAACGTCTGTTTTACGACTGACGGATGAGGTTCACGTTGTCTCAGGACAACGATAATACTGACACAATATTCAGCTGCAAATGTCACGCGTTGATGTGGCTTGGCGGAATGGTATCTACCAACATTATCATGTATGACTTATCTAACTCCAATACATCAATGTCTTCTAAGATGTCTTACCAGTGGCGGATCCAGGGTTCTGAAAAAGAAGATGCCTCGAAATAGGAGGCGCATATTTCCTCCTCCCCTCTCATCCACCACAGTGACTGCAGATATCTACTGATAGATATAATTGTGATACATGTATGACTTATCTAACTCCAATACATCAATGTCTTCTAAAATGTCTTACCAGTGGCGTATCCAGGGTTCTGAAATAGAAGATTCCTCGAAATAGGAGGCGCGTATTTCCTCCTCCCCCCTCATCCACCACTGCAGATATATCTATAGATAGATATAATTATGATACATGTATGATTTATCTAACTCCAATACATCAATGTCTTCTAAGAAGTCTAACCAGTGGCGGATCCAGGGTTCTGAAATAAAAGATGCCTCGAAGTAGGGGGAGGGGCGCATCCCACCCCTCATCTACCACTGCAGATATCTACTGATATATATAATTATGATACATGTATGACTTATCTAACTCCAATACATCAATGTCTTCTAAAATGTCTTACCAGTGGCGTATCCAGGGTTCTGAAATAAAAGATTCCTCGAAGTAGGGGCGCATCCCACCCTCATCCACCCATGCAGATATCTACTGGTAGATATAATTACGATACATGTATGACTTATCTAACTCCAATGCATCGATGTCTTCTAAGATGTCTTACCAGTGGCGGATCCAGGGTTCTGAAATAGAAGATTCCTCGAAATAGGAGGCGCGTATTTCCTCCTCCCCCCTCATCCACCACTGCAGATATATCTATTGATAGATATAATTATGATACATGTATGATTTATCTAACTCCAATACATCAATGTCTTCTAAGATGTCTTACCAGTGGCGGATCCAGGGTTCTGAAATAAAAGATGCCTCGAAGTAGGGGGGGGGGCGCATCCCACCCCTCATCCACCCATGCAGATATCTACTGGTAGATATAATTATGATACATGTATGACTTATCTAACTCCAATGCATCGATGTCTTCTAAGATGTCTTACCAGTGGCGGATCCAGGGTTCTGAAATAGAAGATTCCTCGAAATAGGAGGCGCGCATCTCCCCACTCATCTACCACTGCGGATATATATACGTCTATTTAGAGCCAAAAGGGCTTTAACCCATATCATTTTACATAAAGTTAACTCCATTCTGGCTCTCAACAGATTTTTTTTCCAAATTAGAGCATCAAGCATTTCCATCAACTGTTCAAGAGCCCTTCTCACAATCCGACAATATGATATATGACTGGGTGCATTATCTTAGGATTAATTGTAGAAGGGTAATGTTGATAATGGGTCTGAAAAAAGGTTGAATGTAATTAGTTAATGTACAGGTATGAAGAAAAAAATTGGCTGTAATTATGTAATGTATAGTATGAAGGAAAGGCTTACATTTTGATATATGACTGGGTGCATTATCCTAGGATTAATGATAGAAGAGTAATGTTGATAATGGGTCTGAAAAAAGGTTGGCTGTAATTATGTAATGTACAGTATGAAAAAAGGCCGCCAGCACGATATTGTGACTGAGTGTATTGTCTGGACATTATATGATTAATTATAGAAGTGTAATGTTGATAATGGGTCTGGAAAAGGTTGGCTGTAATTAACTAATGTACAGTATGTTACTTTGAGCGAGAATGTATTTTTTGTTATTTCATCTTCTTCTTCTTTGCATATAAGCCGTTACATACATCTTTTGTTGCAAAGAACTTGTATCAAACATTTTACAAAGTAGATTTATTTAAAGGAAAAGTTCTGTATAAGGAAATATAAACTTACAATCATAGAAGACGCGATGAACAATAATTATTATGACATTGATGAAGTCTGCATGAGGGAATATTATCTACAGATGGTGAATCGGTTCGCTTGACGTTCACCTGTTATTGAATATATTATTATTACATAGTATCATTTTGAAGGCGTTATATCTTTGGGCCAAAAGAAGACCTTCTTGCCTTGACAGGCATAGTTACGTATGACAGTGATAATACCTATAGTATGAAGTACACACAGTTAATATTTCGCTGAATAAACGAATAAAGTTCGTTTCCCAACCGACCCTCTCCGTGACCCTCAAATTGTTGACCATTGGTATAACCTTGTCCGGAATGAGAGGACGTGAGAGAAACATGATTCCTCGTGGCGTCGGGAGTGTTTGCCGCCATCAAATATGCATCATTTTCATTAAGGACTATACTGACCGGCTGCATTTATTGCCAAAGTAAATTGGTCGAGCGAAGAAAGCAATAATCATCTCCTTTCATTTTCTCTCGGTTACTTTCTCCATGACAGTGTTTATTTGATATGCTTTTCCGTTGGGGAGTATGTCCGCTCCTTTGTATTTGAAAGGTGTACGGCCAACCTTTTCTTGTTCCATTTCCCCCCTTTCATTTACTTAATTTTTTTTACTTACTCCCTTATTTTTTGGTTTAGTTTCATGCATTAAACGCGATGCCAACCTCAAATAATGTATGTTGAGTCATTTTATTTATTTTCAAGTATTTCATCTCATTATTAAGAAATAACACCGTCTATTTTTCATGATTTTAGTATCTATCCAATGATGAAAAAATACCAGCCTTGATATTACACAGTCGAATTTAGGTTTCGTATTAAATATTGCAAGGATATTTTGCGGGTAAAGTCACTTTAATAGTTTAAATTTATTTTTAAAAAGTGTTTGATGTGTGACCTATTATAAAAATTCCCATTATTTGAATGTTCTTGTTTCAGTTTCTCTCATACAGACGACTACATCATGATTATGTCATTAATATTAATTCATTCTAAGAAAATATGATTTCAAACATCATTCGACAATCTGAAATTATGGCATCAAAACTCGCTCATGTATATCACTGGGTAATCTTTGGAAGCAGCATTATAGCGTAGGATTATGTTTTGAATAAGAATAATCTGATTATCAATAATTACCATAATTATCAGCGGTATAATTTCATCTGATTAATTATCCAATATTCCCCTCCCCCCTCCTACCATAATTTTTCTAAAATAGCGCCTTGAAGGGAAAACTGGTGGCTTTGTAGATGGAATTGTTCATATGGCAGCGACTGGGTTAACCCATGGAAGGTGAATACGCGGGCGGGCATTACACTCTTAAAGACAAAAGTGATTGATGTAGAAGATTATGGTGTCCTAGAAAGGATAATGAGATCTTAATTTTCTTACGTAGTTCGGTGATATTTCGATCGTTTCTTCCAGGCAAATTCGTGGCATCGATTTTTTGCGACATTCAGGTAATTAGAGCATTCGACATCTTCATTAGATGTGAAACTGTTCTTACGAACATCATGCATGTGGCATTCATTTTACCGTGATTAGCTCTCTAGACTTTCTCGTTTGAAATTAAAATTAAAATTAAATGGTTTGAAAGGGATTTTAAAAAGATAATTATATTCCCTGAACATGCATTATGAAGAAAACTGTGTACGCTAAAACAAAAAGATAAATGTTGGCAGTTATACTTCATTATAGACGTCGCTTTTCGCCCCCACTCCTAGCTCGCACTCTCCCCCCTCTCTCCCTCTCTCTGTCCCTCTCTCTCTAACTCTCTCTCTCTCTCTCTCTCTCTCATTTCCCCCTCTCTCTCTCTTTCTCTCTTTCTCTCTCTCTTTCCTTTCTATCTCTCTCTATAACTCTCCCTCTCCTTTTCCCTCTCTTTCACTCGCACTCTCATCATGATTTTCTGTGTGGTGGGACCCTGCATGTGTGTCATTAGCGCAGGTGCTGAAGCTAACGAAGCGTGATGTTTGGGCCGCCTCTCCCCCGATACTCGGTCCCGCTCGACTCGCTTCATTCTCTCCTACTATCGTTTATTATGATTGTATCTGGTGTATACCATGGTCTGCTAAACTCATATGTTGCCAGTCATCCATTCATGTAACTCATATAAATCAGAGGCGTATTTAGGGTTGTCAAGAAAAACAGAAGGGGGGGGGGGTGGATGAGGCCAAATAGTTTGTCTTTTTCTGCGTGATTTTTCATTCCGTTGAAAGATAATTATCAAAAGTCATGAATTCCTACCAGTCCCGGGTGGGGGTGTCAAAGGGTTTATAAGGAAATTGTGGTGATATTTTCATGACCATTCCGGGAAATTATCTTTTCTCAAGGAGGCGGCCCGTTCGCCCCCTTGACCCGCCTTTTAGGATGGGATGGAGGGGGCAAATGGCATTTTTCACACAAATGACGTTGTTTGTGTTATTATTATTTTATCAAGTGAAAGGGACTGTGCCCCATGGGCCCCTGGATCTGCCTATGCTTTAAATGTAATGAGAAAATGACCGAGATCGTCTCAGACATGAGTCCATTTCCTCCCCTTTTTACATGACACATGTACATGTAGATGTGTATTGCAAAGACTATATACTCTGTAAATGTACGCTCTTCAGAACCGTCAGAAACGTTTAATACCTTATCCGAGAGACTATAGGTGAGCGAGAATGTTGATGCCCCCTTATCAAAGAATACTGGTACACGTCACTTAAAATGGATTCGAACTCTGCACCTTCCGTGCCTAACACTCGCCTGATCTAATCCCTGAGTTTCGACCCGTGCTTCATTCTCCGAGGAAGGGTTTAGTAATTCAAACAAATCTAATTCGGTCACCTATATTCCGTTCTCCAGATTATTAGACTACGCCCAACCGTAACGGTATACCCAATAATAAAGTTCCCCCAAATTCAGTTAACTGATAAACAACAACGACAACAATAACAGCAACAACAGCAGCTGCAGTAGCAGCAACAACAACGACGACGACAACAACTCATACACTTATAACAATTTATCCTTAAGCTCTTGTGCGGACAGAGGCACAAAAAGGTTTTAAAGGCAACCTCTTGAAGGAGCACAGCACCGAAAACTTTCAGAAATTGATATTCGTTTGTTTTTCTTTCTTTCTTTTTCTTTCTAACATTTTTCAGTCTTCAAGTTCCTTCAGTGTAAAGCTGCCCCGGAAGCACTTCCCGTTGAACCAACGGAAGAGCTTACAACTGAGACGATCCCTACTACACTGGAAACCACCAGCATAACCACGCCCACGCCCACTACCACAACCACACCCACTGCCAGGACCACACCAACCACCAAAACCACCAGCATAACCACGCCCACTACCCCGACCACACCCACTGCCAGGACCACACCCACTACCAAAACCACCAGCATAACCACACCCACTACCATGACCACACCCACTGCCAGGACCACACCAACTACCAAATATCAACAAGCCCCCGTCGGGACTTCAACACCAGCAGAAAAACTGGTAAATTACTGAGATATACATAACACGTACATTACGTACAATTAATGTTTTATTTGTATAGCGCAAAATCCAATATCATATCGTTCCATGCAGTTTACAAACAAAAAATAATGAAAATAAACGACACAAGAAATCAAATATATAGAAATATATAAACATTCAGTTATTGATGAAGTATGTCCTAATGCTCTTCTTAAAAGAGTCAACAGACGTGGAAGTACGGACAAAAGACAAAGATATGCATCTGATTTGAAAGAACTAAGATTTAATTCTTTTTCGAGATTGTGGAGATTAAATTTTGTTTGATTTTAATCTTTTTTTCTTCTTTTTTTACACAGAATATTGCTCGAGTTGCTCTAAAAGAGGCGAAGGCTCAAATAGGGGACTTTGTTGCACAATTCACGGTAAGCCATCCCCCATCTGATAACAACCTTTGTGATTTTTCTTTTCTTTTCAAAAAGCATCACTTGTTCCCTTTAGAGACAGAAAGCTCTCGTATGGTTTGACGAATTATTGAATAAACATCATGGAAGGTTGGCAAATGTCATCGAAATGTCATCTTTTGAGGAATTTCCCGTTCTCATGATACCAGATGCTTTTTTCTGTCAAGTTCAGTTATTCCATGGCTATTTCATGAAATTAAATGAACTGCAACATTTCAATCCATCATTTCAATTCAACATTTCAGTACCACTTCGTATAGATTTATGATGAAGATAAACATAGACCAAATTAATTTAAACACAATAGATAGACAGGTGATAATGGATGTTTTCCAATATACTTATCAAGTTGTTTACTTGCGTAATGTGTCACTCTGACAGAGTTAAGTTAACAATGGTCCTCTATGCAAATAATCGCTGATACGCTGCCTTTGAAACACATCCCTCCTACGCCCCCTAGACTAAGTTCATTAGTTGATGTTCGCATGGGGAACATGGCGGGAAGCTAGTCGTGTTTGATTTACAGCTTTTCATTTCCGCTATTGTGGGGAAGCATTATTCACTTTCATTAGGGTTTAAATCACTCAATGTCGTAATCAAAGTCAATGTCAGTCACGATTTCGACGTCGTATCGGTCATCATAGTGCAATTGAACCTGTTGGTATGCTATTTTCATCTTGATTGGATGTATTACGAGAGCTGGGTTGGTCGACGATTAATGTCTTTAAAAACCATTGGAATGGAATGTTAGATATTCTCTTTTTATCATTATGATAACATAGTGCATGGGTGCTTGTCAGTCGTCGAAGAAGGGGGGAGTAAGCTGGAGGATCATAAGAGGTGGAGAAGGAGGATGGAGATGGAAAGGAAAAAGGAGTAAGTGATGATGCAGAAGATGAAGGAAAAAAGAGGACGAAGAAGAACAAGAACAAGAACAAGAAGAAGGAGAGGAAGAAGAAGAAGAAGAAGAAGAAGAAGAAGAAGAAGAAGAAGAAGAAGAAGAAGAAGAAGAAGAAGAAGAAGAAGAAGAAGAAGAAGAAGAAGAAGAAGAAGAAGAAGAAGAAGAAGAAGAAGAAGAAGAAGAGGAAGAAGAAAAAGGGGGAGAGGAGGAGGAGAAGAAGTAGATAGTTGAGGAGGAGGGGAGGAGAAGGGGGAGAAGAAGGGGGAGGAGGAGGAGGAGAAAAAGAAAAAAATAATAGGTGAGGAGGGGGAGGAAGAGGAGTAGGAGGAGAAGAAGATACTTGAGGCGGGGGAGGGGGGGGGATGTGAGGAGGAGGAGAAAGAGTAAGATAAGAAGACGGAAGAAGGGAGGAACAGAACAATAATATTGTTTTTTTAAAAAGGGGGAAATAAGCATCAGAAGAGATACAGAGTTAAAGAACCACTGCAGGAGAACTGGACGAAAAACAAGACAATAGAAGCGTATGAAGGAGAAAGACAAAATATATTGGAATAAGTTTGAAGAGAAACAAAGAACAAACAAGAAAGACAGAAAGAGAAGCCGAGATGGAAAGACAATTTCTAACGAAGACATGTTAGGGGACATGAATATCATTTAATGGAAGGGCATGGAACACGTGTAAATGGAGCAACATATAAGAAAGCGGCAGGAGGATGAGAAAAAAAGAACTTCCAGAATAATAACAGACGATATAGGCAAAGAGCAACAATCCAGAAATTAGAGACCGTAATATAGTATTATAAAAGAAGAATGGGATATTCGACTTTACAACAATTTGAAGGTTATAACACCAACATTCTTTATTTTTACATGTTGTTCCACGGCGTGCACGTAGACCAAACTCGTTCCAGACCATTTGCCTTTGATGTATCCCACATGCTAAATTAAGCACATGAAATAGGTCGTCACGGAAGACATTGGTCCCATATACTCATCTAATGAGCATGCTTACATCCATGTCACGCGTCCATTATAATGTCGCCTTACGTTTATACCACCAAGGTATCCCCCTTAATTGATGCACGTTTCCATGGCGACGAACATACCAGTCATTGAACAAGAAACGAACACGGGTCACGTTCGTAGGCGTAGGAGGCGAGGGCTAGGGGCTGGGGTGGGATGGGGAATGCTACCGTAAGAGTTTTGGAAAATAATGCAAATATTCACTGAGCTGATTGTGAAGCCACCCGAGAAATCTACTCAATGGCAATTTCAATATCGTTCTACCTGCGGAAATAATATTAGCATTATAACATAATGTATCTTCGTAATGTTCACACAATTCAACATATGACGCGCAGGGCTATTGGTATTACCTTCAGTTGATTTCTCGAAAACCTGTGCATCGTTTTGAGGTTTAATCCTTTTGCTGTTTCGACAAAAAAAGTATATAAATGAAAAATCGGTCATGGCGTTTAATTGGTTAGAAATTCGTCGGTATACATGTATTTTACCAAAGCAACTTATTACGATAGATGACGTCTTACCCAACGTATCTGTAGTTGATTCCTTGTATTATGTCAAACGTGTCATGCCCATATTCCATCTTCTTCGCCTCATCAAACATCAAGGAATTTAGTTGTGCATTCAACCGCCGCGTGTACAAGCCATCATCTATGGAGAGCCAAAAGGGCATTCGGTCAGATCATTTTGCAAAGATTAAACGCCACTCTAGCTCTCAGCAGAGGTATATCCAATAGCTATGCCCACTATTATGGTTTTTGTTTAATGGACTTTTGAGGAGAGATGAAATTGATTTGTAAGATGCAATTGCGGAGGCGGTGTAAATGTATGAAGGCTGAACAGTTTATACTTGACGAATCTCACATCAGAAGCGCAATTATTTTGAACCTTGGGGAATTCATTGCAGCTATTGCTATTTCATTCGTTAGAATTTGCTTTAAAAAATGTCCATTCTCAATACCACACGTGAGGTATTACAATGAAGAGACAGCCATGCAATGGTATGACAAGATTGAGAAGGGTAAATTCGGTTTATTTTATGAAAACTCGTTACGAGCAGACAAATTCTAATGTCATCAGAAACTTGAAATCCGGAGTCTTTTTTATAATATAAATATTTATAACACAATGTTTTAGTGAAACATTTTATGACAAAAAGCTGAATTTTAAAAATAAACTCATTATTCATCGCAAAAACGTGAAAAACAACAAAGAGGTATAAAAAGAAATCTAAACGAAAGTACCCTTTTGTATCTTGTGAGAAAAGGTTTAAGAAGTGTAACTTCAATGCATTGTGACGTCATGCTACTGCAATTTGTAGATAAGTTTATTATAACGGGATTTTATAATCAACTATAGTCTGCATAATACCCTCCTGTGGCACTGTCAGTCGGGTGATTTATTTGTCGTCGTTCAGACAGATGAAAGTCACATAAAAGAGAGAGAGAGAGAGAGAAAGAGACAAAATTACGAATGGTGATAAGGAAAAGCAGACATGATGGGGGAGGGGGGAGGGGGGGGGGTCCATGGTTAGAATGATAATTGGGTAGATTAAAGAAGATGGAAGGTGTAAATACCAAGAGGATACTGGAGTAGGGAAAGTGAAGGAGAGGAGAAATGGAAGGAGAGGATAATACCGTAAAGAAAATATAAAATTAAAGAAAGAATAAAGGGACAAGGGGGATTTAAAGCAGAATGAAGAGTAGAGGGAAAGGAGAAGGATTAAGAAAGGGGTAGAAACTGGAGCAGCCATAATTATGAAAAGAAGGGAGGAATGAGGATGAGGAGAAGGGGAAGGGCGTGAGCGGTGTTATCATTATTTTCCGTTTTGACTTCGTGCAGTCAAATATCTCTGAAATGAATACAAAACACGTATGCAGACGTACCGATTCCTTGTTCGGGAAGGCGAACACACAGATTAGAAGGATAAACTACCATTAAATGGTTTTCAAATTTATTTTGGAAGATACATTCCCGGCGATTCTTCGTTTCCCGAAAGACCAAAGACTTCATCAGAAAAAAAATCAGCGCGGAGTATTGAATGTACGCAGCTGCTTCCCAAATGAAAATCATGTTACTCCCAATAAACTCTCACATCAATGCACAAATACTTCATTTGGCATGCACATGTTTTGGGGAATTATTTTTTGGGGAAATCTAGTTCAACTCCGAGACGTAATTTAGTTTTGAAAGTCCATTCTTAGCTCCTACCAAGCCATGTTAACTACGATAAACTGTCCGGAGAGAGATTCGGCGTGCCTGTTTCGATTCAGCACGCAAGTGCATGATGATGGCAAATTCCGAGTCATTTTGTAAGTCGAGCAGAGCGGGATTTAGACGGTTTTCTTTTTCAATTAGAAAAGCTTTAGTGTCTGAACTCCAGACTATCATTATCCTTTCTCCAGACGTATAATCCCAAGTGATGGATTATGAGTAAAAGAGAAGGGAAATGGAGGATAACGTATCATCCCTCAACCGTAAATTCCATGAAAATTACTCTCTTGTGAACAAAATAGTGAGGTCATTCGAGTAAAATTAGAAGGGAAGAAATTGTAGTTAATTTGTAAATGAAGAGAGTATGGAGTCTCATGTACCGAATTAAAAGACTGATTCATGTTTAATTAAAAGTTTAAATACATTTCGGGAGATCATGTGGATATTTTTGCATGTATGTGTGGTTTACCTGTATAAAATTCAACACAATCACAAAGGCGCTTGAGAAATTTACTCAAGGGGAGTTTATAAGCTCTGTTGTATACCCAATATCCCATATAAATCCTGTTCGGATTACGTAATAGACCTATGTCATTGTAATATACGCGCATGTATAGGTGATGGAGAAGGCTCTAGATATTGTTGATTTTTCGAAAGACTTTAAGATTGTTTAATTTGTATTCTAGCGCATTTCTCGTCCGTTCTGACCATTTCTCTCCCACCCTTTCTTTCTATCTCTTTCAAAAATAAATACTTTATAATTTTTGCTGTCTTTCGGATGTTGCTGTCCTGATTAACATGATAAATACTCATCTGTATGAAAGGCCCAATTACACACACAATATCTGGTGGGATCAATATGGTTGGTTTTTAGGCAAAGACAGAGAGCTGATTGTCCCGCTAGACCGACTCACATCTCCCTTCCTGAAGTGCATTCATAATTAAAATGGCGCCACTTCTAAACCTGAGTGTGTTGACCGCTCACCGCGCCGTACACGTTCACCTACATTTTATGGCGCCTCGGATGTGCAGTCTCCATTTTACATTGTGGATGCTTAAAGGAAACATTTTCAGTGTTTAAACGGAACCGAATAAGATGTACTGACGAAGAAAAGACTTAGGTCTGCATTCAACCTTCGTCTCGGCAGACCGAATCGGTGAAATTCCCGAAACATTTGTCAACTCTCATCAAACCCCTGCCCATGCTGACGGAGAAAGCTAAAAAGCGCCACCATGGGAATCATTGTGATTGCACCTGCACTGAAATACCAGAAGCTTCTTGCGCAGGCGCACTAACATCTCCTCCATCAGACTGTCGTTTATAATCCATAATAATATATAATATATATTTATAAAAGTCCAGTCACACTGGTGTTTTTAAAGTGACCTATATTGAAGCAGTACATTGCTTTGTCATATCTCCTTTCTAAGCGAAAGAAATTTCTACCCAAACTTTAAAAATATCTGACATACATGTACGACTCGATTCGTTGAGGCGTAACGATAATTTGGAGCACTTTATAATTGTTGTCGTAGCGCACCCGCGAATCATAGCGATCTGCACCATGCGTAAGGAAATTATTGTTGCAACAACACCACCCCAAAATATTATACGTTCAAAGCGACACTCGCCATTGAACGATCGCTAAGAATGTGATTCAATTTCTGCTGCTAAGAAAAGAAAAAAAAAAGCGCAGTGTGGCAAAAAAAAAAATGCAAAGATCGCTTTCTTTGTTTTTGTTGTTGTTGTTGGTTTTTTGTTGCGTGTTTTGTCTTGTCTCGTTTCGTAATTTGCTTTTAAATATATTCCCTCCCTGTGCGACTGAATCTGAGTGACCCCACCTGCAGTAAATGGCAGAAGTTTGACTTGCACTATCTATCCCCTTCCTTTATGCTGTCATTCTATATTATCTCGTGTATATCGCGTGGGATGTCAGATTTCCCTTTACAGTTGCCTTTTCGATATATATAGTTTATTTTCCCTAGGATTGCAGAGAGTGCTTCGAACTCGAAGGCGTGTATATTAAATAAACCAGCGAATATGGAAGATTTGTTGCATGGTTGAGACCTGTTAATTCATTGCAATATGTAAAGCATTGATATCGAAGAAGTGTACGGTTTGTTGTTTAATGCATGAAATACTTCTCCATAGAATCAGTATTCACTGCAATGCTGCAGTAAATAACAGAGAAGCACTCATCTCATTATTGGTTTAAGTGATGACAATGTACGTAAATTGTAAAGTCCATTTTGATTTTCCAGTATTTCACTACTATATTATCTCCCCCTACTTTTGTTCTCTCTCTCTCTCTCTCTCTCTCTTTCCTTCTCTCCCTCTCTCTTTCTCTCTTTCTCTCTCGCTCTGTATGTCTGTCTCTCTATATATCTCTCTCCCTATTTCCCCCTCCCTCTTCCTCTCTTCTCTAACAATAAATATTTAGGATGATCAAGCGACTCTGAATATTCTCGATGATATCATAGACGCTCCTCCCTTGATTGAGCCAGGGGTAAGTCTCTCATTCATAAATAATTGCTTTGTGAATTTTGAAATTGATTTTCATTTGATTTTCATTATCGATTTCTCTGTCATTCAGGAATACTTTTTTTCACAACCGAATGCCAAATATAATTATCTGAAAATGTCGGAATACATTAACATTTGGTAATTGCATACGAGCTATAGCATTCAGCTGGAAGTAATGCAGGCCTCGAAGAAACTGAAGTGGTTTAATGCGCTTGACTGGAAATGCGAAGGTCGAGGGTTCGAATCCCGACACGGCACTAATATCCTTTGGCAAGATATTGCTACTCTCCACCCAGGTGTTAAAAATGGGTACCCTGTAGGATGCGACCGTCATTGTTGGTCAACCAGTTTTTGAGCGTCAACTAACGCCTGGCTGGAATGCTCCCCAGGGAGTGGAGATTGTGCACACAGTGTGTACGGGCAAGCACTGAATCCAATGACCGGGGTAATAGTATAGATGTATTAAGCGCTATATATAATATCATATTATTATTATTAGTTATCGTTGTTAAAAATTGAACTCATGCTCACAATTTGGGGGATTTTTACTGTGTTAGTTAGTCTCTGTGACATGACATGAAAGTGGGGTAAATGTGTAAATATAAAACTTTCATTTAATATACGCCCGCCAGCTATAGGCCTTGATGTATGTATAAACAGTGTAACAACATATTAATTGTCGGAAAAAATTAAACCGAAACAAAATTGAAATCAAATTCTTTCTTAAAGATAGGTTGTCTGGTTTATCCCGATATTAATCTGATGCAGGCTATTTCGTTCTCCCTTCCTGTTAATCTATCTAATTAGGATGATTACCGAGTGTAGACATATTATGTCGTCACGCTTATAATCAGCTTGATGAGCAAGAGACGGAAGATGAAATTCGATCATTACGGTTGCCTCTTTGGCAATAAACTTATCTGATTTATGTTTATGATCCTACATGTATGTCATTTTGGGACTTTAATTGGACGCGAGTGTATCGTGTTTATTAAGCGCCTTAGCTAATCAAGTGGAGGAATTGTTTGAGAGTTTTGGCTATCTTTAATTTCCTGTTTAAGAATTTCGAGTAAAAAAAGTTAGCCTCTTCGCTCAGTGTGTAGCAATTTCTCATTTAATTAAAGGTTTTTAATCATGAAACACTATTGTGAAGACTTTTGAGAAATCAACCGGAGTCAAGTACAATAGCAGTAAGAGTCAGCTATTGGAAGTTGCAAACATTAAAATTACAAAATCCGACCATGATTTCAAAAGGCAATACTTCAGGGTAATTTGAATTTGCTCTTATTTGATTTCGTGAAAGTCTTTAAAATCGTGTTCTAATTTGATAATCAAAATGCCTGTCCCGGTTTTTTGCAATAAGTGCTACATATAAGATATACACTCATTGATTTGTAGAGTTCTGAAGTAGATTGAAAAGAGCCAACTACAGCATTAAGCGCCGTCCCTCTATGTTGCGTAATCATACATTTTTCCGAATTAAGTTTTGATAAGATGCACTTTTTTAAATTCTGAACAACTTTCAGCCAATCTTGAATTTTAGGATCGCCTTCATCAATGAACTATTTAAGAAGAGAAACAAATGTGAATGATTTGAATATTTTTTTTTTTTTGGTGCTATTCCGGTCAGGAATAATATATAAAAAATGAAATCAAATCAAATTCAAATATTTCAATGTCCCTTTCCCATCCTCTTCAGAGTAACAAAGCAGCTGTTACCATGGTAACTGATATGGTTGAGAAGATGGACAGTCTGGTAGACTCGTTAGCAGAGGTCGTCTCCGGTCCGGGGAAGTCCCTCACCATCGAAAATGAACAGCTGGGTAGGTCACATGACTATATTGATGGTGACGATGGCGTTGTTGATGATGATAATGGTGATGTCGATGGTCTCATGACTATGTTGATGATGATGATGATGATGATGATGATGATGATGATGATGCCGAATTTGATAA
Source organism: Mesocentrotus franciscanus (assembly GCA_037976565.1). Taxonomy (NCBI): domain Eukaryota; kingdom Metazoa; phylum Echinodermata; class Echinoidea; order Camarodonta; family Strongylocentrotidae; genus Mesocentrotus; species Mesocentrotus franciscanus. Next base: position 22,163,602 of record CP137686.1, on the reverse strand, counting down.
TGATGATGATGATGACGTTGACACTTGACAATGATGATGCCATTTCTCACATCATTAATATGGGCTCTGCAGCTCCTGTTTTAAATGTGGTACGAGATCAAATAGAGCACCAATATATGCACAATTTGGTCAATGCCATGGCCGAGACAATACACAAACAAACGTAACGATATTTCACAATAACCCTCCAACATTGTAGTTCAAAAGAAATTTTAAACGCCATTTGTGAAATACCAATAAAGCCAGATATATAAGATCATGATTCCAAAAGCATTCGATTTTAATCAAATATCCAAAGGTCCGAACAGTGACATAAAGAAAAAGCACAAGGTAATCAAAGTTGGTAACTGAAGCTTGAAGATATGACGAGGTGTGATCTCGGAAGTGTGTCTGGCCTGGTCCACCCTCTAGAGAAACATCTGGACATGGTCGAGAGAGCAACCAATGAGCCATTTGGCAGCTTCATTAATCAAACTATTTAGTAGGAAGAAGCTTGATGGGTTCTGTCCCGGTAACTTTGACCTTTACAGAAAAATCATGCGAATTGCAGTAAACCTTTTAAAAGCACGTGTTCTTTATAGGTATCAGGGAAGTAGAGAAAGATTGTAGTGATGAGCCATCTTGAAAACAGGCTCGGGAAGCTAGGATACCGTTTTCAAGACTACAAGTCTTTTTGAATAAAGGGAGATTTCCTCGGAGACTTAAATGCTTTCAAAGCACACGATTAACATCAAAATTATACCACTTAAAATTAAATAATGAGAATGAATTCATCATGAAGTCGTCCTTTACTTGTAACATGACATGTTTTTGTTATTTTGTGGTCATTCCTTTCCTCAGTCCTGAAGGTGATTCCGATCTGTGCGACATGCTCATCGACGTCACCTGGGCCGAGACTCGAAGCCGGGATCAACGACGATTCGTACGTGGTCCAGATACCGTCATCGGCAATGGGTGATGGAGGTATGATGGCGGGTTATACCTCAACGAGACCGACACCAGACCGAAAACATACCGACAACCCACGTAACAAAATATTTACAATATCCCGAAGCGCAAAGGGCCGTTCGGTTTGGTGTAGTTGTGGAGTCGGTTTGGCGGTATGTTATTCTTGTATGTAATGAACAGGACGACGGTTATCCGAGAATCGGTAGGGTTGGAGTAGGGTTGGTGGTGTGCCGGGGTTGTTGTGGACATGCGAGAGATACATGTCATGACATAGAGGATATACCCCTAGATATGGTCGAATTAGGAAGGGGAGGATTGGGGAGGCACTTTAAACAAATTCAAGAGAGAGAGAGAGAGAGAGGGAGGGAGAGAGAGAGAGAGAGAGAGAGAGAGAGAGGGGAGGAGGGGGGGGGGGCGATAGAGAACATTTCAATCGGCTTGAGGGCGATAATCTTGCTACCGAAAATTTTTGATTTAAATATTCCCTCATCATTCACAATCAGTGACCTGCTGAAAGTTTTTGAAAAAGAAAACTGAAAACGACCCTTTTTTGTTATTCTTCTTCAGCTACGGCTGCTCTTTCTGCTTTGAGCGACATCGAGGACGTGATGTCGGCCAACATGGTCGATGATGGCGAAAAGACGACAACGGGCAGCGAGAATCAGACCGTGGTCACTCACGAGATCGTCTCCATGGTCGCCACCGTGTCGGTCCAGAAATGGGACGGTTCGGACCTCCAACTGGCAGCCGATCAACCATTCGAGATTATCTTCAACAACAAAGATGTAGATAACTATTTTCATCACCATGCTTTTTATCTTGTATTTTAATTGTTGCCCAATGGCAATACCATTTGGGAATGGTAACATTGAAAGGGGTTGAATGCCTCCAAGATAAATTGCCCCGCAGTTATCACGATTGCCTTATGACAAATGACATAAGCATAATTTTGTTAAGTACTTGTTATGATATAACGGTATGAAAAAAAATCTTGTTATACTATTACTGTAACTGCGATTCTCCAGCCCTTTACAACTAGCCCCTGCTGTTTAAATTAATTAAACAGGACGCACTTACTTTAAATAATGAAGATAGCAATGGTATATTGATCGAAAAGGTTTATATCCTTGACCGACCATTAATCCGGGGGTGTATTGGACAGACAACCCCCCTATCTTATATTCTTCCGTGATTGCACTCTCTCCCATCTTTTAAAGATAGATGGGCGCTCCTGCTGTATACTTAGATCTAAAACCCATTCAGCGGAATTATCCCTAAGTGCTAATTGCCAACTCGAGCAAATTGTTTCTGGGACGAGCCGAGAGTTGACCGGAAACGTTTCGGGTCGATAAGCAAATTGACCCAAATTTATAATTGTAATTAATCACTGTAAATTTGTGATTAGATATTCTAAGAAAATGCAATTCTATCGTGTGATTACACATTTTCGTCATCATTTATAATCGATTTTTCTCAGCACCGCTTCGTAATAATAATACATGTCTATATATCTCCCCTCCCTTAATCCCCCTCTCCCCTCTCTCTCTCTCTCTCTCTCTCTCTCTCTATCTCTCTCTCCCTCTCTCTGCTTCTCCTCCCACCTCTCTCTCTTACATCGTCTGTATTTCTTCCCCCGTCTTATAATTTTTCCCTCTTTCTCCTTAATAGGTTTTTTACTTTTTCATTTTTTCTCCATCGATCTTTTTCCCCGTTGTTCGTTCAGCATTATCATCATCGTCATCATCATCATCATCATCATCACCATTATCATCATCATCATCATCATCATCATCATCATCATCATCATCATTAACATTATCATCATAATTATCACCATCATGATCATCATCATCTCACATTTCTCTTCCTCTTCCTTCTTCTAATCTTCTTCTTCTTCTTCTTTCTTTCTTTATTTATGCATGTTCACAATTTCACAATTCATTGGAGTTAAAAAGAATGTAATATAACAAATCCTTTTCCATTTTACAATCCATTTTTCTATTCTTCTACTCTCCTTCTTCATCATTATCCACCTTCTCATCTTTCTTTATTTGAGTTTACTTTTTCCAATTTCTTCCTCACCTAATAGTAGGCCTGCAACATGTACGAACAAATTGGATTCCAGGGCCCCGCCTTATAAAGAGTTTGGATTGATCCAATTCAATCGCGAGTCATCTAATCAATCGCAAGTTTGCAGCCATCTGCGATTGATGTCAATTAATCGCAAATACATTGCGAGCAACCACAACTGCTTATAAGACGGGGCCCAGGCCAGCTTTATCCCAATTCTTTCTCATCAAATCGCACTGCTCCTTAATATCTTTTCAGAGTGCAGGTGATACAGAGAATTCAGGTCGTTCCTGTTGCTATTGGCAACTAAATGTGTGAGTAAATAATTTGATTAAGTCGTTAAGAGAATCGCACGCTGTCTGTTCCTTTTCCAATTAATCATGTAAAGGTCAACTCTTTTGCTTCTCTCTTATTCTTATTTACTTAAACAGATGAACGCAACGAATTTGCATTCAAAATATGGGAATGTGTGTTACAAGCAAAGGTAATACGCATTGTTTGTAAACAGTTCTTACACTAGGGGGGGGGGGAGAGAAAAATATAAAACAACAACCAAAACAAACAAACAACAGCAAGACCAACAACAAGATAAACCGGTAAAGTTGTCCCATCGATTGTTCTTCTGAGTGTAGAATTCATGTTTTGTCGTTTTGATCTGACTTGTTCGCTTTTGCGGATAATTTACCAGGTGCATTTTCCCCTTCTTTTAGGAGGTGGGGGGCAGTAGAACATTTTGGGGGCCTAGCAACCCCCCTCCCTCCCATTGATGACGCAAAATACATTCCCATTACTAGTTTTTGTTGATGTTGTTGATGTTGTTGAGATTTAGATAGCGCTCTTCAATCTTCTAAGATTATCTGCGCCACAAACTTTCCATATTAATTACAAGTCAAGGTGATTCCTTATAATCTTTTGATTCCTGTGTCAGTTTGTTGTTTTCTTTCTAGTAATGGCCATGTATTTCTTAAAGTCATGTATCCCGATTTGGTTCCACCTCCAGGACTAAAGGTGAAGGGGCGTGGTCAACGGAGGGGTGTGTCACCAAGGTAAATCGCACCCACACAACCTGTCAATGTACCCATCTTACTAGTTTCGCGGTCCTCATGCAGGTTTCGAAAGGAGGGGTAAGTCTTGACAAAATACCTCCTTATTCAGTTCACTTCAGTTCGATTCACTTTCTCCTTTATTTATAACTCCCCCTTTCTTTGTATTGCATTGCGGTTCTTTTTGCCACATTTCGATTGTTTCTGTACACATTTTATTTGTTTACAATAATTTTATACGTGGAATTGAAACACTGATTTCATGAGTGTAAGAATATAAGGTGCATTCGCTTTGAGAAATTGTTCACAACTAAACCATAGTTTTGTTGGAAAGCGCATTTTGCATCTACACCTCATATTATGATCGCTTGTATAATCTGCATATGAATGGAAAGGTGATTTTTACTTCGTCATTCATAGTTATGCAGATCATACAGGCGATCTCAGTACGGTGAGTTGATGTCAGTAGGCCGGTTTACACATACATGTATATTCAAATTTATGGATGATTCTCTCATGGGGATCTAGTGACGACGTATTCCATTAACCTGTTATTAATGAATGGAGTCCAGTCTGCATACATTATGTGTTGCTATGCCGGGAAAGCCTCGGGGAAGCCTTCAGGTAGTCAAGATTAATCTTTGTTTGAAAAGTATGCATACAAATTGATATGTTAGTAAACCGGTCTAATATCATTGATAGTACTAGCATAAATAAAATAATGCCATAATGCTGTCAAACCAGGCAGCAAGAAACTGTGTGAGTAATCACTGGGCAGGAGTAAATGAAAGTTTGCCTACTACATTTGAAGGTTGGTAAAAGCTTAAACTACATGTTATGCCATGATTTGTTTCGGTCAAACAAGACTTCTATTTGTAATGAAATAGTAATAACTGGAATGGGCATTTCATCTCATCATCTCATACTCGGATATCATTATATGCTTATTAAACGCATTTCCATCCCTACAGGAACCCCAGTCATCTCATGTCCGCAAGATTCAAGATTACATGACCTACGTTGGCTGTGGTCTGTCCATGACATGCCTTGCTACAATGCTCATCGTCTTCACCATCCAAAAGTAAGCTATTAAATACATCGTTTTGATTGAAGTGTGACGGGGATAGTAGTATCTTGGAATAAGTACGAGAAGAGAGAGAGAGAGAGAGAGAGAGAGAGGGAGAGAGATACGAGGATGATAGAAAGTTAGGTAGACAGTGAGAGGAGGAAAAGAGGGAATGAGGGAGGGAGGGAGGAGGGAGGGAGGAGGGAGGGAGGAGGGAGGGAGGAGGAATGGAGAGGAGATAGAGAGAGAGAGAGAGAGAGAGAGAGAGAGGGGGGGATAAATGAGGAGGATGAGGAGGAGGAGAGATCTCAGTACAGGCAGACAGATGCAGAAAAATACCAAAATAAATATGAAGGAAAGTTACTAAAAATAAAAGCTTACTCTCAGTGCATTTTACATTATTTTGTATTTATTTATTTATCTATTATGTATATATGTCTTTTGGGGGTGGGGGGGGGGGAGGGGCCTTTTTAGTCCTGTTTTAAGGTTGACAAATCAGTACTGGTAAGCCATGTGAAAGGATTAGAAAATTAAAGTATAAATTAAATATTTAATCTTTTACGTTTTACTTCATATTTATGATTACTTTTGTTGTGAACGTTTGATTGCATATTACTTCTGAGAAGTCGCTCACATTGATTAATCATTTATGCAGGTTGTATCGGTCTGATCGGAACGTCATCCACATGAACCTGGCGTCATCATTGTTAGTATCACAAGCTGTGTTCCTGTTTGGCATAGAGAGAGTCGAGATATGGGTAAGAACGAGTTTGATAGTTATAGTTGTCAGTTGCTGGCATTATTTTTACGGCTACAGTCCACGAGATCGACCGCGTCCAGCACGCCGGTCTCGCCGACATTCTGGCAACTTTTCTGAGGGTCAATTCTCCAGGACGTCATTGTCAGTCTCGTGGGCTTTATCGGTCTTCCAGGATGTTCGATCTCGTGGACTGTTGACTGTCTAGTTGGATATCCACTATTCTGTAGTTTAGCTTTTTTTATCGTGCACCACACTTTCAATTCTCTCCTCGTCCTGCACCCCCACCCTCTCCTTTGTTTTTTAAAAATAAATATTACAATAAGAATTATTTTGTTTTACCCAGGGAAACCACATCAGCATCATTGCTGTTCTTCCTGTAGGGCCTGCAATTGCTATCACCCCATCAGTTGCCATGTACCATTTATATCTGTACACAATTAATTTTTATTTTGATGTCTGTCCAAGGACGTTAGTCATGCCTAGTGCCTGGTTAGGATTCGAACCTTCATCCCTGGAATGGAGAGTCAAGTGAATGTACCACCATACCATGACATCACCGCCATTGACGGGACAATTTTTTTATTTGAATTTAATGTAATCACTCCATCATTAGTTTTTTTCTCTATATATTTCTTGACATCACAGCAAGTATGCAAGACGATCGGTATCTGCCTCCACTTCTTCCTCCTAGCGACGTTCTTCTGGATGTTGGTGGAAGGCATCTATCTCATCTCCAAGACAACGTCTACCAGGAACAGATTCCTCACGATGCCTACCTACATCGCTATCGGCTGGGGTATGCTAACATTCCTAGCATTTTATGATATTCTATACAAATGTGTTCTCATCCACATGCCCAAGGAAATGATGCATTGTCTTGTTATTCTTATTATTCGAATATAAGTCACCATGGAAATTCTTACAGGACTGCTATACTGCCTTTGACTCTGCCATGTCCTTTTATGGTTTCCTACTACTTGGTGAAGTACATTCTTCTTCTGGATACGATTTTTTGTTATATTTAGAGTTTGAACAGTATTCATTTTCTAAAATTTCTACCTCATATATTTTATAACTCTTATTTTGATTAGTTAGTGAGATTTTGGTCCATCATGCTTTTGCTCATTACAAATGTAATTTTCCTTTCGCTAAATGAACAACTTTATTAAAGGTATAGACCAGTTCTGGTCATGCGGTTGCATTGTGAAAGAAACGTTGTGGAATCGTTCAGAAAAGGTTGATCCTCTAGCATACAAGTATTTGTGTACTGCAAGGTTCTGGAATCATCAAAATGGCAAGAAATTTGGCCCAGTCTTGGTAAAGTTACAAGCACTGTACACAGAAAGATGTATATGGGACTATATACGCGATCGCAATATCTATCCAGTCCAGATCGATATGATAATTTACCAAATATATCAATTAGTAGGCGGTTTCCCGGCAAAATTTGTATCATCACGTTTTTGTCAAAACATATTCTTTCACATGATTGGTAATAAGAGTTTCCATTTCATTTTTTGAGAGGGGGGCGTTTCCAAAACTGGTCTATACCTTTAAAGTGTCTAAACTAGATTTTAGTTATCTTTCCCTTTATCACTATTCTTCTCCTGTCCTCTCCTCTTTCGTTTACTCTCTCTCTCTCTTTTTTTTCTCCCTGCCTTCCCACCTCTCTTATTTTCTCTTCAATTCCCTCTACCTATCCCTGTTTCTCTCCCTTTTCCTCTATTTCTTTATTTCGCTCCATCTTTGTCTCTTCTGCATCTCGTGCTGTCTTTTCCTTTGCCTTGTCATCTTCTTTTATTTCTGTTCTTATCCGATCATTTATCATCATTCATTTCAGGAGGACCAGCTGTCATCGTTGGTATCACAGCAGGAGTATCCTTCAAGTCATACAGCATCGACAAGATGTAAGCTCATGGATAATCATTAATATCAGCTAAAAAGTTGCCTACTATGTAGGTCCTGTTAACTTGTCGCATAGTTTATACATACATACATTGAATCGTGGAGGAGGAGGGGTGGGAGGGGGGACGGGGGTTGAGAGTACTCACTTCCTAAACAATAGGTACATTCATGTAATAGAGCGTTTCTACCCTACTGCCCTGCAACCCCGCCCCCCACCCTACACAGACAGACACAAACATACACATATATCACATTCTTAGAGGCCTTACGGTTTATAGTTATGTAAATAAATAACTTTCTACTATTATCAAATCATCGATTTGGTAGAGAATGGATTTGTTTTCTATACTGTATTGCGATGGGTGTTGGACGTGTTTAGCGAAATTAATGAACCGTGCATTAAATTACACTAATGCAGCTTTCAGAGACAAAATAGATGTGTATGATAGGAATATATAGTAATTAAATGTAAATTTATATACATGTAACCCCCCTGAAAATAAAAACTTGATATACATTGATGCACAATGATTAATAATACACAACTAATAGCACGCAATTAGCTTTACTTTTAAGTTTGAGACGTGATTATGACTGTCACTTATAAAATGCAACCTTAGAAAATAGGAAATTAATGCCATACTCACGTAACTCAACATAACTTTCGAGAATGTAGACTTGATCATATTCTCTTTCTCATTATTCAATAGATGCTGGTTGTCGAACGAGAACGGAGGAATCTGGGCGTTCGTTGGACCTGCCATAGGCATAGTTATGGTAAATTATATTTAAAAAATATCCATACTCCATCTTTAAAGATTTCATCGATCATCATGCTGCTATATCTATGATTTGATATGTTGCCTTTGATTGGGCATCTCATTACCATGCGGCCACACGCCATTACTTTATTTATTATATTTATTTATTTATTTGTTTGTTTTATTTGGAGGAACACAACATCAAACGATAATAAAAATAAGCAATGAAAGCATACATAACATATTTTGAAAGAACAAGAACAACAACCAATGCCTGTGGATTGCCCCGAAAGAAATATCAATGTCTGTTTAATTGTTTTACAATGGCGTAGCCTATAGTCATGGGGGTCACGATCGTGATGGCGTTTGCCCTCTGCCCCAATCGGTAAAAGTGAAGGAAGAAATATATAATGGAGAACAGGGCACGAATAAGTGGAAGGGGAACAATTTTCCTATCCCTATTAACCAGGTTTGGAAGGTGTATTTTTTCTTCCGGCAATGCTTATTCTTTCAGAGTTTCATTTCTTGTCTTTTCTTGTCTTTGTTAACCCATTGCCTACTGGAACCGGATGGTTCCTGTATTAAGTCTATGGGACTGAGAGAATTCATTAGCCAACGGGTTAAGGCGCCTTGAGCATCCATTGGGGTGGATATGTGCGCATCATAAATGTTGTTATTATTATTATTATTTTCTAGATGAACGTCTCGCTCCTCTGTCAAGTCATTCGAGTTTTCTTGAGTCTTAAAACCAACATGAAGAAAGCACACTCAGATAGAATCTGGTAAGTAACACGTTGTCAAAGGGGACGTCTACCCTGATATTAAGTTAACTTTAATAGAAACAGAAAAATAAGAGAAACAGGTTCAATGGAAGTTCGAGGAAATATTTATTAAAAATAAGAAAGTTATGAATTGTTGAAAGTTGCGATCAATGAAACACAAATTAGCAACTCTGTGATTTCTTTTTTGGAAATTTTCATTCATACATGCACCCTAAATATGATTAATGATTATTGTCAATATTTTCTATACATTCCCTATATAGAAAAAAATTCTATTCCGTCATCAATTATGAAGAAAATGATGGTTTATGAAACGTTATGTACAAAACAAATTGGAGATGACTTTATCTAGAGAGGTGGTCTCTAAGACAGGTTTGACTGTAATTCATTAACAAATTTTACAGTTAATATTTGTTGACGCGGCGGGGCGCATGCTTATAATTATCATGTACAGATTTATATGGTTTGAAATGATAGATATCGACAAAATACCCTACCCTTTTTTGTTATAGGTTGGCTCTTCGAGCGATGCTTCTGACCCTGCCCCTCCTGGGCGGTACATGGCTGTTTGGAATCCTTTCTTTCAACTCTCAGACCATCTTCTTCTCCTACATCTTCATCGTACTCAATTCATTACAGGTACGTTAATACCCAACGACCGATCCATGATTTTTCTTTTTTTAAAGGTGGAGGCAGAATCCAAAAAAACTATCCGTCAAGCTACAAAATGAAAGATGATCCTAATATGCAGGTGCCCTTTTAGTCAAATGTTTGTAAGGGGCGGGAAAACACAAGTGCACTTAAGTTTGTCCAATTGACTTATAAACTCGAGACATGTACAAGCCGGATATGCACCGCCATGGTGAAGGAGGCTGATTTCGAGAAAATGTTTACTTCTGGTAAAGAAGAGAAAATTGGAGTTGTTCTTGTTGAATACGGTCTCGTAATGTTCCATTAACTTTCATCGTGGTTCATGTGCTTGATATTTTGATAGTTCTATATTTTTAATCGCCATTTTCAACTCCAAATTTGTTGACGGTCCTCCCGATGGGAATCTGACCAAAGGTGGTGGGGGCGGTATATTATCTCTCTCTGTCTCTCTGTCTTCTTCTTCGTCTCTTTCTGTCGTTTTTCCTCTTTCCCTGTTTGTTACTCTCTCACCCTTATTTTCTTCATCTATCATCCTCATCTTGTCATCCTGCCACTGTTCTTATTTGTTTTTGTTTCGTTTTTTGTGTCCGTCACGTTTCTTTGACTCCGTAATCTTTCAAAGTTCAGTTATGAATGTATAAAATGTAAATTATGATTGTGCGAACCTACACCTCACAAACCTTTCATTCTAAGTAGGTTCGTTTTTTATTTCCTGTAACTAAATAATTTTGCATTACAAGACTAAAAAAATAACAATGTCAAAGATATTTCAATGCTAATTTTCTGTTATATCATGATGTTTATTATTGTGATTATCTTGTCATTGTTTATATTGTATGAAAAAATGAAAAAAATTCGCTCTGCATAGAGCGACTACTACTACTATTATAACTTATACAACTTTGGTTATTCATATGGGGGTTTTTCTCGATGGGGGCGGTCCCCTTGGTACCCTTGATCCACCTGTGTTGAAGATGAATAAATGTCTCTGAAGCTGAACAGTTTTCTGGACAGGTTACCCTGTTTTCTAATGCAATCACTAAACAACATTGTAGGCCTAATAATTGTCGCTTTAATCATTCTCCATTTCTATTTTACCTTTATCTTCTATTTTATCTGTTTTAATGGCGTGCAGGGAGTGTTCATATTCGTGCTCTACTGCGTGATGAATGACGAGGTCAAGAAAGTAGTCGAGAGGAAACTCAGCAGCATATCGGGCCGGGCATCGAACGGGAGATCGACGAAAAGCACCACCTAGAGCAATGACGTCACAACCAATTAACGTCAATCACGGAACGGATAGCTGACTCAGATTCATGTCACATTCGATTCATATTTCGATTGCATCAAGTGAATATTTATTGTTTATTGCTTTCGTGAATGAAAGTTAGCTGCGATAAAGTTTTAAGGACATCAGCTTGTCTAATGAGCCATTATTGAATTATACACCTTGTCATTGACAAGTTCACATTTGTATATAAAACAAATGGCAATCAATTTTATGTACGACTGGTACCATCGTATTTATTCAATGTATAGATTTATTTTCATCTCACATTTCAACATTTCATTGAGTTACATTAACATGTTCTTGTTATTATTGTATTATAGGATTTATGATAGAATTTTTGTCATCGATATTTTGTTACGTAATTTTTATTATAGTTTAGTCTCTTGTATGTTTGTGTTGAAAGTGAATTTGATTCATGCAAATACAACATTTCTTGTAAAGTCCAATCTTAATCCAGAATGAAGACAGATATAGGATGATGATATTTTATCGTCGATTTTCTGATTATTGCTCATTCAGCTTGATTATCCAAACGTCAAAACAATTAATCACTTAACTCTAAGATTGATTTTTGTGTTCTGCTTTCGGCATTTTAAAGTTTGAATATTTTAATGTCGGGTCTTTTGTTCTCACATATGTTAATAATAATGGTAGTCACTTTGCGCGCTCATAACTACATTTCTAACCGCTTTAAATTGTACTTATTATTATCCCGGTCATCGGATTCAATTGCTAATTTGCACATTGATAGTACACACTCTCCGCTCCCTTGGAAGTATTCCGGCCAAGGCGGCCATTTTACAAGCGCACAAATGCCAATCCAACAACATTAACGTTCGCATTATACCAGGTACTCACTTAACACTTGGGTGGACAGTGGCAAATGTAGATCAATGTCTTGCCAAAGGACATTATAGTGCCGATCAGGGACTCGCTCCCTTGGAAGTATTCCGGCCAAGGCGGCCATTTTACAAGCGCACAAATGCCAATCCAACAACATTAACGTTCGCATTATACCAGGTACTCATTTAACATTTGGGTGGAGAGTGGCAAATGTAGATTAATGTCTTGTCAAAGGACATTATAGTGCCGATCCGGGACTCGAACCACGCGAACCATGTTATCCACAGTCCCGCCACGTACCCACTGGACCACGACACTTTTACTATGATTATTTCTCTCTCCATGCGTGTAAAATGCCTTATCAGATTGTGGCCCTCATGTAGTGGTTTTTATTTTCTTCTGGTTTATCACACCCTGAACTTAATTCTGCCCCTTTAGCTTTTGTTGAGTGTATATTTCGGTTTATCTTCATTTTCTTGAACATCAATATGTATTTAGTTCGAATTGTCATGTTCCTATGTGAAACGCTGCATTGTATGTTGGCCTATTAGGAATAGTGGCTGATGGGGGGAACGTTCCCCTAGAGAACTGTCATTCAGACTTGTAGCTCTCTTCCGCCTCCATCGGCTGAGAAACCTGGATCTGCCACTGAGGACATAAATCTCAGATTTGTAATTCCGCTGAAAATTGTTGAACCTGAAAGAAGACTGTCAAAGCGTATCGAGAGCCTCAGTACTAGTATGTATAAGAGAAAGACTGTGTAGATGTCAAGCATTATACAGCTTTATATGTGTGTATAGCAAATTCTATGTAAATAAATGCTTTGAAAAATGCTGTCACTGGTGCCATCAGCAACGTTCTGAATTTCGACATTATTTTGTTAAATTATGAAATTGTCTGTGCATTATAGAGAGCTTTCTATAAAATGTGTTTAAATAATTTTCTCTCTCCTTTGTCAAAAAAGACTTGTTTACTGAGCCGCCTGTAGAAAATTATGTGATTTGTGATGTGACTTGAACATTTGTTATTTCTTCATAATCAGTGGAAAATGAATTGTTGCGGTAAGCTTTCACTTGCTGTGCTGCAAGCTTCTTCAGATGTATGTCGTAGCTGGCGCTGTTGCTGATGCAGTGCGACGATATGGATACAGGATCGTACGCTGAAGCACAGCAAATGAAAGTTCACCCCAAACGGGTCATTTTGGTATGATTGTGAAGAAAGAACTAATTTTTAAATTATAGGATATGCCTCTTGAAATGCATTTTGAAACTGGTTGCAATACATGTATAATAACAACTAGAACAATGTTAGGTAAACAAATATTTCTTGGACAGGTAACAGAGGGTACATGCAGAATGAAATATAATAGCATTAAGAGAATTGAAAAAAAAGAGGAAATTACAAAACAAAACTTGGTTGAAGTATCAAAACTTTCTCAACTATTTGTCTTGTTCATTGAAATTCTACTGATGTCACATTTTCATGTCTTTATGAAATATCAAATATAATCGCCATAATCACACTCATTGTAATTAATCCTACACTTGCTTTAAAAGTTATTGCTCAAATCCTAAATCTCCCTTTTCACAATAGAAAAGTCGCTATTGAGCCTGAATGTCTTGTCATATGTAAATATCTAAAGTAAGAAATAAATGTTAATATTTACATCGTAATTCAGCAAACTGTCATTTTTTCCTTTAATTTTTTTCTTCTTCAGATTTGCACTTTGAGAACCCGCTGCACTATTCTTATTACAGTAGGAGAAACCCCGGTGTAGTGGTCCACCTGCACTACCCCCAATCAACTATACAGGGAGTAAAGACCCGAGGGTCACAATGATTCTGTTCGCTTTCCCCTTCCCAGGCACAAAAGACGCCAAATACTTCATAATAATACAAAATTACTAGATATTAAATTCGTCACGGAGACTGATTAGGTGATCTGCCGCTTTGATCGAGACATAACACAGTCATGTAGAAATTCAATGAGAAATTCGGACTTTGAAAAAAAATCCCACTCTTTATTCATGTAACACGTTTTGACCAATTTGGCAATTTTTGCATATGCGCGCGTGCGTCAAATTTGAGGTGTAACGAACGTCTATGAGCTAAATTTAGGTCAATAATGGCTAAAAGTGATTTCAAATTGCTAAGAATAGTATCAGCAACATAATGCAAGTGAGAAAATTGAATTAATACATTCAGTACGGACGGGGCTAGCAAAAACGAGCGCGCAAAATTTTTAAATGTTCAAAAAGGTCTGAAACGTGTAGTAAATTGATCCAAAAGGCATTTTGACCAATTTTAAAGTTTGACGCCCGCGTACGCGTCCGCAATGACGATGCGACCAAAAGTTTACCCATGACGTCAAGTTTATGGATATGAAATATCATTCAGAAATGACAATGTATGACGGGAATATGGTAAATAATAGAAATTAACAAAATGACCCCTAGATGACGTCACGCATCAGTAAAACAAATATCCCTTTGTTAAGATCATTAATTATGCATATGGCATGTCATTACAATTTCATTTTTATTAACCATGTCATTTATGAGACATGAAGCGAACAAAATCCATACAGAAAGAAGGGGACAAATGAAGAAAAAAATAGATTCTGACGAAGTCAATAGGTGCTCTGATACGCTACGCGGCAGATCACATAATAATAATCCAAGAATTGTGAGCTCAATTTTAAAGGTACTATGTCCCATTTGCAGGCCCAAAAAACGAAAAGGTTAAATTCCAATGGCATTTGAAAGATAATACTGATTTAGAACTCCTTCAAAACTAAAGGGCTGAAAATGTATTTTTGTAGGAATGGGTTCAAGAATGTAGCCAACGAGAAGCGTCTAATTAAAATGGATCACATGTGCGTGCATTAATTTTTACCATACGAACGGGGAGTGCATTTTGGTGATAACCGTCAATTTCTCGACTTTATACTCACATTGTAGGCCCATCTTATACAAAAAAATAATACATGTTTTAGCTCGTGATATGCAATGCACTTGGTTAAGTCACAATGAGACGGACAATGAACTCCAGTCTCGTTCATTATCCTACTGTGACTTAACCTGCGTGCAGTGCATATTCACTATTGGACTCGCAAACATGTAGGCTACTATTTGTATACATACAGTGTATCAACACAAGGAGCGAAGTGGGGCTATTGCATCGGCAATGGAAAGGTCATTCAATATACCTTGATCAAGCGGTCCTGTGGCCTTAATAACGAAAAAGTGGAGTTCTGGACAAGCCATTACGTTCCTTGAACACGCGACTGTCCGGAAGCAATTTGCAATAAGAAATGGTGCATACCCAGAGGTTTTTGAATGATCATGTACATGATAAGATGTAGCTACAATTTTGCTGAAACTCACATGCATTGCACCCCCTCCCCACAACAAAAAATGGGCATATGGTCCAAAATTGTTTTAATCTATCATTCTATTTGTTCTTACGTCCATATTCGAAATCGGCTTTCTGTTCATTCTTGCGATTTACTCTGATGAGTTCAAGACGAAAAGCTGTTGGTGGTATTCGTTGCAAATCAACTATCTCTTGTCATATTTAAAAAAATTGTTAAGGGATTTGGCGAACGAACCTATTAAAGGGAGTGTAGCATGACGAGACTATGTGTCTTTCCCGTGGCCCTACTCGGGGCCAATCGGGTATACGACTACGGACGACGCGACCGCAGCATTCACGTGCGTGCAACAAACGCGAAACCAAAGCGTAAGGAGAACTTCGGTCTGTTTCGCGAACGCTAGCGCGCACTGACCATGTAAAGATTAAGTCGCTGACTACCGTTAATCAAGTCCATTCGTTTACGTGCAGTACGTTGTCCAAAAGAAGACGTAGATGGCGTTAACCAGTATTTGCCATGCTACACTTCCTTTAATGGGGGACATTACTTCTGTGAAATTCTTCCAAACCGCCAAACGAACATTTTAACAACAACAAAAAGAAAGAGAAAGCTCCCATTAAATTTTACCTCTACCACTACTAGTACCAGAACTCGACCCCCCTGCACTGTAGGCCATACAAGTCATGTACATTATAGAATGCCCATGAATCAATGGCGACTCAAAATCAAAGGGGACAGAGGGGACGCCCAACCCCCTTTAAGTTCGGCCAACTCTTCCTGTTGTGATGTATGCTCCCTTAGCCCTTAGCTAGGGTGTGTCCAGACTTTGTGCCCCAAATTAACTTGTTGACGGCAAACTTCTTTTGGGTATGAACGTATAAAATGGGGCTGGCTGGGTACCCTCTTTTGTCATATACCCGGACCCGCCGCCGCCAAAGACTGTAATCGGTACGATGAGGAATTTAGGAGAGCCATATAGGAAAAAACACTTCTCCGTTTCCTGTTTTAACATCCTATCAGCTTTGCAGTCATTTCCACTTTTACTAAATTGCGGGTAACCAAAACCAAAACCAAACCAAAACTATCATGATATAGATTATTAATTTCCTTCGTTGATAAGGGAAAGCCTGTAGCATATATTGCACATGTTACCATATCTCTGCTTCCTTCTAGAAAAGGACTTTCAAACCCAACGTATAACAGGTAATGATTTCCAGATCAACGTACATGTAACATGCATCTAAGATAGTGAAACACCTATCGACCAGTTTTGAAACCATTCACTCTCAAAACAGTAACTACGCGTGATCTTATTATCGTGGTATGAAATAGTGATGATACATTACGCATCATATACTGAACGATGTAGTCCCTCGGAGAGGACGTGAAGCCGTCGGTCCCCTAGTTGCTTACTTACATGCATACACATGCTTTACTAGCAGTCAGATAAAACAAAGAAAAAAAAATGGTTTGTGGGCTGATTCTCCCAAATTAAATAGCCGGATTTGCAGTAATGGTTCTACGGAGATTGGAATAACTTTATTTATTTACGAGTCTATTAATTAAACATACTAGAGAGATAATGATATTCAGTAACAAATGAATATTCAGGCATAATACCTAATCCAAATTAAAATAACAAATAATTTTTGTTTTTAAAGCCCGCTCATGAAAAATGAAATAAAATAAAAATCCGTAGTCTGATATCAGTTGCAGTGTTATATAGTTTATTTTTACAAAAATGTAGTACTTACATTAAAAATAACTAAGCATGACTGCATGTTTTATTGTATCAAGAATCCGGGCACAATAGAACATGGTACAGTATAATGAATAATCGAAATAATTAATTTCGTTAAAATTTCAATATAATCATTTGTTTTCAGTTAAGTTTCTTCTATTTCACATGAACAAAAACAATACATTAACAGAACATAGCATATTAACAAAATTGATATTCGTGAACAATAAAGACATCTACACAGCATAAGTTTGTATCGCATTTACACTAAATAATTTCAAAGTCACATGTGAAAAAAGGAACTTCAGAATGATTTGACACAGTGTCTTCTTTTTCTTCTGTTTTGTTTTAATGGCAATTAGTCAGTTATGACTATTGTCGCCAAAATGCCAAAACGTCACGTGATTATATCTCTCATTTTTGATTTGTATTTAAATTTAATTGTATATATATCTATCTTTTAGGTTAATATCGAAAAATAGTATCTAAACAGTTTTGTGCGACTCACAAAATAGACCACACACCCCCACTCAGTTTCACATAGCGCTTGCCCTGCCCCTTGTCTAAACGATGCCATCTTACCATTTTCGGCGGGCCTAAGTAACCCAGGCATAGGCTAGGGGCGTTTGTGCACCTAAGTGTTCTGAGGGGTCCATATTCGATCTCAAAATTTGACAATAAGACAAAATGTATTAAAGCAAAACATTCGTGGGCTTGGTTAGTGTTAATACTTTACAGTGCGGATTATTTGTTATATAGATATCAACACATACATAAGATATATAAATATGCATATAATTACATACATACATACCTACACACATGCATATGCCTCTATATCAATCTACGTACAATATCATGCTGGCTTGTCCAAAATAAAGGAATTTTTAAAGTATTTTGTTACGATACGTAATTCATGTCAGCTTCCGGTGTTCACTACTTTATTGAACCTCTTGAAATTTTGAATATTCATGTTGGGATTGTTACATATTATTATTATTATAATTATTATTATTCTTATACATTTATTCATTATTATTATTATTATTGTCATTTTTTTATTTTTTATTTTTTTTTAAATATTATTATTCATCATTATCATTATTGTCATTATTATTACTCTTATTATTATATTTTTAATTTACTGAGTATAATTTGGCATTTAGGGCCATAATTATATGAAATTGTATTATACTTTGTATAATAAGTATAATAATAATAAAAGAGCAAAGTATACAGACAAAAACAATGAAATGATATGGATGATGGATGTAAGGAAAAGAGAAATAGGAAGAGAAGGTAAAGAATGGGGGTCAGAAGAAGAATGAGAAGAGAGAAAAGGAAGTTTTAGAATAGAATGTTCAAGGTCGGGAGTCAAAGTCGGGAAAAATGTATAGTTCTGCAATATTACACATACGAATTCAATAATAACAATTTAATATGTTTTTTTGCCTCAAAATTGGGAGGAAAATCATTTCCTAGCCATGCTAGTATTGCCAGTAGGCTACTGTGTATGCAATACGAATGAACATATAACAAAAGGAGATATAAAAGCAAAACATCTTAAATAAAATTGTATAACATGTCTACTTCTCATCTAATACCTAAGTTACAGTCACACCACAATACCGACTCCGAAACGATTCTCGGTTATTCGGGGGGTAATGTAATGTTTTGCTTTGTTTTGTTGTCGGTCTCGTCGATGTGACTACAGAATATAACTGTTAAAAGGTAATTGCATAACGAAATGGCGTATACAGAGACTAATTTTGAAAACGTTAATGGACATGAAGGCTGGCCAAATATTTCAGTGCGCGCTCACGATAAGCCCCGCCAAGTTATCGGATTTTCGTCCGATTCATCGTATAGACTAATAATAACAATAATAATAATAATAATCTTTAAAAGTCCACTCCAAATTTTATTAATACCGAAATGGAATTTGTTTTTGCCCAATTGATCGTGAGCCCGGCAGCCACTGAGCAGCGCCAGATCGACATTGCTCTATCCCTTATTGTTGAACGCCAAACAAGGTAGCAGCAGCTCCCATCTTTTTAACATCTTTTGGTATGATGCGGCCGGGGTTCGAACCCACGACCTCCCGGTTGTGAGGCGGACGCTCTACTGACTGAACCAATTACACACCGGTATTGAGCCAACACACCGGTATGAGCCAACACACCGGTTGTTAATGTGACTAGAGCGGGGTGTTGATTCTTTATCAAGTTTCCGTTCGTAACGATGCTCAAACGTGCGTTTCACTATATATATATATATATATATATATATACATACATATGTAACGTTTCTAAGTCATACGACGTTAAAGACAAGAAAAAGGTAAATACTAGTTGTACAGTTACATGATTGTCTTTTAAACGATGAATTATGGTAGTCTAAAAAACGCGGGGTCAATAATTCAGCATGCACACCCCTGACTAAACCCGGCTATAGGGAGGAGATCTTCGCCGTTTCACCACGCAGTACGTCACTACGATGGCTGCTATGATCACGATAACCGCGATGATGACCCCGATGATGATACCGGTGTAACTATGTCGACAAACATATGCTGGTGAGATATTGAGATAAAAATGGAAAACGCTATAATAAGCTAGTTCGTATAGATAAAATTTGCTCATGGTAGATAAAGGTCATTTGTAAAAAACTGTAAAACCCTCGATGCGTGCTCATGAAAGTTACGTAATATAATTCATTTATGCACCGACGGTACATTCTATGGAACAAAGGTGGAAGTATAATTTTTTAAGAGGGCGAACAATAGCTATTCATGAAGCACCTCCATGACACTGGCAGTGATCATTGTAAAATGCACAAAGTGGGACTATGTTTAAAAGAACTGTGGGGATGCGGGATTAACCTCTCGATTTTGAAGCATTATCATGACATAGAGAGTAAAACAACGTTTCATTTGTATTAGCATTGCTGTAGGCAAAATATCATCTTGCAAGTTAATGTACAATAAAGTGACCCCACTTCGCCATATTTATGACGTCGTCTGCTCCCCAAGGAAGCTGCCATTTTGTTGAAATTTTGAAACTGATGGAGCGCGCGGTGCGCGTGTGAATGGCGCGTTATATGCCATGCACGTCAAACATGGTGTACTGCCAAGTGTTTGGTCGTAATAATTGTTCCTCGAACATCCAAGGGGAAATGATATTCTTTATCATGTTTAATTTCTGTAATCAACCCATATAAATCCGGGCTTTATGGTTATCTGTGTGTCGAAGAAGGAAATGATTACTCCCTTACGTTGTCCCAAGTTGTCCTTTCCTTCGGTTTCCTGGACGAAAGGCTGGAGCGAAGGGTTGGTCAGGTTGAGCTGAAAGAAGTCAAGGTTGTAGCTGAAGTGACTGCAGGTGTAATAGTCGCCAAGAGGCACGTCAAAGAAGTCTGCGGTCTCGGAAGAGAAAAGTGACGCTGGGGAAAAAAATCGAGTAACTAACGTTACTTATGAATTATGATCAATTAGACCTATATTGCTTTACCCCACCACATAAACAAACAAGTATGTCGGAATATACTATTGTTCGACGTGTATACCCTATCGTGATGTGACTAATATTTTGTCTGTCTATTTTCTGAACTCCGTTATAGATTTTTTTTTCTCTCTCCTCCCATGCATCATTTATATTTCCCTCTCCATCCTTAGTTGGATCTCATGTAGATTTCAATATAAAAACAGGGCTTAAAAACCTCCTCCATCTCGATCCGTAGCTCCTCTCCCATCTAAAAGAAGTCCTAGGGCGGACCGACGGGATTTAGAAAAATAAGTAAATCAGTAAATTCCCGTAAAAAAGCAAAATTATGTAGTGAAATATTATATTATGATTATCATAATATATTGCAAATTGCATGTGTAAATGTCAATAAGGAATAGTAATGATGGGACGAACCTCAATTAGCATTGTGCTTTTTTGGTGGTTTCTTTCTTTGGTTTCTGTTACCAAAATATGTTTAATGTATATTGTATTTTAATTTTTTGTATATTTTTTCGCAAGATTTTGTTGATAAAATAAAATCGAATCAAATGATAGATATCGGCCCTATCAACTTACTTGTAAAGGTGCTTCTGCTTGCAGATAGTGTATGGAGCTTGAACGAGCCCCCTCTAGTGGTGAAGTTCAGGACAATTTCCCACTCAGTATTAAAATTTAAGACAAATGCCGAATAAGAAGATGAGCTACAGTCGGATCCGGATGTCGACGCATAAGACGGTATCTGTTCGGTCACACCATTAATGACCTGCAAATAAATTATTGTCCAGTCAGAGGCACTATGTAACAATTAGACAAGGTAGTATAATGGTGCTTTAAGTCTTTTTCGCAGGAAAACTTTAATTGTGGTTTTGTGGTTGAGGCTGAGAATAGACTCAGTAAGCCTATTTACCAATGTATATGCATATTTCTCTACCGATCCCTCGGTTACCACCCAAGTGATTCACCTCCTAGGCTCCTTTTCATAATGGCATATCTATGGGTGGCATTCATTTTGTTGCTACGTCAGACAATCCACTAGCAAGCTTTTTTAATCACCAAGAGAAGCTTTTTTACTTAAAATATACTAAACCTTCGGAAACATGTCTATTAATATTTACACCGAAAGTTCAAAACTACTAACAACGGTATAAACTGTTTTATTGGAAAATATTGAATACATAGATAAACTTGTAAGAAGTAAGAACAGAAACGAAAATTCAGCTATTCGTCCAGACACATACAGATATAGGTGTACAGTACGAGGGCTACAAAATGGAGTTTTGTAACTGCTCCAAATTTACTCGCCATGGTGCTCATGCTCGCAGACAGTGTATGAAGCTTGAACGAGCGCCCTGTAGCGGTAAAGTTCAGGTCATTCAACCATTCCGGGTTTTTTTTAAATAAAAAAGCTACATTTTTCGTAAGTTCACATCTGAAAATACAAGATCCTTGTGTTTCGCTGCGAGTATTTCTGTTTAGTTTGTCTTTCCTTTTTTGCCATCTTTTTCGTAGACTTGTGCCCCCCCCCCGCCCGACTACCCGAGTTACGCCACTGGTGTTTGTTGTACGTCACAAAACTTCTCAGTTGTGATATGATAATAATTGTATTTCTTATATTTGTGATATACATAAACTTGCCGATATATATATATAATAAGAAAAGATAAGCGATCAAACATACGTCAGTTATAGTTCCATCAAAGGCCATGATCATACACAGTTTGCCGTCCTTGTCCTTCACTTTCCATCGGGCTCCTGGGGCTGGTGTTGGACCTCCTGATGTCACTGTGACAATTAGAGAGTCATTGCATGAGGTTGGGGGAAAACATATGATGATGTCCATGTAACATCGGTATGATATCTTCTACTACACACATGGAAGTTGAAATCATATTGTGAAGAGGTTTTTTGCAATGAATATATATATATATATATATATATAGTTATATATAGTAGTACCCTGCCATAATTATTCCTGTTTCGGTTGCTTCTCTTCAAATTCTTTGGTCAATTTGCATTTTTTTTTTTTTTTAATCAGCGTTATCACATGGACATCACATTTATATAACATGACATAGAATTTGGGTCTATAGTATTGATTCACCATGAAGTTATAGAGTACTTCAAAACATATATGATGATAATGCTATTCTAATCTCAATTTGAGCAAACATTTTATAATGGTTAATATATAACAGACAGCCACAAAAATTGCCCGAACCCCATGGAATGACCCATATATGAATGGAAACTTTACAGTTAAAACTCAAAGGGCATCTATAAACAACACCAACATCAATAACTTCAAGAAAAACAATTACCACAACAACAATAACAATAAACCCTGTATTAAAGGGGTTCCTAGTCGCTATGATATATTCGAAATATGAATTTCAAATAATTCTTCTCTAACGAGATAAAGCAAGTTAAAATACATCTTCAGCAAATAGTGGGACTTATGTGCAGACTAGTCAAAGTATACCATAACGCGCTCGCACTGAACCCAAGTCAGTGGTTTTATTTCCTTCATTGTTCCATTGCATATCAGGTAAAGTTTAGGGGTTTGGTGGGTGGAGACCTGTACACTCATTAAAGGTATTGCCACCAAGTCTGGTGTCAGCTTATTATGACCGTCTGCTCATGGAAACTGACGACCCACTGGCTTTAATGTGAATATTGCCTACAAATACATGACGGGGTGGTGCTTGTCGTTCCACTCGTGGTTGTCATGTTGTTGACCGTGGTTGTCATGTTGCTCGTAGTGGTTGTCATGTTGCTCGCGGTGGTTGTCATCGTGCTTGCAGTGGTTGTGGTAGGTCCAGTTGTTGTCATGTTGCTTGCAGCGGTTGTTGTAGGTCCTTTAGATGTAGCTTCAGTCATTGTTGTAGGGCCAGTGGTAGTTTTGCTGTCTGCATAACATACTTCTGAGAAGAATATCAGTGCTGCCACTATCAATTAAAAAATAATAAAAGAAATGAGAACATTGAAATAATCAAGATCTTACGAAATTACAATTTTATTTAATAGCATTCTGGAAACTTTAATCTGTTCTGGAAAAAAATTAGGGTGAAAGGAAAGAAACACACTTTGGGAGCGAAGAGAGAGAAAGAGAATGAAGGGAAGAAATGGATACACAGATTGATAAGATAGATAGAAAGAGAGATAGGCTTATATAGATAGATTTATTCAGGGAGAGAATTAGAGTAGGAATAGATAGGAAGAGAGAAATAGAGAGAGGGAGAGTCAGACAGAGAGAGACTTTAGTCTACAGGCACGAACCCTTTTTAGTGTCTGGAAAATGAGACTAAAATGGACTCTGTAATTAAAGTGCCTGTTCAAAGAAAATCACAAATATGGCAAATAACGTATCACTAGAAACTGGTAAGCTAACAGATGGCAATCGTACAAGTTTTAGGTCAACTACATATCGGGTGATTTATCAATATAAAAATAAATGTTTTAATGCCGTCACAATATGAACAAATCCTGCCCAAGCAGACGACATCCCATAAAGAATGAACATAATTGCAATGCTATTATTTCTCAAATTATAATGAGTTTAGTGTATATAAATGTGATGGAATTTACACCATTCAAAAAGGGATATGACCCAGATTCTGGTAACTAAATTCTTTTGTTTGTAAATACACAGGATAGGGGTTAATGAACAATCAAAGAAAGCACACTTTCAAATTTAAAAACCTCCGGAATGATAGCATGGACGGCAGTTGTTCCCTCTTGAAACGCCGAACATACCGCGGTGTATGCAGCTGAAAATACAATAGCGTCTTATTTTGTTTACAAGCGACGGATTCCTTTATTTTTTTATCCTTGAATTTTTCATCAAAATAATACCATGTGCGGGGTTTAGAGTGAGCAATAGATTAAAAATTTAGCCTGAGGGTAGTGAAGTAAGAGAAATAACTGAAGAGAAGACTCAAAACAGGCACTGAAAATGTGTGAGATGTCATGGGAGATCGTCTGCTTGTGCAAACCATGTTCAACATGTGACGTCACACATCTCAGCAGCGATCGGAGAGCTTTTCAGGTGCTATGCCGGGGCTGTATTTGTGCGTTTTTTAATTGATAATAATCATTACTTCGAATGATTCCAAGCATTGAATTTTGATAACCTTGTCCAATAAAAGTTTCACCTTTACAATAATGACAATAAAGTTAGTTTTTAAAATCAATGAACCTTCTCTTTAAGCTGTTTACAGTCAGAAACTAACACTAGATCTAGGCTCTGATCAAGGGTTTTAGGAATTGTGGTAAAGTGTCTAATTAGAGTCCGTGCTTGCAGATATAAAGTGATCTTATTATTATTGTCATAATTATTGTTATTGATCGACATACTAATAAGTTGAAGATGGTAAAAAGCAAGCAATTTTGTTTCAATCAAAAAATTATCGGAATACTTTGCTTTGTTTCTTGTATACTTAAGAAATATTTCAAAGTCATATTCAAAACATTTTACAAATGAAATATCAATTTAAAATGTCCAATGATGACTTACAAAGAAAATACAAGTTGAAATTACTTCAATGGAAAGGTTTGTCGTGACATGTAGAAGTGACAGGTTATTGCACATCGATGCTATTCAACGCGTTTTCTTTTAACATTTGGAAAAGGGTACTCCTTGCACAAACAGTCATAACTTTGTAGTTGTAGCATAAATTCGTGTGAAATTCACATCGAATTCTGCTACAGCATTGACTACGAAATTTCATTGAGGATACTCTTTGAGTTGTTGCCAGGCAAAATCTCGTTGCATTTTTTTAAAGACAACTCGTATATCAATATCACATGATCGTGAAGATAAAGCCAATAAATTCTGCATTTTCACTGCGGCATCAACTTTTCCAACGCGACATTTACAAAACAACTGGTGGGCTCATCATTAGTTCATCCGCTTCACATTTAAAGACTGAGCACCTGGGGGGTGTTTCACAAAGACTAAGATCGACTTTAAGTTGGACTTAATTATGGCAGGCCATTCATGCCATGGGTTGCTATCACCATTGGTCTCTAAAGTATAATCTTTAGATAATATTTTTCCTTCAATAATGAACTATCAAAAAATGTAAATTCTGTAGATTTGAGATCACGATTTGTACGTCCCTTGAGAGACAAATGTCAGTAAATGGTAAGAGCAAACAGTGGCATGAATGGCCTGCCATATCGATCTTAGTCTTTGTGAAACACCCCCCAGCACATCCCAAGATATTTTGAATGAAAAAACATATATATTTTCATTCATGACAGTCAATAACGTCATGGCAAACACTACTATGAATGAGAAGACGGAAATAAAATTTCGAATCAAATGTTTTTAGTAAACCCTAGGGTAATATTGTAATTTTTAAATAGAAACGGAATATTCTGTGTCTCACCTAGGATTCCTGCAGCTTGATAAGTGGTGATTCGCGTCATAACTGATCGATGTGTAACCTCTTTGCCTTAAAAATCTCAAACTCTCAACTCGTACGAAAAGTATTTTGTAAAGTATATCTGTGCAATGACTTCTTGAGCTCTTGTTGCATGTGTCGAGGATAGGTTTGGACTTTGAACAAAATGTAGAGAGAGGAGCACGCCCCGCTAGCTAACCATTTCTAGGAAATGTCTGTGCATGACCTTTGACACTGAATCACGTGACACAAAAGGCTCGCTTGACGTCACAGATATTTCCAGTCAGCCAAAGTCCGGGTCATATATGCAAATGAACAAAGGGACTGAATTACGTGGCCCAATTCAGAGTTTTGTATTAAAATCAAAATAACTTAGATAATTATATAGCGATACACACACACACACACACACACCCACACACACACGCATATATATATATATATATAATATATATGTATTACCTTTATCAATAGGCTTCAAAAAGTAATATCAGGTACAATAACCTAATTGTATCTTAATCCGGTACAAGTTTATCTAGATATAGTTGTAACGTTAACATGTGAAAAGAGGTCATGGTCTAATATTGTATAAATGTTGGCGATACTGTAATATGTCGTCAATAATTGGAACACAATTTTATTTTTCCTAGCCGTATTATGCGTAAAACATAACATAATCAGCATTTTAAAGATCTGATTCTCCTTGTAGCACTTTAAATGCACGTTGCCGTGTGTGTACGTGCGTGTGTTTGTGTGTGTATGAACATGTGTATTTATTTTAGCTGTATAATATAAACAAAATCATGACTGATCTTCGTCAATGTTTTCCTGAAAACATCCCCAGTGGCGCCGGTATCCAAACTATTGCCTCAGGAGGGGTAAAAGCATTTCCAGCTGTGATCCATATACCTTCAGTAAGGAAGGTCCTAGTTTTCGTTACGGGGGATGGGATAACCCCAAATGACTTAAATGAGGAAGAAAGAGTTAGTCTGTTGACCAATATCATGCCTACACTTCATGCGTTTACAGTGATTCGTTACCTGCTTGCCACCAGGCTTTTTCCGGGTCGGAAACACTTCAGTTCAGTTTATTTTATTTTTGCACGGCACCAACTTCAATCAAAGGCTGTTCTTCTGCAGGTCCGTGCACAATAAAAAAAATACATGTACACGTATAAGATAACACAAATCATAAAAGACAAATATTTATGAAAAACAAACAACGAACATAAATATAAAGAAGAAAAAAGAAAATGTACAAACAATATACTACTATCCCACCCCCACCCCCTATCGGCAATTATTCTTTTTCAATCAACGTTTTTTTTGTAGTTATATAATTAAATATTTAGGCGTACGAAATATATAAATACTATCAACTATTTAAAATACAGATTAGTCAAACAGTAAAATGCATTTTGTAAAGTTACTATTTATTTTTCCTGTGATTTGAATACAGAGAAAGACATATTATTTAGTTATATAAATAAATATTTAAGCGCACGAAATATAAATACTACCTGTTATTTAAAAATATTGTTAAACTCAAACAGTAAAATTGCATTTCATACAATTAATATTTATGTTACTGTCAGGAGGGGCAAATTGCCCCCTTGCCCCTCTTTCATATATACGCTAGTAAACATCTCCAAATCCTGCTGATCCCGGAAATGAGTAAGGATATACAGTTTATCAGAATTGAAATGAAAGTGAATTATTCTTAGTTTTTTGGGGTCTTATCTGAAGAAATATCTGTCATGAGGAAGGATGTTGATCACAGACGAGGAGGAACTTTAAGGTTCTAATTGCTAATATTTCACCTGATGTAAAGAGGATTTTTATAAATCCTTTTTTCCTTTATAGTTTTACCTTTTCTCTCATAATAATAACAAAATACTAGTCACTGAATTCGTCACGGAGACTAATTAGATGAACTGCCGCTTTGATCAAGACATTACACATGTAGAAATTCAATGAGAAATTCAGACTTTGAAGAAGAAAAAAAGTCCCAGCCTCCAGACATAAAACACGTTTTGCCCACTTTTGGCAATTTTGCATATGCGCGTGTGCGTCAAATTGAGGTTTAACGAACATCTATGAGCTCAATTTAGATCAATAATGGCTAAAAGTGATTTCAAATTGCAAAGAACAGTATCAACAGTATTGAATTAATACATTTACTACGGACGGCACATGCAAAAAACGCGCGCAACTATTTTAAATATTCAAAAAGGTCTGAAACGTGTATTACATTGGTCCAAAAAGCAATGTGACAAATGTTTAAAGTTTGACGCACGCTTACGCGTCCGCCATGACGCGCGCACGGACATGGGTGTGACCAAAAGTTAACCCATGCCGTCAAGTCTATGCATAGGAAATATCATTCAGAAATGACATAATATGACGGAAATATGGTCAATAATAGAAATTAACAAAATGGCGCCAAGTGCCCGTAGGATCTTATTGGAATTGAAGAAAATGCATCAGGTATGCTCTGTGAACACAAGAAATGACATATCCCGTATCTCTGTGCAGCCGGTATCGTTCCACCACTGTGCATTGTATGAAGTGCGTGGACCGTGACAGAGACTATTTTTAATGGGCGACTCAGTTTTTAAACTGAATTATCTCACCAAAAAATTTCGCTCGGCAAAGATGTGATGGTCTTACATCTTGGAGACGCGGGGGTAACTTTTACCAACCAAAACGAGTATTATTATGGTTGGAAAGATAAAATTACATACATTTTTTTTTAATCAAACTATAAATTAGAAGAGGGCGGTATGCCAAATTGTGTCAAGGTAATAAAGCTCTGTCGCCCGACCCGTTGATTTAACACAGAAAACGAGCTGAAAATAACAGTACATTGCCTACTTTACAAAATAAAACACAAGTAAATCATGATGAAATTGTAATTTGTTTGCTTTACTAGAAAGAACATAGTCTTTGTATTATGTTACTAGTCAATGTAGGCAAAATATGTGGTAATTTTAGCAGAATGAAGATGGATGTAAAAAAAGACTGGTTTCTCACGTCATTCTCGATAGAACATTTTTTTGCTAACAAAACAAGCACCCAAACGTTTTGATATGTTCCACCCAAAAAGTTTAAGTTGACGCCACGCATCAGTAATACAACAAATCTCTTCGTTAAGATCAATAGTTATGCATATGGCACATGTCATTAAGATTACATTGTCATTAACCATGTTTTTTTATGAGATATGAAGCGAACAAAATCCATAAAGAAAGAAAGGGGGGAAAGGGAAAAAAAGGATAGATCCTGACGAAATCAATAAGTGCTCTGCCAAATACCCGGACCCACCGCCGCTAAAACCTGTAATTGGTACGATGAGGAAAACAGTAGAGCGGTATAGGAAAAAAAACTCTTCTGGACAAGCCATTACGTTACTTGAAAATGAGACTGTCTAGAAGCAATTGGCATTGAGAAGTAGTGTAGGCCTACACGTTAAGGTTTTTTGAATGATCATGAAAATAGTAAGATGTAGCTACAATCTTGCTGAAAGTCACATGCATTGCACTCCCTCCCCATATGGGCATATGGTCCAAAATTTTTTTAAATCTATCATCTATTTCTTCTTACGTCCATATATATTCCGGCCGCCATTCACAGCCCGTTTATTTTTCACGCGCTTTGTTTCTTTAGCACACGCTTATTATTGTCCGACTTCGGCTTTAGTATCAGAGATTTGTGAGGTCGCATTGCAAAAAATTACATCTTATCAAGAGGAAAAAACAATCCTGATGGGGTTTTAAGCAAAATTTAATCATGAAAGACTGAAAAGAGGCTGTTCATTCTTGCGATTTACTCTGATGAATGCAGACGAAAAGCTTTTCAGTGGGTATTCGTTGCATTTCAATTATCTCTTGTCATATTTCAAAATAATGTTAGGGGATTTGGAAAACGAAGCTATTAATAGGGGACATTTCTTCTGTGGAATGCTTCCAAACTACCAAACGAACGTTTCAACAATAACGACAAAAAGAAAGAGAAAACTCCCATTAATTTTCATCTCTTGCACTATAGGCCATACAAGTCATGTATATGTGGAATGCCTATGGAATGGCGATTCCAAATTAGGGGACAAAGGGGACGCCCCGCCCCTATAAGTTTGGCCAGCTTTTGTTGTTTTGATTTATGCTCCCTTAGCCCTAAAAGCTAGGGTGTATCCAGACTTTGGGCCCCAAATTAAATTGTTGACGGCAAACTTCTATTTGGTATGAACGTATACAATGGGGGGCTTGCTGGGTACCCTCTTTTGTCAAATACCCGGACCCGCCGCCGCTAAAAACTGTAATTTGTACGATGAGGAAAACAGGAGAGCGGTACAGGAAAAAACACTTCTCCGTTTCCTGTTTTAACATCCCATCAACTTTGCAGTCATTTCCACATTACTATTATTGCGGGTAACCCAATTAACCCCCCCAAAAGAAAACCTTGAGGAAGAGAGGCTGTGGCTTATATTGAACATGTTAACATATCTCTGTTTCGTTCTAGAATAGGACATTCCAACTTAATGTATAACAGGTAATGATTTCCACATCAACGTACATGTAAACATGCATCTAAGATAGTGAAACACCTATTGACCAGTTTTGAAACCATTCACTCTCAAATCAGTAACTACGCGTGATCCTATTATCGTGATATGAAAGAGTGATGATACATTACGCAACATATACTGAACGATGTAATCCTTCGGAGAAAATGTGAAGCCGTCGCGACGGCCGACGCGTCGGTCCCCTGGATGCTTACTTACAAGCATACTCATGCTTTACTAGCAGTCAGAAAACAACGGAACAAAGAAACAAACTGGTTTGTGGGCTGCAGCTGATTTTCCCAAATTAGCTAGCCGGAGTTTCAGTAGCGGTTCTAGGGAGATGGAGTATGCGCAAGCCCCCCCCCCGGAAAAAAATTATCGTGAGGTTCAAAAAGAAAATAATAATAATGATAATAATAACAATGACAAATAACGAAATAATATAAATCATGAGCGACTCATGTAGAGTTAAAATGACTAGTATTTACAAATAGCTCTTTCTATTCCTGATTCTATCAATCACATTATACTAGAGAGATAATGACATTCAGTAACATTCGAATAGTCAAGCCTCATTCCTAATCCAAATAACAATAATTGATTAAAAAAAAGCCCTCTCATGACAAATGAAATAACATAAAATCAATACTCTGATCTCATTTGTATTGTTACATAGTTTATTTTACAAAATGCAATACTGACTTAAAGGAAATAGTTAACATTGTTCACATGAGAGAAAATGGGGCTAAGGTAGTGATTTCAATGCTAGATGAACATTTAAAGATAATCTGAAATTTTGAGTGAAAACAGACCATTATTAATGATTAAAATTGAAAAAAAACCAGATCTGATCGATTTCTGAATTCTCCCAACTATCTTATTATAATTTAATTAAATTTTAGGTGAATGTAAAACGTCACAAAGCAATGAATTGGCTCTATATACCATTCCAAACATTTAAGTGTTGACAGATTTTTTAAAGCCTGTCTTATGTCCTATTTACATGAAAAAACGGTTGGGAAAATTCAAAAATTAGTTGAGAGAATTTAGTACTGTTAAAAAACCATAAGTATCTTTGTGGTTTGAGAATTATTCAAGAATTGTGTGCATGTTAGAGGGTTAGTACAGTAGAAGGAATATAATAAGTACATTTCATACACAAATTACGCAGTGTTTTCATCAACCTTCATCAATGTTATAGCAAATATAGCTTCTTCTTTTTTCAATCGGCTTCTACCGTCATTTCACATTCAGAAGAACTAAGTATTTCTGCATGTTTTAATTTATCACTTATTAACAAGAATCTAGGCATAATAGAACATTGTACAGTATGATGAATAATCAAAATATTTTATCTCGTTAAAATATCACTATAATCATAAGTTTTCATAATCAAGTATCAAGTATCAAGTTTATTTGTCTTCCAGAAACCACATGTAGCAAAATATAATAGAGTTTAATCATAACAGTACAATGTAGAATAAAGAAAGACGAGGAGACATAATGGCCACAAAATGGGAGGAAAGTCATTTCTAGTCATGCTAGTATTGCCAGTACTGTGTATGCAATTAAAATGACCATATCGTAATTATAAATCTAACATGAGAAGGTAGCATATACATGTAATAGCAAATACCTAATAAAAACAAATGTTTAAACGTTTCTATTTCTCATCTATTATACCTAAGTCACAGTCATACCACAATAGGGACTTTTAGATTTACACGACGAGAGCGTGGACTGCCGCGTGTGACAATGGGCCGTGCCCGGCAGTGCCTTAAAAGGACATCACAGTGCCTTATAAGGACGTCACACGTTGCAGTCCACTATGTCGACGTGCAAATCTAAAAGTCTCTAATACCAACTCCAAAACGACCGAATCTCGGTTATTCGGGGGGTAATGTAATGTTTTGTTTCGTTCTGTTGTCGGTCTCGTCGGTGTGACGAGAGAAAACAACAGTTGAAAGAAGAATTGTATTAAAAAAAAGCGTATACAAAACTAATTTTAAAGAGGTAAATGCACAATGGCGGCTGGCCAAATATTTCAGCGCGCGCTCACAACAAGCCCGCCCAGTTATAGGACTTTCGTCCGATACGACGTTCAGACTAGAGCGGAATGCTGATTCTTTATCAAGTTTCCGTTCGAAACGATGCTCCAACGTGAGTTTCACTATATATGTATATATTATGTAACGTTTCTAAAATCATACGGCGTTAAAGGCTAGAAAAAGGCAATTATTAATCGTACAGCTACACGATTAGCTTATATACGATGAATTATGGTAGTCTGAAACGCGGGGTCGATGATTCATCACGCGCACACGTGACTAAGCCCGAATATAGGGAGGAGTAGAAGGGTTTCTTCGCCGCTTCACCACGCAGTACGTCACTATAATGGCTGCTATGATCACGATGACCGCGATGATGACCCCAATGATGATACCGTTGACGCTGTGTCCAGGTCGACAAACATATGCTGGTGAGATATTGAGATAAAAATGGACAACGCTACAATAAGCAACTTCCTAGATACAATCTGCGCATGGGCAGAAGAAGGTCATTTGTACAAATCTTTAAAACCCTCGATACGTGCTCATGAAATTACGTAATCATTATTAATTTATGTACCGACGATCCATTCTTTGGAACACAGGTGGAAGTATTTCTTTCTAAGAGGGCGAACAAAAGATAGGCCTATTTATGAAGTGCCTCATAACACCATGCAATAGTATATCTATTGTTTATCATGTGACCAACAATCTTCCAATCAAATGACAAGGATTTACTTAGGTGTTGTATAAAACGAACTCTGGTCTATTAACTATGATAATGAATATTGTTATCGCTTAGGACAGAAACTGCCTATATAACCCCTAGATCCCCCTCCAACACTTTACTATTTGCAGCGCGTCCGCGTAACGCGGACTCTCTCGACTAATCCGGTCATTGTATTTATTCATATACTTTGCTAGTGATAGTAATTTTATGTATCAATTTAAGAAATATTCAACTTAAAACTAAATTGCCTTAATTTAAAGGATGCCAATCACGATTTTTATTAAATGTCGCCCTGTTTGTTATGGGTTTCCTGTCGTTAAAAATATATTAAAATAGCTTCAAATATTACTTTTATAAAGAGGTATTGCAACTCTCGATAAATACAAAATTGACTTGTAAGTAGACCGGTCGACGCATCCATACGCGCTCATATGCTCGCACGGTTCCCAAATTCATCGATATGCCCATATCCGAATTCGCTTCCGTGTGGTCGGTTTCATGATATTCTTTATCAAGTTTATTTTCTTCTTACGTCTTAATCTTTAATCAACCCATATAAATT
Organism: Mesocentrotus franciscanus; assembly: GCA_037976565.1. Taxonomy (NCBI): domain Eukaryota; kingdom Metazoa; phylum Echinodermata; class Echinoidea; order Camarodonta; family Strongylocentrotidae; genus Mesocentrotus; species Mesocentrotus franciscanus. Next base: position 22,129,561 of record CP137686.1, on the reverse strand, counting down.
CGGGCTTAATGGTTATCTGTGTGTCGAAGAAGGAAATGATTACTCCCTTACGTTGTCCCAAGTTGTCTTTTCCCTTGGTTTCCTGGACGAAAGGCTGGAGCGAAGGGTTGGTCAGGTTGAGTTGAAGGGAGCCAATACGGTAGTTGAAGTGACTGCAGGTGTAATAATCGCCAAGAGGCACGTCAAAGAAGTCTTCGGTCTCGGAATAATAAATGGACGCTGGAAAAAAATAGAGTTACGTTCTTTATAAATTATGATCAATATTGCTTTACCCCACCACATAAAACACAAGTTTAAATATATTACGTCTGACGTGTACATCTTATCGTGATGTGAATAATACTTTGTCTATTTTTCTGAACTTCGTTATAATTTTGTTCTCTCTCCTCCCATCGTTTATATTTCCTTTCCATCATTACTAGTAGTTGGATCTCATATAGATTTCAATATAAATCAGAGCTTAAAAATCTCCTCCATCTCCGCAGCTCCTCCCACATCTAAAGACATGCTAGAGCGGGCAGACAGGACTAAGAAAATTAATCCTCCATCAGTACATGCATTCCCGAAAAAATGTAATGAAATATTATAAATTGAATATGAATATCGATATACATTGTAAATTGTATGTATAAAGGTCGATTACGAATATTAATGATGGGACGAACCTTCGTTAGTATTTTGCTATTTTTTTATTGTTTGCTTGTTTCTTTTACTAAAATGTGTTTAATGTATATTTTATTTCTATTTTTTAAATATTTGTGGCATGATTTTGTTGACCAAATAAAATCGAATCAAATGATGAAAGTGCGCCTTATCAACTTACATGTAAAGGTTTCCATGCTCGCAGAAAGTGTATTGAGCTTGAACGAGCCCCCTCTAGTGGTGAAGTTCAGTACAATTTCCCACCCAGTAAAAATAGTATTAAAATTCAAGACAAATGCCGAATAAGCAGATGAGCTGCAGTTGGATGCGGATGTCGACGCATCAGACGGTATTTGTTCAGTCACACCATTAATGACCTGCAAGTAAATTATTGTCAAGTCAGATCGAGGCACTAAGAAACATTTTGACAAGGTTTTAAATATTTTTCGCAGGAAAACTTTAATTGTGGTATTGTCGTTAAGGCTGTAAATAAACTCAGCCTATTTACCAATGTATGCATGTTTCTTTACCGAACCCTTGGCTACCACCCAAGTGATTCATCTTCTATGCATAATGGCATGTATATGGGTAGCATTCCTTTTGTTGCTACGTCAGAAAATCCTCTTGCAAGTTTTTTATCAACAAGAGAAGCTTTACCAAAATATATGCTTAACCTTCGGAAAAAAAGTCTATTAATATCTACATCGAATGTTCAAAACTACCAACACTGGTATAAACTGTTTTATTGGAAAATATTGTATACACAGATAAACTTGTAAGAAGCAAGAACAGAAACGAACATTCAGCTATTCGTCCAGACACATACAGCTATGGGTGTACAGTACCAGAGCTACAAAATGGAGTTCTTTACTGCTCCAAATTTACTTGCCATGGTGCTCATGCTCGCAGACAGTGTATGGAGCTTGAACCAGCACCCTGTTTTTTTTCTCGGAAGTTTACATCTGTAAGTACAAGATCCTGGTGTTCCGCTGCCAGTATTTCTTTTAGTTTGTCTTTCCCTTTTTGCCATCTTATTCGTAGACTTGTGCCCCCCCGTTACGCCACTGCTGTTTGTTGTACGTCACAGAACTTCTCACCAATTATCACAGTAATGGTGATATGATAACAATTGTATTTGTTATATTTGTGATATTGATAAACTCGCTGATTTAATAAGAAAAGATAAAGAAAAGAGCAAACTTACGTCAGTTATTGTTCCATCAAAGGCCATGATCATACACAGTTTGCCATCCTTGTTCTTCACTTCCCATCGGGCTTCTGGGGCTGGTGTTGGAACTCCTGATGTCACTGTGACAATTAGAGGGTTATTTACATGTGGTTAGGGGAGGGATATGATGATGTCCATGTAACGTCGTTATGATAGCTTCTACTACACACATGGAAGTTGAAATCATATGGTGAAGGATTTCTTTGCAATGAATATATATAAAGTAGTACCCTGCCATAATTATTCCTGTTTCGGTTGCTTCTCTTCACATTATTTGCTCAATATGCATTTTTTTTTTTTTATCAGCGTTATAACATGGACATCACATTTATATAACATGACATAACATTTGGGTCTTGACTATAGTATTGATTCACCACGAAGCTAGAGTTCTTCCAAACATATATGTTGGCTATGCTTTTCTTAACTCAATTTGAGCAAACATTTTATGATGGTTGATAGGAGACATGCCACAAAAAATTGCCCGAACCCCATGGAATGACACATATATGAATGGAAACTTTACAGTTAAAACTTAAAGGGCATCTATCAACAACACCAACATCAACAACTACAACAAAAACAATTACAACAACAACAACAATAAACCTGTATTAAAGGGGTTCCTAGTCCCTATGATATATTCAAAATATGAATTTCAAATAATTCTTCTTCGACGAGATAAAGCAAGTTTAAATACATCTTCAGCAAATAGCGGGACTTATGTGCAGCTAGCTAGACTAGTCAAAGCACCAAAACGCGCTCGCACTGAACCCAAGTCCGTGGTTTTATTTCCTTCATTGCTCCATTAAATATCAGGTAAAGTGTTGGGGTTTGATGTTAAACATTCTAGCCATACACAAAGTATTTTTTTAAATCCCTTTACCTTACAACGACCTTTAATAAAAAGGGAAACATTTGCTATCATATGATTTAAGAATCAAACCAACATCCAGACTTTAAAGACATTGATTGGGGCTATCATGGGGAATTTGACACCGTTCGGGAGTTTATGCAAAGTCCTTATCTGACATTTGCATCACCCGAAGGCTCTCCGAGAGACGAAGGGGTATTTCTTGATAAGCCTATAGGGTTTGCTGTGTGGAGACTTGAACACCCATTAAAGTTATTTCCACCAAGTCTGGTGTGAGCGAATGATGAACTTCTGCACATGGAAACTGACGACCCACTGGCTTTAATGTGAATATTGCCTACAGATACCTGACGGGGTGGTGCTTGTCGTTCCACTCTTGGTAGTCATGTTGCTGACCGTGGTTGTCATGTTACTAGCAGTGGTAGGTCCAGTGGTTGTCATGTTGCTCGCGGTGGTTGTCATGTTGCTTGCAGTGGTTGTGGTAGGTCCAGTGGTTGTCATGTTGCTTACAGTGGTAGTGATAGGTTCAGTGGTTGTCATGTTGCTTGCAGTGGTTGTAATAGGTCCAGTGGTTGTCATGTTGCTTGCAGCGGTTGTCGTAGGTCCATTAGTTGTAGCTTCAGTCGTAATTGTTGTAGGTCCAGTGGTAGTTTTGTTGTCTGCATAACATACTTCTGAGAAGCATATCAGTGCCACCACTATCAATTAAAAAGTAAGAAAATAAATTAGAACATTGAAATAATCAAGATCTAACTAAATTACAATTTTATTTAATGGCATTCTGGAAAGAAAAGTAAGGTGAAAGGAAAGAAACTCTCTGGGAGCGAAGAGAGAGAGAAAGAGAACGAGATAAAGAAATGGATACATTGATTGATATATAGATAGATAGATAGATAGATAGAGATATATATTATATTGAGGGATAGTTAGAGTAGGAATAGAGATGGGAAGAGAGAGTGAGAGAGTGAAATAGAGAGAGAGAGAGAAAGAGAGAGAGTCGGACAGTAAGAGACTTTAGTCTGCAGGCACGAACTCTTTTCAGTGTCTGCAAAATGAGACTACAATAGACTCTTACACTCAGAAACTGGCAGATCTCGGCTCTGATCAGGGAACAAGGCTTTTAGGAATTGTGGTAAAGTATTTAATTAGAGTCTTTGCTTGCAGACTAGCCAGAGACAGAGACAAAAGAAAGAAATGCAGTCAGACCGCAGCGTGCGCGATAATGAGGCTGTACGGCAATTTTTATTCAGATTCTCGTGCGGTGAAAAGCTCGCTTACAACGCTCTCGTAAAACACGAGACCAACCACGGGATTTTGGTAGCATCATTTTGTCGTCCTCATACGGCTTACAGTGCAATTCATCATGGCGGAATCATGGGGTAAGTCAATCTCTGAAATTTTCGCTGTTCTTTGACACCAAATTTGCCCAAATTAATTAGATTTTTGCCTACTTTTATCGCAAACAAAAGAGCGTTTTTAGTCCTCGAAATTAACTACTCATTACATAGTGTCGTATTTTGCTTGTTCCTGACTGGTATTGATAATATTATTTCGAATTGTTGCATCCTACGTCGACTTTGATAACCAGTCCATCGTTTGATGTTGAAAACATGTAGATGCAAGTAATATTTAAATAAGAAATATGCCCAAATTATTTGACTATATTTTGGAAATCTACCGGAAGTAGACGGAAAATGATTCGAAACCGCGGGAAATTGCTATGGCTACGGCTTTTCAGTCAGGAATGGCGGAGTGTCTTGTGTGTCGCTGTGCCATTGTGTGGCGCATACAGCACAAATTTATGTAGTCCCATGTGTATATATTTTTGTCAGCTTTTTAGTTTTTGTTGTCGCGAATCGACAGCAATGTAAATAAATCGACTGCTCATTAGTCATTGCTATTCATTATAAATCTAGATCAAATGATATGTTTTATAAGTATATTTCCAAGGGCTTAAGCATGGTTAGACAAGTATCAAGGCCAAGGGGTGTGATCGAATTGTAAAGAACTTGAATCCTGAGCTGAGCTGGATATTATTATTAAATTACAAATTAGCCTACAGGATAATTAAATATATTAATTTAGGGATTCTTAAACTTTGGTTCTGCCTTCTGGTCAACTCAAACTTTACAACCAGCCATAGAAATAAGCAGCATTTCCCTTGTGCGAGTTGTATTATGATAATGAACAGAGCAGAATTAAAACAAAGGCCACTTACATTTTACAACTTGTGCACATGTGGAAAAATGAAGGGAAAACTTCATGAATCTGACACTTGTAATTTATTTTCATTTAAAAGATAAATTTGAATGCAAGTCAGTTTTGTCTACCATAAATGGCTTGCTACTTTGATCAGATCTTTTCAAATCCCCATACATTGAACTAAGCCATTTTATATTCCCTCTTCTTATCATTTGTTGTTGTTTTTCTGACAGACGCACTCAGCCATCGAAACTTGCGGAACATTGACAAAAAGTTTTCGAAAGACACAGACATCGCACATCAGTCTCCATTGCACAAGTTCCTGGATCAACATTTGCTGGACTCCATGCCTTTATTTGAAGACTCGACAGCATGCAGTTTTGCTTCACATAGGAACAAACAATCTTGAACGGGAGTTTGGGAGAAGGACGAGAAGGATTTTGTTCAGCTTATTCTTTCAGTAAAGAAAAATCCATTTCAAATGATTACATTTTTGTATCTCTGATACTTCCAAGGTGGTATTCGGAGCTTCACACAAACAAAGCATTTATTATATTAATAGAAAACTGACTGAACCTTTATACAATTTAACAATTTTTACTCTAATAATACTTTTATTCTCAGCGACACATTTTATGCGTGTGATGGTCTCAACATAAATGTCAAAGTCAGTTTATAAATAAAATATAGATATTAAAAAATGGAAATTTTATTCCTAGTCCTATTTCATTTATTATTAGTAGTAGTGTGAACAATAATTTTTTAGTTTAACCGTTGTCTGTTTACTAGGCTATTCAGAAGAAACCAGAGCTGGTTTCTTCTGGGTTAGTAAGCATGAATGTTGATTAAGAAATGTAAATTACACAGACCTGCTAAATAATACCAAAAAAAAAAAGAATAACAATCTTTTAAAAGATATTTTGTCAGATTTGTATTTCATCCAAAATAGTACCTACACAAGGTGATATAATGTAAATAGTCGAGCATTGACATATGTTGATAGGTTGGTGATGATGATGGTGATGGTGGTGATGGCGATGGTGGAGATGATGGCAATGGTGATGTCAGTGGTGATGGCGATCATGGTGATGATAATGACGGTGATTATGATGTCGTGATGGCAATGGTGATGATGTCAGTGGTGATGGCGATCGTGATGGCTATGGTGATGATAATGATGACGGTGATCATGATGACGGTGATTATGATGATGGCGATGATGATCGTGATGGCAATGCTGATGGTGGTGATGATGATGGCAATGGTGACGGTGATTATGATGGCAATGCTGTTGGTCGTGATCGTGATGGTGATCATGGCAATTAATAATGGTGATGATGTCGGTGGTGATGGCGATGATGGCTATGGTGATGATGATAATGATCGTGATGATGATGGCGATGATGATTGTGATAATGATGTTGAAGATGAAAATTAGAATTCTATAAGTTTTATTTGAGCCCTTCAGCCCACATACACACTAAGATTTTTATCTGAGGGCCATAAACACATAAACAAAATCAGAAAATAAATTATCAGATATATATATTCAGCGGGTCACTATAAAACAAAATAACAAACAGAAAAGAGCATAAGGAAAGAATTTTGTAATATTTTATTTCCAGGAATACACATGAATGAACTGGAGTTACACAAAAGAATTATCAAATAAAATATTACCATCATTGAATGCCTGGGAATTACCAAAAGAAATTCCTGTTTAAGGCTCTTCTCATTAGTCCATGGTTTACAAATATAAAAACACATTTCAGAACTTTTACAACCATAAAATTATTAGCAGGGATGGAAACAATCATATTTTCATTTTCAATCACATTGCCCCCCCCCCCGAAAGTTTGTATTTACACAAATATACATTTGAGAAAGAATAATGTGTCTTCTTTGTTAAAATGATATCAAAACCTGACCGAAAATAGCCTACATAGACACTTAAATCCTCCCTTCTGTCCCCTATTCAGTCTAGAGCTGGTATTCTATATTGTACTTGAGTGTACTTGTGTGCATATCCGAATCCAACTTGTACTTTCTGTACACTTCTATTATTATGTATCGCACGAGTATCATACACAATAGTAAGTATGTGGGGCAATACAAAGCCTCTACGTCCGGGGGTTAAGCACCTATTCTATCACACTATCCTCCGTGCGTGTTCACGTATAGCGCACGGACTGGTTGGACCGCACAGTACATCGATAATCGACGCAAAACTAGATATAGCGTAGTATCCCCCGGTTGATCTTCACGCAAAACGCTCGCCGATCGGCCATGTCAATTTTCCGCCGAAGTCTAGTATGCATCAGCTACTACTTTGCTTGTTCCTGACTGGTATTGAGATAAACATCAATAGGAACTATGATATTATGTTAGGAAAATATCTACATTATGTGGTAAGCCAAAATTTAACGAGATGCACCCCCGATAAAAATGAGTTTTTAACATGAATATCCGACTCTTCAAATATTTTTTTCTCCAAGTTTTCTTCGTGTTTTTTCACATTTTTCACATCACTCACTACTTATTGAATAGTACACTATAATGTTTATTATTCTGGCTCAATATTTATGACAAATTCATTGTCATTAAATGAATCCTGAGCAGATAAGAAGAACGAGAACTGTGCCATGTTTTTTGCTCATTACGTATGCAAGAGGAGCAAAAACATGCATACGACTTGAATAAATACGGGCGATTTTGCGAGCGCTGCGGTCTGACTGAATGGGAAAGAGACAGACAAAGAGAAAGCAAAAGAAGAAGCTTTTATTGTTAGCAGATTTTCATGTTTCCCTCCTCACTTTAACCATAACGCCATGGGAAAATAATTTAGGTAGTGCTATCCTTATTCCACACAAGATAATTTTCCATCCGGAAAAAAACGTATGCACAGGTCTGGGCAGCACTTTCATGACAGATCCCACTCCACATTTCTAGATTGAAATATACGGAGTGTCTCAATAACCAAGCAACGATATTTTGATTGACAACATCTTAGAAAGGACTCCATCTATTCGCACTGAAACTTTCTTTGTTAGGATTTATATCTGCGTGAATTTCACGAGAATCTGAGCTAAAAAAAAGAAAGTTATGATCATTTTGTATAACGGAGCATTTTTCAATTGTTACAAGGATGGCGCGTTCAAAAGCACCAGTGCAAAATAAATGTATATATAGATCCTGAACATTTTCTGGCATGCAAGCTCTCAACTCAACTTCAAATCTTGTTGCAAAAGGATTTTTAGCATTACAATCATTTACACAGGCATGAATGTAGAATGTCTTTAGTATCTTTTTTTTTATAGAGACCTAGTGGTCATATCAATTGAAACAACCTAAAGGACAATGTTTATAGACCTCATGATCATGAATATCCTAAAATCAGTGTTTGGTGTTTAGGAATAGCTGAACAAGTAATACAGTTGCTATTTCCTTTTAAATCGATATTCGGTTGTTTCCTACAGTAAACTGCTCGTGTCGCAGAAATAGTTTTTTTTTTATTGTGTGTCGCAAAAATAGCACTGTTAGGAGCTTCGTTTTCATCACAGCGCAGTAGAGTATATGTATGGTAGCTGCGCTATATAAATTGATTTCATTTGTATTATCGTTATCATTATTAGTGATCGAAATATAACTAAGTTGAAAATAGTAAACAGTAACTTCAGTAAGCAATTTTTTTGCATCAAAAACTTCCCGGGATACTTTCTTTTTGTTTCATGTATACTTAAGATATATTTCAAGGTCATGTTCTCGACATTTTGCGAATGAGCTATCAATCTAAAATGTTCAATGATGACTCACAAAGAAAATACGAGTTAAAATGACTTCAATGGAAATATTAGTCGTGAAATGTAAAAGCGATAGGTATACACTTATTGCTCATCGATGCTGTGCAACGCGTTTTCTTTTAACATTTGGAAAAGGGTACTTCTGCATTGACTACGAAATTTCATTGAGGATACTTTTTGAGTTGTTGCCAATCAAAATCTCGTTTTTTGTTAATTAAAACACCCCGTATATCGAGACCATCAGATCGTGAAAATAAAGCCAATTAATTCAGCATTTTCACTGCGGTATTAACTTTTTTAACGCGACATTTACAAAACAACTGGTGCGCTCAATATTTTTTATCCGCTTCACATTTAAAGACTGAATACCAACACAGACCCAGATATTTTGAATGAAAACAACATATAATACATATATATGAAATGACCCCATGGCAAAACACTACTGTGTATAAGAAACGGGAAAAACATTTCGAATCAAATAATCTTAGTATATCCTAGGGAAATATGGTAATTTTTTAATAGAATCGGAATATTCTGTGTCTCACCTAGGATTCCTGCAGCTTGAAAAGTGGTGAATCGCGTCATAACTGATCGATAGGTAAACTCTTTTCCTTTAAACTCTCAAACTCTCAACTCGTACGAAGAGTATTTTGTAAAGTATGATATCTGTGCAATAACTTCTTGCGCTCTTGTTGTATGTGTCGAGGATAGATTTGGACTTTGAACAAAATGTAGAAAGAGGAGCGCACCGCGCTAGCTTACTATTTCTATACGGCTTTAGAAATCGAAATGGCTTGTGACACTGAATCACCTCACAGAAAAGGCTCGCTCGACGTCACAGTCTCACGTGGACTACCACGTGTGACACAATGCCCGGCCTTAAAGGATGTCAACGTAGCAGTCCCAACGTAGCAGTAGCGTTATCCTGACGTCAACCCCATTGGAAATTTACCCCGAGGTCAATTACCTCTTTGGACATTCGCCCCCCCCCGAGGAAAATTACCCCGAAAAAAGAATGATGCTTTTATTAAAACCATCTTATCATCAAGGTGGAATAATTTTCAAGGGGATGGGGTTGTATTTGTCCTCGGGTGTGGTTGTCCTTTGTTGTTCTTGGGGCGTATTAATTTTGTCCCATATTGGGGGTAATTTGGGGTAATTTCGGGAGCTTTCAGGGGTTATTGTTCTTGGAGGGGGCAGTTTCCGGGGATTTCCGTGGGATGATTGTCCAGGGGGGTATTTGACCTGATACGAAATTATATGCATGCATTTTAATTTACTCGCAACCAATCAAATGCAAATATCTTATTGAATCACTTAACGTTATTTGTTGTTATCGTCTTTTGAAGTACATGTACTATCAGAGGCGTAATTATCCTCTTGATTTTTCTGTAGGGAAGTTGCAAGACTATCCTGTTCAGGGGGAATGGACAAAAACCCGTATATCATCCCAATTTATCTACATGTCTACAAGGGCTCCATGTGCACTTTCGGATTACCTTTATCAATAGGCTTTGAAAAGTAATAGTAGGTACAACAACCAATATGTAAAAATGGTATCTTTATCATGTACAGTGTTTCTAGAAATAGTTGTAACGTTAACATGTATAAAGAGGTCATCGATTTTTGTTTTCTTTTTTTCAAGTGATATTTTATTTGGTACTCAAAACAATATAATATGATATAATATAATACAGAGTTGTGACATGAGTAATAAACACAACATTATAAAAGCATTGTATTTTATCTTGTAAAATATAACACAGGAAATCAATCTTTAATTTTCGGGGTTTAAATTAATTAGATTAGTCCACCGCCCGAACCGTCTCCGCCTGCCACTCCCCGCGCCGAGACACAAGGATCAACAGCTCCGCGCTCCAAACACTGAAAAGAGAATTGAAACACAAAAGACGGAGACCGACGAGGCAGTGGACCATGCTCAAAACACGAAGTAGTGCGAAAGGAAAGAAAAGGAAAATTTCATGAATGAAAACAATAAACCTGAACAAAGTTCGTTTGAATTCATTTGAGGTCATGGACTGATATTATATAAATGTTGGCGACACTGTACTATGTCGTCAATAATTGGTATTTTTCCTAGCCGTATTAGGCGTAAAACATAGCATGCTCAGCTATCTAAAGATCCGACTCTCCTTGTAGCACTTTTAATGCATGTTGCTGTGTGTGTGTTTTTTGTGTGTATGAACATGTGTCTTTCGTGTGTTATGATGAAATATTACTATTATGGATACTTTCTTAGCTGTATGAAGTACACAATCATGACTGATCTTCGTCAATGTTTTCCTGAAAATATCTCCAGTGGCGTATCCAAACCTTGGCCTCAGGAGGAGCAAAATGTTTCCAACTGTGATCTATATACCTTCAGTAAGGAAGGTCCTGGTTTGCGTTACCGGGGAGAGGGGGAGGGGGAGGGACATCACCCCAAATGATTTAACTGAGGAAGAAAGAGTTAGTCTGTTGACCAATATCATGCCTACACTTCATGCGTTTCTTCGCCTACAGTGATTCGTTACATGCTTGCTACAAGGCATTTTCCTGGTCGGAAACAAGTATCAAGTATCAAGTATCAAGTTTATTTGTCTTCCAGAAATCACATGTAACAAAATATAATAGAGTATAATCATAACACATTAACAGTACAATGTAGAATAAAGAAAGACGAGGAGACCTTGGTTGAAGCACAGCTTCTTAAGTTAGGCCCCTCAGATGATTTGACAAAGACAACTGATTCATGAATACAACAACAAATAATATATGGAATATATAAAGTTATTTACAAAATACACTCAGAAAACAACTACCCAACGATGCATCGATCAGAACCTGGGGTCAGTGGACATTGAGAGTATCTAGAGTGAAGGTTGTCCTTAAGTATGGTAAATGCACAAGCCCAAGCTGACACCACATCGAGACATCAATGAGTTATTGCTCTCTGAGTACAGAGGACAAGCAGGAATATATGATATATGTACAGATGGGAAAGAAGAAGAAAAAGAAGAGGGATCAAAGGGATTATGCCAATTCGAGAAATAACAACAATTAATAGATCGAGAGTAGAGTTAGATATGTTACAGTACACACAGAATAAATCAGTATAATTATACAGCTTGATAACACATTCATGTGTGATGTGTCATCCACATACTTGTCAAGTAAATATGACTTAAGTCTACGTTTAAAAGCTGAGATACATGGAGCATTTGTTATAGTAGAATCAAGTGAATTCCAGAACCTGGGGCCAGTGGACATTAGAGTATTCAGAGTGAAGGTTGTCCTTGCATAACATGTCAGGAACATGTCAGGAGGGGCGAATTGCCCCCTGCCCCTCCTTCATATATATGCTAGTGAACATCCCCAACTCCTGCTGATACCGGAAATGAGTAGGGATATACAGTATAGTAGAAAATGAAGTGAATAATTCTTAGTTTTGTTGTCTTATCTGAAAAAATATCTGTCATGGGGAAGGATGTCGATCACAGATGCGGAGGAACTATACAGTTCTAATTCTAATATTTCACCATATGTAAAGAGGACTTTTTTATATCCTTTTTTCTGGTTAATCAGGAACATATTTTTTTGGTTAAATCGTGATATTATCAATCATGGAGACCCATGCAGTTTGTTTGCATATGGCTATTCTGAAATCTGTGTATTGATTACATTAACGTTGTATGTTCATTGTTTTAATGGAAATTATCAATGGCTGAATGAATGAATAAAGATGAAAATAAATTACTTGAAATAATTCAATATCATTAATACTTTTAGTGACCTTTTAATTTGAAACAAATCGAATTGATTAAAAAATATCAGCGATTGGGGGTGGGGTAGATAGAAGAGACGGAAATCATGAATAATTATGAAGGATGGATATTTTGTTTGTTGTTCATGTGTTCTCTGTGTATGCATGAGTCTTTGAATTATGTTATTATATAGTTTCTGTGGTATTTATAATAGTGTAAAGTATAGGATTGTAAAATAATTAATGTCCTATTTGGAGCTGCTTTCCTCAGTCAGAGGAAAAAAAAGAAAGACAAACATTTACAAAACGCAATACTACCATTCTATTTGAGTTGCTGTCGTGTTAGATTTGAAAAAGATAAACATGTAAGCTTTTGATACATATACATGACTTACAGGAACAAAATGCTCTTTTGTCCGCTCTGTCCCCCAATTTTTTAAAAAATGTATTTAAAAAAAAAATATGGCAACCTGCAGCGAGGATAATACATGCACTTAACGTTATGCCACGTTTGGCTATATATGATCATCGTTTTCAAGGAGATTTCCTGTGACATGCCGGTGATTGAACACGTCATTTTAAAGCTATAAATCTGCTGTTTTTATAGAATCAGACCACAAAACAAAAACTTCACATCTGGCGACTTATTTGTGGTTTTGTTTACTTTTGTACTAGGAGTAGCAAAAAATAAACTTTTGATCATTATAAGTTAAGGCCGTATCTGCCTGAAATTTGCACATTGTTAAAGGTTGTCAACATATGTTTGGAATATGATTTGGGACATTATTTTTTATCTAAGTTTCTTTTCAGAAGTTGCTCTGAATCTTTTGATCAGATTTTCACTTTTTGACCGAAAAAAGCCGAAATATCTCTGTGTGTCAGTAATTAATTGAGAACAAAATAGTAGCCCTGTGAGTCGCGTCTGACTTCGAGAGCTCCTCTTGAAACCAAGAGTAATGAATTATGTATGAAACTAAATGGAAAAAAGGTTTTTGGACGGAAATGACCCATATGATGAATGGTCATTTTTCTGAAATATTTACTGATATTAGTGATTTACTATATTCATGGTTTGTTAAGAACTGAAAATCTAATATAAAATTCAAAATAATATTTTGGAAAAGTTATTAAAACAAATAAAATTAACGCTGCTCGAACTAATTTTGACTTCCTTTAAAGCCGAGTATCAAGTATCATTGTATGTGTAGTGTATATTCCCCAGGATCCCCTCATCACACCACCCTGATTGATCACATAATCAATTCAATTGATGTGTTAGGCACTATGTATGTAGACTGTGGATTTGTTATTTTGGGTGATTTTAACCGGGTAGATGTAGACCCCTTGTTGAGAGTACATGGACTCAAACAAATGGTAGATAAGCCAACTACAGGTGAGGCAATTCTTGATTTGATATTGACCAATATGAGAACACCGACATCGAGTGACCATAACACAGTGATATGGACTGCAAAGAATAGAACAAAGGCTCCCAACAAGGTAGTCAAGAAAACATCACGTCCGATGACATATCAAGGGATCCACGAGTTTGGAAAGTGGGCTACATCCCAATCTTGGCAGGAAGTCCTTTCCGCACCAGAAACAGAATCAAAGGCAAACGCTTTTTCTCTTTTTCTGTTCAATTAAGCACTAAATTACCATATCAATTACGTATTTACCCAATTTCTACTGAATGATGCAAAACAAAATTACATAATAGTAATGGAAAGATTTGTTGTTGTATATACATTAAAAATAATCTATTCAATATTCTGTTGCGGAAAATATTTGCTTTTTATGCCATGAATTTGGTTGTTCGTACTTACTTCTCACTTAAAATAAGAACAATTTATTCTTAGAAAATCTATATAGTTGACGTGTATGCCATGTTCTTGACCTAAAAATGAATTGATTCCATTACTTCGTATAAGCAATAAAAATACATGATTGAATTATTCTTATTGCTTATAGTAGAAGATGAACTAAGTATTGACTAAGATTCATTGCCTTCTTTATTATATTGTATTTTAACTGGTATTATTTGAAACAATTGTTAAAGAAATATAATATTTTACTAATTGTAAATTGTCATGCAATTCAGCCGAGGCTGATGATATTAATAAACTGAACTAAACTTTAATATCAAATTGTGCAATTCTACACTGGTAGGATTTTCAGCATTTTTTAAATGTACTGCATCATGTCGGAGTTTTTACAATCAGGGGCTGTTTCATTAACTAAAATAGATTTAATTAAAATTTCAATTTCAATTAAAATACAAATCGGAATAGATCTTTGAAATCGATCCTATCGATTTTGTGATCAATGTTGTGCCTTGATGAAACAGGTTGTAGGACAATTACCCCTTGGACAATCACCCCCCCCCCCCTCCGGCCAATCACCAGCGGAACAATTAATATAAACAACATCACATCAAACTCGGATTGTATGCAGTTATACTTCAAAGAATGACAGGCTTTATTATCATCGATATGAATGCAAGCATTGAGCACGTTAATATGACATAGGCCTTCAAAGTAACTTAAATGAGAAGTCCACCCTTATACTAAGTTTGTTTTAATACAAGGAGAAAAATCGGAAAATAAATAAGAAAGTTATGGATTTTTAAAACCCATAACTTTTCATGAAATACTTCAAATCTGTGAGTCAAATTTGCAACGCGGTCTCTAAATATGATGTTAGCCCCTTACATATTTTTCATCTTTGGTTGAATGCAAGAAATGTCATTAAATTTCATTTTGATCCAAAGATATATTTTCTTCATGCCTATCTCGATCATATATCATGGATAACATGTTCTTTCATGCATCCCCATACAAGATAGGTCTACTATTCAATTCAGTGAAATAGAGATTTTGGGTCATTCTGTCATCCAGATCAGTGGTGAATTGGTGAGGGGATGACATCACTATTTCTCCAATAATATTTGTCTCAAAGATTCCATGATTTTCCTGATTTTGACAGATTCATAACTTTTTTATTTGTTGTCCGATTTTCCTCAAACTTTCACCGAATTGCTTCTCTAAGTTTTCTGCTTCTATTAAAACCAATTTAATTTTAGGGTGGACTTCCCCTTTACGTTACAACACAGCACATCTGAGACTTAGTATCCCTTATATTAGTCACTGTCAAATAAAGGGCTTAGTATAAGTGAGTGAAATGGACGGTATTTTCAAACGTTTTGAGACAGTTTGAAATGTTTTCCATCAGCTTCAAGTTAGTCACAATATAGGATGACTTTAAGGTAGGTAGTCATAACAGAGAAACTTTTCAAAAAAGGGAATGCCTTTCATTCTATATCCTGATTATCATTGTCATGAGGGCCTGTGCTAAAACTTATTTAAAGTTAGTATTTCTTTAAAACTTATCACTGTCTTTGTCATGAAAAAGATATTTAAAGATAGAATTAAGTTGACCATCATGATATTGGACCTTCGATATTAAATTCGGGAAAAAATGAATAAACAGGAATGCGATTGATAACACTCGAATTTTTCATCTAGGTACACTGTATCTACAAAATGCACAACTAGTATGGTATGATCGTAATACAAACATGTGTGCCATCTTAAGTGCCTCTTGATCTGAAATAATAATACTTATGAATAAAAGGTACTAGTAGTCATCATGACTCAAACATGCACATTTACAATAACACATGCAATTGTTTCCTGGGGGTAACTTATACTCTAGCTTGTACATCATGCAACACAAACACCGAGGAAAGCGGAACATGCGTAACTAATTTAGGGTATCAAAAACAAACACATTGTTGAAGAAATAAAAGGTGTTTATTAAAATTACACATCGCGTACGTTAAAAGAGTAAATAATTCATAAATCCTAGTTACACACAAGATGACGACAATAAAAAGAGCACTATTTGAGTGTTAAACCAGTACGCCGATTATACTGTTAAATTGTTAATCTGGAAAATTGCCACAATCGTGTCCAGAAAACTGCAAAAATATTAATACTCGTTTAGGGTATAGACATTTTCTAAAATTGATGATAAATGACATACTTGTTTAGGAAATAAAACCTCAAAGAAATACTTGCTCAGGGTGTGATTTGGGGCTTCGAGAAAACACTTGCCGGATACCAAATATTGCGAGCGGGCGAGAACATTAATTGCATTTTAATTATGGTAAAAATTGTATTTAGTAAATTTAAAGTAAATGAAATATAAAATTAAACATTTTATGCGGTCAATTCGTTGCCAGGAATCATCCTGACTTATCAATTTTGCAAGAATTGAAGCGAACGAGGGAGAAAAAAATACCCTTTGTTGTGGTATAACTTTAACTTTTATCTCTCCCCATGCTCTCACCTTTTTTTCCTTTTTTTCTCCATTCGATGGGTTGGAGTGAGGGCACGTGTCTCCCCGCAGCTACGTCACTGATGATATATTACGTAATCCGAACATGTTTCAATGGGACATTAAAATAGGGTACTGAAAATACACTTGAATTGATTTTTTTTGTCAACGGCTGGTTCAAAACTACCGAATATTTGGGGGGCACCACAAATATTAGAAATTAATATATTTAGCAATGGTTATATTTATGGATATTTCAGCCGTCTCTGAACCGATTTTGATCAAACGAAGATGATTTTGTCATTTAAATTGTATATTCTTTCAAATTTGACACTCAGTTTTTCATTATCCCACACAAAATTATTTTGTGTAACGCCCTCTGCAACAAAACTCAACTATCCCTTTAATAAATTATAAAACTTGGTAAGGGTATGAAGAATTTAGTTGTTAACAGTGTATATATATATATATATATATATATATTATACAAAGTTTCTAAATCATACGACGTTAAAGACTAGAAAAGGGTTATTTCTAATCGTACAGCTATACGATTCTCGTATATACCATGTATACGATGAATTCTGGTAGACTGAACGCGTGGTCTGTGTTTTATTATGCACACCCTTGACTAAGCCCGAGCATAGAGAGGAGAGTTTTCAATTTAAATTTCATTTATTTCCACAGATTCATAACAGACAATATAATTACAATCAATTATAAAAGCATTAAAACAAAAGATGAACCTGCAGAGGGGGTGATCAAACACCACAGAGGTTTATCAGGGATCATCCTTAGTTTACAATTATAACATTAACAGACGATTTTACTGTAGTAGAACCGTTTCCTGAATCGTCTCCTGATTTTTTGTTCAGCCAACAACAACATAAGATGATTACTAAGATCACTGTGCCCGGGATGGAGACCCCGGCGGTGATAGCGGAGTTATTCCCACTGTCTGCAGGTCGACAATCATATGCTGGTGATATATTGAGATAAAAATGGAAAACGCTACAATAAGCCATTTCGTAGATATAATCTGCGCATGGGCAGATAAAGGTCATTTTTACACAACTGTAAAACCCTCGATACGTATTCATGTAAGTTACGTAATATTTGTTCATTTATGCACCGATGGTATATTCAGGCGCGGATCCACGGGGGGCCGAACCAACCCCTCCTAGCCAAAAAAGGAAAACAAAAAAGACGGGCCTCGGGGGTAACCAGAAATTTACCCTTTTCTCTTTTTTTTTGTTGAGTAGCTCACTACCCTCATTGCTCATCCCCCGTTGAGTGAAAATAACGGTCCGCGTAATTTTTAAATTTCGCCCCCTCTATTGGAAAATCCTGGATCCGCCACTGGGTACATTCTATGGAACACAGGTGGAAGTATTCTTTTTGAAGATGGCAAACAAAAGATATCTATATAGCACCTCCATGACACTGACAGTGATCATTGTTAAATGCACAAAAAGTGGGACTTCTCAATGTTTAAAAGAACTGTGGGTATATGCGGGGTCATTTGAACCGTGTGTTAATTACGAACTGGTCTGTTTACTAAGATAATTAATATTGTTATCGCTTGATATATAGAAATATAATTAAATGTATACTTGGAAATCCAGCGTAGGAGAGAAACTGCCGATATCACCCCTACCCACCCCCCCCCCCACACACACACACACCCTTTACTACTTGCAGCGTGTCCGTGTAACGCGGACTCTCCCGATTAATCCGGTCATTCAATTTCTTTATATAGTTTGCTGGTGATAATAATGTAACGTATCAATTTAAGTGATATTCATCATAAAACTAAATCGCTTTCATTTAAAGGAAACCAATCACGATTTTTGGGTAAAATGTTGTCCTGTATGTTATGAGTTCCCTGTCGTTAAATATATTTTATTTGCTTCAAATATTACTTTAAACAGAGAAATTGCAGGAATACACTCTCGATGAATATAAAAAGACACTGGAGTAATGATGGGGGAAGGGGGCTTGGGGGGTGTCGGGTTGACCCCATAAAAGTCGAACATGGTTTATTTCTAATTCGATACCAGTAATTTTACTAATGTTGCTAAAATGACATGATTTTCCGGGATTTTTTCACATTTTTTTGTAAGTTATAATTTTGTATGCGTTTGTGGGAAAATTACAAATTTCCAAATTTAAAGTCAGGCCAAAAATATGCTTATTTAGAAGCCTAATTGTCAAGGACCGCGACACGGCGGGGGCCAATAGGCCGATAGGCCAATAGGCCTTGTGCATTATTATCGATCGAATTATAGACCGTCGCGCCGGTCCTCCCGTAGAGTATAAAGCACCCTTGCTTACATTAGTTTTTATCACCTGACGAAGTGTTGCAGCGGCGCACGAAACGTCGAGATCTTTTAGATTCCTTTTTGACCACATTGCGAGACAAACGAATATCACTAGCGATATTATTTTCGATACTACATCCGCAATGAGTAATATATTTAGCATTAAGAGTTTCTTGTTTGCTCTAGATGTCTGATGTGGTTAATAATAGTAATATTGACTGCCTATTTCAGGGCAATACGACTTGTCATATATCACCCTCACCTTCGGTTCGGGCGATATATGTCGTATTGCCCTGAAGGCAGTCAATATTACTTAATTGTATGACTTGTGTAAATTGTTGATTACGAATATTAATGCTGGGACGAACGTCCGTTAGCATTGTGCTATTTTTGATTTGTCTTTCTGTCTTTTACCAAAATGTGTTTAATGTACATGGTAATTCTATTTTTAGTTTATTTGTGGCATGATTTGGTTGATCAAAATCAAATCAAATCAAATGATAAATATGCGCCCTATCAACTTACTTCCAAGGCTGCTCCTGCTCGCAGATAGTGCATCGAGCTTGAACGAGCTCCCTCTATCGGTGAAGTTCAGTACAATTCCCCACTCTGTAAAAGGAGTATTAAAATCCAAGAAAAATGCTGAAGAATCAGATGAGCTGCAGTCGGATCTGGATGTCGACGCGTCAGACGGTATCTGTCCAGTCTCACCATTACTGACCTGCAAGTAGTGTTCAGTCAGAGGCACTATGAAACATTTTGACAAAGTTTTAATGGTGTTGTAGGTCTTTTTCAAAGGAAAACTTTTATTGTGGTATAGTGATTGAGGCCGAGAATAGACTCAGCCTATTACCAATGTATGCATATTTCTCTACCGAACCCTTGGTTACCACGTAAGTGATTCACCTCTTATGCATAATGGCATATATGTGGATGACATTCATTTTGTTGCTACGTCAGACAATCAACTAGCAAACTTTTTTAATCAACAAGACAAGCTTTTGTCAAAAAATATACTTAAAGAGAAGGTTCATTGATTTTGAACTAGGCTGAATTTGGTATCATTGCAATCGTAAACTAACACTGAGTAAGAATAACACATTTGTTTAACTTGTAAATTCGAGCGAAAATTATTTAAGTTGACTAAAATTGACGAAAAATAAACCCACTCAAGACCCGAAAACAATCGTAATACACGCTGATTTTTCAGTGACCTCACGTTGTGAACAATTGGCCGCTCTTGACGACGGTGAGCGATGTAGTTTGTTTGCAAACTACATGTATTGCATTGAGTAACGTCCCAGCTAACACAAAACGTTATCATAACATTTTCAAAAGGTCTTACAAATGTCTTGAAAACAACATTTTTTAAAACTGTCATTATAACATTTATAAAACATTATTGATATTATGTTTAACATTATAAAAACATTTTAGTAATGTACCATGTCCGATGATTTTCGGGTAATGTTTTAAAAACATCTTTTAAACATTATTGTAAAATGTTTAAAAATATCTTACAAACGGCCGACATTTTAT
The DNA here is from genome assembly GCA_037976565.1 of Mesocentrotus franciscanus. Lineage (NCBI taxonomy): Eukaryota > Metazoa > Echinodermata > Echinoidea > Camarodonta > Strongylocentrotidae > Mesocentrotus > Mesocentrotus franciscanus. The sequence continues at coordinate 22,108,851 of CP137686.1, read as the reverse complement.
GTTTTTATAATATCATAAGAATGTTTTGAAGGAAGCAAAGAAACGTTTTCCCAACATCTTTTAAATGTTATTGATATGATATAAAAGAACATTTTAAAAATGTTGTTAAAATATTGTAACCCTTACATTTAGACGTTGTACAAACGTCACAAGAATACATTTTAAATACGTTTTTATTAAAACATTTAAAAAACATTTTTGAATGTTTTTCTAAATGTTTAAAAAAGATCTTACAAACATTTCACATGTAATGTTTTCGTAATATCATAATAATGTTTTCAAAAAGGAAAGAAATGTTTTTCTTACATGTTTTAAATGTTATAGATATGATATGTAAAAAAACATTTTAAAAATGTTGTTAAAATATTGTATTCTTAACATTGAAACGTTTTACAAATGTCACAAGAATACATTTTAAATACATTTTTATCAAAACAATTAAAATAACATTTTTGAACGTTTTTCAAAATGTTTTTAAAGATCTTACAAACATTCCAGATGTAATGTTTTCGTAATATCGTAAAAATGTTTCAAAGAATAAAAGAAACGTTTTTCAAACATCTTTCAAATGTTATTAATATGATATAAACAGAACATTTTAAAAATGTTGTTAAAATATTGTAACCCTTACATTTAGACGTTGTACAAACGTCACAAAAATACATTTTAAATACGTTTTTATTAAAACATTTAAAAAACATTTTTGAATGTTTTTCTAAATGTTTAAAAAAGATCTTACAAACATTTCACATGTAATGTTTTCGTAATATCATAATAATGTTTTCAAAAAGGAAAGAAATGTTTTTCTTACATGTTTTAAATGTTATAGATATGATATTAAAAAAAACATTTTAAAAATGTTGTTAAAATATTGTATTCTTAACATTGAAACGTTTTACAAATGTCACAAGAATACATTTTAAATACGTTTTTATCAAAACAATTAAAATAACATTTTTTGAACGTTTTTCAAAATGTTTTAAAAGATCTTACAAACATTCCAGATGTAATGTTTTCGTAATATCGTAAAAATGTTTCAAAGAATAAAAGAAACGTTTTTCAAACATCTTTCAAATGTTATTAATATGATATAAACAGAACATTTTAAAAACGTTGTTAAAATATTGTAACCCTTACATTTAGACGTTGTACAAACGTCACAAAAATACATTTTAAATACGTTTTTATCAAAACAATTAAAATAACATTTTTTGAACGTTTTTCAAAATGTTTTAAAAAGATCTTACAAACATTCCATATTGTAATGTTTTCGTAATATCGTAAAAATGTTTCAAAGAATAAAAGAAACGTTTTTCAAACATCTTTTAAATGTTATTGATATGATATAAACAGAACATTTTAAGAATGTTGTTAAAATATTGTAATCTTTACATTGAAACGTTTTACAAATGTCACAAGAATACGTTTTAAATACGTTTTTATCAAAACAATTAAAATATCATTTTTTGAACGTTTTTCAAAATGTTTAAAAAATATTTCACAAACATTCCAGATGTAATGTTTTTCTAAAATTATAATAATGTTTTCAAAGAAGAAAATAAACGTTTTCCCAACATCTTTTAAATGTTAAAAATATGATATAAACAGGACATTTTAAGAATGTTGTTAAAATATTGTAATCTTTTTACATTGAAACGTTTTACAAATGTCACAAGAATACGTTTTAAATACGTTTTTATCAAAACAATTAAAATATCATTTTTTGAACGTTTTTTTAAAATGTTTTAAAAATATCTCACAAACATTCCAGATGTAATGTTTTCTTAATATCATAATAATGTTTTCAAAGAAGAAAATAAACGTTTTTCCAACATCTTTTAAATGTTAAAGATATGATATAAAAAGAACATTTTAAAAATGTTGTTAAAATATTGTAACCCTTACATTTAGACGTTGTACAAACGTCACAAAAATACATTTTAAATACGTTTCTTTTAAAACATTTAAAAATCATTTTTGAATGTTTTCCTACATGTTTAAAAAAGATCTTACAAACATTTCACATGTAATGTTTTCGTAATATCGTAATATTGTTTTAAAAAAGGAAAGAAACGTTTTTCTAACATGTTTTAAATGTTATAGATATGATATTAAAAAAACATTTTAAGAATTAAGTTAAAATATTGTAATCTTTACATTTTGACGTTGTACAATAGTCATAAGAATACATTTTAAATACGTTTTTATCAAAACAATTAAAATAAAATATTTTGAACGTTTTTCAAAATGTTTTAAAAAGATCTTACAAACATTCCAGATGTAATGTTTTCGTAATATCGTAAAAATGTTTCAAAGAAGAAAAGAAACGTTTTTCAAACATCTTTTAAATGTTATTGATATAATATAAACATAACATTTCAAGAATGTTGTTTAAATATTGTAATCTTTACAATGAAACGTTTTACAAATGTCACAAAAATACATTTTAAATACGTTTTTATCATAACAATTAAACAAACATTTTTTTAACGTTTTTCAAAATGTTTAACAAATATCTCACAAACATTCCAGATGTAATGTTTTCTTAATATCATAATAATGTTTTCAAAGAAGAAAAGAAACGTTTTTCCAACATCTTTTGAATGTTTTTAATATGATATAAACTTAAAATTTTAAGAATGTGGTTAAATTATTGTAATGTTTACATTAAAACGTTTTACAAATGTCACAAGAACACATTTTAGATACGTTTTTATCAAAACGATTAAAATAACATTTTTTGAACGTTTTTCAAAATATTTTAAAAATATCTCAAAAACATTCCAGATGTAATGTTTTCGTAATATCGTACAAATGTTTCAAAGAAGAAAAGAAACGTTTTTCCAACATGTTTTAAATGTTATTGATATGATATAAACAGAACATTTTAAGAATGTTGTTTAAATATTGTAATCTTTACATTGAAACATTTTACAAATGCCACAAGAAAACGTTTTAAATACGTTTTTATCAAAACGATTAAAATAACATTTTTTGAACGTTTTTCTAAATGTTCAAAAAAGATCTCACAAACATTCCAGATGTAATGTTTTCGTAATATCATAATAATGTTTTCAAAGAAGAAAAGAAACGTTTTTTCCAACATCTTTAAAATGTTATAGAAATGATATAAACAGAACATTTTTAAAATGTTGTTAAAATATTGTAGTCTTTACATTGAAACGTGTTACAAATGTCACAAGAATACGTTTTAAATTTTTATCAAAACAATTAAAATAACATTTTTTGAACGTTTTTCAAAATGTTTTAAAAATATCTCACAAACATTCCAGATATAATGTTTTCGTTATATTGTAATAATGTTTCAAAGAAGAAAAGAAACGTTTTTCCAACATCTTTTAAATGTTATTGATATGATATAAACAGAACATTTTAAGAATGTTGTTAAAATATTGTAATCTTTACATTGAAACATTTTACAAATGCCACAAGAAAACGTTTTAAATACGTTTTTATCAAAACGATTAAAATAACATTTTTTGAACGTTTTTCTAAATGTTTAAAAAAGATCTCACAAACATTCCAGATGAAATGTTTTCGTAATATCATAATAATGTTTTCAAAGAAGAAAAGAAACGTTTTTCCAACATCTTTAAAATGTTATAGATATGATATAAACAGAACACTTTAAAAATGTTGTTAAGATATTGTAGTCTTTACATTGAAACGTGTTACAAATGTCACAAGAATACGTTTTAAATACGTTTTCATCAAAACAATTAAAATAACATTTTTTGAACGTTTTTCAAAATGTTTTAAAATATCTCACAAACATTCCAGATGTAATGTTTTCGTTATATCGTAATAATGTTTCAAAGAAGAAAAGAAACGTTTATCCAACATCTTTTAAATGTTATTGATATGATATAAACATAACATTTTAAGAATGTTGTTAAAATATTTTAATCTTTACATTTTGACTTTATACAATAGTCATTAAAAAATCATTTCAGAAACAATTTATCAAAACAATTAAAAAAAAAATTTTTGAACGTTTTTCCTAATGTTTAAAAAAGATCTCACAAACATTCCAGATGTAATGTTTTCGTAATATTATAATAATGTTTTCAAAGAAGAAAGGAAACGTTTTTCTCACATGTTTTAAATGTTATATAGATATGATATAAAAAAAAAAACATTAAAAAAATGTTGTTAAAATATTGTAGTCTTTACATTGAAACGTTTTACAAATGCCACAAGAATACGTTTTAAATACGTTTTTATCAAAACAATTAAAATAACATTTTTAACGTTTTTCAAAATGTTTTAAAAGATCTTACAAACATTCCAGATGTAATGTTTTCGTAATATCGTTATAATGTTTCAAAGAAGAAAAGAAACGTTTTTCAAACATCTTTTAAATGTTATTGATATGATATTAAAAAAACATTTTAAAAATGTTGTTAAAATATTGTAGTCTTTACATTGAAACATTTTACAAATGTCACAAGAATACGTTTTAAATACTTTTTATCAAAACAATTAAAATAACATTTTTTGAACGTTTTTCAAAATGTTCAAAAAAGATCTCACAAACATTCCAGATGTAATGTTTTCGTAATATCATAATAATGTTTTCAAAGAAGAAAAGAAACGTTTTTCCATCTTTTAAATGTAATAGATATGATTTAAAAAAAAAAAAAAACATTTTAAAAATGTCGTTAAAATATTGTAGTCTTTACATTCAAACGTTTTACGAATGTTATAAAAAAACATTTCAGAAACAATTTTATCAAAACAATTTAAAAAACATTTTTTGAACGTTTTTCAAAACGTTTTAAAAAGATCATATAAACATTCCAGATGAAATGTTTTCGTAATATCGTAATAATGTTTCAAAGAAGAAAAGAAACGTTTATCCAACATCTTTTGAATGTTATTGATATGATATAAACATAACATTTTAAGAATGATGTTAAAATATTGTAATCTTTACATTGAAACGTTTTACAAATGTCACAGGAACACATTTTAAATACGTTTTTATCAAAACGATTAAAATAACATTTTTTGAACGTTTTTCTAAATGTTTAAAAAAGATCTCACAAGCATTTCAGGTGTAATGTTTTCGTTATATCGTAATAATGTTTCAAAGAAGAAAAGAAACGTTTATCCAACATCTTTTGAATGTTATTGATATAATATAAACATAACATTTCAAGAATGTTGTTTAAATATTGTAATCTTTACAATGAAACGTTTTACAAATGTCACAAAAATACATTTTAAATACGTTTTTATCAAAACAATTAAAAAAACATTTTTTGAACGTTTTTCAAAATGTTTAACAAATATCTCACAAATATTTCAGATGTAATGTTTTCGTAATATCGTAATAATGTTTCAAAGAAGAAAAGAAACGTTTATCCAACATCTTTTAAATGTTATATATATGATATTAAAAAAAAACATTTTAAAAATTTTGTTAAAATATTGTAGTCTTTACATTTAAAACGTGTAACAAATGTCACAAGAATACGTTTTAAATACGTTTTTATAAAAACGATTAAAATAACATTTTTTGAACGTTTTTCAAAATGTTTAAAAAGATCTTACAAACATTCCACATTTTATGTTTTCTTTATATCGCAAGGAAACATTTTCCCCACATCTTTTTAATGCTATACAAACGAAATAAAAAGAACATTTTAAAGATATTTTTAAAATATTGTAATACTTAAACATTGTACAGAAGTCATAAAATTTATTTTCAAATATGTTTAAACATAGGCCTACTATCATTTAACCATTTAAACAAATGATAATTAAAGTAATAAAGTCAATAATAAAAACATAACATTAATAGCGGTTCCCACCAAACATACGTACGAAGGTGAAAACAAATAAACAATTTTTTTTGTCCATTGACGTAGTGTACACTTTGATATCTTCACCCCCTCCCGAATCGGCAGTATTTTTCCTGCCCCCAAGCTTTGTTTTTATCAACTTTTACGTATGAAACGACTAAAATTAACATGCAACATTTCTCAGTGAAATAATCGATTTTTCGTAACCCGGATATATAGACTTCTACAGGGGCGGATCCAGTAAAGGGGCCAAATCTCGAGTAAATATTTAGCGGCGAATCAGGGGTAGGGAGGGAAGGAGCACTTTTAAAATCTTTTGGGCTCAACGGGGAGGGAGGAGAGGGCACTACTTTTTCTTCTCAACATCTCCCCTGCTTATTAGCCGACTGGCTAATTCGCCGCTATATATTTTTCAAGATAAGGACCCCCTTCCCTTTGCAGGCGGCTGGCTAATTCACCGCTAAATATTTTCTCAAGATTTGGCCCCCCCCCTTTGCGGCCGCCTGGATCTGCCCCTGTCAGTGGCGGATCCAGGGGCCCCTAGAAAAAAACAAGTAAAAACACCTTTTTTTGTAAAAAAAGAAGAAGATTGCCCCTCCCTTGCGCTCAAGGGGGCGAGGCAAACAAAAAATTGTGCTCACCCCCCACTTAGCGAAAAATCAAAAATCGACCAGCACTTTTTTTTTCAATTTTCAAACCCCACTGAGCGGAAAATCGGCAGGCACGGTTTTCAAATTTTCGCACGAAGTGGGCCCCTTTCGGCCCTCCTTGCCGCCGGCTGGATCCGCCCCTGGCCCCTGTAGGAGGCTATATATCGAGGTTAGTTTATTTCACTAAGAAATGTTGCGTGTTTTAGTCGTTTCATTCGTATAAGTCAATAAAAACAAAGCTGGGGGGCTGAAAAATCCTGCGGAATTGGTGGGGTGAAGAATGTCTGAAGAATGCCAGGGAGCGGCCAATTTTCATTTTTGTTTAAAAAGGTAAAATTAATGTTACCATCTCTTTTTTTACCTGTTTTTGGGGCCAGGGTGGGGCCGGGCCCATCGCCCCCCCTGTGGTCCGCGCCCGGCCTCCTACTCAACCTCTATCCTGCAAAACAATTGTCGTTTTTGAGATATTCAATTCATGGCTATATTTCTGGCATTTTTAATATTTATATTTTTGTTCTCTTTTCTTTAACAATTTTCATATTGTGTAATTTCTTTCAGTTTCTTTAATACTTCTACATAGTCTTGATGGGTTTTTTTGCGGGGAGGGGTGGTCAGTCATTTATTGCATGTTTATTTCCGATCTGCATCTTTAATATAATCATCTTCATAATAGGAATTTGAGCTAGCACTCGATATTACGATCGTGTGTCACTGTATTTCTTTGAGTTCTTGGAGGGGTCAGAAAGTTCGCAAAATATGACAATAAAGAAAACATGATAAACTACACTCTTATAGAGACGGCCCCTTCAAAACAATTCGACCAAAAACTGTTCAAAAACCAATTTTTAGCCAGCTAGGGAATAATGTTTCGATGGTTGCCCAATCACCATTACGTCGTTAATATGTTGTTTATTTTGAGAACATTCAGTCGCGTATTTAAAAGAATTTCCAAAGATTAATATTGATTTATGTCTTTTCGTGTTAATATACCAATAGGTTCAAAGATCGGATTCGGACAATTTACTGGCCCTCCTCAGACCTCAACTCTCCCTATAAATATAATTATATTGTAGAATTAAGATTTTTTTTAAATTTGTCTACTTTAATTTGAATATTTGAAGTAAAAAAGTATCTAATTAGCAAAAGAATTAATAAAATACTCTATTGCTTTAATGACCTTGAACTGATCCAATAAGATGGAATTGTAACAATTTGTTTGTCTAATTCTCCAAGAGTTTTATATCACAACAAATGACAGCTATAGAAAGGAAGCTGTAACTCAAATACAAAAGTCTATACCGAGTCCTTCCAGACAATAAAACAACATCAGGAATAGTTACACGAATGAGAGGCAATTAAGTTAGTATACTTGGTAACAAAACTGACACATTCGATAACAAATGGATAAATTTTGAGAGGATTTTGATCGTTTAATGATATTATATTGAATTTCCCACATCATTTTCAGTCATGATGTTGCATTGTTGTTGTTGTTTAAAAAAAAAATCTATGTTCTGTAGATCAGTACAGCTAGCTATCCCTGATAGCAGAGCGACGTCTTAAAGACGTCATATTTACGTCTTGTACTACGTCTTTAAGACGACATAACATGACGTAAAAAAGACGTAAACTTGCACCCGCGTACGTCGTCTTCAGGACGACATATTTTGACGTGATTTTTACGCCTTATTCGTCAAAGAAAGACGCCTTTAAGACGTCAACTTGTACCATAGGAAGACGCCGTATGGACGCCATATTTACGCCATATTTACGCCTTACTAGTCAAAGAAAGACGCCTTTAAGACGTCAACTTGTACCATAGGAAGACGCCATATGGACGTCATATTTACGCCTTTAGTTAAAGAAAGACGCCTTTAAGACGACATAACTTTACGTCAAAAGACGTAAACTTGCACCCGTACGCCGTCGTGAGGACGTCATATTTTGACGTGATTTTTACGCCTTATTAGTTAAAGATAGACGCCTTTAAGACGTCAACTTGTACCATAGGAAGACGTCATATGGACGTCATATTTACGCCTTTTAGTTAACGAAAGACGCCTTTAAGACGACATAACTTTACGTCAAAAGACGTAAACTTGCACCCGCATACGCCGTCGTGAGGACGTCATATTTTGACGTGATTTTTACGCCTTATTAGTTAAAGAAAGACGCCTTCAAGACGTCAATTTTACCCAAGAAAGACGTCTTACAGACTTCGTGTATACATTGTATGGACATCAAATTTTGACGTGATATTTACATCTTATTGATAAAGAATAGACGCCTTCAAGACGGTAACTTGTATCAAAGGAAGACGTCGTACTGACGTCATATATTAATGTGATTTTTACGTCTTACTGGTAAAAAAAGACGTCTTTAAGACGTTAAATTGTAAAAAAGGAAGTCGTCATACAGATGTCATATATTTATGTAGTTTTTACATCTTTTAAGTAAAAAATTACGTCTTAAAAGCATAAACTTGTATCACTAGTTTACATTGTACGGACTTGAATCTTTACACAATTTGTCCATCCTATTGGTTAAAAAGGACATCTTCAAGACGTAAATTTGTAGCAACGGAAGACATAAGGACACCAATTCGATGTACTTTTTATCCTTACATGAGCTTTACGCCTTTTTGTCCTCTAAATGACATCTATATGACCACCTGATCAAGGAAGAAAGTGTACAAATCACTCATTCTGAGCAATCACACGGTACAATCAAAGCAACAAATATTGCATCACATACGGTAATATATACATGCCAGACAGAAAGTAATTTTCATATTTTTAATGTACATGTAAATGGTGTGAAGAAGGATAACACAAAACTATAAAATACTTATTTCTATACCTTCTTTTTCTAACTTGCCTTCTATACGTACAGTGTCTTTCCATCCCCATCCTAATCTCATAATTGATTTTAATAAAGTTAACAGGCCATCACAAAGATATCTGTTTTGTCATAAAATGTGCTACTTTTTAAAGATAAACATTACAATTAAAGAACGGTTTTCATTTGCTTTCAAATTAAATTCACTTATCAGTACAAGAAACCATGACATATTATATTGCATAATTGGTTAAACTTATAAGTCTTGCGGTTGTGAGAAGCAGGTTAGCAGCATAGAGACTAGGTAAAGCTATACTGATACCCGCAGTTTTTTAGTAGATAAGCAAACATCACACTGGGGAAGCTCCTCACATTCAGCAAAACAGAATAGTGGAAAGCAGGGCATTCATCAGCATAGCTCTACCTCGTCTCCATGCTGCAAACCCGCTCCTCACAACCACAAGACTGTAATGCAGATAAAGAGTATCAGATAAAACAAAAGGTTGTTGGAAACAAGTCTTACCAGAGAGTCAAGACAAATGGCTATATGTCAACAGAAGTAATTGCATTATTAGCAGCACATAATACATCAAGTAAACACAGATGCTCATTCAATATAGAATTTCTGAGCGTGAAAGATAAATTCTTGTTACATACAAGGGGAATCTCTAAGTTTATGGCAATAATTCATATTCACAGTTTTAAAAGGCACATGCAAATGAAGTATAAAACTATACAATCTATATCACACATAAGAGAAAATGGCACAAATGATAAACACATGGCTTAGCTTAGTTATCTCTTACACTCAAAAGAAACAAGTTGGCAGCAAGGAAAACAGGGAGAGCTATGCTGATACCTGCAGAGTTTTCTGATGATGGTTGCTTGCCCGTTGAAACCACGATGTTCGCATTTGGCGATACAGCATATTGGAAAACTGTGCAGAAATTAGCTCAACTGTACCTATTCTCTGTGCTAGAAACCTGCTTCTTACGGGCACATGACTTAAATATAAGAAAAGGCATTACTGGCAGTGGCAACTTTCATTCTTATAAATATCATCAAAGATTTTGTTTGCGAATACAGAAGCTGAAGTATAAAAACACAATTTTGATCAGATTAAACATTCCTGCCAGTACGACTGGCTCAATTGGGCAATTCCAAGGTGACTGTGCAATAATGATGCAGAAGATATTTCCAACTTTAAGATAAAATAGCAAGCATGATGAAACAGTTTAGCACAAACAGATATATTCCATTGCTTATGTCACAACATTCATTTGGCAAGTTTGAAACTCCTGGGGTATTTTCACAAAGAATTAAAATTTAACTTAGATTCAATATAGGTAAGCCGTATTGTGCTTTCAAAATCACAGGTACAATCCAACAATTTTATACTTTTAACTACCAAAAATTCTCAAACCACAAAGATATTTATGGTTTTCTTAGAAGGCGCCACAGTGTGACACCCTTTAAAGACACATAGAAGTCAGCTCTCATGGGGAATTCGACACCGGTCGGGTGTTTACCCAATAACAGGTGTTGTCAATCACCAGGGTTAGCCTTCAGTTTTATGACCATTCGACCTTATGTAATGCTTTGCTTTTCCTCACCCGATCCGAAGGGATCCGGCTAGACTCTCCGAGAGATTAGGAGGTAATTCTTGACTGGCCTACGGGTTTGCTGTGTGCAGATTTGTACTCCCATTAATGTTATTTCCACCAAGTCTGGTGTCAGCGAATTATGGCCTTCTGCACATGGAAACTGACGATCCACTCACTTTAACAGTTGATTCTCCCAATAAATTTTTGAATTTTCCCCAACCGTTTTCCATCGTTCGCTCGTACGAAGAATATCAAGGAGTACATCATGATAGGAAGATCCTTATTTATCCAACTGATTGTCTCATCATCGAGCTCCCGAAGTCCAGAAGCACCGTGAGGGGATTTGTAGATAGGACAAGCATCGATGACATGATCCATAGTTTGGATCTCTCCACAGGCACAGTTTGGCGATGGATCAGCTCCAATTTTATGCAGGAAGTATTGTGTACGGCCAACTCCAATTCTGACCCAGCTTTTCTTGAGAGGTCGCTGCCACTTGGTTTGCACAGGGCTCTGGGATGAATTCCTTCAAGTTGGTAGTAGACGAATTCCACTGGTCTGACCAGCGTTTTGCTTTCCAGGTGGGTAAGGTGGAGGGGGGCTTCTCAAACGGCAGCTCAGCAGCCTGTGTTGCAAAGTGTCTTCTAGGGAGACGCTGTCCTTCAAAGGCAGAGGGGCAGGAACAAGGCATTTATCTCTGTCATGCTTTTGGGCAAGCTTAGTGTACTGCGCATCTCGTCTGAGCTGAAAATAAGATATAAAACAGGCCTTTAAAAACTTTCAACACTTAAATGTTTGGAAAAGGTATATAGAGCCAATTCTTTGCTTTGTGATGATTTACATTCACCTAAAATTAAATTAAATTATAATAATATAATTGGGAGAATTAAGGAATTGACCACATCAGTTTTTCCCAATTGTTATCATTAATAATGGTCTTTTTCACTCGAACTTTCATATTATCTTTAATTGTACATCTAACATTGAAGTCAATACCTTAGCACCATTATCTCTCATCTGAACAATGTAACTAAGTCCCTTTATGGCTCGTTCAGATATGATGCTGCAAAACATTCAAAACCGCAGAGTATTTTTAATGTTGACATAAAGTTCAATATGCTTTACATTTCTGTATATTATAAAACAAAGCTCACTGAATACGCAGTCCAAAACATACTTCACTTTACACATAAACCAAATCTGCATCATTTTTAAAATTTGTTGGCGGTTCACGTGCCGTACCTGAGCAAGTCTTAATTGCTTAAGAATGGAATCGATTTGTATTGCATTTACCTCACTCAATTTTTCTCTATTACCAACTTATATCATACACAGGTTTTAGGAACCGATACAAAGGGGTGGGGGTGAGCATGAGACAGAGCATATCAAGTGTACTACATAAGTATATGAAACAGGTCAACTTCATAAATAGTAATTACAAATATACGCAAAATACTGATTTTTTTACCCAAATCATTATGTCAGTTTGTAAACCCTGTAATTCGTTAAAATTGCAAGTGACATGATTCAGTTCTACAGCTTTGCCATTCAGGTTTGTGGCTACACCTCACCCCTCCCCATCCCCTCCCCAATCTCTCTCTCTATAATCAATGGAGGGAAAAATAACCTGAAATATTTCTTGCAGTTATGCTATCGGGTGAGTGTAGACATCATTTTGGAAATATTCCTCTTCAGCTTGGACTCACGGTTTAGCTTTTGGGTGGAATCTCCTGTATTATGCACTGCTTTCAGATCCCGGGACATAGGCGCAAAGAATTCTAATGGATGAAGAAAGCAAAAAGAAAGGAATACAATTAAGAAAAAACTGTTATATATTTTAAAACTGAAATGTAAACAATTAATTAAATAATGAATTCTGCCAGAAAATTACTGCTTGGTAAGATTTATCAGAAATAATTTCTCATTGCTCACAAACATAATGTAAACACACCTTTGGATTTTAAACTTTGGTGGCAATGCAAAACGTGATTCAGGATTGTTTTTGTAAATTATCAATACAATTCTAGTTTGCTGATGAGGGTAGAATAAAAGCTCCTTGACCTATGCTGAAGGGGAAATAAAAATGTTTGAAACTCGCAAAATATGGTCGGTTATTGCAACATACCTGCAGGTTTTAGTGATCTGAAATTAATTGAATTATATATACCGGTATATATAGTCAAACCTGCTTTAGTGACCACCTGTCTACAAGGACCACATTTTTGTTTCCCTTGAAAATGGTTTCTCATTGAAACATGTACTAAAGGAACCTGTCTACAAAGACCACCTGTCTACAAAGACCACTTTTTGTGTTTCCCTTGGGCGGTCGCTATAGACAGGTTTGACTGTATATTTGAAACTACCGGTAAGGAAAAATACGCCTTTGAGTGAAATGATCAATTCTGTAGTGTCTAATTAGTCGGTGATCATGCACAATATGACAAAAATGTACAAAAATAATACAAGTACATGTACACATTTACCGATAATGGCTTCGACTTTTTCATGAGGCTGCTGATCCTTAAGGAACATCCAGAAGGCTGAGAGAAAGTAGCATTTTCTGCATGGTCTCACGTCAATCCAATCTATTGTGGCCACAATGTGCTTTGAATCCACTGCTTTGACGAAAGATGTTAAAAAGATGCCTACAATTAATGAGAAAATAAATAACGTTAAAACAAAATGAATGGTTGATAATGTATGCATGTGCAACACATGTATAGGCCTACTACAAACTTCTTTGTACAGCCTGTGGGGAAAGAATTTTGTTTACCATTTACGGGTGTAACCGATTATTTCCAGATAAAGGCTTGTGTTTACGGTAGCCTATAGGAACACACCATGAATTGATTAGAATTTATACCATTAAAACAATTTATGGTAACACAAATTTGTGCACGTCTTCAAAGGTGAAGTTTTTTCTGATACATTTGCTGTCTAAAGACTAAACTCTGTAGAAACGACTTGTTTAAGGTTATATGTATGTGACACAAGTCACAATGCTTTATTCCTCTGCGCATCGCACTCACAAAGCTCAATTTCCAGACATCTGGGCCCAGTCTTATAAAAATTGCAATTAATTCAAATCATTTAGCTGCGCAAATAACCAATTCTTTTTATTTTTAAAATAATAAAGCACTAAATTCTCAAAACTGACATTACTCACAGCAGATGTGAGGCAGGCGCACGGTAGGCGTACGGTATGCCATTGTATTGTGCAGCAGTTTGCCGTGAATCACGTGAGAAAGTGTATATTTTAAGCCTTCATTTTTAGGAAAAATAATCCAAAAAAAGATAAGAAAATTGACACGAAAGGGGTAAGAAACATAACTACTTTTAAATCATGACCATTATTTGAACAATTGATGAAGATTTAGTTGATTTTGGGTTATGTTTTAGTAGGGTATCTCCACGCCGTTAGGGTTAGGGTTTAAAAAAATGGATACGAAACTACACTAATAATAATAATTATATTTGCTTATATAGCGCCTAACACTTACTTTATCAGAAGTCTCTAAGTTACTTAGTAAGCGCTCTACAATAATGCAACATAATTACCCTGGCTTTAGCAGAGCAGCTGTCACGTGCTCTGCATTTCAAGGAATGAATTCCTACCAGGGCCCGTATTACAAAGAGTTGATATCAATCGTAACTTATTTGCGATTGATATCAATCGCAACCATGTACATAAGAGATAGGAGAATGCAAACTTGCGATTGATTGGAGGACTTACGATTGATTTGGATCAATCGTAACTCTTGTAAGACGGGGCCCAGGTCCCCATTTACTTCACCTGGGTGGAGTGTGGCAAATGTAGATCAATGTCTTGCCAAAGGACATTAGTGCCGCGGGACTCGAACCGCGGACCAGTTGTGATCGACAGTCCGGCGACGTGTCCACTCGACCACGACACCTCTACATCAATTACACTAGCGCCCAGAATTGTTTGCAGAGCAGACCCTATGGTCGGCTTCTGTTTCTAAGTCTAAAGAGAGGAGCCGACCCTACCCAAATCAGACTAATCAGAATATCTAGACCTAGTCAGATTTTATTGAAACTTTCATCAGTTTGCTTCTCTTATTTTTCTACTTTCTTTTAGTTTGAGAGTAGATCTAGTTGTATATTCAGGTTGGATTTCCCTTTAAAGTCATGTGTAGGCAAATGAATAAACTTTGCTTCAAATGATGCCCCAACCATGCATCCCATCAACAGGATCAAGATGTTACATAAAAATACATAGAAGGGAACAGCATGGACGTAGTACATACAGCACCAAGCTGCCTGCATTATGACACAATTATCAGTACACGGGACTACTTTTGTCAGCAGGTGTTGAAAGTCCGAGCTCACAATCATTAGACATACATATTAAACATGCATGTCAACTTTTCAGAACAGAAAACAGTAACTATAGATTTATGTACATTTTGTAAATAAATTAGGTAATTCTAAGACTTACCCATACTGTAGATTAGCAGGGGAACAGAGTACTGCACTGTACAATGGCAGCTGTATAACGGCCATTTACACTCCGATCAGCTCCCAATGCATACTATATATACAGTACATACACACATTGTAATGTATTGTGTAGGCCTACGGCCTTGAGTAGCCTTTTTCAAATAGCGAGATTAGAGCATGTTTAGTCTTGATCGATATTGCAGACCTTTGCATGTCAAGATGGTGCACAATCTGATAATGACTAATGATTGGGGCAAAGAAGTTCCCCATTTTCACCTCTGATAATTGCCCTATTTACTCAGTGACAAATGCTCATATTTGATCCTAATGGTTTCTTTTGGTTTCTACTGTTCTCTTTTTTTTTATAAAGACGTCAAATGACGTAATAACGTCGTCCATACAACAAAAATTAATGACAATTAATATTCTTCGAAAGACGTCATAATTACGTCGTCCATACGACAAAAAATTCATTGGAAAGAATAGCCTTTTAAAGACGTCATAATGACGTCAAATTAACGTCGTCAATACGACAAAGATTATATTGGAAAGAATACTCATTTAAAGACGCGTCATAATGATGTCGTAATAACGTCGTCCATACAACAAAAATTAATGACAAATAATAGTCTTCGCAAGCCGTCATAATTACGTCGTCTATACGACAAAAATTATATTAGCAAAAATAGTCTTTTAAAGACGTCAAAATGTTGTCGTAATGACGTCGTCAATATGACAAAAATTATCTTGGAAAAAGTAGTCATTTAAAGACGTCATAATGACTTCGTAACAACGTCGTCATTACGACATAAATTTTATTGGAAAAATAGTCTTTTAAAGACGTCATAATGTTGTCGTAATGACGTCGTCAATACGACAAAAATTATCTTGGAAAAATAGTCTTTAAAGTCGTCATAATGACGTCGTCAATACGACAAAAATTATCTTGGAAAAATTAATGTTTTAAAGACGTCATAATGACGTCGTAATGATGTCGTAAATACGACAAAAATTATCTTAGAAAAAGAGTCTTTTTAAGTCGTCATAATGACGTCGTCAATACGACAAAAATTATCTTGGAAAATATAGTCTTTTAAAGACGTCAAAATGTTGTCGTAATGACGTCGTCAATACGACAAAAATTATCTTGAAAAATAGTTTTTAAAGACGTCATAACGACGTCGTAATGACGTCGTCAATACGACACAAATTATATTGGAAAAATTAGTCTTTTAAAGACGTCATAATGACGTCGTAATGACGTCGTCAATGCGACAAAAATTATCTTGGAAAAAAGAGTCTTTTGAAGACGTCATAATGACGTCGTAATGACGTCGTCAATGCGACAAAAATTATCTTGGAAAAAATAGTCTTTTGAAGACGACATAATGACGTCGTTATGACGTCGTCCATACGACGTACGACGTGTTTACCACTTTACGACCAATTTATGACGTCTTTAAGACGTCAGTCTGCTATCAGGGATATAGTATTATTTCATATTATTATTATCAATATGCTACGGTTTCAGTAATCGCTTATTATGGTTGATATTAGTTATTTATATCTTATTCTGAAGTATCATATGATATTCATTTGTACATGTATTCAAATATGTTATTCAGAGATTGATTTTCAATAAAAAGGCCTGTCGGAGGGGGTCGGAGGGTCCAAAAATGGAAGAAGAAAAAGAAAGAAAAAACTGGAACTCAATTTGTGTTTGCTGCCATCTAGTGGTAGAGAGCGAAATATTTAATTTCAATTTCAAAATCCCGGCATGGCAAAAAAATACAAGTACTGTACAACTCTCAACGGCGCTATTCGAACGGCGCTTTTCAATCATTACTTTGCCATTTCGCCAGATTTGTCTTCTTTTCAAACCCACAGTATGGGGAAACGGGAAAAGGTTAGATTAACACCAGGAAAGAAGAATTTTGAGAGTTTTCCAGAGCAAGAATTTAACAAAATGAGAAAGGATCGAACCAGGCCAGGCCAGAATTCACCAAGTTATAGGCCTACATAGATCTAGCTCAGACTAGAGTCAGACAGTGGTCCCACACATTCACTCATGTGTGGGAAAATAGTCGGTCTGAAGAAAACGACATCTTTCCATTGCACTGGACTGCTAGCTGCTGGAGCTACTTTGAAGATCATCATTTTGTCAACTCAAGGATGTGAGTAATAAAGTTCTATACTAAATTTTTATAGTAAATGATCTTACTTTAATAAATTTTGATTTTGATTCATGAAAAAAATCCAAACCGATCGCATTTGAAATTGAATTTTGAAATTTGATGAAATCATGAAGATCGAAGACTAAATAGACTAGTATTAGTTAGCCTTAAGGGCTTGGTGATAGGCCTTATCGCAAATAGACTCACGCAAAGGACGATGGGATTGAAAAGGGAGCAAGAGCGCCGCAAACGTGTGATCGCGACCATGCGAACAATAGCAGCCGACACACAGTACGTACATCGCACGTTCGCCCATTCAGCTTTCAGCTTTCAGCTTTCAGTTTCACTTTTCAGCTTTCAGCGTTCAGTCTTACTTTTCAGCTCGTGATATTTTGTCTTGCAAACTCACTGATTACATTTATTCTACACGATGGGTGGTGGAGACAGATGTGCTGTCTATGGATGCAACAATGACCGAAGATATCCAGAAAGGTAAGATAGAGTTTTGATGTTTAGTTTACACTCGAGTTTTGTGATGACAAAGTGGAAGGCCCTAGAGTCTACAGTGGAGTGGAGAAGGGAATCGTGTCGGGACAGCTACGGCGTTGTTACTAACAACAACAGCCTCTTAACATTTTTGTCTGGAATGCGGAATTGAAGTTTTCTGCAAAAATAAGTTGAACGAACAATGAGAAAATTAGTTCAATTGACAAGTTAAAATCATAATATAGACAAATCTATGTAATGATTCAGATGATTATTGATTTATATTATAATTTTTGTCTTCTTTTTCTTCTCTCCACAGATATGTTGTGAAGGACCATGTTAACAACCTAAGGTTTCACAAGTGCACAGATCCCCGGAACTACGCCCAGTGGACCAGGCTACTCAACCGAGACATGTTCCAAGTAACTTCTTCCACGAGAATTTGCAGCAATCATTTTCAGCATGGACAACCCTACCCCGATAACAAGCACCCTTCATTGCACTTGAAAGGTTACGAGGCGCAGCCCAAGACTCCCAGCCGAGCTCCACCAAAGCTACGGGATGACAAGGAAAACGAACCACCGCAGCCAAGTCGTCGAGACAAGAAGTCCAAGTCCGTCGGAGTCCAGGTCAACCCCACTGATTTTGACATCACGCAGAGCAGCGAGGAGCACAACTATGCCAACAGCAACACTTCTCCGCAAGTCTTCGCAAGCTTATGTCAACGACATTGAGACTCAGCTGCACGAAGCCACATCGAAATGCGAGGTGTTAAAACAGACTGTGAATGACCTAGCGGCAAAAGTCACCTCACTGGAAAAAACTCTTGGTGCCAAAAAGAGGTTCGAATCGAGGACATTTCGTCATCTGATGATCTAATCAAATTCTACACTGGAATCCCCACGTATCAGCAATATAAATGGCTTATGGAGCAGGTGCATCCTCGTGCCGTCACACTGCACTACTTCAAAGGAAAGTCATCACTTGATGATAAAAACTACCAAGTGCTGAACCACCAGAAACCAGGAAAAAAGCGATCGCAGTCCCTCGAAGATGAACTACTAATGACTTTGATGAAGCTTCGTCTCAATCTCCGAGAAGAAGATCTCGCATTCCGGTTTGGAGTAAGCCAAAGCACCGTTTCACTAGTGCTTTCAACCTGGATTCCTTTCCTGAGCAAGGAGCTTGAAAGTTTCATCCTTTGGCCAAGTCAAGAGGACACTCACAAGTACTACCCGAATTGCTTCAACAAATTTCATGGAACTGTACGATGTATCATTGACTGCACAGAGATTCAGATCGACAGACCGACACTGGCAGGCTCACATTCCCAGGTGTACAGCCAGTACAAAGCACGGCCAACGTTGAAGTGTCTCGTTGGAATAACACCAGGTGGGACCGTCTCATTTGTGTCAAAGCCAGCAGGGGGTAACACGTCAGACAAGAAGTTGGTAAAATGTCAAACATCATAGACAAGTTCGAGAAAGGTGATACCATCATGGCCGATCGCGGATTCAACATCCAGGACCTCTTGTTGGAAAAACAAGTTAAAGTTGTTATTCCACCCTTCATGAGGACAACGAAGGCTACCAACCAGTTCACCGAGTCGGAGGATGTCCAGACAAAGACGGTTGCTAATGCTCGTATACACGTCGAACGTGCTATAGGGAGGATGAAGGAGTTTGGCATTCTTCAAGGTCCAATTCCCCTGACGATGATAGACCTGATGGAGTCTGCACTTGTGGTGTGCTCTGCAATCGTGAACATGCAGCCAATGCTGGTACCTCTGAACTCGTAATGTGAGGTTCACTTCAAATGGACAGTAAAGTCAGAAAACAGAAACCCAAAGGCTCTTTTAAGAGCCAACACATGACAATATTTGTGATATTTGCATCAAAGTGAAGACATTGAAATATATGTATGTGCACCTAAATTTCTTGTGTGTCTTTTTATTTAGATTTGTGATTTGCAGAAATTGAAAAAGATAAGAGAATAAAAGTCATTTACATGAGGGCGAACGTGTGAAGAATGAGAAAGGAGAGCTGGCAAAATAAAAAAAGAATAGAAGAAAAAAAGGCTACATTACGAGCAGTATGAGATGGAGAATAAAAATGTGAAAGAGAATGTGATTGTGTTTTATAGAGATAAACTGTTGTATAATCAATGAATAATATAAGGCCTGAAAAAAAAAGATGTTGTATTTGCCCTTAAGATTCCAAAATATGTGTCGGTCGGTCGGAAATCTTTTTTTTTTTTTACTTTAAAAAAAAAACTCTTTGGCTGATATTTCTCAGTTTTAAATACTTAAATACATTTTTTTCTTCTAAAAAAAACATTAATTTTTTTTTTTTTTTTTAAAGCCGTTCATTGATTTCAATTTTCTTTGGTCGGTTACAAAGGGCAATACAACATCTTCTTTTTGGGGGTCCTAATTGAGATACCCAGCTAGCAATGTAGTAACCAAAGTGGATGAGGGGGGTTTGGTCGGTGGGATGTGGCATTCCCATAAGTTTTCTTGGCACATGCATCTCTTCCTCCTCTCCTCTATACTTTTCTCAACACGTACATCTCTTCCTCCTATCTCTTCTATACTTTTCCCAACAAGTACATCTCTTCCTCCTATCTTCTATACTTTTCTCAACAAGTACATCTCTTCCTCCTATCTTCTATACTTTTCCCAACAAGTACATCTCTTCCTCCTATCTTCTATACTTTTCTCAACACGTACATCTCTTCCTCCTATCTCTTCTATACTTTTCTCAACAAGTACATCTCTTCCTCCTATCTTCTATACTTTTCTCAACAAGTACATCTCTTCCTCCTATCTTCTATACTTTTCTCAACACGTACATCTCTTCCTCCTGTCTTCTATACTTTTCTCAACAAGTACATCTCTTCCTCCTATCTTCTATACTTTTCTCAACAAGTACATCTCTTCCTCCTATCTTCTGTACTTTTCTCAACACGTACATCTCTTCCTCCTCTCCTCTATACTTTTCCCAACAAGTACATCTCTTCCTCCTATCTTCTATACTTTTCCCAACAAGTACATCTCTTCCTCCTATCTTCTATACTTTTCTCAACAAGTACATCTCTTCCTCCTATCTTCTATACTTTTCCCAACAAGTACATCTCTTCCTCCTATCTTCTATACTTTTCTCAACAAGTACATCTCTTCCTCCTATCTTCTATACTTTTCTCAACACGTACATCTCTTCCTCCTATCTTCTATACTTTTCTTAACACGTACATCTCTTCCTCCTATCTTCTATACTTTTCTCAACACGTACATCTCTTCCTCCTATCTCTTCTATACTTTTCTCAACAAGTACATCTCTTCCTCCTATCTTCTATACTTTTCTCAACAAGTACATCTCTTCCCTCTCTCTACTATTCATTACTAAACAAGTTGTATATCTGAATCAATTTTATTTTCTGAATCGTCACTCATTGCGATAGTTTTAATACATTTTGGAATCAAGATATTTCTCTCTTTTTATCTCTTTCATAAATTACAAAACTTTCCATACCTAACAAAAATGAATAGATACAAGGCCATGAAAGATAGTTGTCTTAAATTGAACATTTACTTTCTTTCTCATACATATACATTATGAAAAGAAATCAGTATCATGTACACAAATTTACAGATCATAAAAATAAGGACATGTTTATGCTTCATACATGTACAAGATAACAAACTTCCAATTCATCTTGAAAGTGGAGATTTAAATTATGAATACTGTTGATTTCTGAGACTACCTTTCTTAAATATCAATAATTTCTCCCAATTCATTTTCGGAAAGATATTTGGCATTAGTAAGATGTGGAAATTCTTCAAATGTAGATTTAACATCAGAATTCAAATAGACAACCTTTTGTTGCGCAAGTTTAAAGACTCCTCTACACATTTTTAGTTTTGAAGAACGGGCTAAATTTCCATCAAATGAGGAAGTACAGTTTTAGCTGGCAATAAACAACAATGGGTTTGCATGGCACCTCAGATCTAAACAAGTGTTTAATTTCATGAACAGTATTCAATGAAACATGAGAAGGTATCAAACTTGACGGGTCCGTTTACATGCCTTCAGTTTTGAGGAACACGTGTTGCATTTCCATGATGACTTCCTCCGCCTCAGGAACGGCTCTTCTCCATGGATTCCAACACAAAAGTAGTGGAACCATCTGTCGCATGAGTCACACCCAATACTGTTTTTGTCCTCATCGTGTGGTGACTCCTCACATTCGTCATTACAAATGCCACATGGAAAGTTGGCCTCCTTGATTGTTCGAGCTGGTGCATCAAGCTTCTCCAACATTGATTTCATTGTTTTTTGCACTGAATTGTTAATCACAATGTCCTTGACTCGGCCGCTAGCAAATTCCGACACAATCCCTTTGTGAAAGAATGTGTGGATCTTGGGTAGGATGTTCTCCATGTACTGATCATCGAGCAAGATTCTCTCCACGTGTAGATTGTTGACCTTAGCAATTGTCCTTACCACAAAGTCACACCACTTTTTTCCAGACACCCACAGCTGCAATTGTACCTGGGCGAAGTAGGGATGACGTCGATTGAGATGGTTGGTTCCATTTTCGCTCACAAGGCAGCTTCCCTTCTGTGTCACATACTCAGTTATTGTGGATCTTCGCTGTGTGTATGGATTTTTGACTTCTAGTAGCCCTTCGCCACAATATCTACAAGTGACGATAGCATCAGGAGAGGCAGCAATGTATGGAAATTTGGTACTTATCCATAAGCCTGTATCCTCACACTTTGTATTGGAGTTCTTGCATTTGAGTCGATGGTAAGCAGTGTACTGTTTGACAGCTACCTTTTCCTGGCTCTTTCCCCATTGAAGGGCTGAAGACGATGCTGATCCATAATATCCCATCACTCGTGCAACTTGGGAGTGGCCATGGATAGTACCATTTCTCACAGCTGCTGCACAGTCCCCAGCAACACTAGCAGTTATGCGACCAACTCTGTGTTTCTTCCAAAGATTCGATTTCGCCTGTTGTTTTGTTTCTCTTATGATGACCTGTTGCTGGTGGGTACTTATTTCCATAAGCTGGATGTCTGAAAGATCTTGAAGAGCCTCTGCCACAGTCAAAGGGAAATCACAAGAGACTACCTCTTCGTATCTGTCGACCTCTGAAATGTTCGGCGTTGATTGTAGTTCATTGGGCTCCCGCTTGGTGTACGCTAACAAACCACAGTTCCCGTTTGTGATGGAGGCGAGCCAGTCTAGGTCGAAATCATTGATATTTCGCCTGGCACGATGGCAATGGAGTCTAGGGTCAAAGTTCGAACGATAAGGTCTACTATTGTCTAACTCTTGATGCATAACATCCTCTTTCATTGCCACAACTTTAATGTTCTCAGCAAATTGAGGTTGATGGAGAGCCTCTTTCATCCTCTTTTTTGGCGGAAGGCCCCAGGCTTTAGGCTGTGACGTGCAGGATGCGTTGCGACCTTCCTCCACTACTTCTGCTACAGCAAACAGGAGAGCCGCAATGTGCTTGCAGGTGGCCTGTACACTGTGAGAGAAAAAAAATGAAAAGAGAAAAGAATTACTTACAAAGAATATTTTCTCTACCCATCCCTTTTATTGTCATGAAGTCACAAAAACTTGTTACGAAAATTAATTAATTATTTAAAAAATGTTAAATGTATAAATGATGGAAGCATTGGGTAAATTTGAGGCAAAATCTAGGGTTTGGTTTAGGGTTAGAATGAAAATGAAAATTAGCTAAGAAAAGAAACTTCAATATTTGGATCAAGATTCATGCATCTGTGAGTCTAGTCAACGTCAACTTTTGTGGTGATTTATTCTTAAGTTATATCTACATTTTATGTAACTGCATTTTTTAACAGCTTACCCTACGCAACAGTTGCATTCAGCTGTGCAGATTCTTCCGTCTCTTTCAGCAGTACTAGCCATGTCGAGTATGCCGACTCAGAAAGCTTGACCTGAGGAACGACCTATAAATTGTGAAATAATAGGAATGAAGAAAGAACATAATAATAATGATGGCATGAGTCATTACTTCTTCCGAATATGAACTGGTTCATAACTTAATACATAGTCATACTGTGATTTACTAAGCTGTATTTCTCTTTTACCAATTTCATCATTTAAATTTTATTTTTAAATATGAATCTATTCTAGACCTCTACATGTAGGTCTATTAAAATAATATCACTGATATATACCTTTCCTCGCACGAAGCAGTAGCAAATCTTTGGGTTGATGCCATGATATTGTACTGACTGTACATGACCAGACATGTAAAGACCTTTGCCCAGCGCAAGAGTTCTCCTCCCTTCTGTTTTTACCAGTCCAATTCTGCGGTTTCCTTTGCAAAGAAACAAATAAAAATAATTCCTATATGAATAGACTAACAGTAACATGAGTAGACTAGAACCTAACAAATTAGTCTATGACAGTTTAAAATATTATGCCCATGAATTGATGATGATCAGATTCAGAAATGAGACGTGATGCTCCCACATTAGTCCAAGATTCGAATCTTATCATAGATTTCATATTTATACTTCAGTTAAATACATATTTTTAAAACCATTTAGGTCTATCCTTTATTGAACCTTTTGATGTTTAAAAAAACACAACTCACCAGCTTTGATGAAACTGTCAATGTGGTCACGGGATGTGTCAGGCAGATTGGTAGGACCATCTTCCCAACCGTCTGTAAGTGTCTCTGGTCTTGGAAGTCGTATTAAACCATCATCAAGTATCAACTTTTCCTGCTGACACTTTAAAATCTCTTGCTCAGCTTTCTGATCAGAAGGCTTTACCTGCAAATCAAGCTTTTCTGCCCAGTAGGCTTTTTCAGCAAGTTCAGCGTGTTTTTCATCATTGACTGGTACGCGCCTATCCCTCAAAAACTTCTTCAGTTCAGTGGCTGAAAGCTGTAAAAACCTACGAGCTCCATCCGCCATTATTGCAGTGAAGTACCACAAAACAAAGATTAGTTCTGTAGCTCTGGGTATGAGTATCAAATCGGTTACAAACTGCGGCTGAAAGAGCAGTAAATTTGATTAAAAATAGCTTGGACTTTGAGTAGTACTACACTAAACGTATGGCATTGTATGGCTTCCTGAAAGCGGGGATCGTGTTTGCTCCCTTTTCTATCCCAGAAGCCTTTGCGCGAAGAGCGCCCGCCAGCGACAAAGGCTATTTGCGATAAGGCCTATAATGTGAAATATTGATATTGATATCACCAAGCCTTAACTGGCTCCCATAGACCCGTGCGGAGAGGCATGTCAACAACCCCTAAAATGCGTCCGAAATCACCCCTTCCCACGCCCGACCGATATTGGACAGTGGCCTCGATGAATTTTATGCCACTTCTACATCTAATTGCCTACGAAAATTAAAAATCACATTTAAATTTAAGGAAATATTAGCAAATATCTTACCAGAGAGGTTTCTCTTCACGTGTAAGCGTGAGAAATTCGCTTGCATATGAATAACATTGACCTCTGACTCGTGTTGGTTGGACTTCCGTAAAAGTGCTGCTCCGTAACATGTGCTGTATAGTGTTATACAGCACATGTTACGGGAGCAGCACTTTTATATGGGGATTGACCTCTAGCGCTGCATGCATACGTCACGTGCTGAGCTGACAGGCATCAATTTAGTACACACGTTGTGTGCTAAAATCCTTCCCATACTCCATAGAGATTGCACGCAGCCCTATGCAAGTCTGTGCATTGCACGATCTTGCAAAATTGGTCAATGTGTTTATTACCAAATCGAGATTCAAACCTTTATCCTTTGTGATCCTGAAGACTGAAGTAGGGTGTCTGAACGAATTTTCAAGTTTCCCTTTTGGTTTGTTTTTCACCATTATCAGGGTGTCTGAAGTTGATTTTTTAATTTTCCCTTTTGGATCGTTTTTCACCATTGTTCAATAATTTAAAAAATCATTCATTCAGAATAATACATTTCAAATTTCAAGACTCACCGATGTTTCTATCAAAAGATAAGCCCCCTCAAATAAAGAAATATTCATGCTATTTTTGTCAGCATCGACGAAAAAGACTTACACGCAGAGTTATGTTGTTTTGCTAAATTTAGCAAAACAGCTGGATTGCGCAATATGAAGCGTACGCGTGTTGCTTAGCTGCATGCGCAACTCGAGCGCGAATGGCAATCCATTGTCTTCAATGGGCATCCACTTCCAGGTCTCTTTGCCAATACACACGCGGTCCGATGCATATTCATGTGCAGATTTTACGCGCTATCACCATGCGTTCGGCCTGTGCGGAGCCACGCCTCCCTACTTAGCTGATCTGAAAAATGGGAGGAAGGGTATTTTCAAACTGTAATTGTTTGTGATCCCTGGGGGCTAGCGAAAAATAAGCGTATGGATATATTCCTTACGACTAGGACTACTTATCGCCAGGGCGACATATCTCAAAAGTGGCAAATTTCGAGCTAGCCAGGAAACAATGTTTAAATAGCTGTTTTGACCAAGATATTTTTAGAATTTCGAGATAACGCCCCTTTGGAAATATGGGGATTAATCTGCTCTTTCATATGACACCTCATTTATTGAGTATCACCTTCAGGATCACAAAGAATAAAGGTTTGAATCTCGCTTTTGAAAAAAAAAACTTTGACCAATTTTGCATGATCGTGCAATGCACGTAGACTAACCCTGTAAGTTGGGGCTTTGATCGGATCGGAAGATCGGAGCGACACCCTCGCACCTTTGATCGGTATCTGCGAAAAATATTGGCAAAAAAAATCGGCAGATTTTATTTATTTATTTATTTTTATTTTTTAATGCCGAAAATTTTCAAGTTTTGGGCTATCAAATGCTTTTAAAAAATGCATAGCTGGGATTATTTTGTCATTTAGAGTTGTTGTAGACCATGTTTATTGATACTAAGTGCCTTTTCATGACTTTGAAATTGATAAAATAGAGGCAAAACATGCGAGCCGCCATCTTGGATTTTAATGACAATGGACAAAAAATGCGTGCCTACATTATAATCCAAGATGGCGGCTCGCATGTTTTGCCTGTTTTCTTAGACCAATACTATTCATTTCAAAGTCATGAAAAGGCACTAAAATGACTAAATATCAACAAACATGGTCCACAACAACTCCAAATGACAAAATAATCCCAGCTATGCATTTTTTAAAAGCATTTGATAGCCCTTAACTTGAAAATTTTCGGAATTTAATTTTCCGATCTCCCATGATCGGCCGATGATCGGCCCCCGATCCGATGATCGGTTACAGGGTTAACGTAGACTGCATAGGGATGCGTGCAATCTCTATGGGAAGAAGTTTAGCACTTAACATCGGGTGCGGGATCAGACACCCTACCATTATGGTTGGATAATTGAAAAAATTATTCACTCAGAATAATACATTTCTAATTTGAAGACTCATCGATGTTTCTATCCAAGGATACAGTCCCCCCCCCAAAAAAAAAAATTACAGAAATATTCATAATTTTTTGTCAGAATCAACGAAAAGACGTACACGCAGAGTTATTTTGTTTTGCTACAGTAATTATAGCTAAACAGCTGCATTGTGCAATATGCAAGCGTATGCGTGTTGCTTAGCTGCATGCGTAACTTGAGCGATCGCAAGCCTCTCCTCCGGTGTCTTCCGTGTGCACGTTCCACACGTGGTGACTGTCGCGGTCTGAATGCATATGCATGTGCAGATTTTACGCTGTCACCATGGGTTCGGGCAGAGCGGAGCTCACGCCTCCCTATTTAGCTGATCCAAAAAATAAGGGGAAGGGTATTTTCAAACTGTTATCACTTTTGATCCCTTGGAGCCAGCGAAAAAATAAGCACATGGATATTATCTAGCCCTGCATAAGCCTCGGGGGCTCACTTCAGGAGAGTGGCAAATATCGCAGCTACGATGGGAACAATGTTTAAATCGCTGTTTTGATCAAGATATTTTTATAATTCGGAAATGAGCCCCTTTGGGAATTATGGAGAAAAACCTGCTCTTTCATATGAGATCATTTATTGAGTATCACCTTAGGATCACGAGCGATAAAGGTTTGAATCTAAATTTGGTAATAATAAAAACATTGACCAATTTTGCATGAGCGCGCAATGCACATAGACTGCATATGGGTGTGTGCAATCTCTATGGGAAGGATTTTAGCACACAAAACCGAGTGCACGATCAGACACTCTAGTTAAAGGCATCGTTTAAAGGTATAGACCAGTTTTGGAAACGCCCCCCTCTCAAAAAATGAAATGGAAGCTCTCATTACCAATCATGTGAAAGAATATGACTAATACGTGATGATACAAATTTTGCCGGGAAACCTCCTACTAATTGATATATTTGGTAAATTATTATATCTATTGGGACCAAATAGATATCGCGCGTGTCGGCGGTGTCGCGTAGTCCCATATACATCTTTCTGTGTACAGTGCTTGTAACTTTACCAAGACTTGGCCAAATTTCTTATCATTTTGATGATTCCAGAACCTTGCAGTGCACACCAAGACTTATGCTAGATGTTTTCTGATCGATCGTTGATCGTTTTCTGATCGATTCCACAACGTTTCTTTCCCAATGCAATCGCATGACCAGAACTGGTCTTTATCTTTAACAATGTTAAATCTGAGATGCATGGCCCTACGTGTTATCAGTGTCTGTGATATGGTGTGTATAAATAATGAAGCCCTGAAAAAATTGCGCTCCAAAATGATCATGAAGCACCTCAAAAAAGTAACAATCTTTGAGTCATCGGTTTTACCATACTCATTTTCCCCAATAGACAGTAGTGTTATGAAAACCGTTAGGAAAACGCAAAATTTGATTTTGATTTCCAATTATAAATTTCTTGATAATCAGACAGGCGATCGGCTTGTAAAAGTCATGGGGTTCCTTACTGACCTAAAGGTTCATAATTATCATTGCAGCATGAGCTAAATCCAGGATTTTGTTTCAGAATCTGAGACAAAGTTACCCAATCCCTTTAAAGATACTATGTCCCTTTTGCAGCCAACATCAAATTCTGTAGAACTTTGCAGGAATTATGAATATGTCATGTATGTCCTATCTGTGAAATTTAAACGTTAGCAGTGTCCTAATATTCAAATTATGCAAGGAAACCCGTTTACTTGCTAGACTTCACTGTCAGACACTATTGAGTGACTGACTGGCTTTTTCATCTTTGGTAATAACATACATAAAATGAGCTGTAAAGGGTACATGAGCATTTGTCTACATCAATAACCCACTTCTTGTAATGGCCAAAATTAAACTGATTGAATCTTTGCGCAGCATAAAACGTACGACCATTCGGTACAATGGTCTGAAAAATCAGACTATTACTTACTGGCTCTATAGCTCCTAAGTCGATTCGACAACTAATAGTCGTTATTTTCCCACTTAAAGACATTTTCAAGCCCCCTTTTTTAGGGAAGTTCTAAATTAGTATTGTCTTTCAAATGCCGTTGGAATTTAACCTTTTCATTTTTGGCCTGCAAATGGGATATACACTGTAGTACCTTTAAGGCTTTACATTGGAGGTGAAAAATCAAACATGAATCTAATAAGAGTAATACTAGCCTTACGAGGCCTAAAAAAGTAAGAGAGAATGGGATTACTACTTTAGTTTTACTAGTTGAGTAGTTCACAGATCCTTCTCCCCTAGACCGAAAATTTCTGTCTCTTTCGTTCGTTAGCCTCTTATTTGGGTAGAGTCGGCTCCTCTCTTTAGAGACAGAAGCCAGCCATAGGGTCTCTCAGAGGGAACTGATGTATATAAGCCTAGGCCTAATTTTCAACTATAAATGCATCGGATATGAATCCGCTGAAATGACATTTTAGTCCAAAGTTGGGTGGCACTTTTGGTGGGACTTTCGTGACTTCGTCCCACCAACTTCTGTCAGGACTCAGGAGACCCTATGGCGGCTTCTGTCTCTAAAGAGAGGAGTGTGTGTGTGTAATTGGGTTTTTACAGACCTGTATCAATTAGATATGATTGTTAACGTCTGGGGACCGACTTTAACGTCACCATCCGAAAGACGTGACTCAGTTTCGAACCTGCGTCCTCAGCTGAATCAGTTTGTAACTTCCATTGTTAGCTGGATTACAGGCGCATGCCACAATGCCCGAGGCCGACCCTACTCAAAAAAGGCTAACGAGCGAAAGAAAGAAATTTTCAGTCTATTTCTTCCCTAACTCCAGGGAGCTCCGCGGCCAAAGGCCTCAGAGCTCCAGAGCCTGCATAGGAAAGCGATTCAAACAGTGGGTTGGGGCACATTTTTGAAATGTAAAGAAGTAGTAATTACAATTTTGACTTAAAATGTACAATGTTTTTCGACTCCTGGGCATCTGGACAACCACTTGAAATTATAATTTGAAGACGTCTTCGATAGGAAAAAGGGCGATTCCTCGTCCTAACCCAATTCATCCCATGCTGTATATCGTTGATTAAAATGGCGAAGAGAAAGTACACATGCTCGGTAGCGGCGCAGCAAATATGAATATTCACGTATCGGCGTTGCGAATATGCACGAGGTTGAGGTTAACTTTCACCACTCTTTTCTTTGAGTCATACTTATTCAGCAATTTCGGCGACGGCTCTATAGCATTGAATTGAATTGATAATGGTTTTATTGAGTAAAAGAATAACAATTCATCGCGGCCTAAACGGCGAATTGGGCAATGTTTTACAAATGTAAAATACAATATATAAAAACATTCATAGCAAATGACATCAAAATTAATGAACTGAGCGTGAATGAGTAAATTGTGTAAAATAATATTTAAACTATAAAATTCTAATTTCTTATTTGATGTCCCTAACTCTATATATATAACTATATATATAACTAACTATAATATATAAAAGGAGATAAAGAAAAGTGGAGTAGAACATGATAATGGTGTAGAGTAAAGAAAGAAAAGAAAAGAAGATGGTAAGATTGAGAAGAAGATGAAGAGGAAAAAGAAGAGGAAAAAGAAGAGAAGGAGGAAAAAGAAGAAGATTCAAGTAGGGATAGTAGGAGGATAGACGGAGGGTAGTGCGAATAGTAACAATATCATAAGGTATCAATATCCAACCATTACACATTATACAAACTACAAATGATAGAGGCGAAGTAATGTAGAAAAAAATACTTGTATATGGCAAATTGTATGAATGAACAATATACTCTAGGTAAAAGCTACTCAAAGTAAAAGGTTATACTGGTTTATCCAGATTATAAAAAGGGAATTATTAGAAGAAGTGATATTATAGAAGAAGAAGAAAGAGGGAAAAGTGGCTTGTTAAAACACGAATGAGAAGGAAGGAGAAGGGCAAGATGAAGGAGGAGGTGGAAAAGTAGAAGTGGTAGAGGAAGAGGAAGAGGAGACAACTGTGACATTGGCCATGGAAGATAATTTCAGTCATTTAAACAATTAAAAATAAATGGTCAAAGATTTTTAACTTCGATACAGAAGATGTAGTGTTTCTTTTATAATACAAAGATTAGACCCCAGTATAAATATTTAAAAAGTATATACAGGTGTGTATATAAAAAATATAAATGTATAAAATAATCCACATAAAAACTTGATTTCATTACATTGTGTGTATCATTTTAAATTGAAACCATAGTTTGCATTCAAGTATTGCACTTATAGGGTTTACACTGTACATCATAACTATGATATTGGTACCGGGTAATATTAAAACTAGAATTGTGGGTACGTATAAGTGATGGTATGGGGCTATTTTTCACTCTGTTTGATCGGCAACGTACACGTAGTTCAAGTAGTTTCATAGTATGTCTAAGAACTTTTTTTTTTAGTAATCTGTGGTAAGACGTTTTTTAACTTTGCAGGAATTATGAATATGTCATGTACAGTATGTCCTATCTGAAATTGACTTCCATTGCGAAACATTTGGTGGCGTCCAGTTTCATGTGGTTGGCCTCTGACCATGTGGCGAGGTCTGTGACGGCACTCTGTATGCTGGATGGTTCATCTCGAGTACGACATTCAACGAGCGTCATGTCGTCGGCGTATCTGTAGGCGTTGATGCCGGTCGGTGGCGCTGCGTCATTAATCATGGCTAGAAAGACAATGGGCCCTAAGCGAGTTCCCTGTGGTACTCCAGCCTGCAACATTGACCATTCAGATAAAACCGATCTGTAACGGGTACATTGTTGACGGGATTGCAAGAAACTCATGATCCATGGCACAATGCAGGGGCGAACTCCTAAGCTGATGAGTTTTGTTATGGCGATAGTATGGTCGATTCGGTCGAAGGCTTTAGAAAAGTCTGTCAACTATTGTTGATGAGGATTTTGGTTTGTCTGAATTAACACTTTGTGTAGAATGTTAATAATTCAGTGTGACGTTGACATGTTTTTGGTTTCCAAACTGCATCTGATCCAAATTGGGTTCTATGTCGTTAATTACCCATTTTGCGACGAAACCTTCTGTAATTTTGGCAAAATGATCTGTGAGTGATACAGGGCGGAGCTTCTCATTGGATGGTGGGTCCGACTTGGGGATGGGTACTACAATTGCTCTTTTCCATTCAGCAGGAACTACGTCTTGTTGAAAAGATGAGTTGATCACGTAAGTGAGGGAGTAGCAAGTTCATAACTAGAATTCTCGTATGATACGAGAGGAATGCGATCCGGGCCACATGCTGTATTTCGCTTTGGCCAGTGCCTTCTCTGTACCTCCCAAGGGTGGACTGTTGGACTTGGTTTGGGCGATGGCAAAAAGGCAGGTAGGCTGGAAGCGTTTAGTGGGTCTAAGTCTCATGAAATTGAAATGAAGTGCTCATTAATTGCGTTAGCAATCTCCTTGTCCTCTGAATCTAACCAAGGTAATGGCAATGGGACGCTGGTCCGCTTTCTACCTGTCATCACGCGAATCTCCGGTACCAGGCGGCAGGGTTGGTCTTATTCAGTCGCTGACTCGCTGTACACGCCTTGGGTAATATTCGATGATGCTTTGTTAATCATTTGTTTGATTTTATTACGTAGCGTTTCCAATCAGCATTATTATTATGTTGGTCATATATACGCTGCCGTTTGTGAATTAGATATTTTATTTTACCAGTTATCAATGGTTTATCTGTTTGGTGTAATTTCATTTTACGAGTTGGGAAGTGGACGTTGATGGCAGCATAGGGTTTTATAGAAGGCTTGACACTGCGCATTGGCGTCATGTGGCTCAATAACTTCTCTCCAATCACGTGAGCTCGCCCATCTACATAAAGAACAGATTGCACTGGCAGGCACCAGACGGTTTGTGCGTGTTTTTGTCAAATTTGGCATTGCTCTGTAATGTTTCGGCTGCCAGAGTAATGTTGCATGGTCAGATTGTCAAATCAGTGACAAAATGTTAACGTTGTCATAAAACTGACTAATGTTAGAAATGATTTTGTGCAGTGTGCGTGTGCCCCTTGTTGGCTGGTGCACGATTTGTTTGCACCGCTGGTCATACAGAAGAGGGTAACGTTGAGTTGATTAAAATCACCCATAACGATAAATCCTGCATTTGGGTGACTTGTAGTGAGAAGGCCCAGGGTTGATTGAATGTGGTCCATCAGACCATCAACCGTTCTGCGACTGCGTTATCTGGGTGCGGATAATATATCACGGCGCAGAATAAGCACGAGATAGATCGCGGAAGACGAGTTGGTCGAACTTGTATCCATGTAACCGAGGTCATCGGGAGCGGAAACATTGCTGGGTTGGGCGGGTAAATATCATGTTTCGCATACAGGGCTATGCCACCACCAAGCGATTGACTCTCGATTTAGTTACCAGCGCATATCCTGGTATGGAAACCAGTTGAGCTGGTAGGTCATGCTTATACCACGTCTCGGTAATTCCACAAATATCAGCATCATTTTCTAGGATAACATTAACTGTACATAGTTCGTCAAACTTATAATTCGCTGAGCGGGGATAGCATAGAAACACGGTGGGGAGATGTGGAATATTGTGTTTCCTGGTTGGAACAGTTCGGATTTTGATAAGGTTTTGGCGTTTGACTCCCGGGGTTGGTATAAGGGGGGTCTTCTCTCATCCTGGTTGATGATCGTGGGGATGGTATTGCGGTAATGTTTTTGTTTGCGCTTACCAGTTCGACATCCACGATGGGTAGGCCTATGGGGTTCGCGTCTTTGAATGCCAAGTACATGTAGCTTTATATTGTCAAATACAGGAAGTGAAAGGGTCACATTTACATTCGATGATAATCCAATGGTAGTAAGTTGTTCCGAACTACAGTAATGCTGAATGAGGGTATGGTACACATGGCGACTGTCGGAACCATATGTACGTGCGTTTTCACGCCCCGGGTTTAATTTGACATCTCCACAGCATATGAGTGAGAGAGAAAAAGTGGCACATGAGGGTAATATCGTATTGGTGCTTTTAAGAAGCCTCTGCGGAGGAAATACTTGCTGAGTTTCGGTTCAATATTGTGAAGGAGGCCATTTTGTCCATCAGCATTAATCCATAGAGAAACATACACAACGCATACAGTAGACTTGCACATACCCTGAACATAGCCATTGTCGGAGCTCGATGGTTATTGTACTATGTCCAAACTCTTTGACCCCAGTCTCCCCTTCTTTGTCCAGAAGAATGGTTCTATTCAGATTTATAGTCATTCAGCATGAAAAGTATGGGGTTAAAATGGCGTAATGTACAGTTGTCGCACAATGACTAAAAAACACAATTTGCCAGTAAATGTGTTTCTCCAGAAAAATATTCCTTAAAAGTTCTCTAGTAAGAGCACAAACATAT
This sequence comes from Mesocentrotus franciscanus, assembly GCA_037976565.1. NCBI lineage: Eukaryota > Metazoa > Echinodermata > Echinoidea > Camarodonta > Strongylocentrotidae > Mesocentrotus > Mesocentrotus franciscanus. The sequence continues at coordinate 22,074,021 of CP137686.1, read as the reverse complement.
CCCAGTCAGTTTGAAACACATTTCGAATCACCTGGGTCAAACAAAAATTCTGGTAAAAACCACGGAAATCGGGAGCGGTGAGGACTGACGGCTGCCGTTCAAGCGCACGTTCAGCATGAATATTCATATTTGCTGTGCTGCGCCGCTACCGCACATGCGAACTTTCTCTTCGCCATGTTGAATCAACGATATACAACATGGATAAATTGGTTTAGGACAAGGAATCACCTATATTTGCCTCTCATTTTTAAATATTAAACTTTAGGAGGAAAAAAATTCACAGTATCTTGGTTTAGCTTTTTTCACGCTACTGACATGCTGAAAACAAGGAACTCAACAAAATGCGTTTTGGGGGGCTTACCATAACTGGAATTGGGCTTTAAGAATTCTGATACCATCAAGAAATGGGATCAAATATTTAAGATGAATGACACACCACGGGTAGTCATAACAGCATCTATTGCATTGCTAATCAAATAGTGTGTAGTGAAGAATTCATGTACATGTACATATAATAATCATGAATAAGAAAAAGAATTGAAGCTGGAATGGAAAATGAGCACAGAACTTTACTTTAAGTATGGCTCTTTTTTATAGACCTATCTTAAAGGCCAAGTGCACCCTAACATCAAGCTTATTTGAATAGATCTATAGAGAAAATCAAACAAGCATAACACTGAAAATTTCATCAAAATAACATATAAAATAAGAAAGTTACAGCATTTTTAAGTTTTACAGTTTTATGCATAACGTGGTCGGTTTGCAAATGAGGAGCCGATGATGTCATATACCCACTATTCTATATACATGTACTGTATATGTATTTTATCAAATGAAATTTCAAATATTTCAATTTTTATAAAGAAGTTCTCAAGTGAATCACAATAAGTTACAATCATGATGATTTTACATGTTCCATGAGGAGAAAATCTATGTTTACATTATTGGAGCCAAAAATTTGAATATTTGACATTTTGTAGTGGGTGTGTGACATCATAGGTTGCATTTATCGACACAAATTTTTGCCTAGAATCAGCGTTTTCAAACGTCTTTCAGGCAAATTTTTAAGGCGATAAACGCAAAGCCTTTTTCAAATTTCCATTTTTAGATATGGGCATATTGTAACGCCGAAAAAAGTGCGTTTTGAATGTGACATACAGCCAGAATCACGTTTCTGAGACACGATAAACGCAAAGCTGTTTTGAACCCCACATACAAATCGGACCTTCCCATATACAGCTCTATGGACCTTCCCAGGCTAATCTGCTTCACGGGTCAAACGGCGCAAAGCAGCTGCGCAGAGATAAGGCCTTTATTTTGAATCATGAAGAGACAATAAACGCGACATCCCGAAAATCACGTTCGTAAGTGGGGTTCGATAGTGCAGTTCGATATGTACATATCTGGTGGCAATACACGATAAACGCACCCATAGGCTCACGCTTGTGCATACCGACCATGTTATGCATATATATAAATCACGGTTTTGTGAAACTACACTTTAAAATGCCATAACTTTCTTATATTACATCATATTTTGATCAATTTGATGAAATTGTTAGTGTTATGCTTGTTTGATTTTACTTATAATTCAAATCAACTTGATGTTGAGGTGGACTTGGCCTGTAAGTTCCTTAGGTCATTCATGACAACCACACTTCCCCTTTTCATACATTAGTGGAGTTATATAGTTTAGGCTCCACTGAAGTGAAAGCATACTGTATTTTCAGTGATGTCCATGTATATATACAGTGGCTGGGGAGTGGCCTTGTGGAGGGCACTGGTATTTGGCCAGAGGCTTAACCTCATGACCCCATGTCCATGCTAAACTCCTTACATCTTCCTCTCTGGGTGTTAAATGCTAGTACATGCCTTGTAAATACACAAATATAGGGGCAGATTAATTCTGGTGGGGGGGGAGGGGTTCCCTGTGAAGGTTATTTTCATTGAAAGTAGTGATATCAGAGCAACCAAGGAGCTCCTGGAGCAACTAAAAACTGTAAAAAGTGACTTATTTTACTTAAACTGATATGCCTGACCTACATGTACATGTGTAGACCTACATGTATGTAGACAGGCTGTAAATACTTAAAGGGATATCCAACCCAAACAGACAACTACTCTAAATGAAAGCAGAAAAATCAGAGAAGCAAACTGATGAAAGTTTGAATTAAATTGGACTAAATATAAGAAAGTTATGAAAATTTAAAAGTTGTAATATCCAATTTACTATACGTATGGGCACTTCAAATTGGCTGAAGCAGTAATGTCAATGTGATGTAGTGCCGGACTACGTTCCCATCTGTTTCAACTTATAAAATAAACTACATGTACAGGTCTATAAAAGTATAATGAATGTTTAATGTTTAAAATGTGTTCAGTTGGACCAAAAAATTGTGATATTACTCTTCTTTTTTTCTTTTTTCTTTTTTCTTTTTTCATTTCTAAGAGACATGGGCAGAAGTCTGCAAATAAAGCACTTCCAGACTTGATGTTGAGGTGGACTTGGCCTGTAAGTTTCTTAGGTCATTCATGACAACCACACTTCCCCTTTTCATACATTAGTGGAGTTAGTTTAGGCTCCAATGTAGTGAAAGGATACTGTATTTTCAGTGATGTCCATGTATCCATACAGTGGCTGGGGAGTGGCCTTGTGGAGGGCACTGGTATTTGGCCAGAGGCTTAAAGTACCAGAGCGAAGGTTTTAAAATGCTATTATCCTAAATAATATTAGTATCATTGCAAAGGTAATGTTACAATCTTTCTAATAATTCATATTTACTTTTCAAAAATTGTTACAGAATTGACTAATCTGCTATCAAAAATGATGAATTTGCTACCCGTTTTTCCGCCCTCGATCAGCCCGCTGTTCGCTGGTACGATGTGTGACGTAATAGGTTGGGCACATGAGCGAGAGTGCTCCCAAGCCCCTCACACAGCTCTGTCCGCTGCATGCATTATACGCGTATACAAAGCCAGTCGAACGCGAAATATCACAATGTCCGAGCTTGAGGAAGAAGTTTTACTAAATTTATATATCGAAGTTGATGAGCACAGCTCCACAACTAGTGACAGTGATATATTTGATTTTTTGTATGTTTTAGTAGGCTATCTCCACGCCGGAGTTGCGGGTCAAAAATGGAAACGAAATTAGCGCCATGAAATTCCCAAGTTCGAACTGGCTGTGCCGAGCTGCCGCGCCGCACGGCCCGCTGAACTGGCGATCGATCCGTCATGCACTGGGGTGACTGACTGGGCGAGACATTTTCTAATTTTTAGAAAGTGTAGGGCTATTTTGGCAAATTTCACGGATAAAAAAACAAGAAGAATAGATGTGAGATTATATCTTGCGAATACCAATTACATATATGCACCATAAATGGAACTGCACGACATCATAAAAATGCAAAGCCAAAGGGACTCTCGCGATTTATCAACACTCAACAGCAATCACCAATCATCTTGCACATGCCAAGCCATGACCGAAAACTTCACAGCAAATTACACAAAACGGAAGAATATTTGGACAAATCGATCTGCACGATTCACCCCCTCGTATTACATTACATAATTTGCTTAATATGCAATAATAAAATTCAAATGTAATTTCCTGATTTCGAGAGATTATTATTCCACTTTCATCAAAGCTGGCTTAGGTATGAATCATTCGAAGTCTGGGTAATGTATACTGAATGCAAAATACCGCACGCGAGCTGAGCGAGAGCGAGCGAGAGGCCTAGGAATTTCGATCGTGCCCAACCTCTGACGTCATAAGTCTGTACTCCGTAATTTTATTTTTCAAGCCAGGAAAAGAAGCTCTGAGAAGGGTCTTGGAAAGCGCATCTTATCGCGTTTCATTTTTATTTATAATACTTTAGAGCAGATGATTTGTGTTCATATTGGTGTAAGCTTTCAGTACATGTATAATTTGTCCATTTTGTGACATTTTGTGACATTTCTTCGCTCAGCTACTTTAACCTCATGACCCCATGTCCATGCTAAACTCCTTACATCTTCCTCGCTGGGTGTTAAATGCCAGTACATGCCTTGTAAATACACAAATATAGGGGCAGATTAATTCTGGTGGGGGTCCCTGTGTAGAAGGTTATTTTAATTGAAAGTAGTGATATCAGAGCAACCAAGGAGCTCCTTGGAGCAACTAAAAACTGTAAAAAGTGACTTATTTTACTCAAACTGATATGCCTGACCTTCATGTACATGTACATGTGTAGACCTAGGTCGCGTTTATCGACCAAATTTTTGCCTAGAATCAGCGTTTTCAAACGTCTTTCAGGCAAATTTTTAAGGCGATAAACGCAAAGCCCTATTTCAAACGTCTTTAGATATGGGCATATTGTAACGCCGAAAAGGGTGCGTTTTGAATGTGACATACAGCCAGAATCACGTTTCTGAGACACGATAAACGCAAAGCTGTTTTGAACCCCACATACAAATCGGACCTTCCCATATAGCTTTATGGACCTTCCCAGGCTAATCCGCTTCAAGGTCAAACGGCGCAAAGCAGCTGGGCAGAGACAAGGCCTTTATTTTGAATCGTGAAGAGACGATAAACGCGACATCCCGAGAATCACGTTCGTATAGTGGGGTTCGATAGTGGGGTTCGATAGTGGGGTTCGATATGTACATATCTGATGGCAAGACCCGATAAACGCACCCCTACATGTATGTAGACAGGCTGTAAATACTTAAAGTGACTCTTGAATGTTGATGAAAAAACTGCGTAATTTTTGTATGAAATGTTACAATTATATTCCTTCTACTGTACTAACCCTCTTACATGCAATAAATCTTGAAAAAATTCTCAAACAACAAAGATATTTATGGTTTTCTTTGAAGGGGTCACTGTGCTACACCCTCTAACAGTAAATTCTCCCAACCATTTTTGAATTTTCCCAACCGGTTTTCCATGAAAATAAGGCATAACATGTGCAGGCTTGAATGGTATATAGAGCCAATTCATTGCTTTAATTATGACGAATTACATTCACCTAAAATGTAATTTAATTGTAATAGTATAGTTGGGAGAATTAAGGAATCGATCAGATCAGTTTTTCCAAATTTTTATCATTAATAATGGTCTGTTTTCACTCAAACTTTCAGATTATCTTTGATTGTACATCTAGCATTGAAGTCACTACCTTAGCACCATTTTCTCTCATCTGAACAATGTAACCAAGTCCCTTTAAAGGGATATCCAACCCAAATAGACAACTACTCTAAATGAAAGCAGAAAAATCAGAGAAGCAAACTGATGAAGGTTTCAATTAAATCTGACTAAATATAAGAAAGTTATGAAAATTTAAAAGTTGTAATTGCTAATTTACTATACGTATGGGCACTTCAAATTGGCTGAAGCAGTAATGTCAATGTGTTGTAGTGCCGGACTACGTTCCCATCTGTTTCAACTTATAAAATAAACTACATGTACAGGTCTATAAAAGTATAATGAATGTTTAATGTTTAAAATGTGTTCAGTTGGACCAAAAAATTGTGATATTACTCTCTTTTTTCTTTTTTCTTTTTTCATTTTTCATTTCTAAGAGACATGGGCAGAAGTCTGCAAATAAAGCACTTCCAGACTTGATGTTGAGGTGGACTTGGCCTGTAAGTTTCTTAGGTCATTCATGACAACCACACTTCCCCTTTTCATACATTAGTGGAGTTAGTTTAGGCTCCAATGTAGTGAAAGGATACTGTATTTTCAGTGATGTCCATGTATCCATACAGTGGCTGGGGAGTGGCCTTGTGGAGGGCACTGGTATTTGGCCAGAGGCTTAACCTCATGACCCCATGTCCATGCTAAACTCCTTACATCTTCCTCTCTGGGTGTTAAATGCCAGTACATGCCTTGTAAATACACAAATATAGGGGCAGATTAATTCTGGTGGGGGGTTCCTGTGTAGAAGGTTATTTTCATTGAAAGTAGTGATATCAGAGCAACCAAGGAGCTCCTTGGAGCAACTAAAAACTGTAAAAAGTGACTTATTTTACTCAAACTGATATGCCTGACCTTCATGTACATGTGTAGACCTACATGTATGTAGACAGGCTGTAAATACTTAAAGTGACTCTTGAATGTTGATGAAAAACTGCGTAATTTTTGTATGAAATGTTACAATTATATTCCTTCTACTGTACTAACCCTCTAACATGCAATAAATCTTGAAAAAATTCTCAAACCACAAAGATATTTATGGTTTTCTTTGAAGGGGTCACTGTGCTACACCCTCTAACAGTAAATTCTCCCAACCATTTTTGAATTTTCCCAACCGGTTTTCCATGAAAATAAGACATAACATGTGCAGGCTTTTCAAAATCTTTTTTTGTCTGGAATGGTATATAGAGCCAATTCATTGCTTTAATTATGACGAATTACATTCACCTAAAATGTAATTTAATTGTAATAGTATAGTTGGGAGAATTAAGGAATCGATCAGATCAGTTTTTCCAAATTTTTATCATTAATAATGGTCTGTTTTCACTCAAACTTTCAGATTATCTTTGATTGTACATCTAGCATTGAAGTCACTACCTTAGCACCATTTTCTCTCATCTGAACAATGTAACCAAGTCCCTTTAAAGGGATATCCAACCCAAATAGACAACTACTCTAAATGAAAGCAGAAAAATCAGAGAAGCAAACTGATGAAGGTTTCAATTAAATCTGACTAAATATAAGAAAGTTATGAAAATTTAAAAGTTGTAATTGCTAATTTACTATACGTATGGGCACTTCAAATTGGCTGAAGCAGTAATGTCAATGTGTTGTAGTGCGGACTACGTTCCCATCTGTTTCAACTTATAATATAAACTACATGTACAGGTCTATAAAAGTATAATGAATGTTTAATGTTTAAAATGTGTTCAGTTGGACCAAAAAATTGTGATATTACTCTCTTTTTTTTCTTTTTTCTTTTTTCATTTCTCAGAGACATGGGCAGAAGTCTGCAAATAAAGCACTTCCAGACTTGATGTTGAGGTGGACTTGGCCTGTAAGTTTCTTAGGTCATTCATGACAACCACACTTCCCCTTTTCATACATTAGTGGAGTTAGTTTAGGCTCCACTGTAGTGAAAGCATACTGTATTTTCAGTGATGTCCATGTATCCATACAGTGGCTGGGGAGTGGCCTTGTGGAGGGCACTGGTATTTGGCCAGAGGCTTAACCTCATGACCCCATGTCCATGCTAAACTCCTTACATCTTCCTCTCTGGGTGTTAAATGCTAGTACATGCCTTGTAAATACACAAATATAGGGGCAGATTAATTCTGGTGGGGGGTTCCTGTGTAGAAGGTTATTTTCATTGAAAGTAGTGATATCAGAGCAACCAAGGAGCTCCTTGGAGCAACTAAAAACTGTAAAAAGTGACTTATTTTACTCAAACTGATATGCCTGACCTTCATGTACATGTGTAGACCTACATGTATGTAGACAGGCTGTAAATACTTAAAGTGACTCTTGAATGTTGATGAAAAAACTGCGTAATTTTTGTATGAAATGTTACAATTATATTCCTTCTACTGTACTAACCCTCTAACATGCAATAAATCTTGAAAAATTCTCAAACCACAAAGATATTTATGGTTTTCTTTGAAGGGTCACTGTGCTACACCCTCTAACAGTAAATTCTCCCAACCATTTTTGAATTTTCCCAACCGGTTTTCCATGAAAATAAGACATAACATGTGCAGGCTTTTCAAAATCTTTTTTTGTCTGGAATGGTATATAGAGCCAATTCATTGCTTTAATTATGACGAATTACATTCACCTAAAATGTAATTTAATTGTAATAGTATAGTTGGGAGAATTAAGGAATCGATCAGATCAGTTTTTCCAAATTTTTATCATTAATAATGGTCTGTTTTCACTCAAACTTTCAGATTATCTTTGATTGTACATCTAGCATTGAAGTCACTACCTTAGCACCATTTTCTCTCATCTGAACAATGTAACCAAGTCCCTTTAAAGGGATATCCAACCCAAATAGACAACTACTCTAAATGAAAGCAGAAAAATCAGAGAAGCAAACTGATGAAGGTTTCAATTAAATCTGACTAAATATAAGAAAGTTATGAAAATTTAAAAGTTGTAATTGCTAATTTACTATACGTATGGGCACTTCAAATTGGCTGAAGCAGTAATGTCAATGTGTTGTAGTGCCGGACTACGTTCCCATCTGTTTCAACTTATAAAATAAACTACATGTACAGGTCTATAAAAGTATAATGAATGTTTAATGTTTAAAATGTGTTCAGTTGGACCAAAAATTGTGATATTACTCTCTTTTTTTTTTTTTCTTTTTCATTTCTCAGAGACATGGGCAGAAGTCTGCAAATAAAGCACTTCCAGACTTGATGTTGAGGTGGACTTGGCCTGTAAGTTTCTTAGGTCATTCATGACAACCACACTTCCCCTTTTCATACATTAGTGGAGTTAGTTTAGGCTCCACTGTAGTGAAAGCATACTGTATTTTCAGTGATGTCCATGTATCCATACAGTGGCTGGGAGTGGCCTTGTGGAGGGCACTGGTATTTGGCCAGAGGCTTAACCTCATGACCCCATGTCCATGCTAAACTCCTTACATCTTCCTCTCTGGGTGTTAAATGCTAGTACATGCCTTGTAAATACACATATATAGGGGCAGATTAATTCTGGTGGGGGGTTCCCTGTGTAGAAGGTTAATTTCATTGAAAGTGATATCAGAGCAACCAAGGAGCTCCTTGGAGCAACTAAAAACTGTAAAAAGTGACTTATTTTACTCAAACTGATATGCCTGACCTCCATGTACATGTGTAGACCTACATGTATGTAGACAGGCTGTAAATACCTAAAGGGATATCCAACCCAAATAGACAACTACTCTAAATGAAAGCAGAAAAATCAGAGAAGCAAACTGATGAAAGTTTCAATTAAATCTGACTAAATATAAGAAAGTTATGAAAATTTAAAAGTTGTAATTACTATACGTATGGGCACTTCAAATTGGCTGAAGCGGTAATGTCAATGTGATGTAGTGCCGGACTACGTTCCCATCTGTTTCAACTTATAAAATAAACTACATGTACAGGTCTATAAAAGTATAATGAATGTTTAATGTTTAAAATGTGTTCAGTTGGACCAAAAAATTGTGATATTACTCTCTTTTTCTTTTTCTTTTTCTTTTTCATTTCTCAGAGACATGGGCAGAAGTCTGCAAATAAAGCACTTCCAGACTTGATGTTGAGGTGGACTTGGCCTGTAAGTTTCTTAGGTCATTCATGACAACCACACTTCCCTTTTCATACATTAGTGGAGTTAGTTAGGCTCCACTGTAGTGAAAGGATACTGTATTTTCAGTGATGTCCATGTATCCATACAGTGGCTGGGAGTGGCCTTGTGGAGGGCACTGGTATTTGGCCAGAGGCTTAACCTCATGACCCCATGTCCATGCTAAACTCCTTACATCTTCCTCTCTGGGTGTTAAATGCTAGTACATGCCTTGTAAATACACATATATAGGGGCAGATTAATTCTGGTGGGGGGTTCCTGTGTAGAAGGTTAATTTCATTGAAAGAAGTGATATCAGAGCAACCAAGGAGCTCCTTGGAGCAACTAAAAACTGTAAAAAGTGACTTATTTTACTCAAACTGATATGCCTGACCTCCATGTACATGTGTAGACCTACATGTATGTAGACAGGCTGTAAATACCTAAAGGGATATCCAACCCAAATAGACAACTACTCTAAATGAAAGCAGAAAAATCAGAGAAGCAAACTGATGAAAGTTTCAATTAAATCTGACTAAATATAAGAAAGTTATGAAAATTTAAAAGTTTTAATTACTATACGTATGGGCACTTCAAATTGGCTGAAGCGGTAGTGCCGGACTACGTTCCCATCTGTTTCAACTAATAAAATAAACTACGTGTACAGGTCTATGATGAATGTTTAATGTTTAAAATGTGTTCAGTCGGACAAAAAAATTGTGATATTACTCTCTTTTTTTCTTTTTTCTTTTTCATTTCTCAGAGACATGGGCAGAAGTCTGCGCGATAGCTCAGTTGGTAGAGCAGTGGTCTCGTAATCCGTGACCTGGGTTGAAACCAAGTCGATGCGCTAGTGCCCTTTGGTAAGGCATTAATCCTCACTACCAGGTCCTCGGAGGGGACCTTAAGCCGTCGTCCGTCTGGTTGCTTACTTACAAGCATTTATGCTTTCTTAGCAGTCAGGTAAAAATAACCATCACATCACATCACATCACGTCTGCAGATAAAGCACTTCCAGACTTGGACTTGGACTCGGAGTGCATCAGTACTTTGGATATGCTACCTGCGTGTGTGTGTGTTTATTTTATCCTACAGAAAGTTTGACATGGAATTGAGGGAGAGGAGGGTGCAATATAGTGTTAACCCACACTTTTCTGAAAAATGAGTTACATCCATTTTCATCATCTTTTTTGAGTGTTCTACATCTTTTACAATTTAAAAACGGAAATCGACTGATTAATAGGCAAATGAATAAATCATTCTTCCCTGAAAACAAGCAATTATCTGAACACAACAACAAAATTAACTCCCCCTTAATCAAAATGGCGTAGCTTTTTAAAGAAAAGGTTTTGAGCAAAATAACTTGGCAGGAGTGTTCCTATACGTATTGAGTAACTTTTCTCAGAAAATAAAATTGCTCCATTGGGTAATGCATGAGTGAACAAACAAAGGCAAATTTGTAACTTTTCAAAAGTCACAATGGTTATGTTTTATGCTGTTTTGACAGTACATTTTAGCATTTCTTACGCGATTTTTAAAGTGTGCTCACCCAACCAAGACACGATGACAACCTCTTGTGTTCACACAACATGTGATGATACATTTTGGTAGAAATATCTTCTTCTTCTTTTTTTCAATAAGTGGAATAAATTTTGCAATTTCAAAAGGGTTGATTTTTTTAAATTGTGCTCACCCGACAATAAATGAAAAAGTGTCGGGATAGGTGTTAGGGGGTCAAGCAATGGATGATAAACAACAACAACACAAAAACATGCACCAGAAACCAAATTTACTAAAATCTTGTTTCACATAATCCCCAAAATGACCCTTATGACTTTTGAAAAGTGACAGTGATAATTTTCCCTTTAAAGATACTATGTCCCTTTTGCAGCCAACATCAAATTCTGTAGAACTTTGCAGGAATTATGAATATGTCATGTATGTCCTATCTGTGAAATTTAAACGTTAGCAGTGTCCTAATATTCAAATTATGCAAGGAAACCCGTTTACTTGCTAGACTTCACTGTCAGACACTATTGAGTGACTGACTGGCTTTTTCATCTTTGGTAATAACATACATAAAATGAGCTGTAAAGGGTACATGAGCATTTGTCTACATCAATAACCCACTTCTTGTAATGGCCAAAATTAAACTGATTGAATCTTTGCGCAGCATAAAACGTACGACCATTCGGTACAATGGTCTGAAAAATCAGACTATTACTTACTGGCTCTATAGCTCCTAAGTCGATTCGACAACTAATAGTCGTTATTTTCCCACTTTTCAAGCCCCCTTTTTTTAGGGAAGTTCTAAATTAGTATTGTCTTTCAAATGCCGTTGGAATTTAACCTTTTCATTTTTGGCCTGCAAATGGGACATAGTACCTTTAATGTTTGCTCACTCATGCATGACTCGGTGGATCAATCACATCTTCACAGAAAAGTTACCGTAGTCAATAAGTATAGGAACACTCCTGCCAAGTTGTTTTGCTCAATACCTTTTCGTTAAAAGTTACGCAATTTGGATTAAGGGAGTTAATTTTTTGTTGTGTTCAGCATGAAAAATGTGCTAACCCATACATTCCATTCTGGAGGCGCCCATGACAGATATGGTTTGGTAAAGAAAAGTGCATAATTCGTCAACAAAATGAATTCCATTCTGCAAGGGACACAATGGATCTGACTTTCAAGATATGTAAATTTATTAATTTTGTCTAAAAGGGAGTTCGATGCGAAAATATGAATTTTATTAATTAATACATTTTGATTATTGGAGGATAGCACTGTATTCATTTAAATTTTTGGAGGTGATAATTTTTTCAAATGATTTCCATTTTAGATAAAAACATATGGGTAGCTTGTAGTAGACAGAGATTCATCAGGTTTCCATGTATATATGCTACCCTCCAAAATATTGGGTACCTGTAATCAGATCTGATTTCACCCAAATTTTATTTATCATCACACTTGTGGCACTGCAATAATTAAGTACCAAAGTGAAGAGTAAACATCAGCCTTGAAGTTGGCGCCAGTGTAACCATTATAAACTGTTTCAGGAAGCACTCATGCATTAACAAAGGCAATCGCATATTTCATACGGGGAGGAATTGATGAGGCTTCCTGAAACTTTTTACAACGGTTAATCTGGTGACAGCTTGAAGGCTGATGTTTTTCTTCAGCTTGGTAGTAAATTATTGCAGTACCACAAGTGCGATGATAAATAAAATGTTGGTGAGTGTGAAAAACCCGTTCTTATTACAGGTGACCCCAAACTTTTGGAGGGCAGTGTATTTCACTCAGAGTAAATTTAAATTTGAGTAACTACTTAACGTTGCTTAACACTTTTACACTGTTTCTTGTTGGTTAGCACTACATTGCTTTAAAAAAGCATTGATTTTTTTCTTTGATAACTGTTTGAAACTTTATGTCGTTTTCCAAAATTTCCAAAAGATTATCAAAAGACACACTTGGACACACTTCTATATTGCACTGACGCCCTCAGCTAGAAAAGTACTTTAATTAACTCAACTTGACCATTCTTAGTATGATTAGAAATGTACTTATTGATTACTGTTTTGTAGTTATTAAGCTGTGGAAAAAATAGACCAAACGTTTGATTACTTTCATACTTTGCAATATGATAGCCTGGGGGAGGCTTTAGAAGCCCCCTCTACATTTTTGTGATAATTTTTAAGGCCAAAAATCTTGCGCTGAAATTTTAGGACCTTTTTTTCTTTCTGGGTCTTGCGCATCTTTTGAAACAAATTTTTCGAAAAATCAGACCTACCGTTACAAAGTCACGTGACCTTTTGTCTTTGCATGTCAGCCCAAAAAATTGCTCATTTTCGTGATTTGTGTACAAAACATATAAAAGAGATAAAACATTGGTTATTTGGTCTTGTTCATAGTTTAGTGTTTGTTTTGGGGTCAAAATAATTGAATTATAGTTAGAAATGAAATAAAACAACGAAAACAATACAATACAATACATAAGTTATAAAAACAAAGAAATACATAAGAAATTATCAAAAGAATAGATACATAAGTAATAACCTGGCTCTTCCAAATTTTGTTGTATTATTATTCCAAATGGATATATGTAGTGAAAATGAATGTTTGAATATGAAGAATATGCGGTTTAGGGGTAAAAATGTGAATTTTATGACCTTAAGTGCATGAATTACCATAAATATGCAAATTAGTGTATTTTTCAAGAAATTGAAATTACCATAGTATTCTATACACTTCACTTGACATGCATGCCAATTTTGCGGCGATCACCCAAGATCATAGGGGCGTAGAAGCCCCAGCAACATTTGTAAATCATTTTTGTTTTAAAATAACCCTGGCTATATAGGGTTCAACGCAACATAGTATTATTATTATTGTTATTATTATTAGCCATCAACATTTTACTGTTAAGATGGTATATACATCTAGATGGAAAATGTGATGTAGTACTTAGGCTCTTTATATGCAATTATTTTTATATGTACATAAAATATGTACCGGTATGCTTGTTATAAAGTTTATAGGGCCTACAAGATCTTCAGGACTGCTGACTTTTTATCAGGCTATCAGCGGTACCTCATTAAAAGCGGTCCCTCATGTTGTTACCTTGCTGTAAATTGAAAACCCATGATAATAATAATATAACATGTGTAGGGAGACTGGGGTTAAGTGGGACACTCTAAAAATAAGAAGACAATGATAAATTCATTTACATCAGGCAAAAGGCTTTACCCAATGCCTTTGAAAAATATGCCAACAACCACTGTAAACTATTGCACACAAGTATAGGATAAGCAACTTATTTTCACTAATTTTATTACTGATTTTTAAACATTTATTCAGATTTGTATTATGCGGTTCCCAACTGGGGATCTGACATTTGCTCCTGCGACAATTGCTCGTCTTATTTTCTCCAAAGATATAGGGTTAGGGTTGTGATAGGGTTTTGGTTCAGAATAATAGGAAGGTAAGGATTAAGGTTAGTGTTAGGTTTGGGTTTAGAGTTTATGTTTGGCTTAGTATGCAGATTTTCCATTGGAGCAATTGTCCCCAGAGCAAATGTCATGGAATCTCCCAACCAAGTGGATACCCCTTGTGATAGTGATTATCCTCTGAGGTGATAAAATGATTTAATACAAGATTTCTTGATGGCAAGCTAGAATTAATAGTATGGCCATCAATTTCAATTGTTTTTTTATATCTGGGGTAAACTGGGACATTAATAATGCAATGAGCAATATCGGTATTGTTTTCTGTGATTGAATGTACGCTTATGGGTGTCCCAGTTTACCCGAGGTGTCCCAATTAACTCCCCCATCTAAGGGTTTGCAAAATTTATGATTACATGAAAAGTCAAGCTGTGGGAATTCAATCTATAACTGCAATATTTACCTATGTATCTACAGTGCATCCCAGAAAAAAGGAAACCAGATTTCAGGGCAGAAATTTTCTGTCATAATAATAATTTGCTTTATGAGATATACATGTATGAAATGCTCTACTTCTGTACTTTTATTTGATGCATAACGTAATATGCTAGATTTCTGACAAATGAGTAAGAAGCCATTTCAGCTTTCCTGATTTAGCAGCTAACATTGGATCTAATGCTTAAGTGAATTCACACAAACTTTATGTTCACATCGTTTCCAATACAGCAATAAAGAGCCCCTGAACAGGGCTACTTAAACACTGTTTTGTTATGTGTAAATTCACTCAAGCATAAGGTCCATTGTCAGCTGCTAGATTAGGAAAGCTGAATGGCTACTTATTTGGGAGAAATCAAGCATCATTTCATTTTACTTCTTCTCGAGCATACGTCATTCATTTTATATGCATGAAGTGTCATATAAAAGAAAATTATTAATTTTTATGTGATGTGTTTCTTTATCCAAAATAAATATCTTTACTACCCTACAAATTAACTCAAAGTTACAATTTGTTTGTGCAAATGAAATTTTGGTACCACCACTTTCTATTTTTGTTATTCAATCATAATAAATTATGCATCAAATAAGAAGCGGAGCTTTTCACACATATACATCTCATTGCGGAAATTATTGTATCCCCGGCAGTATGCCGGTGGGGTACTTTGGATTCAGCAGCGTTACGCCGCCGCCGCGTCATATTCTTGTGTGCGCTCTATCTGCCACATTCCTTGACGGATTTCTTTCAAATTTTGTATGGAGGTGTATCTTGGTATAATCTACACACCTATAACTTTTGGTGATGCTGCCCTCAGTGTTCCGTCTTCTATAGGGTAAAAGGCCATATTTTTGTGGATGGTTTGTGTGCGCTCTATAGGCCACATTTCTCAAGGGGATTTTGTTCAAATTTTGAACAAAGGTGTATCTTGGTATAATCTACAAGCCTATAGATTTTGGTGATGCTGCCTCCAGTGTTCCGTCTTTTATAGGGTCAAAGGTCATATTTTGATAGATGTCTTGTGTGCACTCTAGTGTGCGGTCTAACTGCATCATTTCTCCACAGATTTCTTTCAAATTTTGTATGGAGGTGTATCTTGGTATAATCTACACACCTCTAACTTTTGGTGATGCTGCCCCATTGTTCCGTCTTCTATAGGGTAAAAGCCCATATTTTTGTGGATGGTTTGTTTGCGCTCCATAGGCCACATTTCTCAATCTCAAGGGATTTTGTTCAAATTTTGAACAAAGGTGTATCTTGGTACGATCTACAAGCCTATAGATTTTGCTGATGCTGCCTCCAGTGTTCCGTCTTTTATAGGGTCAAAGGTCATATTTTGATAGATATCTTGTGTGCACTCTAGTGTGTGGTCTAACTGCATCATTTCTTAACAGATTTCTTTCAAATTTTGTATGGAGGTGTATCTTGGTATAATCTACACACCTCTAACTTTTGGTGATGCTGCCCCCATTGTTCCGTCTTCTATAGGGTAAAAGCCCATATTTTTGTGGATGGTTTGTTTGCGCTCCATAGGCCACATTTCTCAATCTCAAGGGATTTTGTTCAAATTTTGAACAAAGGTGTATCTTGGTACGATCTACAAGCCTATAGATTTTGCTGATGCTGCCTCCAGTGTTCCGTCTTTTATAGGGTCAAAGGTCATATTTTGATAGATATCTTGTGTGCACTCTAGTGTGTGGTCTAACTGCATCATTTCTTAACAGATTTCTTTCAAATTGAATATGGAAGTGTATGTTGGTAAAATCTACGCACCTATAGTTTTGGTGATGCTGCCACAGTGTCCCGTGTTTTATAGGGTCAAAGGTCATATGTCTTTTATGAGCTCTAAATGCCACATTTCTTGACGGGTTTCTTTCAAATTTTGTATGGAGATGTATCTTGGTACAATCTACTCATCTACACTTTTGGCGATGCTGCCCTCATTGTTCCGTCTTTTATATGGTCAAAGGTCATATGTCTTTTATGCGCTCTAAATGCCACATTTCTTGATGGATTTCTTTCAAATTTAGTATGGAGGTGTATCTTGGTATAATCTACACACCTCTAGCTTTTGGTGATGCTGCCCCATTGTTCCGTCTTCTATAGGGTAAAAGCCCATATTTTTGTGGATGGTTTGTGTGCGATCTATAGGCCACATTTCTCAAGGGATTTTGTTCGAATTTTGAATGAAGATGTATCTTGGTACAATTTTGCTGATGCTGCCTGCTGCCTCCAGTGTTTTGTCTTTTATAGGGTCATAGGTCATATTTTGGTGGGTGTCTAGTGTGCGCTCTGCAGGTACATATTTCATGACGGATTTCTTTCAAATTTTCTTGGTACAATCTACACATCTACACTTTTGGGCAATGCTGCCCTCATTTTTCCGTCTTTTATATGGTAAAGGTCATATGTCTTTTATGCGCTCTAAATGCCACATTTCTTGACGGATTACTTTCAAATGTTGTATGGAGGTGTGTCTTAGTACAATCTACACATCTTTAGTGTTTGGTGATGCTGCCACCTGTGTTCCGTCTGTTATAGGGTCAAAGGTCATATTTTGGTCTTTTGTGCGCTCTAACTGCCACATTTCTTGAAAGATTTCTTTCAAATTTTCTACAGAGATGCATTATACTCTAATCTACACACATATTGGTTTGGTGATGCTGCTCCTATCCTAGTCTTGACAATAGTTCGAGCCACTAGTGGCGATCTCTACATCATCCTTTTGTTTCAGGGAGGAGAAGGAATCTTTGTCCCTCCTTCGAACATTAGGATGACACAAAATCGCTGCCACTGCCGGGGGATACTGCGCGGCAATACAGATTGCGATATTTCTAGTTATCATGACATGAAAAATGTTGCCATGAAATCCAGTTTCTTTTGTTTTCTGGGATACACTGTGTAGTCTTTTAATATACAAACATACATGTACTTGGTTTAGTCCGAATATTTGCATAGTTACAATTGGTAATATTTCTGAAAGTGAAGAAAAATGTTCCATTTCTCTCCGGTCTCTCCTAATACATGGGACTAAATAATTGGCATTACCTTGGTGCATGATGAACACAAGTACTTTCACTTTGATTTCATTACTTGTTGTGTGACAACAAATCATCCCAAAAATTTGGATCTACATGTACTTATTTCTACTGATTACAGAAATAATTGTGTACGTAAATCTTCCCTTGTATATATGTATCTTAGAATAGAAAGATACCAACTTCCGTCATTTAAGTGAAATCATTATGTTTAAAATGATTCTTGTTCATTACTCATATTGTTTTCAACATTTTGTCATGATTAAAGATTTTGATGATGTAATTTTGACTGAAGCATTTTTATACTCCTTTTTCACTTTATGTTTTATGTATTTATTTAGACTATGTGAAAATATGAGAAACACAAAAATCAGGACATTTGTATACATTTGGAAGATGTATGAATGCGGAAATGTTATAAAAATGTGATAGCTTCTGAATGTATTGCACCGTTTGCACATTTGATCAACATTTCTGTGTAACATTTTAAGAACATTACGCATAACAACATTGTAATGTTTCTATTAAATGTTTAAATGATATCAAAATATATGGTCTTAGAAATAGATGGCTGACATTTTTATAACATTTCCTTCAAACATCCGTAAGATATCATTACAACATCTTGTCAACATTTCTTAATTTACATTTTAAAAACATTTTGGGATATCATCGAGCAAATGTTTTTATTAAATGTTTAAATAACATCAAAATGTATGGTCTTAGAAATAGATGGCTGACATTTTTATGACATTTACTTCAAACATTAATAAGATATCATTACAACATTTCATTAACATTTCTAAAATAACATATTAAAAACATTTCAGAATAACAATATTGTAATGTTTCTATGAAATGTTAAAATGATATCAAAATGTATGGTCTTAGAAATAGATGGCTGACATTTTTATAACATTTACTTCAAACATTAATAAGATATCATTACAACATTTCATTAACATTTCTAAAATAACATATTAAAAACATTTGAGAATAACAATATTGTAATGTTTCTATGAAATGTTTAAATGATATCAAAATGTATGGTCTTAGAAATAGATGGCTGACATTTTTATAACATTTACTTCAAACATTAATAAGATATCATTACAACATTTCATTAACATTTCTAAAATAACATATTAAAAACATTTGAGAATAACAATATTGTAATGTTTCTATGAAATGTTAAAATGATATCAAAATGTATGGTCTTAGAAATAGATGGCTGACATTTTTATAACATTTACTTCAAACATTAATAAGATATCATTACAACATTTCATTAACATTTCTAAAATAACATATTAAAAACATTTGAGAATAACAATATTGTAATGTTTCTATGAAACGTTAAAATGATATCAAAATGTATGGTCTTAGAAATAGATGGCTGACATTTTTATAACATTTACTTCAAACATTGATGTATATCATTACAACATTTCATTAACATTTTAAAAAATAACATATTAAAAACAT
>CP137686.1:22035835-22054297 GCA_037976565.1 Mesocentrotus franciscanus | reverse complement strand
GCTCGATGCCCCCAGCCTCCACACTTTTTTGAAAAAGTATGTAAAAGAAAAAGAAAGAAAGAAATAAAGAAAGAAAGAATAATGACCTATAATAATAATCACAAATAAGGTATCAAAATATGCCCATCTGACCGTAGTTAAATAATAATCACAAATAAGGTATCAAAATATGCCCATCTGACCGTAGTTAAATGCCTAAAACCTCTGAGCTTCCAGGGGCTCTGCCCCCTTTATATTCTTTATCAAGTTTATTTTCTTTTAACTTCTTAAACGTTAATCAACTCATATAAATTTGGGCTTTTGGGTTATCTGTGTCTCGAAGAAGGAAATGATTACTCCCTTACGTTGTCCCAGGTTGTCCTTTCCCTCGGTTTCCTGGACGAAAGGCTGGAGCGAAGGGTTGGTCAGGTTGAGCTGAAAGAAGCCAAAACTGTAGTTGAAGTGACTGCAGGTGTAATAGTCGCCAAGAGGCACGATAAAGAAGTCTGCGGTCACGGAAGAGGAACGTCTCGCTGGGAAAAAATAGAGTAACGTTCTTTATGAATTGTGATCAATAGGACTATATATATTGCTTTACCCCACCACATAAAATACAAGTTTGAATATATTATTGTTCGACGTGTACATCTTATCGTGATGTGACTAATATTTCGTCTGTAGATTTTTCTGAAATTCGTTATAAATTTTTTCTCTCTTCTCCCATTGTTTACATTTCCCTCTCCATCATTACTAATACTAATAGTTGGATCCCATATAGATTTCAATATAAAACAGGGCTTAAAAACCTCCGCCATCTCCGCAGCTCCTCCCCCATAAAAAAAAGAAATCCTAGAACAGGCCGACGGGATTAAGAAAAATAGTCCTCCACCAGTAAATCCCCGAAAAAAGCTAAATCATGTAATGAAATATTATGAAATGTATATAAATATCGATATACATTGTAAATTGTATGACTTGTGTAAATGTTGATTACGAATATTAATGCTGGGACGAACGTCCGTTAGCATTGTGCTATTTTTGATTTGTCTTTCTGTCTTTTACCAAAATGTGTTTAATGTACATGGTAATTCTATTTTTAGTTAATTTGTGGCATAATTTGGTTGATCAAAATCAAATCAAATCAAATGATAAATATGCGCCCAATCAACTTACTTCCAAGGCTGCTCCTGCTCGCAGATAGTGCATCGAGCTTGAACGAGCTCCCTCTATCGGTGAAGTTCAGTACAATTCCCCACTCAGTAAAAGGAGTATTAAAATCCAAGAAAAATGCTGAAGAATCAGATGAGCTGCAGTCGGATCTGGATGTCGACGCGTCAGACGGTATCTGTCCAGTCTCACCATTACTGACCTGCAAGTAGATAATTGTTCAGTCAGAGGCACTATGAAACATTTTGACAAAGTTTTAATGGTGTTTTAGGTCTTTTTCAAAGGAAAACTTTTATTGTGGTATATAAGCGGAGGGCCAAAGTCAAATATCATGCTTAGTTTTTGAGTTGCCTGCCACTACCGCATTAACTAAGCACACCTTGTTTATTTGAAAGATCTTATCATAATACACAATATTTCAGAGGTGTTTTTTTTTTAATTTGTTGCGAACAATCCTAAATCGGAGGGGGGGTCCAAAAAAGCGGCCCTTTGACGAAAAATAGTATTTTGTAAATTATATTTTAAGGGAACCTTGAACCACCATGAGTTTGGTATCATATGAAAGAGAATTAAATTATCTAAATTTTGATACCAATTTCAACGAAATTAGGATTAATTAACATCGCAAATTTAGGTAAAAAACATGATTTTTCGTGATTTTTTTCCAAATATTGAATTTTAGCAATAATCGTTATTTTCCATATATCAAAATCAGAGAAATGATTTTTTTTTGTAACTTTCCAGGAATTTGGTCATATACAAGGATAATATTCTGTCAAAAGGAATGGTTTATATCTCTTTTCAATAAAAAGTTATAGCAACCCAAAGTTATTGATTCGATTTCCACAAAAACAACATTTTTGCCCACATGTGTATTAACTGCATGCATATACGTGTATTAGTGTATTGATGACCTGTTTGGTGTGTTTACATCGGGTTTTAAAGATAACTTTTGAGTAAAACCTCTAATCACCATGGATTTGGTGTCAAAAGATGGATAATTAAAATACCTTCAAGTTGATATCAATTTCATTGAGTTATGTAGTGTGTGAAATAGAATTTTTGAGCCAAAAAGGTGCTTTTTTTGTATGATTATTTTTTCCCCCTCTAATTTTGGCCAGTATCTCGGTATATTTACTGGAGAAAAGTGATTGGACATTTAGTAGTGCAGAAAGTTCAAGGTATTTTGAGTGCTGACTGCAATTCATAAATACTTCTTCTGTCCTGTGGGATATTTCAGGAAATGTGGGCATTAGTAGTTGCCCCCCCCCCACCAAGATATTTTTCCCCTCTAATTTTGGCCAGTATCTCGGTATATTAACAGGACAAAAGTGATTGGACATATTTTAGTAGTGCAGAAAGTTCAAAGGATTTGGAGCGCTAACTGCAGTTAATAAGTACTTCTTCTGTACTCTGAGATGTTTCAGAAATGTGGGCATTGGCAGTTCCCCCCCCTCCCCTCCCACCCTCCCACCCCTCCACCCCTTCCAGCCGCTTGTCATGATCTTGCCCATGACCCAGACAAGTTAGTGCATCTATCAACATGAATATAATATAATGTCGCCATGTTTGGTTTGATGGTTTATTTTGCCTGACTACTAAGAAAACATGTGTATGCTTGTAAGCAACTAGGGTACCGACATTCGTAAGTCCTATCCGAGGAATTTAGGAATAATGCCTTGCCAAAGGGCACTAGCGAGTAGCGAATCCACTTCGCCTGGTGTCGCCTCCTCACTCCTGAACAAGCCTCCTGGCTAAGATCCTATGTTCTATGTTCTGACAAGATATTGGCATTATCCTGGCTGTCCAGAACGCCAGCCCCAAAAAGGGAGTCGAGGCACATACATGGATAGATTCTGTTTAATTATCTACCTTACCTAGACTTGCTATGATGCACACCATGCTATAACGTTAAGAGTAATTAGAAGGATACTCAGAGAATGAAGGGGATGCAGAGAACATTGTTTTTAAATTTTGTATTAAAAAAATCCAATTGCTCATTTAAATCAGCCAATGACCTAAATAAAATTTTGAAGAAAATGGAAAGAAGACCCAGCTTACAGGCCTATCGTGATAATGGGAACGGTGTGGAGATTTTTTTATCCAGACGAATAATGATGCATTTTTCCTTTTGAAAAAAAAATGTTGGATATATCAAAACTACATGTAGGTTAGGAAAGAGTCCTTTCCCACATCATAAATAGTCTGAGATTTTAATGACCAAGACATGATTATAATGCAAAGAAGTTCTTAATTTTGAAGAAAATGATGGATAAATGCAGCATTATGCATGTATTAAAGGGGGTGAGTGTGGAACAAATCTTGGAATTATTAAGTCCCTAGTTTTGGTAAAGTGTACATCCTGGCACATCCTGGAGATGGGTTTAAGAACGTTTCACCAACCCCGCCACCCCAATTTGAAATAAAAAGGGGATTTAAATGTACAACTACCAAGATGTGTTTAGAATGCAAACTAGTTCTGAATTTTGAAATAAATTAAGGCATAAGACATGAAGACAATGTTTATAATGGAAATGGGTGTGGGATGAATGTTTGAGAATTGAATCACCATGTATCGTAAAGAATAAAGAATGCATTTGGGTAAATAAGAAAATGACATAGTTATTCATACAAACAAATCCCTAGAATTTGAATTTCCTCACCAGATTAAAGAATATTCAAGAAAAAAACAAATCGCTCATTAGATTTTGAAGATTTTTCGTTAAATGCTATGATACAATGTTTATCAAACTCTTCAGTTGACGTGGTGTCAACCCTCACATCCCCCCTCCTTTCTCTCTCTCTCTCTCTCTCTCTCAATCGACGCCTGTGCTTTACTTTTTACAAGGGGCTTCCACTGACAACTGCCAGTGACAAATTTGTCATTTTGGGAAGAAAAAAGATACACGTATCCTATAAGGAAAGATCCAGAGACAGATTGGCCGTGGGGAGTTTGGGAATTTTCCCCACGAGCAGCTCTTTATTTTTGGCTGGATCAAGGTCCAGTCGATTTGTGGTCTGAGGGCCACTTGATATATGCATCTTACATATTCAGTGGGCAGGTCGCATAACACTTTAAAAAACAATTTTCAGTCCCAGTCTGCCCCTGGAAACATCAAATAAGTTTTGTGTCAAAGACATGATGTAGAAAAATAAAAAGGCCTGTCTAGATGTTATCTGGTTATTCGATCTTTCGACAAAGCTGTAAAAGTTTTAGTTGCTTTAGGACATAAACAAATATTTAATGTTACCACATAAATTCATTTTGATAGTGAAGTTGTGCTAGACGGTGATTGGAAGACGTCCAAATTTAGAAAGAAAGGCGAGTTAAGGCATTTTCATAATGTTGCTCCTTTCTGCTTAGGCGAATCCAAGGTGAATAATGAAATATATATTAAAACAATCTAGGGGTAAAACACTGATCTGCGAACCCTTCCTTTTCAGAACCACAAGAAGGCCTGAGTGACTCCCGTGCGGGAAATATTCAGAAATGAAAATAGGAAGTTCATTCCCCATGCCCACCCCTTCGGAGCAATACCCTAAGCTTTAGGACTTATGAGTCTTCATTAAAATAATTTGTCATTAAATGTATAAGAGGTTTGGGTGTTCATAAACATTTACCCTCCGAAAAATGGACCTTTTTTAAATACGAGTACCCCAGGCCAGAAAATCGATATACACGTTGCTTTTTGTACATACATGTATATTTATGAGGCAAATAAATATCAATGCATAAACTGTATTCTAATGCTTGTAAATTAAGTAATTTTTCTATATTAACACAAATAGAAGTGTTTATATGTTTTTTCTTCAATATGAAAAAGAAAAAATGTTTGGCTCAGACTTGATATCCACATGTATTGAAAAGAATTTACAGCACATTAACGCTTCGGCATTATGCATGGTCTTCTGAAAAATAACTTGAGGATTCACAAGACCGGTCAGTTTTATGGACATTCTGACAATTTTTCTGAGGGTTCAAGAGACCTACATTGTTGGTCTCGTGGGCTGTTTATATAATCCCAGCTAAATTACAAGCAGGATTTTTTGTTAATGATCTGTCTTTGATTATGTTGAAATATCTGTCTTTACCATGACAAGATTGAACTAAGCAGTCAGATGACAGATGGAGGGGGTGTCAAATAATAGTTAATTGTGTGTGGGGGAGGGGGATGAGGCACCTGCCCATGCACCCATTTTCTAAAACATCACAGAGTATAGAAGTACTTATCAATTGCACTAAGCACTCTCCTTGCCTAATCCTTTTAACTGTCTGGACTGTCTGCATTACTTTATTCGTGTTCATGGACTAACTTGTCTTGGTCATGGGCAAGATTATGACAAAAGGGGGGGGGGGGCAAATGCAAATGCCCACATTTCCTGACACCCCAGAGGACAGAAGAAGTACTCATCAATTGCAGTCAGCACTCAAAATACCTTGAACTTTCTGCACTACTAAATGTCCAATCACTTTTCTCCAGTAAATATACCGAGATACTGGCCAAAATTAGAGGGGGAAAAAATTATCTACCAAAAAAGCACTTTTTGGCTCAAAATTTCTATTTCACACACTACATAACTCAATGAAATTGATATCAACTTGAAGGTATTTTAATTATCCATCTTTTGACACCAAATCTATGGTGATTAGAGGTTTTACTCAAAAGTTATCTTTAAAACCCGATGTAAACACACCAAACAGGTCATCAATACACTAATACACGTATATGCATGCAGTTAATACACATGTGGGCAAAAATGTTGTTTTTTGTGGAAATCGAATCAATAACTTTTGGTTGCTATAACTTTTTATTGAAAAGAGATATAAACCTTTCCTTATCACAGAATATTATCCTTGTATATGCAGGGGCGGATCCAGCTTTTTATAAAGGGGGGGTTGGGGTGGTATGCGAGGGAGCGTAGCGACCGAGTCCAAGCGAGCGGAGCGAGCGAGGGTGGAGGGTGTGGGAGGGGGGTGTCCCCCCTCCCACAGTAGGGAAAATTTTTGAAAATCTGTGTGTGAAAATGAAAGATAAGATTTAAAAAAATGGTCCCCGGATTTTTTGGGGGTTGCAACCCCAACCCCCTCTAGATCCGCCACTGATATGGGCAAATTTCTGGAAAGTTACAAAAAAATTCATTTCTCTGATTTTGATATATGGAAAATAACGATTATTGCTAAAATTCAATATTTGGAAAAAAATCACGAAAAAATCATGTTTTTTACCTAAATTTGCGATGTTAATTAATCCTAATTTCGTTGAAATTGGTATCAAAATTTAGATAATTTAGTTCTCTTTCATATGATACCAAACTCATGGTGGTTCAAGGTTCCCTTAAAATATAATTTACAAAATACTATTTTCGTCAAAAGGGCCGCTTTTTTGGACGCCCCCTCCGATTTAGGATTGTTCGCAACAAATTAAAAAAAAAACACCTCTGAAATATTGTGTTTTATGATAAAATCTTTCGAATAAACAAGGTGTGCTTAGTTTATGCGGTAGTGGCAGGCAAACCTCTCTTTTCTGACTTTGGCCCTCCGCTTATAATAGTGATTGAGGCCGAGAATAGACTCAGCCTATTACCAATGTATGCATATTTCTCTACCGAACCCTTGGTTACCACGTAAGTGATTCACCTCTTATGCATAATGGCACATATGTGGATGACATTCATTTTGTTGCTACGTCAGACAATCAACTAGCAAACTTTTTTAATCAACAAGGCAAGCTTTTGTCAAAAATATACTTAAAGAGAAGGTTCATTGATTTTGAACTAGGCTGAATTTGGTATCATTGCAATCGTAAACTAACACTGAGTAAGAATAACACATTTGTTTAACTTGTAAATTCGAGCGAAAATTATTTAAGTTGACTAAAATTGACGAAAAATAAACCCACTCAAGACCCGAAAACAATCGTAATACACGCTGATTTTTCAGTGACGTCACGTTGTGAACAATTGGCCGCTCTTGACGACGGTGAGCGATGTAGTTTGTTTGCAAACTACATGTATTGCATTGAGTAACGTACCTATTCATACACGTTGAACCTGTTGCCAACACATCCGCAGCAACAACTACCCTTTCGTCTTTTGAAGACACATCAGAAGGCTCCTCCATGGCATTGGTTATGGTTTTTAGCTCTATAGATCAATTTTATATCTGTAATTTTTCTTTAAATAGCGAGTGGAGATAACTTCGATATAATACATACTGGCATGCAGCTATAGCGCAGGCCTGTCTGTGCAGTATACGGTACTATATAACCTGCCGGCAGCGCATGCACGAGCTAGCCGTGAATCGCGAGCCGGAGTGATCTCGGTCTTCTCTCGATTTCCCCTTTCCCCATTTTTCTGGTACTAGTACTTAATTTATAAAAAAATAATAAATTAATCGGCCTAATCAAACATTTTCGTAATGAATATCTGTACAATTTGATATAAATTTGTAGCCTATTTTGAGTCGTTAGGTCAGCATGCAAAATGTCTTCCGCACTCCCAGATCAGACACATACACGCTAAAATGCACTCAGAATATGTGATTATTTTTCCAATTTGTATGCTCAAATGTGACGGAAAATAACATACAAATCCAACAAACATATGTAGAAAGTATTATTTATTCAGTTAGTTAGTTTATTTCTTTTTCTTTATTAAAAAGTCACACCCGTCATCAGACGGCCGGCCTTGAAGGCCTATGAGTGGTACATCAAAAAATAACATAGTCATAAACAAATTGACATGGTAACATAGTATAAATATAACATAATCACACGCACAGAAAAAGAATATTCACGTATTACAGTGTAATTGAAAGTTGGTTGACATGCACTGAAAGTATACCAACGACAAAAACAAAAACAGAAAAAACGATTTTTTTTTTTGTAGTACACAAATTCTTGGCGAGTTGTTAGGATTTGGTTCAGTGTTTCTTATTTAACGTGCCCAAAAAGGGAAACTATCACCACTGGCGTTAAATATACAAACAACGTTAAACCAATATCTTAAAATTGCAATAGGCATCCAACGTTGTCCCGAATGTCGTCACCGTTATCGCAAGTGTTTTATCGCCGTCATTTCACTTTGTGAGATGGGTAGCATATGGAAACGTTTGCTTGGATTTGTCTCATAAAAGAAGTTGACCGTTACTCCCAAACCGTGTTGAGTGCAATGGTCACGGGCCACTGGCTTCAACGGGCAGGTAGTTCCATTATGTAAATGGGTAAATTAACTATGACACAATGAGGGGAGAGGCACAGTGCGTACAATAGGGACACACATTGTTTTTGTTGTGCAGAACATAGTATTTTATTGACTTACTTATTGAATGAAACTATAAAACCACAGTGCAATTTGCGATCTAGCGATTGGAGTACAAATGATAATAGCAGGTGAATGAAATGCTTCAACACCACAAACAACTGGGAAGGAAGCATCCATTAATTTGAATACATTTAGTTGATAAACGACTCCGCATATGGACGTTTAGTGGAGCAGAAAGCAGTGGATTCTCGAAAAACAACACGAACTCACTTAGCAGGATGTCGGTACGTAAATGAAATTCGGCGCGGTTAGAAAAATGAATCTTTCTACCCTGCGACTTTCAATGGTACGATCCAGTAAATTAAAACATTAAAATGGCTCTTATTTCAAAATTACTCATTAAATAAAACCCAAAACTTCGGTGGGATCAGACAAAAAGAGACGACATTGTGCTTGATTTCTGTTTTTTCCGACAAAAGTACAGAGAAATTGCATATTATTCTTTTATATTATACTTTTTGAAAGGTTACCCAAGTGACTCCCGGGCACCCCAATGCTGGAAAGAAACGCACTTTTTTTTTAGAAAACTTCACTTTTTCATGCAACAATGTTTATTTCTTCTATGCGCGCAAGTCAGATTGAGCGAATGATACAACGTTTCCATATGGAAAAGGTGGTCAAAATTGCATTTGATTTATTCCTCACACTAGTGACGGCTTAACAAGTACTTTACTCATCTTCTGAATGTTCTCAGCCATTTTTAGAGTTATAATTTACCTATATTCTATATTTCAATGAACCTTCTCTTTAATTTAAACCTTCGAAAATATGTCTATGAATATTTACATCGAATGTTCAAAACTACCAGCAATGGTACAAACTGTTTTATTGGAAAATATTGTATACAGAGATAAACTTGTAAGCAGCAAGAACAGAAACGAAAATTCACCTATTCGTCCATACACATACAGCTATAGGTGTACAGTACGAGAGCTCCAAAATGGAGTTCTTATACTGCTCCAAATTTACTCGTCATGGTGCTTATGCTCGCTGACAGTGTATAGAGCTTGAACGATCGCCCTCGAGTGGTGAAGTTCAGGACAATTTACCATTCTGGTGTTTTTTTCATTAAAAAAGTTACATTTTTTGGAAGTTTACATCTAAAAGTACAATATCCTGGTGTTCCGTTGCCAGTATTTTTTAAGTTTGTTTTTCATTTTTTGCCACCTTATTCGTAGACTTGTGCCCCCCACTTCCCGAGTTACGCAACTGGTGTTTGTTGTACGTCACAACACTTCTCACAAATTATTAAATCAGTGGTAATATGATAACAAATGTATTTGTTATGATATAGATAAACTTGCTGATATAATAAGAAAAGTTAAGCGATCAAACCTACGTCAGTTATAGTTCCATTAAAGTCCATGAGCATACATAGTTTACCGTCCATATCATTCACTTTCCATCGGGCTTCTGATGTACTTCTGGTTCTTTTGTTGTATGCATAACATACTTCTGAGAAGCACATCAGTGCTGCCACTATCAATTCAAAAATAAGAAAAGAAATTAGATCATTGAAATAATCAAGATCTTACGAAATTTTAATTTTAATTTGTTGGCATTCTGGAAAGCTTAATCTGTTTTTTATTTTTTTATTTTTAGGGTGATAGTAAAGAAACACTATGAGAGCGAAGAGAGAGAAAGAGAATGAGGGGGAAATGGATAGATAGATAGGCCTATATCGATATACATTTACAGGGAGAGTAAGAGTAGGAATAGACAAAGGGGAGAGAGAAATAGAGAGACAGACAGACAGAAACTTTAGTTTGCAGGCACAAACCGTTGTCAGTGTCTACAAAAATGAGACTACAACAGGCTCTGTAATTATTTAGCTTATAGTCACAAACTAGCCGATCAAAGCTTTTAGGAACTGTGGTAAAGTGTCAAATTAGAGTCTGTGCTTGCAGACTAGCCAGAGACAGAGACAAAAGCAAGAAATGGGAAAGAGACAAAAGGAAAGCAAAGGAAAAAGCTTTTATAATTAGCAGATTTTCACGTTTTCCTTCTCACTTTAACCATAACGCCATGGGAAAATAATTTAGGTAGTGCTATCCTTATTCCACACAATATAATTTGTCATCCGGAAAAATGTATCCACAGGTCTGGGCAATAATCATCACAGATCCCACTGTACATTTCTAGATTAAAATATATGGAGTGTCTTAATAAAAAAGCAACGATATTTTGATGGGCAACATCTTAGAAAGGACTCATCCATACTTACTGAAAATTCGTAAATTATCATGACAGAAGTAATATCTCCTAGGATTTCCGGGTTTTCCACAAGATTATTAAGCCAAAATAAGAAAGTAATGATGATTTTGTAGCATTAGTCAATTGTTAAAAGACTAGCGCCAGTGCACAATAAGTGTTTTGTTTTAGGGCATTAACATGACCTGGCAAGCAAGCAAGCTCACAAATCAACGTCAAATATTGTTACAAAAGGAGTTTTAAGAATTAAGATTAATTCAGCAGTAAGGTACATTAATGTTTTCAGTATCTTTTTTCTTTATAAAGACATATCAAATGAGAGAAAAATATTGTGAAGAAACCCTAAGGACATTTTAAGCGATGTTCATAGATTTCCTGAGAATGCATATCCTAAAATCAATGTTTGGTGTTTGATGCTTAACTTGAATCGCTCAATTAGTAATGCAGTTGTTTTTTTCCTTTTAAATCAATAATCGGTATTTTCCTACAGTAAATTGCTTACGTTACAATGATGAGTTGAAGATAGTAGCAAGTAGGCAATTTTGTTTGCATCAAAAACTTCTCGGAATAGTTCCTTTTGTTTCTTGTATACTTAAGATATTTTTAAAAGTCATTCACGACATTTTACGAACGCATTATAAATTTAAAATTTACAATGGTGATGTCACCAAGAAAATATGAGTTAGAATTACTTCAATGGAAAGGCTTGTCGTGAAATGCAAATGCGACAAGTATACGCTTATTGCACATCGATGATAGGCAACACGCTGAATACTTTTAACATTTGGAACAGGGTACTTCTTGCAAAAACGAAATTTCATTGAGAATACTTTTTTAAGTTGTCGCCG
The DNA here is from genome assembly GCA_037976565.1 of Mesocentrotus franciscanus. NCBI lineage: Eukaryota > Metazoa > Echinodermata > Echinoidea > Camarodonta > Strongylocentrotidae > Mesocentrotus > Mesocentrotus franciscanus. The sequence continues at coordinate 22,042,769 of CP137686.1, read as the reverse complement.
ATCAAGATATCGTTTCATTTTCTTTTAGACACCCCGTATATCAAAACCATCTGATCGTGAAGATGAAGCCAATTAATTCTGCATTTACACTGCCGCATCAATTTTTCCAACGGGACATTTACAAACAACTGGTTGGCTCAGTATTTTTTTATCCGCTTCACATTTAAAGACTGAATACCAACCCAGACCAAGATATTTTGAATGAAAAAAAGAAGAAAAAAATCATACATGGCAGTCAATAACGTCACGGAAAATGCTACTGTGTATAAGAAGATGAATATAAAATTTCGAATCAAATGGTCTTAGTAAATCCTAGGGTAATATGGTAATTTTTAAATAGAAATGGAATATTCTGTGTCTCACCTAGGATTTCTGCAGCTTGAAAAGTGGTGATTCGCGTCATAACCGAGCGATAGGTAACCTCTTTGCCTTTTAACTCTCAAAATCTCAACTCGTACGAAAAGTATTTTGTGAAGTATGATATCTGCGCAATAACTTCTTGAGCTCTTGTTGCATGTGTCGAGGATAGGTTTGGACTTTTAACAAAATGTAGAGAGAGGAGCGCGCCGCGCTAGCTTACTATTTTTACGACTTTTGAAATCGAAGTAGGAAATTTCCATGCACGACTTCTGACTCTGAATCACGTGACACAAACAGCTCGCTCGCCGTCACAAATATTTCCAGTCAGCCAAAGCCTGGGTCATATATGCAAATGAACGAAGAGACTGCATTACGTGGCCCCATTCGGAGTTTGGTAAATCAAAATGACAAAATGCTATGCACACACACACACACACACACACGCTAACATGCACACACATATATATATTGAATATATATATGTATACATTTAGATGTATATAAAATATTGCGCCGGTGTTGAGTTGGTGTTGGGGGGGGGTTAAATTTGCGTATGGAACGCTCTTAGCGGAACCACGTAGGAAACAACTTTATCGACAATCGATCACTCAATCAATCACAGGGATCAATCAATCCAAAATACTTTCTCAATCAATTTGAATTGCGAAATCAGACGAGGAAAACTTTGGTTTATTTAAATGGTATGATCCCTTGTATATTTAGACATGTAACAAAGGTACAATCAATAATGACAACCTTAAGTGGTGGTCTACTTGTCTTGCGGCAGACCGAAGTACAAGGAGTATGGTCCTGGTTTCGAACCAAAAAAATGACTAACAAAGTATAGCCCCTTTAATGAGGCGGTGTGCATCGATGCCAAATATAAGTATATAGGCCTTTTTATGAGGCGGTGTGTACCAGTACAACAATTAGGCCTTTTTATGAGGCAGCATATACAAATGCAGTAATGATATCAGTCACAAAATTTTGTCTTCATGTAATTATTTATAAGTAAGGTAATAAGTACGTAAGTCGGCAATATGACGTGTGGTATTAATACTTAAGATTAAAGGGGATTAATTACGAGTAGATCTACCTCAGACGTTCGGAGAGGGAATCGGAGTTCGTCTTCGACGTTGGCGGAGATCGCGTGATGTCTGTGATGTCGGTTGTTCGAGTCTGTGGAGTCTTGGACGTGTAGACTTATCCTAGTTCGTTGACGGCGACGTCGATTGAATTGCTGGGGACGTCGGATGATAAAGACGAGCGTGACGATGAAGTACTTCGACGATGGTGTCGTGAAGACCGAACTAGAATGTCGTGAAGGTCACACGAGGGTAGCCTGAAGATCGAGGAACTCTGCCAATGTTCGTGGATAAGCCACGTGGCGTGGTGCAGTGCAGCGATGGACCGCAACCGCGAGGTCGTGGTTCCGTGAAGACAGTTCACGCGTCAGCAGGAAAACAATTCAAAAAATGAAGATTATCGAACCCAGTTCGAAATTAGTTTGGCGCCAAAATATACGAATGAAATGCCGATAAAATACTCTTTCGATGAATTAAAGATGTCAGTAGACCCAGTCTACAAATAAATGTCGAAAAGGGCAAAATTTAAAACACTCAATCCCCTATGTAACAAGAGAGCAAAAATACGTGTTGATCGGCTGAACGTAAAACGGCGACTGGTGCTATGCGTGGCAAATCTGAGGCAAATCTGAGGCAACGCCCAACAGGGCTTTCGCTGATTGGTTAAACTTGTTTACCGCTATTGTCATGATTGCCGTTTTAGTACAATTACATGATTAATGCATATATAATGAATTAAGACATGTTTTAATGGAAAGTAATCATTTATAAAATACTAGAGAACGAAAGTGAATTTTCCTCTATCTTTAATATGGCATGGTTACATAAATATTATACAAGTTTTGAAATTCATAATAAAAACGGTTTTGTCCACTACAATAAATCCTCCCCAAGTAAGGAAGTCATGCAATCTCTTAATTGCTTACGATATCCAGATACATTATACACTACTGATCAATCATGAACCTACGAGGCCAATGGACATGGCGTCCAGACCTAGTCCGTCGTATCGGCGGTGTTGTGTCTGATCGCTGCTCGGGCGCGGTCTTAGAAGCAGGCGTACAATCAGTGTTCGCAGCAGGCAGTTTGGAAGAGGCATTAGCATCAGGTAGAGGTTCAGTTGCGATACACGGCTCTAAGCGCGCAACTTTGAGGCGATCAATGCAAATCTGCTCGCGCTTGCCTCCTATGTCAAGCGAAAAGAATCTGTCGCGTCTCTTGAGAACCTTAAAAGGCCCTTTGTAAGGTCGCTGAAGAGACCTCCTTACCGTATCGTCCCTAACGAACACATACTCGCACGATGCAAGTTCCTTAGGCAGATACGATGTTCCTTGCTTCGCTCGAGTCGGGGTTACGGTATAAGTGCCCATGTGATGTCTCAAACGAGAGATATAGTCACAAGGGTCAACGGTACAAGTCGGCGGGGTAACGAACTGGCCAGGCAGTCGGAGCGGAACGCCATAGATTAACTCTGCCGGGGAACACCGAGGTCTTCCTTCACAGTGGCTCGAATACCGAGAAGCGTAAGAGGAAGGAATTTCGTCCACTGGGTAGGATTGTCGTGAGCCTTTAACGCAGACTTCAACTGACTATGAAAGCGCTCTACCATCCCGTTAGCGGCAGGATGGTATGAAGTGGTGCGCACTCTGTTAGTGCCTAACAGCCTGGTGAGTTCGGAGAAAAGGCGCGACTCAAACTGGCGCCCGCGATCAGTTGTAACTGTGGAGGATGCACCAAATGTGGCTACCCACCCACCAACAAACGCACGCGCCACGGTTTCGGCAGTCTGGTCTGGAATGGGTATGGCTATCGGCCAACGTGTGTAGCGATCTACACAAGTAAGCAAATACGCGCGGCCGTTAGAGGGAGGCAATGGACCTACACTGTCTAAGTGCACGTGAGCAAATCGAGAGTCAGGCGTGCTGAACTTACCAAGTGGAGCTTTCACATGGCGACTTATCTTCGACTTCTGACAAGCAATGCATGTTTGGGCCCATTGTCGTACCGTCCGGTTAATGCATGGCCATACGAAGCGAGTAGTGATAGCCTTCTGCGTAGATCGAACACTGGGATGATTCATGCCATGAATAGAATCCAAAACGGCGCGCCGATAGTCGCGGGGTACAAAGGGACGCGTAGAGTCGTGTGAAACGTCACACACAATTTTGCGATCGGTACCTACGATTTGTACTTTGGAAAGGTGCATACTGCCTGTATCGTCCGCGGAAAACAGTTCCTGTAGCTCGGTATCAGTCTCCTGAGCTTCCGCCATCAACTCAAAATCAATGTGCACGACTTTGCGCACAGCGCACACCGGACGAGAAAGGGTATTGGCAACTGTATTGTCACATCCCTTCACAGAACGGATATCGTTGGTAAATTGCTCAACATAGTCGAATGCCTGATTTCTCGGGGGCTGTGGCGGTCGGGTCGAGCACGGGAAGCATAAATCAACGGTTTGTGATCGGTGAACACACTAAATACGCGTCTATCCAGCATATGTCGGAAATGCTTTATGGCAAGGTAAATTGCATGCAGTTCGCGGCCAAACGCACTGTAGCGAGTTTCCGCAGGCTGCAATTTCTTCGAGAAAAGGGCGAGCGGCTGCCATGCGCCGTCCTTCTGCTGCTGAAGAACTCCGCCGATAGCTCTATCAGAAGCATCGCACATGAGACTCATCGGGGAGTCTGTATCGGGGAAAGCCAGAAGAGTAGCTCGGGCTAATTCTTCCTTGATGCGAGTGAATGCTGTCTCACAATCGCAAGTCCACTGTAGTGGCTTGCGTGACCTCCGCGGTTGGGCTTTAAGCATAAGAATTTTGGCACAATGAGGGACAAATCTCCGGTAGAAATTCACTAGGCCGAGGAAACCGCGGAGCTGCTTGATGTTAGTCGGAGCCTTGCAGGCTTGCAGACTCGTCACGCGGTCCGGTGATACCAACACAGGCTGTTGTCGGTATCCGATTCGCTGATTGAATCATTTCGAGCGCGGGGAGTCCGGCTTCTCCCTCTGCTACTGCTTCGGGTAAGACATAACTGTGCTACCTCCGTCGTGAGGTCGCGCACCATTTTGGTCAACTCGACTACTTGCTTGTGAAGATCAACGCAAGGTTTTACTGCCAAATAGATACGGACTCGGGCACGGCTGCAACAGCACTTGTAACGGACGGAACATGAACATCTAATATTCGGTCAGCTAACTGCGCCAGGTCAACCCATGGTAACTTATCACTGGTGGATGCCAGAATCAACTGGACATTAGACGGTAACGTTGCAAGAACAATTGCTTCAAAATTCCGCCCTCGATCTTTTTGTCACCGATCAACTGATACATGCGACGAAGCAGCTGAGATGGCTTCCTGTCGCCAAGCTCCTCCTCGGTAAGGAGCATTTGTACCCTTCTTTGCTCAGAAGCGGTTGTTCGCTCAATCAGCCGAATCTTAATTTCAGCACATTGCCCGGTCGCGGGAGGATTCATTAGAATGTCGCGTACTTCTTGCGCTACCTCCGGTGGTAAAGCAGAAATGACATGCGAGTACTTTGTCTGCTCAGTCGATATGCCACGTGTGGCAAATTGCGCCTCCGCCTAGGCAAACCAAATTTTAGGGTCGCCGCGCCAAAATGGAGGCAATCTAATTGCTACAGCAGCGATCGCATGGCCGGTCTTAGCTGAGACCGGCGAGACCGGCAGTGTTGCCTGGCCCTGCGCCATTCTTAACTATCAGCGTACGCACAGAGTGCAACACAACACTATACCTGTCGGACTAGCTTTGGAAAAAACAAGTGGTTAAACAATGGCAAATAGAAACAAATCTGAGGCAACGCCCAACAGGGCTTTCGCTGATTGGTTAAACTTTTTTACCGCTATTGTCATGGTTGCCGTTTTAGTACAATTACATGATTAATGCATATATAATGAATTAAGACATGTTTTAAAGGAAAGTAATCATTTATAAAATACTAAAGAACGAAAGTGAATTTTCCTCTATCTTATGGCATGGTTACATAATTATTATACAAGTTTTGAAATTCATAATAAAAATGGTTTTGTCCACTACACCGGTATTGGTTTTTCAAAACGCATCTTATAAGGCATTTTTTTCGTCATAGCTCTTTGACCAAATTTTGTCAGAAAAATTGAAGAAGGGGTATAATTTAATTTTTTTAATGACACAATTTTCAGAACCAAAGTGACAGGCTTCCCCCCAAAATAAAACCCCAACGAAGTCCCCCAGAACAATGTATCATCTGAATATGCTCTGGATGTATTAAAGAAAAATCTTTATTTTGTGTAACCTCCCAACGTTGTTATTACCTTCCAAAATTTGTAACTAAAAAGTGCTAAATATTGCTCGTTCGAATTTACATTAAAAAATTGAGGTACGTGTTTGGTGTCAAATGATCATTAATGAATTATGAAATAATGTCACTTACACAAACTCCCATGCAACTGAGTATCTTCTGTTTAATTTAGAGGCATGATATCGGTCATATCAAATAATAAAGGAGCTTGATAGGCACCATGAATTCTTAAGACCGGTTTTGCTATGAAATTTGTCAAAGAAATTTCAAAATGTATGCAAATTTGTGCCCGTTTACCCTGGCTGCGACGAACTTTTTACCTTCACCCGTTATGTACTTGAATGTCAATGTTTGCATACCTTTATTATTGCTCAGTAGGAAAAACATTGTGGCTCGCAAAGAGTCTAGACCATACCCTAAACCTTTTAGTAGGTACGTGCTCCGATAATGATAATGTACTAAAAATGTGTTGTCGATGGGTGTTGTTTGCACGTGTGTGTGTGTATGCTCACGATTGCTGTCCTGACTTCTGCTCTTCAGTAATGACAACTGCAAGAGCAAAAAATAACAATACTTTTGTTTAATATCTTTTCGGACTAACTGCTCTAAACCTTGTGTTGCGCTCAAATATCGTTAAACATATATCAATATATCGACGATCGAGTTTAAAGTGACTCGGTAACATTGCCTCAGATTCTGAAACAAAATCCTGGATTTAGCTCATGCTGCAATCATAATTATAAACCTTTAGGTCAGTCAGAAATCCTATATTTTTTATTAGACGATCGCCTGTCTGATTGTCAAGATATTTATGATTGGAAATGGAAATTTCATTTTTTCGTTTTCCTAACGGTTTTTATAACACTACAGTCTACTGGGCAAAATGAGTATGGTAAAACCGGTCACTCAAAGATTTTACCATTTTGAAGCGCAATTATTTTAGGGCTTCAATATTACACCACTCATATCACAGACACTGATAACACGTAGGGCCATGTATCTCAGATTTAACATTGTTAACCGATGCCTTTAAGTCGGTCGTATGAGTTGAATCAAAGCTCAATCAAATAAAGGTACATCGAAATACTACATTCCATTTGAATTAATCCTTATATTGCCTCCTTTTATTTGAAAGATCATACTGCCGTCTCTGTTTATTATGTAAGATATTTCTTTATCTTCCAAACA
>CP137686.1:21914513-22035335 GCA_037976565.1 Mesocentrotus franciscanus | reverse complement strand
CCTTTGAAAATATGCCAACAACCACTGTAAACTATTGCACACAAGTATAGGATAAGCAACTTATTTTCACTAATTTTATTACTGATTTTTAAACATTTATTCAGATTTGTATTATGCGGTTCCCAACTGGGGATCTGACATTTGCTCCTGCGACAATTGCTCGTCTTATTTTCTCCAAAGATATAGGGTTAGGGTTGTGATAGGGTTTTTGGTTCAGAATAATAGGAAGGTAAGGATTAAGGTTAGTGTTAGGTTTGGGTTTAGAGTTTATGTTTGGCTTAGTATGCAGATTTTCCATTGGAGCAATTGTCCCCAGAGCAAATGTCATGGAATCTCCCAACCAAGTGGATACCCTTGTGATAGTGATTATCCTCTGAGGTGATTAAATGATTTAATACAAGATTTCTTGATGGCAAGCTAGAATTAATAGTATGGCCATCAATTTCAATTGTTTTTTTATATCTGGGGTAAACTGGGACATTAATAATGCAATGAGCAATATCGGTATTGTTTTCTGTGATTGAATGTACGCTATGGGTGTCCCAGTTTACCCCGAGGTGTCCCAATTAACCCCCATCTAAGGGTTTGCAAAATTTATGATTACATGAAAAGTCAAGCTGTGGGAATTCAATCTATAACTGCAATATTTACCTATGTATCTACAGTGCATCCCAGAAAAAGGAAACCAGATTTCAGGGCAGAAATTTTCTGTCATAATAATAATTTGCTTTATGAGATATACATGTATGAAATGCTCTACTTCTGTACTTTTATTTGATGCATAACGTAATATGCTAGATTTCTGACAAATGAGTAAGAAGCCATTTCAGCTTTCTGATTTAGCAGCTAACATTGATCTAATGCTTAAGTGAATTCACACAAACTTTCTGTTCACATCGTTTCCAATACAGCAATAAAAGAGCCCCTGAACAGGGCTACTTAAACACTGTTTTGTTATGTGTAAATTCACTCAAGCATAAGGTCCATTGTCAGCTGCTAGATTAGGAAAGCTGAATGGCTACTTATTTGGGAGAAATCAAGCATCATTTCATTTTACTTCTTCTCGAGCATACGTCATTCATTTTATATGCATGAAGTGTCATATAAAAGAGAAAATTATTAATTTTTATGTGATGTGTTTCTTTATCCAAAATAAATATCTTTACTACCCTACAAATTAACTCAAAGTTACAATTTGTTTGTGCAAATGAAATTTTGGTACCACCACTTTCTATTTTTGTTATTCAATCATAATAAATTATGCATCAAATAAGAAGCGGAGCTTTTCACACATATACATCTCATTGCGGAAATTATTGTATCCCGGCAGTATGCCGGTGGGGTACTTTGATTCAGCAGCGTTACGCCGCCGCCGCCGCGTCATATTCTTGTGTGCGCTCTATCTGCCACATTCCTTGACGGATTTCTTTCAAATTTTGTATGGAGGTGTATCTTGGTATAATCTACACACCTATAACTTTTGGTGATGCTGCCCTCAGTGTTCCGTCTTCTATAGGGTAAAAGGCCATATTTTTGTGGATGGTTTGTGTGCGCTCTATAGGCCACATTTCTCATCTCAAGGGATTTTGTTCAAATTTTGAACAAAGGTGTATCTTGGTACGATCTACAAGCCTATAGATTTTGGTGATGCTGCCTCCAGTGTTTCGTCTTTTATAGGGTCAAAGGTCATATTTTGATAGATGTCTTGTGTGCACTCTAGTGTGCGGTCTAACTGCATCATTTCTTGACAGATTTCTTTCAAATTTTGTATGGAGGTGTATCTTGGTATAATCTACACACCTCTAACTTTTGGTGATGCTGCCCCCATTGTTCCGTCTTCTATAGGGTAAAAGCCCATATTTTTGTGGATGGTTTGTGTGCGCTCCATAGGCCACATTTCTCATGGGATTTTGTTCAAATTTTGAACAAAGGTGTATCTTGGTACGATCTACAAGCCTATAGATTTTGCTGATGCTGCCTCCAGTGTTCCGTCTTTTATAGGGTCAAAGGTCATATTTTGATAGATATCTTGTGTGCACTCTAGTGTGTGGTCTAACTGCATCATTTCTTAACAGATTTCTTTCAAATTTTGTATGGAGGTGTATCTTGGTATAATCTACACACCTCTAACTTTTGGTGATGCTGCCCCATTGTTCCGTCTTCTATAGGGTAAAAGCCCATATTTTTGTGGATGGTTTGTTTGCGCTCCATAGGCCACATTTCTCAATCTCAAGGGATTTTGTTCAAATTTTGAACAAAGGTGTATCTTGGTACGATCTACAAGCCTATAGATTTTGCTGATGCTGCCTCCAGTGTTCCGTCTTTTATAGGGTCAAAGGTCATATTTTGATAGATATCTTGTGTGCACTCTAGTGTGTGGTCTAACTGCATCATTTCTTAACAGATTTCTTTCAAATTGAATATGGAAGTGTATGTTGGTAAAATCTACGCACCTATAGTTTTTGGTGATGCTGCCACGAGTGTCCCGTGTTTTATAGGGTCAAAGGTCATATGTCTTTATGAGCTCTAAATGCCACATTTCTTGACGGGTTTCTTTCAAATTTTGTATGGAGATGTATCTTGGTACAATCTACACATCTACACTTTTGGGCGATGCTGCCCTCATTGTTCCGTCTTTTATATGGTCAAAGGTCATATGTCTTTATGCGCTCTAAATGCCACATTTCTTGATGGATTTCTTTCAAATTTGTATGGAGGTGTATCTTGGTACAATCTACACATCTAGCTTTTGGTGATGCTGCCCCATTGTTCCGTCTTTATAGGGTAAAAGGTCATATTTTTGTGGATGTTTGTGTGCGCTCTATAGGCCACATTTCTGGGATTTTGTTCAAATTTTGAATGAAGATGTATCTTGGTACAATTTTGCTGATGCTGCCTGCTGCCTCCAGTGTTTTGTCTTTTATAGGGTCATAGGTCATATTTTGGTGGGTGTCTAGTGTGCGCTCTGCAGGTACATATTTCATGACGGATTTCTTTCAAATTTTCTTGGTACAATCTACACATCTACACTTTTGGGCAATGCTGCCCTCATTGTTCCGTCTTTTATATGGTCAAAGGTCATATGTCTTTATGCGCTCTAAATGCCACATTTCTTGACGGATTACTTTCAAATGTTGTATGGAGGTGTGTCTTAGTACAATCTACACATCTTTAGTGTTTGGTGATGCTGCCACCTGTGTTCCGTCTGTTATAGGGTCAAAGGTCATATTTTGGTCTTTTGTGCGCTCTAACTGCCACATTTCTTGAAAGATTTCTTTCAAATTTTCTACAGAGATGCATTATACTCTAATCTACACACATATTGGTTTGGTGATGCTGCTCCTATCCTAGTCTTGACAATAGTTCGAGCCACTAGTGGCGATCTCTACATCATCCTTTGTTTCAGGGGGGAGAAGGGATCTTTGTCCCTCCTTCGAACATTAGGATGACACAAAATCGCTGCCACTGCCGGGGATACATTCGCGCAATACAGATTGCGATATTTCTAGTTATCATGACATGAAAAATGTTGCCATGAAATCCAGTTTCTTTTGTTATCTGGGATACACTGTGTAGTCTTTAATATACAAACATACATGTACTTGGTTTAGTCCGAATATTTGCATAGTTACAATTGGTAATATTTCTGAAAGTGAAGAAAATGTTCCATTTCTCTCCGGTCTCTCCTAATACATGGGACTAAATAATTGGCATTACCTTGGTGCATGATGAACACAAGTACTTTCACTTTGATTTCATTACTTGTTGTGTGACAACAAATCATCCCAAAATTTGGATCTACATGTACTTATTTCTACTGATTACAGAAATAATTGTGTACGGTAAATCTTCCTTGTATATATGTATCTTAGAATAGAAAGATACCAACTTCCGTCATTTAAGTGAAATCATTATGTTTAAAATGATTCTTGTTCATTACTCATATTGTTTTCAACATTTTGTCATGATTAAAAGATTTTGATGATGTAATTTTGACTGAAGCATTTTTATACTCCTTTTTTCACTTTATGTTTTATGTATTTATTTAGACTATGTGAAAATATGAGAAACACAAAAATCAGGACATTTGTATACATTTGGAAGATGTATGAATGCGGAAATGTTATAAAAATGTGATAGCTTCTGAATGTATTGCACCGTTTGCACATTTGATCAACATTTCTGTGTAACATTTTAAGAACATTACGCATAACAACATTGTAATGTTTCTATTAAATGTTTAAATGATATCAAAATATATGGTCTTAGAAATAGATGGCTGACATTTTTATAACATTTCCTTCAAACATCCGTAAGATATCATTACAACATCTTGTCAACATTTCTTAATTTACATTTTAAAACATTTTGGGATATCATCGAGCAAATGTTTTTATTAAATGTTTAAATAACATCAAAATGTATGGTCTTAGAAATAGATGGCTGACATTTTTATGACATTTACTTCAAACATTAATAAGATATCATTACAACATTTCATTAACATTTCTAAAATAACATATTAAAACATTTCAGAATAACAATATTGTAATGTTTCTATGAAATGTTAAAATGATATCAAAATGTATGGTCTTAGAAATAGATGGCTGACATTTTTATAACATTTACTTCAAACATTAATAAGATATCATTACAACATTTCATTAACATTTCTAAAATAACATATTAAAAACATTTGAGAATAACAATATTGTAATGTTTCTATGAAATGTTTAAATGATATCAAAATGTATGGTCTTAGAAATAGATGGCTGACATTTTTATAACATTTACTTCAAACATTAATAAGATATCATTACAACATTTCATTAACATTTCTAAAATAACATATTAAAAACATTTGAGAATAACAATATTGTAATGTTTCTATGAAATGTTAAAATGATATCAAAATGTATGGTCTTAGAAATAGATGGCTGACATTTTTATAACATTTACTTCAAACATTAATAAGATATCATTACAACATTTCATTAACATTTAAAAATAACATATTAAAAACATTTGAGAATAACAATATTGTAATGTTTCTATGAAACGTTAAAATGATATCAAAATGTATGGTCTTAGAAATAGATGGCTGACATTTTTATAACATTTACTTCAAACATTAATAAGATATCATTACAACATTTCATTAACATTTAAAAATAACATATTAAAAACATTTGAGAATAACAATATTGTAATGTTTCTATGAAACGTTAAAATGATATCAAAATGTATGGTCTTAGAAATAGATGGCTGACATTTTTATAACATTTACTTCAAACATTAATAAGATATCATTACAACATTTCATTAACATTTCTAAAATAACATATTTAAAACAGTTGAGAATAACAATATTGTAATGTTTCTATGAGATGTTAAAATGATATCAAAATGTATGGTCTTAGAAATAGATGGCTGACATTTTTATAACATTTACTTCAAACATTAATAAGATATCATTACAACATTTCATTAACATTTCTAAAATAACATATTAAAAACATTTCAGAATAACAATATTGTAATGTTTCTATGAAATGTTTAAATGATATCAAAATGTATGGTCTTAGAAATAGATGGCTGACATTTTTATAACATTTACTTCAAACATTAATAAGATATCATTACAACATTTAATTAACATTTCTAAAATAACATATTAAAAACATTTGAGAATAACAATATTGTAATGTTTCTATGAAACGTTAAAATGATATCAAAATGTATGGTCTTAGAAATAGATGGCTGACATTTTTATAACATTTACTTCAAACATTAATAAGATATCATTACAACATTTCATTAACATTTCTAAAATAACATATTAAAAACATTTGAGAATAACAATATTGAAATGTTTCTAGGAAATGTTAAAATCATATCAAAATGTATGGTCTTAGAAATAGTTGGATGACATTTTTATAACATTTCCTTCTAATATTTGAAAGATATCATTAATATGTTTTATCAACATTTTTGATAATATCAAATTGATAGTGTTATAATGTTTAAGCTTAATGTTAAAAAAACATTTTTATTATGTTTTATTGATGTTGGTGTCTAATGTTATAAAAATGTTTTCTTGATAATTACAAGACCATACATTTTCATATGATTTTAACATTTGAACAAAACATTTCCCAAATGTTAAGCCAAACATTATCATGATGTTCTTATAATGTTTTTGTGCTAGCTGGGGTAGCTATTCATACACGTTGAACCTGTTGCCAACACATCCGCAGCAACAACTACCCTTTCGTCTTTTGAAGACACATCAGAAGGCTCCTCCATGGCATTGGTTATGGTTTTTAGCTCTATAGATCAATTTTATATCTGTAATTTTTCTTTAAATAGCGAGTGGAGATAACTTCGATATAATACATACTGGCATGCAGCTATAGCGCAGGCCTGTCTGTGCAGTATACGGTACGGGTACGTACGGTACTATATAACCTGCCGGCAGCGCATGCACGATAGCTGGCTTGCCATGGCTAGCCTGGGCTAGAGCTAGCCGTGAATCGCGAGCCGGAGTGATCTCGGTCTTCTCTCGATTTCCCCTTTCCCCATTTTTCTGGTACTAGTACTTAATTTATAAAAAATAATTAATTAATCGGCCAAATCAAACATTTTCGTAATGAATATCTGTACAATTTGATATAAATTTGTAGCCTATTTTGAGTCGTTAGGTCAGCATGCAAAATGTCTTCCGCACTCCCAGATCAGACACATACACGCTAAAATGCACTCAGAATATGTGATTATTTTTCCAATTTGTATGCTCAAATGTGACGGAAAATAACATACAAATCCAACAAACATATGTAGAAAGTATTATTTATTCAGTTAGTTAGTTTATTTCTTTTTCTTTATTAAAAAGTCACACCCGTCATCAGACGGCCGGCCTTGAAGGCCTATGAGTGGTACATCAAAAAATAACATAGTCATAAACAAATTGACATGGTAACATACATGTAGTATAAATATAACATAATCACACGCACAGAAAAAGAATATTCATGTATTACAGTGTAATTGAAAGTTGGTTGACATGCACTGAAAGTATACCAACGACAAAAACAAAAACAGAAAAAACGATTTATTCATTTAAGTAGTACACAAATTCTTGGCGAGTTGTTAGGATTTGGTTCAGTGTTTCTCATTTAACGTGCCCAAAAAGGGAAACTATCACCACTGGCGTTAAATATACAAACAACGTTAAACCAATATCTTAAAATTGCAATAGGCATCCAAGGTTGTCCCGAATGTCGTCACCGTTATCGCAAGTGTTTTATCGCCGTCATTTCACTTTGTGAGATGGGTAGCATATGGAAACGTTTGCTTGGATTTGTCTCATAAAAGAAGTTGACCGTTACTCCCAAACCGTGTTGAGTGCAATGGTCACGGGCCACTGGCTTCAACGGGCAGGTAGTTCCATTATGTAAATGGGTAAATTAACTATGACACAATGAGGGGACAGGCACAGTACATGTACAATAGGGACACACATTGTTTTTGTTGTGCACAACATAGTATTTTATTGACTTATTACTTATTGAATGAAACTATAAAACCACAGTGCAATTTGCGATCTGGCGATTGGAGTGCAAATGATAATAGCAGGTGAGTGAAATGCTTCAACACCACAAACAACTGGGAAGGAAGCATCCATTAATTTGAATACATTTAGTTGATAAACGACTCCGCATATGGACGTTTAGTGGAGCAGAAAGCAGTGGATTCTCGAAAAACAACACGAACTCATTTAGCAGAATGTCGGTACGTAAATGAAATTCGGCGCGGTTGGAAAATGAATCTTTCTACCCTGCGACTTTCAATGGTACGATCCAGTAAATTAAAACAGTAAAATGGCTTTTATTTCAAAATTACTCATTAAATAAAACCCAAAACTTCGGTGGGATCAGACAAAAAGAGACGACATTGTGCTTGATTTCTATGTTTTTTCCGACAAAAGTACAGAGAAATTGCATATTATTCTTTTATATTATACTTTTTGAAAGGTTACCCAAGTGACTCCCGGGCGTGTAATTTTTTTTCCCACCGCAATTTCAATAAACACGCTTGCGAAGAGTCTAGCTAGCTACGAAAGCTTGGACAGAGGTCACACACAATTATACTTTGATTATTTCTTGCTTTCCCTCAGTATTTATAAAGGCAAAAAATAAAACTGAATAAATACTGAGATTCGAACCCACAACTCCAACGTTTTGTTATGCTATCCTTACCGATTGAGCCAGCGATGGGTTGATGGAAGGTCGGTTTGCATGATTATTATAACCCTATTGGTCACCCTAACGGTTACCATGTGCGCATGCGCAGGTTTGGTTAGCTAGCTAGACTCTTCGCGAGCGCGTTTATTGAAAAAATAAAGCCGCAAATGCGGTGGGAAGAAAATTAAGCCTCCCGGGCACCCCAATGCTGGAAAGAAACGCACTTTTTTTTTTTTTAGAAAACTTCACTTTTTCATGCAACAATGTTTACTTGTTCTATGACGCAAGTCAGATTGAGCGAACGATACAACGTTTCCATATGGAAAGGGGGTTCAAAATTGCATTTGATTTATTCCTCACACTAGTGAGGGCTTAACAAGTACTTTACTCATCTTCTGAATGTTCTCAGCAATTTTTAGAGTTATAATTTACCTATATTCTATATTTCAATGAACCTTCTCTTTAATTTAAACCTTCGAAAATATGTCTATTAATAATTACATCGAATGTTCAAAACTACCAGCAATGGTACAAACTGTTTTATTGGAAAATATTGTATACAGAGAACGAAAACGAAAATTCACCTTTTCGTCCCTACACTTACAGCTATAGGTGTACAGTACGAGAGCTCCAAAATGGAGTTCTTTACTGCTCCAAATTTACTCGTCTTGGTGCTCATGCTCGCTGACAGTGTATGGAGCTTGAACGATCGCCCTCGAGTGGTGAAGTTCAGGACAATTTACCATTCAGGTGTTTTTTTTTCATTAAAAAAGTTACATTTTTTGGAAGTTTACATCTAAAAGTACAGTATTCTGGTGTTCCGTTGCCATTTTTTTTTTAGTTTGTTTTTCCTTTTTTGCCACCTTATTCGTAGACTTGCGCCCCCGGCCCACTTCCCGAGTTACGCAACTGGTGTTTGTTGTACGTCACAACACTTCTCACAAATTATTAAAGCAGTGGTAATATGATAACAAATGTATTTGTTAAGTTATAGATAAACTTGCTGATATAATAAGGAAAGTTAAGCGATCAAACCTACGTCAGTTATAGTTCCATTAAAGTCCATGAGCATACACAGTTTACCGTCCATATCATTCACTTTCCATCGGGCTTCTGATGTACTTCTGGTTCTTTTGTTGTATGCATAACATACTTCTGAGAAGCATATCAGTGCTGCCACTATCAATTCAAAAATAAGAAAAGAAATTAGATCATTGAAATAATCAAGATCTTACGAAATTTTAATTTTAATTTTTTGGCATTCTGGAAAGCTTAATCTGTTTTTTGTTTTTTTATTTTTAGGGTGATAGTAAAGAAACACTATAAGAGCGAAGAGAGAGAAAGAGAATGAGGGGGAAATGGATAAATAGATAGATAGGCCTATATCGATTGACATTTACAGGGAGAGTAAGAGTAGGAATAGACAAAGGGGAGAGAGAAATAGAGAGAGAGACAGACAGAAACTTTAGTTTGCAGGCACAAACCGTTGTCAGTGTCTACAAAAATGAGACTACAACAGGCTCTGTAATTATTTAGCTTATAGTCACAAACTAGCCGATCAAGGCTGTTAGGAACTGTGGTAAAGTGTCAAATTAGAGTATGTGCTTGCAGACTAGCCAGAGACAGAGACAAAAGCAAGAAATGGGAAAGAGACAGACAAAGAGAAAGCAAAGGAAAAAGCTGTTATAATTAGCAGATTTTCACGTTTTCCTTCTCACTTTAACCATAACGCCATGGGAAAATAAGTTAGGTAGTGCTATCCTTATTCCACACAATATAATTTGTCATCCGGAAAAAATGTATGCACAGGTCTGGGCAATAATCATCACAGATCCCACTGTACATTTCTATATTAAAATATATGGAGTGTCTTAACCCTAATAAGGCCGGGGCCATTATGGCCCCTCCGCGATTTTTCTGATTGTTCGGGAACGCATACGGATGACGCCCCGCCGCTTCATGACTTTATTCTTTTGAGTCTTGCGCATCTTTTAAGACAATTTTTTTGAAAATCGGACCTACCGTTACAAAGTCACGTGACCTTTTGTCTTTACATGTCGGCCCGAAAATCGCTCATTTTCGTGATTTGTGTACAAAACATATGGAAATATAATTTTTCCTAAAAAGAGACAAAACATTGGTTATTTGGTCTTGTTTAAAGTTTAGGTGTTTGTTTTGGGGGTCAAAATAGTTAAGTTATAGTTAGAAATGAAATAAAACAACAAAAACAATAAAATACATAAGTTAAAAAAAACAATGAATTACATAAGAAATTATTAAAACAAGAGATAACATAAAAAAAAAACCTAGCTTTCCAAATTTTTTTTCGTATTATTATTCCAAATGGTCTAACAAATATATGTAGTGGAAAAGAAAGCTTAAATATGAAGAATATATGATTTATAGGTAAAAATATGAATTTTTTGACCTTATTTGCATAATTTACCATAAATATGCAAATGAGTAATTGCTATAGTATTATATACACTTCACTTGACATGCATGCAAATTTTCGCGGCGATCGGCCGTTTCACGGCCGAGATCTTAAGGGGGGGCCATAATGGCCCCCCCCGGCCGTATTAAGAACTCAAATAGCCCGGCCTTATTAGGGTTAATAAAAACGCAACGATATTTTGATTGGCAACATCTTAGAAAGGACTCATCCATACTTACTGAAAATTCGTAAATTATCATGACAGAAGTAATATCTCCTAGGATTTCCGGGTTTTCCACAAGATTATTAAGCCAAAATAAGAAAGTAATGATGATTTTGTAGCATTAGTCAATTGTTAAAAGACTAGCGCCAGTGCACAATAAGTGTTTTGTTTTAGGGCATTAACATGACCTGGCAAGCAAGCTCACAAATCAACGTCAAATATTGTTACAAAAGGATTTTTAAGAATTAAGATTAATTCAGCAGTAAGGTACATTAATGTTTTCAGTATCTTTTATCTTTATAGAGACATATCAAATGAGAGAAAAATATTTTGAAGAAACCCTAAGGACATTTTAAGCGATGTTCATAGATCTCCTGAGAATGCATATCCTAAAATCAATGTTTGGTGTTTGATGCTTAACTTGAATCGCTCAATTAGTAATGCAGTTGTTTTTTTCCTTTTAAATCAATAATCGGTATTTCCTACAGTAAATTGCTTACGTTACAATGATGAGTTAAAGATAGTAGCAAGTAGGCAATTTTGTTTGCATCAAAAACTTCTCGGAATAGTTCTTTTTGTTTCTTGTATACTTAAGATATTTTTAAAAGTCATTCACGACATTTTACGAACGCATTATAAATTTAAATTTACAATGGTGATGTAACCAAGAAAATATGAGTTAGAATTACTTCAATGGAAAGGCTTGTCGTGAAATTCAAATGCGACAAGTATACGCTTATTGCACATCGATGATAGGCAACACGCTGAATACTTTTAACATTTGGAACAGGGTACTTCTTGCAAAAACGAAATTTCATTGAGAATACTTTTTTAAGTTGTCGCCGATCAAAATATCGTTTCATTTTCTTTTAGACACCCCGTATATCAAAACCATCTGATCGTGAAGATGAAGCCAATTAATTCTGCATTTACACTGCCGCATCAATTTTTCCAACGGGACATTTACAAACAACTGGTTGGCTCAGTATTTTTTTATCGGCTTCACATTTAAAGACTGAATACCAACCCAGACCCAGATATTTTGAATGAAAAAAGAAAAAAAAAAATCATAAATGGCAGTCAATAACGTCACGGCAAAATGCTACTGTGTATAAGAAGACGAATATAAGATTTCGAATCAAATGGTCTTAGTAAATCCTAGGGTAATATGGTAATTTTTAAATAGAAACGGAATATTCTGTGTCTCACCTAGGATTCCTGCAGCTTGAAAAGTGGTGATTCGCGTCATAACTGATCGATAGGTAACCTCTTTGCCTTTTAACTCTCAAAATCTCAACTCATACGAAAAGTATTTTGTGAAGTATGATACCTGCGCAATAACTTATTGAGCTCTTGTTGCATGTGTCGAGGATAGGTTTGGACTTTTAACAAAATGTAGAGAGAGGATCGCGCCGCGCTAACTTACTATTTTTACGACTTTTGAAATCGAAGTAGGAAATTTCCATGCACGACTTCTGACTCTGAATCACGTGACACAAACAGCTCGCTCGCCGTCACAAATATTTCCAGTCAGCCAAAGCCTGGGTCATATATGCAAATGAACAAAGAGACTGCATTACGTGGCCCCATTCGGAGTTTGGTAAATCAAAATGACAAAATGCTATGCACACACACAGACACACGCAAACATGCACACACATATATATATATTGAATATATATTATACAAATGATGCATGCGCATGAGTTCATTATACGATCTATCCGCACTCGAGTTGAGGCTGTGTGCATGTATCTATTGCACGAAGCCGTTAGGCTGAGTGCGATAGATACACACATCATCAACGAGGGCGGATAGATCGTATAATGAACGAATGAAAACATGCATCATTTGTTTTATACAACGAAACTCCTAGATCCTTGTTATTTGATGTAAAATTAATTAATTCAAGATTGTTTGGTGACAGTTTATGGCTGACAAATAAATCTCAAGTTTTAATAAGTCTCAATTTAGTGCGCACACATAAGTATAGATATAGCAAGCGCACCTCTTTCTATACCCATTTACGCATAGTGCTGCGCAAGAATAGGCCCATGTGTATACACGCAGTATTGAACGCTCTAACCTCTACGCGGCACTGAAAAATCGTTGGATAGTACTGGAAAATATTGCACGCTTTTTCATGAAAAAGCGTGCAATAGGATCAGTAAATGAATCACATGTGACCGCGCATGACCAATCATTTGATTAGGATCTGGGAGTGAGTTGTATAAATGTATATATTTAGATGTATATAAAATATTGCGCCGGTGTTGAGTTGGTGTTGGGGGTTAAATTTGCTTATGGAACGCTCTTAGCGGAACCACGTAGGAAACAACTTTATCGACAATCGATCACTCAATCAATCACAGGGATCAATCAATCCAAAACACTTTCTCAATCAATTTGAATTGCGAAATCAGACGAGGAAAACTTTGGTTTATTTAAATGGTATGATCCCTTGTATATTTAGACAGGTAACAAAGGTACAATCAATAATGACAACCTTAAGTGGTGGTCTACTTGTCTTGTGGAAGACCGAAGTACAAGGAGTATGGTCCTGGTTTCGAACCAAAAAAACGACTAACAAAGTATAGCCCTTTTAATGAGGCGGTGTGCATCGATGCCAAATATAAGTATATAGGCCTTTTTATGAGGCGGTGTGTACCAGTACAACAATTAGGCCTTTTTATGAGGCAGCATATACAAATGCTGTAATGATATCAGTCACAAAATTTTGTCTTCATGTAATTATTTATAAGTAAGGTAATAAGTACGTAAGTCGGCAATATGACGTGTGGTATTAATACTTAAGATTAAAGGGGATTAATTACGGGTAGATCTACCTCAGAAGTTCGGAGAGGGAATTGGAGTTCGTCTTCGACGGTGGCGGAGATCGCGTGATGTCTGTGATGTCGGTTGTTCGAGTCTGTGGAGTCTTGGACGTGTAGACTTATCCTAGTTCGTTGACGGCGACGTCGATTGAATTGCTGGGGACGTCGGGTGATAAACATGAGCGTGACGATGAAGTACTTCGACGATGGTGTCGTGAAGACCGAACTAAAATGTCGTGAAGGTCACACGAGGGTAGCCTGAAGATCGAGGAACTCTGCCAATGTTCGTGGATGGACACGTGGCGTGGTGCAGTGCAGCGATGAACCGCGACTGCGAGGTCGGGGTTCCGTGAAGACAGTTCACGCGTCAGCAGGAAAACAATTCCAAAAATTTAGATTATCGAACCTAGTTCGAAATTAGATTGGCGCCAAAATATACGAATGAAATGCCGATAAAATACTCTTTCGATGAATTAAAGATGTCAGTAGACCCAGTCTACAAATAAATGTCGAAAAGGGCAAAAGTTAAAACACTCAATCCCCTATGTAACAAGAGAGCAAAAATACGTGTTGATCGGCTGAACGTAAAACGGCGACTGGTGCTATGCGTGGCAAATCTGAGGCAACGCCCAACAGGGCTTTCGCTGATTGGTTAAACTTGTTTACCGCTATTGTCATGATTGCCGTTTTAGTACAATTACATGATTAATGCATATATAATGAATTAAGACATGTTTTAAAGGAAAGTAATCATTTATATAATACTAGAGAACGAAAGTGAATTTTTCTCTATCTTATGGCATGGTTACATAATTATTATACAAGTTTTGAAATTCATAATAAAAACGGTTTTGTCCACTACAATAAATCCTCCCCAAGTAAGGAAGTCATGCAATCTCTTAATTGCTTACGATATCCAGATACATTATACACTACTGATCAATAAACACTACTGATCAATCGTGAACCTACGAAGCCAATGGACATGGCGTCCAGACCTAGTCCGTCGTATCGGCGGTGTTGTGTCTGATCGCTGCTCGGGCGCGGTCTTAAAAGCAGGCGTACAATCAATGTTCGCAGCAGGCAGTTTGGAAGAGGCATTAGCATCAGGTAGAGGTTCAGTTGCGATACACGGCTCTAAGCGCACAACTTTGAGGCGATCAATGCAAATCTGCTCGCGCTTGTCCTATGTCAAGCGAAAAAAATCTGTCGCGTCTCTTGAGAACCTTAAAAGGCCCTTTGTAAGGTAGCTGAAGAGACCTCCTTACCGTATCGTCCCTAACGAACACATACTCGCACGATGCAAGTTCCTTAGGCAGATACGATGTGCCTTGCTTCGCTCGAGTCGGGGTTACGGTATAAGTGCCTATGTGATGTCTCAAACGAGAGATATAGTCACAAGGGTCAACGGTACAAGTCGGCGGGGTAACGAACTGGCCAGGCAGTCGGAGCGGAACGCCATAGACTAACTCTGCCGGGGACCACCCGAGGTCTTCCTTCACAGTGGCTCGAATACCGAGAAGCGTAAGAGGAAGGAATTTCGTCCACTGGGTAGGATTGTCGTGAGCCTTTAACGCAGACTTCAACTGACTATGAAAGCGCTCTACCATCCCGTTAGCGGCAGGATGGTATGAAGTGGTGCGCACTCTGTTAGTGCCTAACAGCCTGGTGAGTTCGGAGAAAAGGCGCGACTCAAACTGGCGCCCGCGATCAGTTGTAACTGTGGAGGATGCACCAAATGTGGCTACCCACCCACCAACAAACGCACGCGCCACGGTTTCGGCAGTCTGGTCTGGAATGGGTATGGCTATCGGCCAACGTGTGTAGCGATCTACACAAGTAAGCAAATACGCGCGGCCGTTAGAGGGAGGCAATGGACCTACACTGTCTAAGTGCACGTGAGCAAATCGAGAGTCAGGCGTGCTGAACTTACCAAGTGGAGCTTTCACATGGCGACTTATCTTCGACTTCTGACAAGCAATGCATGTTTGGGCCCATTGTCGTACCGTCCGGTTAATGCATGGCCATACGAAGCGAGTAGTGATAGCCTTCTGCGTAGATCGAACACTGGGATGATTCATGCCATGAATAGAATCCAAAACGGCGCGCCGAGAGTCGCGGGGTACAAAGGGACGCGTAGAGTCGTGTGAAACGTCACACACAATTTTGCGATCGGTACCTACGATTTGTACTTTGGAAAGGTGCATACTGCCTGTATCGTCCGCGGAAAACAGTTCCTGTAGCTCGGTATCAGTCTCCTGAGCTTCCGCCATCAACTCAAAATCAATGTGCACGACTTTGCGCACAGCGCACACCGGACGAGAAAGGGTATTGGCAACTGTATTGTCACATCCCTTCACAGAACGGATATCGTTGGTAAATTGCTCAACATAGTCGAATGCCTGATTTCTCGGGGGCTGTGGCGGTCGGGTCGAGCACGGGAAGCATAAATCAACGGTTTGTGATCGGTGAACACACTAAATACGCGTCTATCCAGCATATGTCGGAAATGCTTTATGGCAAGGTAAATTGCATGCAGTTCGCGGCCAAACGCACTGTAGCGAGTTTCCGCAGGCTGCAATTTCTTCGAGAAAAGGGCGAGCGGCTGCCATGCGCCGTCCTTCTGCTGCTGAAGAACTCCGCCGATAGCTCTATCAGAAGCATCGCACATGAGACTCATCGGGGAGTCTGTATCGGGGAAAGCCAGAAGAGTAGCTCGGGCTAATTCTTCCTTGATGCGAGTGAATGCTGTCTCACAATCGCAAGTCCACTGTAGTGGCTTGCGTGACCTCCGCGGTTGGGCTTTAAGCATAAGAATTTTGGCACAATGAGGGACAAATCTCCGGTAGAAATTCACTAGGCCGAGGAAACCGCGGGGCTGCTTGATGTTAGTCGGAGCCTTGCAGGCTTGCAGACTCGTCACGCGGTCCGGTGATACCAACACAGGCTGTTGTCGGTATCCGATTCGCTGATTGAATCATTCCGAGCGCGGGGAGTCCGGCTTCTCCCTCTGCTACTGCTTCGGGTACGACATAACTGTGCTACCTCCGTCGTGAGGTCGCGCACCATTTTGGTCAACTCGACTACTTGCTTGTGAAGATCAACGCAAGGTTTTACTGCCAAATAGATACGGACTCGGGCACGGCTGCAACAGCACTTGTAACGGACGGAACATGAACATCTAATATTCGGTCAGCTAACTGCGCCAGGTCAACCCATGGTAACTTATCACTGGTGGATGCCAGAATCAACTGGACATTAGACGGTAACGTTGCAAGAACAATTGCTTCAAAATTCCGCCCTCGATCTTTTTGTCACCGATCAACTGATACATGCGACGAAGCAGCTGAGATGGCTTCCTGTCGCCAAGCTCCTCCTCGGTAAGGAGCATTTGTACCCTTCTTTGCTCAGAAGCGGTTGTTCGCTCAATCAGCCGAATCTTAATTTCAGCACATTGCCCGGTCGCGGGAGGATTCATTAGAATGTCGCGTACTTCTTGCGCTACCTCCGGTGGTAAAGCAGAAATGACATGCGAGTACTTTGTCTGCTCAGTCGATATGCCACGTGTGGCAAATTGCGCCTCCGCCTAGGCAAACCAAATTTTAGGGTCGCCGCGCCAAAATGGAGGCAATCTAATTGCTACAGCAGCGATCGCATGGCCGGTCTTAGCTGAGACCGGCGAGACCGGCAGTGTTGCCTGGCCCTGCGCCATTCTTAACTATCAGCGTACGCACAGAGTGCAACACAACACTACCTGTCGGACTAGCTTTGGAAAAAACAAGTGGTTAAACAATGGCAAATAGAAACAAATCTGAGGCAACGCCCAACAGGGCTTTCGCTGATTGGTTAAACTTTTTTACCGCTATTGTCATGGTTGCCGTTTTAGTACAATTACATGATTAATGCATATATAATGAATTAAGACATGTTTTAAAGGAAAGTAATCATTTATAAAATACTAAAGAACGAAAGTGAATTTTCCTCTATCTTATGGCATGGTTACATAATTATTATACAAGTTTTGAAATTCATAATAAAAATGGTTTTGTCCACTACACCGGTATTGGTTTTTCAAAACGCATCTTATAAGGCATTTTTTTCGTCATAGCTCTTTGACCAAATTTTGTCAGAAAAATTGAAGAAGGGGTATAATTTAATTTTTTTAATGACACAATTTTCAGAACCAAAGTGACAGGCTTCCCCCCAAAATAAAACCCCAACGAAGTCCCCCAGAACAATGTATCATCTGAATATGCTCTGGATGTATTAAAGAAAAATCTTTATTTTGTGTAACCTCCCAACGTTGTTATTGCCTTCCAAAATTTGTAACTAAAAAGTGCTAAATATTGCTCGTTCGAATTTACATTAAAAAATTGAGGTACGTGTTTGGTGTCAAATGATCATTAATGAATTATGAAATAATGTCACTTACACAAACTCCCATGCAACTGAGTATCTTCTGTTTAATTTAGAGGCATGATATCGGTCATATCAAATAATAAAGGAGCTTGATAGGCACCATGAATTCTTAAGACCGGTTTTGCTATGAAATTTGTCAAAGAAATTTCAAAATGTATGCAAATTTGTGCCCGTTTACCCTGGCTGCGACGAACTTTTTACCTTCACCCGTTATGTACTTGAATGTCAATGTTTGCATACCTTTATTATTGCTCAGTAGGAAAAACATTGTGGCTCGCAAAGAGTCTAGACCATACCCTAAACCTTTTAGTAGGTACGTGCTCCGATAATGATAATGTACTAAAAATGTGTTGTCGATGGGTGTTGTTTGCACGTGTGTGTGTGTATGCTCACGATTGCTGTCCTGACTTCTGCTCTTCAGTAATGACAACTGCAAGAGCAAAAAATAACAATACTTTTGTTTAATATCTTTTCGGACTAACTGCTCTAAACCTTGTGTTGCGCTCAAATATCGTTAAACATATATCAATATATCGACGATCGAGTTTAAAGTGACTCGGTAACATTGCCTCAGGTTCTGAAACAAAATCCTGGATTTAGCTCATGCTGCAATCATAATTATAAACCTTTAGGTCAGTCAGAAATCCTATATTTTTTACTAGACGATCGCCTGTCTGATTGTCAAGATGTTTATGATTGGAAATGGAAATTTCATTTTTTCGTTTTCCTAACGGTTTTTATAACACTACAGTCTAATGGGCATAATGAGTATGGTAAAACCGGTCACTCAAAGATTTTACCATTTGAAGCGCAATTATTTTAGGGCTTCAATATTACACCACTCATATCACAGACACTGATAACACGTAGGGCCATGTATCTCAGATTTAACATTGTTAACCGATGCCTTTAAGTCGGTCGTATGAGTTGAATCAAAGCTCAATCAAATAAAAGGTACATCGAAATACTACATTCCATTTGAATTAATCCTTATATTGCCTCCTTTTATTTGAAAGATCATACTGCCGTCTCTGTTTATTATGTAAGATATTTCTTTATCTTCCAAACACGTCCATGCATCTGGTTGATCGACTAACCTTCATTTCTGCTGTTTCTTTATTGTCTTAAGCACAAACAGGGGCGGCGGAGCGTCTTCCAAAGTTTCAAAAATATGAATTCATCCCTGATGATGTAATCACAATCATGACAATGTAGGGGTATATTAACCAATGTCAAAATTTTGTGTATTTTCGTTTTGATGTTTCCCTTTGTAGGTATACCAACACCTTTAGTCCAGAAAGTGCCCTTTATTATTGGTGTCCTCCTCCCCACTTTGAAAGACGCTCCGCCACCCCTGTTTGTGCTTAAGAAGAAAACAAAACAGCAGAAATAAAGGCCAGTCGACGAGATGGATGGACGCGTTTGAAAGATACATCTTACATAACTAGACATTGAATTCGACTGTTTCGACATGAAGACGAATTAGGTGATATGCCGCATTGATCGAGACATAACACATGTAGAAACTCGATGGGAGATTTGGTCTTTAAAAACAAATCCCACCTTCCACTCATATAACACGCCTATGTACACACTCTACAAACTATGATTCAATTTTTTTTATCAGAAGACATGATCGTGGTTAAAATTCCGATTTTTTTAAGGTGAAGACTGCACAATCTAGCAGCCATAATGGTTTCTACTTGTACGTGCTATCTCCCATGACTTTGTGTTATATTTTCGTCATGGATTCATGTATATATTTTTAGCCAAGGACACGTGCCATTATCTATGTATTATGCCAAAGCACATCGTTACATATTCCAGTTTAGGTCAGTTACAGTTTGAATAGCGAAATGAGATTTTCAAGTCCAGATTAACTTTAACTTCCAGTATCATGGTATGAGTGAGTGTAGACGCACCATGTGTATACTACTAGTTCGTTATCAGGATTTGGCAGTGCGAGCAGAATGAACACAACTTCTAATCAAAGTTAATAATCCCCACACCACCAAGCAACAACTTTTCACTGGCCACGTGTGCAAGAGGACAAGAGAGCTGGAGAGAGCTCTGTGATACTGGTATATCCCCTTGATACAGGGATAATCTAAGAAAGTTCTGAAGAAGCTGTTTGCCCTTTTGACCCTTGCTGGAAAGTGGTATTTTGGGTGGAAATTAAAGAACATGTTTTGGAAAATGAAAGTTCGTTTTGATAGACTAGAGTAGAGTCAGGGCCTGATTACAAAATGAGAAGACAAGGAAGTTCTTTTTGAGAATGGACGTGTTGAAAAACTAATTGTCATCATGCAGTAGTGAGAAAGAGTGGGATTGGTTGATGTAATTGAAGACCTGCATAATCACAGTGTGAAACTCGATATATTCGTATTTGTTAGAAATGATAATGCAGGCTAAATGTTATTGGGAATTACTCCCCCCCCCCCTCCTCTCTCTCTCTCTCTATCTCTTTATATTCCCCTCTCCCTCTCTCTCGATCTCTTTCCCTCTCTGTGTTGTTTACCCATTCTCTTTCCGACTCCCAGACTACTTTGTATGTAACCATGAAATGAATACATTCAGTAAACTATTGTTTGTTAATTAGATAAAATATAAACTCTATGTACATGTATATGTGGACGAGATTCCACTATTAGAGGAAATCATAATATTGTTTGTAAGTTTACTACTGCTATATAATTAGTGCAGACTAAGACTACGTGCTAGTTCTGTAAATATTGTGAGGAGTTTAGAATATAAGTTGTTAAAGATATATCTTTTCAGATACCTCGCTGAAAAAGGAAGTATTGGATCAAAGTTATGCAGATGACTATTGGAAAACACATGAATAATTTAGGAAATGTCATGAGTTTATTCCGCAGTATAAATGTGAATACCCGAGCCAAGAAATGACTTGTTAAATTATGGATTAGTGAAGGTGGGGGGTAGGATAACATTCTAAGGGTTTATGTGCGCAAATGATCTTCAGTATCGGAGCGTAAAGTAAAGGAAGCTCATTAGGCAATAGTATAGGGATGGTTACGCTAACATTCTTGTATTAAAGGTAATACAAAGTTTTGCTATGGGGTCATGAATTTGGTTCAAATGAACATATTGGAAGCATATGCAATAGTACAATATTCAATGATCGTTGTCGCGGTTGAAATCGAGTCTAAAGTGATGAAATTGTAAATAATAAACTCTTTATGTTGTATAGCGCCCTCTCAAGACTGATATTACGTTAGCTTTAAAACAATGTTTCTTGACTATAAGCGACCGATTTGCTATTCCCGTTTGGAAATTATATATTAGAAAGGCATATTCTAAGATTTTCATGGTCGCAGCTACCATGGTATGGCCTTAGGCGCTATTTGAAATATTTGACATTTACCGGGAGCACCGGTAAATTTGATTATTCAATTTGCTCGGAAGCAGAAGTGTTTTAGGGGCTAATTTTGTTAGTGCTTATATAACATCTACAGGGGCATCCAAATATATCAAAATTTTAAATAATTACTATCCATCCAATTTTCAAAATTTCCCAAAACTTTGCATTACCTTTAATGGAGACGCTAAGTGATGAGTTATATTATGAGAAGCCATGGTAGATTGACTGATGTTATAGACATTCGTTAGTTAATTATTAGTAACCAAGTAATTATTATGAGATCCATGAAGAGTAATATTGCGCTTGTAAATAAAGCACGGAAGTAAGGAAAGCCCCCCTCAGATGACGTTCTTAGTGATATATTTCAAGAGAACCCCGGAGAGCTAAAGCTTTGACGTCAACATAGTGCAACTTGAAGGAAAGCAATTGAACTTTACTCGATTAGGGTATCGTGGTCAAAATTACGATTTAATGTGAAGACGGCAAAAATTGCCATTATATAGTTTCTACTTATACATGTACGTGCTATCTCCAATTGAGTTTGTGTTATATTTCCGTCATGGATGGTCATTTATGGAAGATATTCGGTCATGGGTAAACTTTTGGTCACACCCATGTCCATGCGCGCGTCATGGGGGACTGAATTTGTTCATATGGGTGTAATATGAATGGAGGGTAGGAATTTTTTGTCAAAGTCCGAATTCAAATTGACTCTGTGTTAAATATGATCAGCCGCGTAGTGTAGCAAATCTTCTAATGAGCTTGTATGTTAAAGTGTTATATGAGTGGAGGGTGGGATTTAAGCGGCAGATCACCCAATTCGTCTCCGTGACGAATTCAATGTCTAGTTTGATTTAGCTTTGATTCAACTGACACCTCATACGACCGACTTCTACTCGATCGTCGAGTCAGAAGACTGAAAGGTCCTAATTATATTAAACGATTTTAACGATATTTGAACACAAGATTCAGAGCAGTCACGAGTTCTGAGAAGATATTAAACACATGTTATTGGCATTTGTTTGCTCTTGCAGTTGAATATGAGAACAGAAATCAGCGCAGCGAGCACTACATAATATACAGACACGTACACACAACACCTATCGAAAAAACATTTTAAGTACATTATTATTAGCAGGACACGTACATACATAAAGGTTTAAAATACATTCTAGACTCTTTGAGAGAGAAAACGAGAGGGAAGAGGAGATATCGAGATGTCTTATGAAAATATCACTCATATTTTTATCATAATGGTTACATATAGGTAATATTTCTGAATATTTTTGACAGAGTCGTCTCTCATAGGTTAACACGTGAAAACAAGGACTCTAAAGATTGATTAAATCTCCCCCAGCAAATCCTTGAAATTATGTCGAATGTGCAGTAATCTTTTAAGGCTTCCATGGTGATGATAGATTTGAGCGAAGTTTGCGGTTTCTTTACGGTTTTCCCCCTCCTTCTATAATATTTTTCTTTATTTTTTATTTCTTTTTTTCTATCATTCAAAAGGCCATAGTCTCTGTCGTATCATCAGAGATAATTTGTCTTGACTTGTTTCCTATATTGCCTCCTATAAATCACATGTTTTTTTCGTCAATCTGTCAACACTTTAACATTCATGACATGCTTTACAAGTGAACGGAGCTCTCGTGTTATTCCTATTTTCAATTATGAGTTTGCCAGAACATGTTCTTGCTGGCATACAGTTTATCGTTTCAGGGATACTCTGCCCCGCTCGATGTGGTACATTGATATCTTTGTTGAGCAACATGACTTTTGGAGGGGGGGGGAAGGGGCGGGTATTTTTTTTAATCATTATCAAATCATAGTTAAACTAAATATAAAGGCTTGTTCGAAAATAAATAAAAACTCAGTTCCTAGGGTTTGCTGCAGCACTATGTTGTAGTTTTAATTCTATCAGCTCCACTAGAAGTGAAACAACGCGTTTTATTGCGAACTTTTTGAGAGAGCTATCTAGGTATATCAGAAAATGTTAGCTCCATGTCTGCTCTACTTAAGCTTGAATTATTTTTTTAATTTATTACAAAAACTCCGTACAGAGTGGTACTATTTGCTGAATAAAACCTGCAGGAAAAAGGCTACCATTTTGATTGATCTTTGCTTTCACTTTCATTTTATGAAATCAGGCTACGTCATTTATGTATGATATTTGAATCGCATTTAGTTTAGACGAAAATTCAAATATCATAGATTTCTAGTATTTAATTAACAAAGGCGCACCAAAAATAGTAATAAGGAAATCATAGTGGATAAATCGGTTTTCTCTTTCCATTTACATGAATAATAGAATGACTAATTTATGAATTTACGTTCATTCTATGAAATCAAAGCGAACGGGAAAGAAAAAAGAACTTTGTTGTGGTATAGAAATGATTGTTAACTCTCCCCATGCTCTCACCTTTGTCTCCCTCTTTTTCCATTCGATGGGTTGGGGTGGGAGCATGTGTCTCCCCGTAGCTACGTCACCGATGATATTTTACGTAATCCGAACATGTTTTCAATGGGACATTAAAAAAAAGGGTACTTAAATTGTCCTTGAGTTGATTTTTGAAAAGATGTTGCGATCGTTTTCATTGTATTGCAATTTAAGTTCCAAAGTGTAGAGAATGAGAGAACTACATAATGAGTTGATAAGAGATTGAAAGGAACAGAGTAAGAGACATAGGGTGGTATTCTCATAAGTTAAGCCGGGACTAAGTCCAGACTACACAAGAATTTGAGTTCACACTTCTATGGAATGCTAGGTTTCATCTTCCTCCTTCAATATTCATGACAAAGATAATCTACCAAGGACTTTATTGAAATTCAGTTCATAATCATATTATCTTTTTCTTCCCATTTCATTGCAAATTTTTTTTTGACACTTTTCATTGCAGGATTAAAATAATCTGTACAGGGTAAATGAGTTGGCAACAGGCACTCCATAAAAGTGTGGACTAAGTTAAGCCAGGCTTAACTTAGTACGCGCTATCGGAATACCACCCATAGTGGCAGATCAAGAAAGAGAAATTAATATAGTGAGAAACAATAAGGAGAAAGGAAGACAGAGAGAGAGAGAGAGAGGTTGGTCAAGGGGGAACAGAGAGATGTGGAGATGTACTAAAGAGAGAAGGAGAGAGAGAGAGAGAGAGAGAGCGAGAGAGAAAGGGGATGAAGAGAGAGAGAGAGAGATAGAAAAGGAGAAAGGCCTCGGTTGTCATGATGCTAAGGCGTGGTTTGCAAAGTAGATATTTTGTTTTGCAGTTTCGAAAATTTCTGGAAAATCAAATCAAGACTTTTCCGTTTTATCTCACACTATTTTGGAAAAGATTTTTACGTCACGATTCGAACAAATATTACCCTGACTCTATTTTTTCTTTTCTTAAATTCGTTAATTGTTCTTATCTTTTCTAAATCGTCTTTTATTCCAACAAGCATCAAGAACTTAGACAATAGGTTTCACTGCGAAAATATAGAATATGGGCCGAAGAATTTGACCAAAATATCTTAATCTGATTAAAAGTTTTCTAAAATACTCGATACGGTTAAAAAAAATTAATTGATCTTATGTCAAATATAAAAGAAGTTTTAAATATTACATATCTAATGATAGGCCTATTGATAAATGTAAATCTATAAGAACACAATAGGCGCTCCGTACGTGTGACTGCAGTATTAGGCCCCCAAAAACCTGTTTGGTTGTCCTGGACCACCCGCTCGTCACTTTCGGGTTGCCCGTTTTTTCTTCTTTTTTCTTCTTTTTTCTTCAAAATGTGGCCCGTCGCCAATTTGGTCTTTTCAACACCATCCCCCAGTACGCACTTCTGTTACGAATAACGAATGCGAGCAATCATGCATAAAGCACCGAAGCGATGGGTCGCTCGCGTGTACAAAGCACTATAACTGTAGCGTGCATGCGGCCTTATGGCAGGATATGAGTTAAAGCAATTTCCGATGCATATAGGAGAAATCTTAGTTTACTAAAATGTTTATGTATACATTTTAAACCCAACTCGCACTTTAACGCAATGCTGTTTTACTTAGCAACGCAACCAAAATGGCGACGTAATAGGGTCTGCCTATTGCAAGCTCGGTATAAACATTTTATTTGACCTGGTTCGCATCATTGTGTACATAATTATATTTAAAAGATGATAATAAACTAGTTTTTTCCATATTTTTGTCTTTTATTTACTTCGTAGGATTTAATGAATGACATCCCAATGAAATTAAAAAAAAAAAAATGTAAAATGTAAAAGAATCCCCCGTCCGTACCCTCTCTAAGTTGTGTGGAGGACAACCAAACAATTTTTCTTTGTTGGCCTTATACGTTGGTAGTATACATGTTATGTACATGTGTTTCATTCATATTTAGAGATATGTATGTGGGAGGTATTGTGAATGGAAATTGTAAAACGTGTTCACTAATCACACAAGAACATAACTCTATTTTTATTTTAGCTAAGAGGAAGCAAGGTTGCACTGACAATAAAATACAAGATAAAAAGTATCCCCTTTTCGTTATTTTATTGGGTACTGAATAATGCAGACTAAACACTTGCAAAGTGTAAGTAATGCACGCAAATAAAGGATTCAGAATATGAATCAGCTGAATGAGAATATTGCACGGAGATACATTGAATGGTCATGGATGAGAATGAACATGAATAAATGCAATGAATAAATAGAGCTCACGACAGAGTGGAAATGATGTCGAAAGTCCAGTGAAGAATGAAGAGATGTGAAGAACGAAGGAAGGGGCTCACGCGATGAAGGTGCGGAGGCTTGATGGCGGAGATGTACGCTTCGTTGTCGTGGCTGAAAAGCCGTGAAGAATCTCAACGCTGACGCTCGTGCATGATGATGAAGATGAAGAAGCTCTCAGGCGAGAAGAGAAGAGAAGAAATGTGGCGCTCGAAGACGGAGCAGTGAGTCGCTCGATGTCGGGAGGCCAGAGAAGAAAATGCGGACATGCATCAAAGCCGGTCGGGTGATGAAGAGCAGTAGGTCGCTCGATGAATCGATGAGCCGGACTTTGAAGTGAAATCATCAGAGTTGCAGTGAGTCGAACTCGTTGATGAAATGATAGACGAACTACGGTGAGTCGAGCTCGTGTGTGGTAAGAGCTACCGGAACGAAGAAACTGGCAGCTCCCAGCGGAGAATCAAGCGCCATGTCGGTCCTGATATAAACGTTCCACTGGAAGACTGCCAGCCCGTTGAAGACGGCAGAGAAAGAGTTGACGTGCCGTAAAAGAGGTGATAGGCACGGAAGAGAATCGGCCCGGAGAAAAATCATGCATAGACGTTTGACTCAACTGAAGATGGATGCAGGAGCTGTTGACTCGACCGAGGTGTAAGAGGAGTGAAGAAAACCTCGTGGTGTTGAAAATACGCGGGTGAACGATGTACGGAACCACGATGCGCGATTGAAGGAATAAACACACGTGGTCCGAATAATGAATATAAATAAGTAGCGTGATGGAAAATTACTGAGAACATGAATGTACAATAAAAGTAGAGCGAATGTATGAGTCGCTACACATATGATAAATTATGAAGGTTGGGTGGTTTCATCCAGGACAAGGTTTATTCATGCATGCATGCATGTCCATCGAAAGGATCTAGAAAACAGTGGAAAGTGGGAAACTCTAGAAATTAAGATAAACGTAGACTGTCCTTGAGTATGATCTGTTAGTATTCTCGTGAAATAGGCATGCAACTGCTCATTCACTTTGTACGTAGCGGTTCACTGGCGGGCCATGCCAATGGCTGCATGCCTAGCCTAGCCCTAGCCTTAAGTGCTATTATAAGTATGCCTAGGGCTTGGGGCCCTAGGCCCCTATATAAACATTTTAGGAAATATGTCTTGTTTATATTGGGCTACTTTTAGCGACCAATAACAGCGACCATAAAGAATTCGGGCGAACTTGGCCCGGAAAAACAATAGAATTCTCGCTATGGTGTCCTCGAGAAGAAAAACGGAAATGAATGTGTAACACAGGTGATAAAGAGAAGAAAAATTAGATAAATTTGTTTACTAGAGTCTCAAATATGTAAAATAAGAACGTGGTATATTATAGCAGAACAAATACCTAGACAGGTTCATTATTTCAAGCGTTGAAATCGTCTAATTTTAATTTCAATACACCCATTGAGGAACACGCAATTTTACAGAGTTTAGGTTAGCAAATTAATAGATGTACGTAATTTTTAGCATGTTAAGACTATCGTTAAATAAATAAATTGAGATTGAGCTTTACAAAATAGTGAATACTCTAGTTTCAAGAGATTTTTGCCATGTTTTCAGAGTTGCAAAATAAAATCATAGCTTCTCTGGAAATCGACCTTTTAACATAGCATTTAATAAAACATATGACTCAAATTATCAGTTTTTAGATTTAAAGGCATTGAAAAGTATTGTATGACATTTTAATGAGATAAAGACGCTTATCAGGTTAAAGCTGAATAGATAATCATTACTCCCATAAATGTCACATGCCTCGATTTTTTGTCTGGGTCTTATTGTTTCAGATTGAATTTAGAGCTCAAACTGGCAAATACGGGGTTTATCCGCACCGAACAAACAATAATCCCCAAAATGCGTTTTTTAACTTGGAAGGCTTTTATAACTATCGTATGACATTCAAACTAAATAATGATGTATATCATGTTAAAGCTGGAAACTTGCTCTTTACTCTGATATATGTCTGGTTGCTTACTAACAAGCATTTATGCTTTCTTAGCAGTCAGGTAAAATAACCACCACTACACATTCTAATCTGACAGCAAAGAATAAGATTTAAGCTTTAAAATGATGTAGGTCATTATTAAGTAAGAATGTCTTATGATAGCTTTAAATGCAATCAAAGTTGAAAATGTATTTTGACCCATATTGTTGTTTGTATTGTGTAAAAATTGTATGTATTGTGCAGATAAGCCTTCCGGCAATATTTTGTATATATTCAATATACAACACTATCTATATATGCCTTATTGCACTACCCTCTCCTTGGACACATGTAGAGGTAGGCGGGCACACCAGCATGGAGGTTGTTTGACCGGCGACCGAGTTGACCACGTGCTCTTTGGAGTACAAAAACGGCAATAAGTATCGCCAAAAAAAAAACACGTTATTAAAACAAAAACTTAATTAATATACTTAACACTCAAATACATGTACTACTACCGCATAACCACCCCAGGTCAAAAAAACAGTTGAAACCAGTTGGATTTTCAACTGGTATCAACTGGAATCAACTGGTACCAGTTGAATCCAGTTGACGGAACTGGAATATGTGCCAGTTTTATTAAAGGGCATCCAAATTCTCATGATAATAAAAATGTTAGTGTCGTCAGCAAATAGTATAATCGATGAAAGGGATGATGCAGTGGTTATATCATCAATGAACATTAAGAACAGAGGGGGACCTAATATTGATCCTTGTGGGCAGGGGCGGCGATCCCGGGGGGACACGTCCCCCCCCCCACCCCCTCAAAATATTTACAGTTATTCAAAAATGTATATAACCTATTACAAATTATTTTTTCAGGAATTTTGGGTATACCACGAATGATAGACATATGGGCCTATAGTTGCCTACCTCATGTGGATTATCCTTTTTATATACTGGATTTACCGTAGCACTTTTTAGAGAGTTCGGACACTCGCCAGATGATAAGGAAATATTAAAAATGTGAATTAGAGGAGAATAAATTACATATATAAAAAAAAAATTTGTTTAATGAGCGATGTACTTATTCTGTCGTGACCTTGTGCTTTACTACTCTTAAGGTTCTTGTTACATTAATTATTTCATTGGGGTTAGTAGTGTAAAAAAACAGTGATGAGGATGTAGGTTCAGGAAGGAATCTATAAAAAAATCTACGGGATCATTAATCAAATTGTTTGCAAGATAAGGACCTAGATTAACAAAAAAGGAGCTAAAGGTATTAGCTACATTATTAATATCAATAATGGTATCGTTCATTACTAAATCTCTTTTGGTAAATGTTGCCTTTTCTTTCCATTGATTTCATTCATAATTCCCCTAGGTAATTTAATGTTAGATTTTATTTTGTTTAGTTGTTTTGAATAATGCATTTTACGGGAAGTTCGAATAACGTCGGTTAATTTATAAAGGTATTGATTTCTTATATCTATTTAAATTGTGTGTGTTTGCGTCACATGAATAGACCTTATAAAGAATAGTTATTAAAATCACCTTAGTCATCCATGGCTTTTTACCACGTTCATCATTACATTTTTTTTTTCAAAGGAAAATGTTTGTCATAAAAATTGTAATTTCTTATTAAAATGCTCATTATAATAAGCAATGTTTACGTTTGATTAAGTAAATACATCTGCCCATTCTTCATGGATTAAATCATTTTTAAATTGGAATTGGGCTTTAAAGTTAATAACTTATCATTTTCAGATTGTCTGAGGTGGAGATAGGTATCATATTCCTTTAATTTTTTGCAAGCATATCATGATCTGTATCATTATTCTATATTCATTTCATGTAGGTAGCAAGTAGTGCCAATTAAGCTTCAGGTTAGATAATAGAAAAGTTTTAATGAAATGTAGCACAGAAAGACCCATACCATATTGGACCAGAAAATGGAAAGTAATAAACCTGATATAGCAGCACTGTATCCAAACAGATTTAAATTAACACATAATGTGGTACAGGGGGGTGGAGCATCTTGCAAAGTTGGGGAGCACAATAAGGGGGAAAGGGGGTGGGGCACTTAGAATCTTTAAAGCAAAAATATACAATTGTTTAACATTGGTATATACCCCTATATTGTGATTAATACATTATCAGGGACGATTTCAATATTTGTTTCAATCTTTATATGGTCCAAGATACTGCTTTAACATTATACTTTGCAGCTGGGTGTGATGGTGTGAATATTCATTTTCGAGCGAACGATGAGAGCGAGCAAACATTGTAAGATTTATGAGGTCAAATTAGAAAGGACAAACCCAATCATGATGGGGTTTTAAGCACAATCTCATCATGAAAGAATGAAAAGATCTTTAATAAGTTACATGATTACATCCACTATAAATGCGAGAGATCGTAGAAAGTGATCTTTGGGGGTGAACACTCGAGAACAGTTTGCTCTTAGTTGCTTCAGCAGATTAGGAGCACATTTTACGGGGAAAAAAGAAATAAGGGGGCACTTATCAGAAGATATAAGAATGCCTGTTATAAAAGAAAAGGAGCATGATTGTGTCAAAGCAAAAAGGGGCACTTCGCGTACCTGAAAATGGGCACACACCATAGATGAAAAGGGGCACTTGAATTACAAAGTAAAACGGATATGCACCTATCAGATTGTAATAGTGGCATTTAACAGAGGTTCAAATGGGTATTTATGAAAGGGGGAAGGGGCTCTTATTAAAAAAAGTACAGAGCTCTTATCAGGAGGAAAAAGGGCGTGATTAGAAAGTAACTGGAGTCACGTGTCAACTTTAAAATGGCACTAATCAGATTGTAATATGGGCACTTAGCAAAGGTGAAAAAAGTGATTTATGAAATGGGGGTGATCGAGGTTCTTTAAAAAAAAGATAAGCGGCACTCTGAAGGAAAAGGGTAATTATTGGAAAGGAAAAGGGGCACGTGTCAAAATAAAAGGGGTAGTTATCAGAGGCGAATGGGGCACTTATCAGAGATGGTAAGGAGCACTAACAATAATATGGAACGGGAAACTATCATAAATAGGGGGCATTGTGCCCCCCCCCCTCCCCTGATGCGCCGCTTCTGATATGGTAAGTGAATTAACTTGGGAAATTGATTACACAAATATTGTTTAATTTACTGGTGTGTGAATGCATGTGCTTGGAAAGGGTAGCGGGTCGAGCGGCACAATTCAGTACTTCAATATAGTGTGTTTCGCATATCTCCAAAAAAAAATTGTAAGGATGTCATGGTTTAGAATAAAGTGAATATTTGCCGTGAGGTTGATTAAAAACATTTTGACTTTTAAATTTACATCACAGGCAGAATGCCTCAATAATTAAAATATCGCCATGTTACGGGAAAAATGTTAATACAGTGTTTACAGATTTCTACAATATAACGTTAATTTACCTGTGAGTAGACACTTTTCGCCGATCGCAGACTTTAAGCTCGCCGATCTAGAACACATCTCGCCGGTAGAATGTGTCTGCTAGACGTGATTTCACGAAGACACATCTCGCCGCGACACCGAATCGTGCAATCGACCTTGATCATGCGGCTCTTGGACCACAAATCAATAGACCTTAATAGCAATAAAGTTGAGTTTTGAAGCCAATATGTTACTTGAAAATGAGACTGTCCAGAAGCGATTGGCAATAAGAAGTGGTGCATACTTTGAGGTTTTTTAATCATGAAAATTAAAAGATGTACATGTAGATACAATCTTGCTTAAACTGACATGCATTGTACGGTTTTACCCCCAAAAAGGGCGTAAGTTTTCTTCTGTCATCTATTTCTTCTTACGTCCATATTTCGGCAACCAATCAAAGCCTTTTATTTTTTCGCGCGCTTCGTTTCTTTAGCTCCCGCTTAATTATTATTGTCAAATTTCGGCTTTCTGTTCATTCTTGCAACTTACTCAGATGTGTGCAAGTCAAAAGAAAATTTAGTCGATATCCGTTGCAAATCAACTATCTCTTGTCATATACAGTGTTTCAAATTATGTCAGGGGATTTCGAGAACGAAGCTATTAATGAGGGACATTTCTTCTGTGAAATTCTTCCAAACTACCAAACGAACATTTCAACAACAACAA
Organism: Mesocentrotus franciscanus; assembly: GCA_037976565.1. NCBI lineage: Eukaryota > Metazoa > Echinodermata > Echinoidea > Camarodonta > Strongylocentrotidae > Mesocentrotus > Mesocentrotus franciscanus. The sequence goes on along the minus strand of CP137686.1, from coordinate 22,003,010 downwards.
AAAGAAAGAAAAAACTCCCATTAATTTTTACCTCTACTAGAACTCGAACTTGTCGTGTATATTATGGAATGCCCTTGAATCAATGGAGTCGCAAAGGGGACGCCCCCTTAAGTTTGGCCAACTCTTCTTGTTGTGATGTATGCTCCCTTAGCCCTATAGCTATGGTGTATCCAGACCCTGTGCCCCAAATGAACTTGTTGAAAGCATATTGAATTAAAACAAAAACACATGTCGCTTCTCTTGCACATGCCTTGTTAAAAATATCTCTATTCCGTTCCAAAAGAGAATGTACAATAAATAATAATTTCCACATCGACGTACATGTAAATATGAATTTAAGACAATGAAACACCTAATGACCAGTTTTGAAACCATTCAGTCTCAAAACATTAACTACGCGTCATTATTACTATCATAATATAAAAAAGCGATGATACATTACACATGCATACTGAATAGTGTAGTCCCTCGGAGAGGACTTAGAGCCGTTGGTTCCCTGGTTACTTACTAACAAACATACATTATGCTTTCCTAGCAGTCAGATAAAACAAACAAACAAACTGGTTTGTGGGCTGACGCTGATTCTCCAAAAAAGGAAATAGCCAGATATACATTGAGTGATTTCAAGTACGGTGTTCGGTGTTGGTGTTAGTGTTGAGAGCGTGAAAAGGCTGCTAAACCGAGCTCCAACACCGACGGTCAGTTTAGAAGGACGATACCGATCACGTTATCGATAGCTCAACACCAGCCTCAACGCCGAGTGACGTCACTCTACAGGCGAAAAGTCTTGCGATAAAAGCATAATCCTTTCAGAAATTCCAATGAATTACATCATATCGCATATCAAATGTAAAGTCATATTTAAAAATGAATAGAGAAAATATAATTTCTCTTGAAAAACGTATATAGCTCCCATGATTTACAGTTGTTTTGACGGGAAAATGGATTTTACTTTGGCTTGATCATGAGATTCTTGACAGATGCACGCATAGTTACCTGCGGTATACTGCAACACCAACACCAACACCAAACTTGAAATCATGAATTTCCCAATCCCTAGGAGCTGGTGTTGGTGAATGGGAAAATTACACGTAAATCGTCAACACCAACCGCAATACTCGGTTCAGCAGACGACATTCAACACCAGCCCTCAACACAGACTACCGGAAATGCGTCATATTTTCCGAGGTCAACCTCAACACCAGCATGATTTCAAGTTCGGTGTTGTAGCTGGTGTTGGTGTTCTCACAACACCGACACCAGCTTTCAACACCGTACTTGAAATCACTCATTAGCGGTTCTAGAGGATGCTCAAGCCCCCCCCCCAAAAAAAAAAATATATATATATATATATATATTTATTTATAATAATAATAATAACAATAATGATAATGATAATAACAATAACAATTATTATAATGATAATAATAATAATAATAATAATGATAAGAATAATGATAATAATAATAATAATAATAAAAATGATAATTAAAACAAAATAATAATAATAATCAGTCCAGTACAGTTCAGTTTATTCTTTATTTTATTCTCAATAAAAACAGCATACATCAAATATATACACAACAGAGTAATACCATTATAAATCAATACGGGCATGTATAATTATTTTGGGACTTAATTATGAATAATGTTATCATGCTTTAGAATTGTGCAATTTACTTACATTGGAGGAATGTAGGAATAAACTTTGTTTTGATTTCGCCATTAACTTAGAAAAGCATGAATTTTGTTCTTTGTGGCTACAAAGTAAAAGAATTGTTAATTTTAATTTACGAAATGTTCAGAAATATTCTCAATTTATTTGTAAAACCAATTGATTTAAGAATAGCCCTATTTCCTATATTCTTCTCATCTTAAATGATTATTATTCATAAAAATAAACTGCACGTTGTATATTGTCATGATGTATAATTATACTGCCTATTATACGTACATGTATGCATGTATCTATAGTTTATTTATTCTTTTTTATACAACACCTAAGTAAATCCTTGTCATTTGATTGGAGGATTGTTGGTCACATGATATTCAATAGATATACGATTGCACGGGCGTGCATTCTTGGTACTATTCGCCGTAGTATACTACTCAGCTCAACGAGCGTGCATTTTTTGGTTATATGCAGACTGCTTACCTCTCTGCCCTGCGTGCATCCCATTGTTATATTAGCTGTGCGCATCTGACGCGAAGGCAATCTGAATGTAATCGAGGAGGCCTGACTCCAACTTTAATTAATCTTTAATATAAGGAGCAAAGCATAATTTGTTGAAAGATGTTGTATAAAAAAAAATAATGAATGTTTTTCATTCGTTTATTAGTGCAAATATTTTCATTCGTTGAAAGATTAACGTTAATTATATTCTACTCGGCTGACGCCTCGTAGAATAGAACACTAATCTTTAACTAATGAAAATATTCGCACCATTGAACTCATAAGCATTCATTATTTGTATATTATGTAATTTATATTTTTACATGTATAATGCTGTATTTTAATCATATTGATGTATTTTACCTTGTAAATGACCATGCAATTCAGCTCCGGCTGCAAGAACGTAATTTGGTATAAACCCTTATTGAATTGAATGAATACAGAACAATTAGAACTAAAACAAATTATGAGAATGAGGGGTCAACAAAAAAAGAGCAAATAGCCTTATGGTACGCTGATCCTAAAATTAACAATGCATAGTCATAACAAACAATCATACAAGCAAATAGAACAAAGAAACAAGTATTCACTATATAACATTTCACATTATGAATACAAATTTAAAAGATGGGATTTATAATGACGTTTAAAAGAATTAAATGATGGGCTGGTTTTTAGTGCAGGAGGGAGATTTTCCATGGAGAAGGACCTTTACAAAATATTGAGTAATGTGAAATCAAAGTTCTGACTTGAGGTAAATAATAAATAATATGATAGCTCTATCTATTCATGATTCTATCAATCACATACACTAGATAGATAATGACATTCAGTAAAATTTGAATAGTCAGGCCTAATCCAAATGATAAAAAAGCCCGCTTACGACAAATGAAGTCGTAAAAAATCTGTACTCTTATCTCAGTTGCAATGTCATATAGTTTATTTACAAAATGTAGTACTTACTGAACAGCCAATATAATAGCCTTTTCTTTTTTTTCTATCGGCTTCTATCGTCATTTCACATTCAAAATAACTAAGCATGATTGCATGTTTTAATTTATCACTTAATTACAAGAATCCGGGCATAATAGAACATAGTCAGTATAACGAATAATCAAAATATTTTATCTCGTTAAAATATCACTATAATCATTTGTTTTCATAATTGCCACAAAATGGGAGGAAAATAATTTCCTAGTCATGCTAGTATTGCCAGTACTGTGTAAGCAATAAGAATGACCATAGCGTAATCAAACATCTAACATAAGAAGGTATAATAGCAAATACCTAAGAACAAAATTGCATACAAATTCTTTCTTCTCAACTTATACCTCAGTCTCAGCTACACCACCAGACCGACTCCAAAACGACCGATAATCGGTTATTTGGGGGTAATCTTGGTTCTTGGTTCTTGGTTGGTTGGTCCTCCAAAATACTCGTCTGAGTTTTAACTGGAGGTAAAATTAATCAATTGATTAAATTAATTAATTAAATTAATTAATTAAATTAATTAATTGTTTAATGTAATATGCTTCGTGCTGTTGTCGGTCTTATCGGTGTGACTAGAGAATAAAAGAAAATTGCATTAAAAAAATGGCGTATAAAATAACTAATTTGAAAGAGGTTAATGTACATGACGACTGGCCAAATATTTCAGCGTGCGCTCACGATAAGCCCGCTGAGTTATACGATTCGACGTTTAGGCTAGAGCGGTATGCTGATTCTTTATCAAGTTTTCGTTCGAAACGATGCTCAAACGTTCGTTTCACTTTATATATATTGGGTGTGTGTAATGTTTCTAAATCATACGACGTTAAAGACTAGACAAGGGTAATTACAGCTACACGATTATCTTATATACGATGTATTATGGTAGTCTGAAAAGCGGGGTCAATGATTCATCATGCACACTCCTGACTAAACCCGAGTATAAGGAGGAGTAGACGGGTTTCTTCGCCGTTTCACCACGCAGTACGTCCCTACGATGGCTGCTATGATCACGATGACCGCGATGATGGCCCCGATGATGACCCCGATGATGATACCAGTGTCTCCGTGTCCTGGTTGGCAAACATATGCTGATGAGATAATGAGATAAAAATGGAATACGCTACAATAAGCCACTTCGTATAAATACAATCCGCGCATGGGCAGATAAAGGACATTGGTACAAAACCGTAAAACCCTCGATGCGTGCTCATAAACGTTACGTAATCATTATTAATTTATGCACCGACAGTACATTCTATGGAACATAGGTGGAAGTACTCTGCTCAAAAGGGCGAACAAAATTGCTTACTGTAAAATGCACGAAGTGGGACTTCTTCATTTTTTTATGGATATTGGATGGTCATTTGAACCATGTGTTAAGTACGCACTGGTTTATTTACTATAAGGAATATTGTTACCGTTTGATTTTGTAGAAATATGATTAAATTTACACTGGCTGATCCAGCGTAGGACAGAAACTGCATCCCCACTACCAACAAAAGACCCACCTTACTAATTGCAGTGCGTCCGTGCAACCGTAAGCAGACTCTCCCGATTAATCCGGTCATAATTTCATGTATCATTTATTTAAGTGATGTTCGTCATAAAACTAAATCGCCTTGATTTAAAGGGTGTCACTCACCGAAAAGATCAAAAAGCTGTTCTGTATGTTATGGGTTCCCTGTCAAATATATTCAAATAACTTCAAATTTTAATTTTATAAAGAGATATTTCAGGCACATAATACACTCTCGATAAATATAAAATGGACTTGTAAGTAAACTGGTCCACACATTCATCGATATGCCCATATCCGAATTCGGTTCCGTGCGCTCGGTTTTTATGGTATTCTTTATCATGTTTACTTTCTTTGAACTTCTTAATCGTTAATCAACCCATAGCAATTCGGGCTTAATGGTAATCTGTATGTCCGATAAGGAAATGATTGCTCCCTTACGTTTTCCCGAGTTGTCCTTTCCTTCGGTTTTCTGGACGAAAGGCTGGAGCAAAGGGTTGGTCAGGTTGAGCTGAAATTCCGTAAAACGATAGTTGAAGTGACTGCAGTTGCAATAGTTACCAAGAGGCACGTCAAAGAAGTCTTTGTTTATGGATTCGAAAGTCGACCACCCTAGGGGGGAAAATAGAGTAACGTTCCTTATGAATAATGATCAATAGGCCTATATTGATTTACCCCACCACATACAATACAAGTTTGAATATATTATTGTTTGAATCGACGTATACATCTTATCGTGATGTGGCTAATATTTCGTCTGTCTATTTTTCTGAACTTCGTTATGATATTTTTCTCTCCCCTCCCGTCGTTTATATTTCCCTCTCCATCATAACTAATAGTTGGATCCCATATAGATTTCAATATAAAACAGGCCTTAAAAACCTCCTCAATCTCCGCAGCTCCTCCCAAATCTAAAAGAAATCCTAAGAAAAATAATCCTCTATCAGTCAATTCCCGAAAAAAGTAAAATCATGTAATGACAAAATATAAATTGTATATAAATATCGATATACATTGTAAATTGTATGTGTAAATGTCAATTACGAATAATAATGATGGGAAAACCCTCCGTTTGTATTTTGCTATTTGTTTCTCTTTCCGTCTTTTACCAACATTTGTTTAATATTTATTGTATTAAATGTATTTCTATTTTTTGTATATTTGTGGCATGATTTTGTTGATCAAATCAAATGGTAAATATCCTCTCTATCAACTTACTTCCAATGATACCCATGCCCGCAGATAGTGTACGGAGCGTGTACGAGTCCCCTTTAGTGGTGAAGTGCATTTCAAATCTCCACACAGTATTAATAGAAGTATTAAAAACCAAGACAAATGCTGAATATGAAGATGAGCTGCAGTTAGATTCAGACGCCGACGCATGAGACGGTATCTGTACAGTGACATCCTTAATGACCTGCAAATAAATTAGTTTTCAGTCAGAGGCATTATGTAACATTTTGACAAGGTTGTAATGGTGTTTCGAGTCTTTTTCGCAGGAAAACTTTAATTGTGGAATTGTGGCTGAGGCTGAGAATAGACTCAGCCGATTTATCTTGGTCACCACCCAAGTGATTCACCTCCTATGCATAATGGCATATCTGTGGAAGGCATTCATTTTGTTGCTACGTCAGACAATCCACTGGCAAGCACTTTTAATCATTAAGCGAAGCCTTTGTTTAAAAATATACTTAACCTTCGGAAACATTTCTATTAATATTTACATCGAATGTTCAAAACTACCAACCCTTATATTAACTGTTTTATTGGAAAATATTGTTTAAAAGAATAAACTTGTAAGAAACCAGAACAGAAACGAAAATTCAGCTTTTCGTCCAGACACATACAGCTATACATGTTTAATAGGTGTGCAATACGAGAGCTACAAAATGGAGTTCTGTACTGATCCAAATTAACTTGTCATGGTGCTCATGCTCGCAGGTAGTGAATGGAGCTTGAACCAGCGCCCTCTAGTGGTGAAGTTCAGAAAAATTTACCATTCAGGTTTTTTTTAATAAAAAAGTAACATTTTTCAAAAGTTTCCATCCGACAGTACAAGATCCTGGTGTTCCGTTGCCAGTATTTGTTTTTTCATTTTTTCCCCTTTTTGCCATCTTATTCGTAGACTTGTGCCCCCCCTTCCACCCCCACTCTCGGAGTTACGTCACTGGTGTTTGTTGTACGTCAGGAAACCTCTCACCAATTATCATAGCAGTGGTGATATGGTAACAATTGTTTTTCTTATATTTGTGATAAAGATAAACTTGCTGATATAATGAGACAAGATAAGCGATCAAACCTACGTTATGGCCTTCGTAGGTTAAAGTTCCGGCAAAGGCCATGATCATACACAGTTTACCATCCTTGTCCTTCACTTCCCATCGGGCTTCGGGGGCTGGTGTTGGAACTCCTGGTGTCACTGTGACAATTAGAGAGTCATTTCATGAGGTTGGGTGTATGGTGATGTCCATGTAACGTCGTTATAGTATTTTCTACCCATGGAAGTTGAAGTCATAATGGTTGAGAATTTGTTTTGCAATTAATATATATATATATATATATATATATATATATATATATATAAATACCCTGCCAGAATTATTTCTGTTTCGACTGCTTCTCTTCAAATTCTTTGCTTAATATGCAATCCTTTCTCTTTTTTTATCAGCGTTCGTTATAACATGGACATCACATTTATATAACATATGACATAATATTTGAGTCTCTAATATTGATTAACCGTGAAGCTAGAGTACTTCAAAACATATATATTGGTTATGCTTTTCTAAACTCAATTTGAGCAAACATTTTATAATGGTTGATATGAGACATGCCGACAAAATTACCCGAACCACATGGAATGACCCAGATATGAATGGAAACTTTAAAGTTAAGCTTAAACTTAAAGAGAAGGTTGAGTTCTGGGGAGAGGTTAAACATAATTTGTGAGCGTTTCATTGTTCTTATGCTAGTGTGGTAGAAAATCAGAGAGAAAATATGGTCTCTAAAAAGCATGGCTCTTCAAATGCCTTCATATTCTAAATATGACATGTATAACAGCTTCAAAATGAAAACCCCATTTTTATGGCACATATTTGAGTAGTTCCATATACATCTTCTGTGTGCAGTGCTTGTTATTTTTACCAAGACTGGGCCAAATTTCTTATCATTTTGAGGTACACACTAATACTTATATGCTACACGATGAACTTTTTTCTGATCGATTCCACACCGTTTCTTTAACAATTCAATCGCATGACCAGGGCCCCGTCTTACAAAGAGTTACGATTAATCCAAATCAATCGTAAGTCCTCCAATCAATCGCAAGTCTGCAGTCTCCTATCTCTTATGTACATAGTTGCGATTGATATCAATCGCAAATAATTTGCGATTGATATCAACTCTTTGTAATACGGGGCCCAGAACTCAACTTTATCTTTAAGCGGCGTCTTTCAGGAACACCAACATCAACAACTATAACAAATACAATTACCACAACAACAGCAGCAACAAGAACAATATTCCTGTATTAAAGGGGTTCCTAGTCGCTACGACATTTTCAAAATGTTGAATTTCAAATAATTGTTCTCCGACGAGATAAAGCAAGCTTAAAGGCCAAATCTACTCCAAAAATAACTCACTTTCAATAGAACCAGAAAAATCAGACAAACCAATCATAAAAAGTTTGAGCAAAATCGGATAACTAATAAGAAAGTTATGAATTTTTAATGACATGAAAAACTTTGAAAATCACTACACAAATTGGCAACTCACTCATGAGTCTGTGACGTATGGTCCTCACCATCCAATATTTTGGGGAATAAAAAGGGAAATTAATGGGATTAAACTATATAAAGCAACTGACAAATAGTGAGGACATGGCGTCACAAACTAATAACCAAATTAGCAATTTGTGTAGTGATTTCCATTGTTTTTTAGTTTTACATACTTTTTCAAAAATTCATAACTTTGTTTGATTTTTATGTTTTTTCCATTTGAGCATAAATATCGAGAAATTAATCACATATTCTGAGGGCAGGTCAGCGTGTATGTGTCTGATCAGGGAGTGTACATGTAAAGGACATTTTGCATGCTGACCTAACGACTCTTTTGGAGCAAAATAGGCGACAAATCTACATAAAATATTCATTACGAAAATGTCTGATTAGGCCGATTAATTTAGATTGTTATGAAATAAGTCGTAGTACCTGTTAAATGGGGAAAGGGGAAACCGAGAGAAGACTTAGTTCGGTTCGCGATTCACGGGTAGCTCGAGCGCCGGGCTGAATTGCACGGCTGATCGAGCGTCGGGCTAGGCTGGCTACGGCAAGCAAGCTGCGCAAGATGCGATGCAATGCAGGCAGCTTGTACGTATACGTACGCGTAATGCACAGATAGGCCTACGGTATATACTTGAACGCTACATCGCCAATATATCCACTCGCTATTTGGAAGTTATATAATTGATCTATAGACTAGACTCTAGAGATCTTCCAAATCTCCATTATCGTTGTCGATGTCCGAGGTACTTCCTTCTTCTATCTCCTCAAAACTCAAATCAAAGTATGTTTTGGTCCATATCGATATTTCCAGGGTATTTTGATGAAGGTAAACAACGTTGGGTATGATTATGAATGGGTACCGTACTCAAGAGCCAAAGCAATACAACTCATGTGAATTGCACACAAAATGCATCGCGCACCGTCGTCAATCATTTCAGCTGAGCGGCCAATCGTTCATTTTGTGACGCCACTGAAAAATCAGCTGAATTACGATGTTTTCGGGGTCTTGAGTGGGTTGATTTTTCGTCAAGTTCAATCAACTTTATAATTTTCGCTCGAATTTACAAGTTACACAAATGTAATAATTTTACTCAGTGTAATTTTTCGATTGCAATAATACCAAATTCAGTCAAGTTTAAAATCAATGAACCTTCTCTTTAATGATAATGACACCAAGTCTGGTGTCGTCATATATTATGACCTTCTGCACATGGAAACTGACGACTCACTGGCTTTAATATGAATATTGCCTACAAATACCTGACGGGGTGGTGCTTGTGGTTCCATTCTCGGTAGTCATGTTGCTGATCATAGTTGTCATGGTGCTTGCAGTGGTAGGTCCAGTGGTTGTCATGTTGCTAGCAGTAGTTGTCATGTTGCTTGCAGTGGTTGTGGTAGGTTCAGTGGTTGTCATGTTGCTCGCAGCTGTTGTTGTAGGTCCATTCGTTGTAGCTTCAGTGGCTGTTGTAGGCCCAGTTGTGGTTTTGTTGTCAGCATAACATACCTCTGAGAAGCACATCAGTGCTGCCACTATCAATTACAACAAATAAGGAAAAAATTAGAACATTGAAATAATCAAGATCTAATGAAATTACAATTTGTTTTATGGCATTCTGAAAAATTGTGTTCTGAAAAAAATAAAAATTGAGGGTGAAAAAAAAGAGATATGTATGTTGAGAACGAAGAGAGATAAAGAGAATGAGGGGAAGAAATGGATAGATAGGTTGATATATAGATAGATAGATAGGCTTATAAAGACAGATATGTAAATGGAGATTTATAGTAGGAACAGAGATAGGAAGATAGAGAAATGGAGAGAGACAGACATTTAGTGTTCTAGCACAAACCCTTGTCGGTGTCTGCAAAAATGAGACTACAATAGACTCTTTAATTATACTGCTAGGCTCTGATCGAGGCTTTTAGAATTGTGGTAATGTGTCAAATTAGAGTCTGTGCTTGCAGAATAGCCAGAGATACAGACAAAATAAAGACATGGGAAAAGGAAAGACAAAACTAAAGAAGAAGCTTTTATTGTTAGCATTTTTTAATGTTTTCCTCCTCACTTTAACCATAACGCCATGTGAAATAAATTTAGGTAGTGCTTATCCTTAATCCACACAAGATCATTTTCCATCCGGAAAACAAAGGTATGCACAGGTCTGTTCAACGATTTCATCACAGATCCTACTCTACGTTTCTAAATTGAAATATACGGAGTGTCTCAATAAAAATGCAACGATATTTTAATTGGCAACATTTTATGAAGGACTCATCTATTCGCACTGAAACGTTGGCTGTAATGATTTAGTAATATCTCTCAATATCTCTGGGAATTTTACAAGAATCTGAACTAAAATGAGAAAGTTATGATCATTTTGTAAAACGGAGCATTTTTCAATTTGTTCAAGGATATCGCGTTGAAAAGCACGTGTGCACAATAAATGTATACATATGGCCTGAATATTTCTGGCATTTAAGCTCTCAAATCAATCTCAAATCTTGTTGCAAAAGGATCGTTAAGCATTAAAATTTATTACACTTGCTTATCTCTTATATCTCTTTTTTAATAGAGACATAATGGCCTTATACAGTATTAAGTGAAACAAAAATATTGTGTGAGAAACCTAAAGGACAATGTTCATAGATCTCATGGGAATGGTTATACCAAAATCAAAGTTTGGTGTTTGTGAATAGCTGAACAAGTAACGCAGTTGCTATTTCCTTTTAAATCAAATATTCGGTTGTTTCATGTCGCAGTAAAAGCTTGTTATTGTGAGTCGCTAAAGTTGCATTGTTAAGAGCTTCGTTTTCATCACAGCACAGCCGTAGAATATATTTATGTGATAGCTCCGCTATGTAAATTGATTTTATTACTATCATTATTATTATTATTATTATTATTATTATTATTATTATTATCATTATTTTTAATGTTATCAATGATCAAAACGTAGATAGTAGAAAAAATGAGCAATTTTGTTTGCATCAAAAACTTCTCGGACTACTTTCTTTTGTTTCATGTGTACTTAAGATATATTTCAAGGGGTTCTAGGACAATTACCCCCTGGGCAATCACCCCCCCGGAAAATTACCCCCCGGAAAACTACCCCCCAAGGACAATTAACCCCCGGAAAAATACCCCCCGGAGAATTACCCCCCGAGGACAATAACCCCTAAGGACAATTACCCCGGAAAATTACCCCGGAGAATTACCCCCGAGGACAATAACCCCTAAGGACAATTACCCCGGAAATTTACCCCGGAGAATTACCCCCGAGGAAAATTACCCCCGAGGACAATAACCCCTAAGGACAATTACCCCGGAAATTTACCCCCGAGGACAATTACCCCAAGGACAATTACCCCCGGAAAACTACCCCTGAGGAATTACCCCCGAGGACAATTACCCGCCCCCATGGATAACTACGCCTGAGGACAACTACCCCCCGAGGACAATCAGGATTCAATAGCAAAAGACGATTTGACACATTGAGAGATGCTGTGAAGGCTACGAGCCCATAAAATCCCGTGCATGAACCCACATTCGTTCAAATACTTGCGCGTGATGTTCCTCATTACTACACATTTTTCTTTAACTATAATGTATGCAACACCACTGTTGTTGCTGTTTTCTACGAAGGATTTCTCTTGAGCAGCGTTATTTCAAATTTTTGTTAGACACAGTGCCCTCTTAAGAAATGAAAAGTTTCGCCCAATCTTAAATTCTTCACAAACTATTTATTTTGCATCACTCTGGCACTCGTCAAGAGCTATGTACACACGTATGGGCACATTTGTTTCTTGATTTAGTGAACGAGCAAGAAAAAAGGACAAGACATTTCCAAAATGGTAAAACATAATGTTGTAATCAACACACTAGAAAAGATTTAAGGTATGCGGGCGCCTCACCGCAGAATGTACACGAATATAAAGTGATATATTCGGTCATGACCTTGATACACGAATATGAGGATATTCGGGCCTCTCGTTGCCTTGATTTATCATGTTTATAATTGTAATGAGTGTGGTAACAATGTAATGCCGAAATAAAAGATATATATTCGCAAAATATTGTCAGCGAGCGAGGAAGAAAGACATTTTATTATTTGTTTACATTTTATTTTCTCATGAAAAAAAATACTCTACCCGTTTCTGATATTTGTTTTTCACAAAATCAACGTTTGCCAAAAAATGTTGTAATGTAACTAACATTCTCTTGCGGCACCCCAGTTGAAAAAACGCTGCTCTGGAATTACAAAATCATTGAGATGAATGTACCAAAGTGCGGATACTTATTTTCTTTTAATATGGCACCGTACATACCATATATTTAACTTAAAGGCATTTTTTATTTCAAAATAAATTACAGTACAAGAAAACATATTTTAGTTCACCATGCAAACAGAAATATATATATATATATATATATTACATTACATTTATAAACATGAAACTTTAAACTCGGCATGTGATAGAAAATGTAAATAGTTAAAATATTGCATCTTGTATGTCGATTTACCTCCGCAACATTTTAAGTTCAATACCTTTTCTTTTATATAAAGAATGATGACAAAACAAGAATAGGATTTTCACCACATTAACTCGTACACTAGAGAACCATAAACAGCTATACAAAAAATAAATTTTAAGCACAGTCTAAGTAGACATATTCCTTTGCTTCCAGAATTCATGAAAAGTCAAAGTTTTAGGAGACTTGGAGGCCACACTGAATAACGTCAAACAAAGCTGGCGAGAAGCGAACATCGTCACTAATGCTTAAGCGTCCCTTCGATTTTTAATCTCTGTTAAACTCGTTAAGAACAACAGCTTGCCAATTTCATACGGTTCATAGAATTACCATGACCACGTTCCAGGGGGAAAATAAAGTAAAAATGCCTGCTTTAACCTTTTCTGAGATGGAGGTAGTGGATGTTTCTAGCTTTCATATGGCCTAGAGTTTGAAAAAGTTTCACCAATTAAAAATTAGAAAATTATGATTTGTTGAAGGTGCAAACACAAATATGCAACTCCGTGACGTCTTGTGAGCTCCCCGCCTATTTGCCCTGTGCTAGAAAACTTTTAAAAAATCTGTATTCTTCCTTAACAAATTTTCTCACATACATTCACCCAAAATATAATTAGATATAATTATTGCAAATATGTTTATGCACAACCCCTGTACGAAACAAATCTATGCCGTCATAAATAACTAAGAAAATGAAAGTTCATGACATTTTCTCTAAATAGCAATTTGAAGCGGAGCTCGCATTATACGTCACAGTGTTGCAAATTCCCTGGGTGTGATTGTCCTCGGGGTAATGGTGTTTCGAGGGGGGTAATTGTCCTCGGGGAAGTTGTCCTCGGGGGTAGTTTTCCGGGGGTAGTTGTCCTAGGGGGTAGTTTTCCAGGGGTATTTGTCCTCGGGGGTAATTGTCCTCGGGGTAGTTGTCCTCGGGGTAATTCTCCGGGGTAATTTTCCGGGGTAATTGTCCTTGGGGGTAATTGTCCTCGGGGGTAATTCTCCGGGGTAATTCTTCGGGGTTTAATTGTCCTTGGGGGTAATTGTCCTCGGGGGTTATTCTCCGGGGTAATTTTCCGGGGTAATTGTCCTTGGGGGAATTGTCCTCGGGGGTAATTCTCCGGGGGGTAAATTTCCAGGGGGTAATTGTCCTTGGGGGGTAGTTTTCCGGGGGGTAATTTTCCGGGGGTGATTGCCCAGGGGGTAATTGTCCTGATACGATTTCAAGGTCATTTCCTCGACATTTTGGGAATGAACTATCAGTCAAAAATGTTCAGTGATGGCTCACAAAGAAAATACGAGTTAAAATGACTTCAATGGAGAGTTTTGTCGGGAATTGTTGAAGCGACAGGTGTACACTTATTGCACATCGATGCTTTGCAACGTGTTTTCTTTTAACATTTGGAAAAGGGTACTTCTTGCAACAGTCATAACCCTGTAGTTGTAGCATACATTCTTGTTAAATACACACCAAGTTCTGCTACAGCATTGACTACGAAATTTCATTGGGGATACTTTCTGAGTTGTTACCAATCAAAACCCCTTTTTGTTCAAACACGACGTATATCAAGACCATCTGATCGTGAAAAAAAGCCAATTAATTCTGCATTTTCACTGGGGTATCAACTTTTCCAACGCGACATTTACAAAACAATTGGTGCGCTCAATATTGTTTTATCCGCTTCACATTTAAAGACTGTATACCAACACAGACCAAGATATTTTGAATGGAAAAACATATTTTCAAACATGACATTCAATAACCTCATGGCAAAACACTACTGTGTATAAGAAGACTAAAATAACATTTCGAATCATATGGTCTTAGTAAACCCTAGGGTAATATATATTTTTTTTTAATTAGAAACGGAATATTCTGTGTCTCACCTAGGATTCTTGCACCTTGAAAAGTGGTGATTCGCGTCATAACTGATCGGTGGGTAACCTCCTTGCGTTTAAACTCTCAAACTCTCAACTCGTACGAAAAGTATTTTGTAAAGAATGATATCTCTGCAATAACTTCTTGCGGTCTTATTGCATGTTTCGAGGTCAGGTTTTGACTTTGAACAAAATGTATAAAGAGAGAGGAGCGCGCCGCGCTAGCTTACTATTAGGGGGGGGGGTCACCCCCAAATGACGTAACTGAGGAAGAAAGAGTTAGTCTCTTGACCAATATCATGCCTACACTCCATGTGTTTCTTCGCTTACAGTGATTCGTTACCTGCTTGCTACAAGGCTTTTTCCTGGTCGGAAACCTGTCAGGAGGGGCGAATTGCCCCCTTGCCCCTCCTTCATGCTATGCACGCTAGTGAACATCTTCAACTCTTCGTGAACACGGAAATACTTGAAGTATGGATATACAGTGTATCAGAATTGAGATGAAAGTGAATAATTCTTAGTTTTGTTGTCTTATCTGAAGAGATACTTATCTGTCATGAGGAAGGAAGTCGTTCACAGACAAGGAGGAACTATAAGATTCTATTATTACTATTATATTATTATTATTGCTATTATTTCACCTGGTTTAAAGATGATTTTTATAAATCCTTTTTTTTCCTTTTACAGCTTTTCCCTTTCTCTCTCTTTTTCTGGGTAATCAGGAACATTTTTTTTTTGTTAAATCATGATATTATCAATAATAGATACCTAGTTCTGTTTGCATATAGCTTTTTTGTATAAACGTTGTATGCACATTGTTTTTATGGAAATTATAAATGGCTGAATGAATTAATAAATATGAAAATAAATCTAGTGTAATGATTCAATATCATTGATGCTTTTAGTGACCTTTTAATTTGAAACGAATCAAAATGATTACAAAATATCAGTGTTATGGGGTGGGGTAGTTAGTAGAGACGGGAGTCATGAATATGAAGGCTGAGTATTTTGTTTGTTGTTCAAGTGTTTTCTGTGTATGCTTGAGTCTTTGAATTGTATTATTATATAGTTTCTGTGGAATTTATGATAGGTTAAAGTGTAGGATTATAAAATCATTCATGTCCTATTGGAGCTGTTTTCCTCAATCAGAGAATATACCTTTAAGAAAAAATTGATAAATTATAAAATAATTTTACAAAAGGAATACTACCATTCTATTTGCGTTGCTCTATTGTTAGATATGAAATAGATAAAATTCCACAATACTCTGACAAAAGTATGTCAAATACTTTGCATCAAGCTATGGCGTCACAAATTCTCAATAGTATTCCCCAAATATTACTCTCTATGTACGTTTTCATGATATTCATGTAAATGAATTAAAATACTTAATGAAAAAAAGTGTGAAAAGCAAATCTTTATTTACCACTACACTTGTTATCAGAGTTGCTTCTTTTTGCCATGTAAATGCTAACAAATTCAAAATGATATTTTGAAGAAAAAAAAATCAAAACAAATAACATGAAAGCTGCTCCAACAATTTGTTTATTTCCTTTAGTATTATAAAGCGTGCAATTCCACACTGGTGGGATTTTCAGCATTTTTTCCCCCTAATTTACTGCATCTAATGGGAGTTTTAACAATCAGGGGCTGTTTCATCAACTAAAGTTGATTTCATTAAAATCGGAATAAATTTTAGATTTTGAAATCGATCCGTTCGATTTTATGATCAATTTTAGGGCTTGATGAAACAGGTTCCAGGACAATTACCCCTGGCCAATTACCAGCGGGACCTATGGGAAAAAAGATAATTCAGGAGTCAACCGGTTAATATAAACAACATCACATCATACTCGGATTATATGCATTTATACTTCAAGGAATGACATGCTTTATTATCATCGAAATGAATGCAAGCATGGAGTACGTTGATATGACATAGGCCTTCAAAGTAACTTAAGTTACAACACAACACAGCTAAGACTTAGTATCCCTTATATATATATATATATATATATATATAGTCACTGCCAAATAAAGGGCTTAGTATAAGTAAAATGGATGGTATTTTCAAACGTTTTGGGACATTTTGGAATGCTTTCAATCAGCTTCAAGTTAGTCAGAATATTGGATGCACAATAATGACATGAAGGTCGGTAGTCAAAACAAAGAAACCTTTCAAAAAAAGGAAATGCATTTCATTCTATATCCCAATTATCATAGTCATGAGGGCCTGTGCTAAAATTTATTTAAAGTGAGTACTTCTATGAAACTTATCAGTGTCTTTATCTTGAAAATATATTTAAAGATAGAAATAAGTTGACCATCATGATTTTGGACCTTCGATATTAAATTCGGGAAAAAATAAATACACAGGAATGCGATCGATAACACTCCAATTTGTTATCTAGGTATCTAAAAAATGCACAAATAGCACGGTACGATCGTAATAAAAACATGTGTGCCATCTGAAATAATAATATTTATGAATAAAAAGCACTAGTAGTCATAATGACTCAAACATGCAATCCTAAAATGAAATTGTTTCGGCAGGCTTGTACATCATACACGTACACAAACACCGAGGAAAAATGTATTGCCGTTGGAGGCAGAACGTGCGTATCTCATTTAGGGTATCAAAAATAACAATATTTTGGAAGAACAAAAAGGTATTATAAATCACACATCGTGGACGTTAAAAGGGTATACATAATTTTTAAATCATAGTTACACACAAGATGACGAGAATAAAAAGAGCAATATTTGAGTGTTAAACCATCACGCCGATTACACTATTAATGATAAATGACATACTTGCTTAGGGTAGGAAGGCCTCCCAGAAATACTTGCTAAGGGTGTAATTTGGGGCTTCGATAAAATACTTGCCGGATTCCAAATATTACGAGCGGGCGAGAAAATTAATTGCATTTTAATTATGGTAAAATATTTATTTAGTCAATTTGCAGTAAATGAAATATCAAATTAAAAAATTATATTCGGTCATCTCGTTGCAAATAATCATCTTAATTTATCAATTTTGCGAGAATTGAAGCGAACGAGGGAGAAAAAAAGACACATTGTTTTGGTATATATTTAAATTTTATCTCTCCCCATGCTCTCATC
The DNA here is from genome assembly GCA_037976565.1 of Mesocentrotus franciscanus. Lineage (NCBI taxonomy): Eukaryota > Metazoa > Echinodermata > Echinoidea > Camarodonta > Strongylocentrotidae > Mesocentrotus > Mesocentrotus franciscanus. The sequence goes on along the minus strand of CP137686.1, from coordinate 21,985,029 downwards.
TTTTTTTGTTTTTGTTTTCTCCATTCGGTTGGTCGGGATTGGGGCACGAACTCCCCGTAGGTACGTCCCTGATGATATATCAATCCGAACATGTTTTCGATGGGACAATAAAATAGGGTACTGAAATTGCCCTTGAGTTGATTTTTCGAAAGACATCGCACTGCTAAATTTATATTTTTCTTCAAATGACACTTAGTGACGAAATCCTATTGCACAAAAAAGAGGAGGAGAGAGAGAGAGAAAGGGAGAAGGGGACAGTTAGGAACGACAGTCTTGACGCGATAAGATTTTGACTTCCTTCTCATTTCATCTTTAAAAAAGGAATATAATTGCCTTCATAGATTCCATTTCTTACGATTTTAAATTGGTTAACGGGTACCATTGCCATATATAAACACGATTATAGAGAAACCACGTGGATAATAAGATAAAAAATATTTTAAAAGCGGTTTTTATACATTTGTTTATTTTCATCTATATCCAACAAGCGAAAATCATGAACATTTAGATCCTTTCTCTAACATTTCTATATACAAGTAATAATTGCGGAGCGCCAAGAGTGTCAAGTCTGACAGACATGAGCGCTATACAAGAACCCACTATTATTATTATTATTATTATTATTACAGCGACGGTAAAAACAAACATGCACTTTTGCACATATTTACGTTTTATTTTATCCCATGCACCAATAATCTCTTACCGGGAAGGAGCCAGGCTATTCTATAAGGGGAGGAAGGGGCAAAACAGTTGACAAGGGGGGAAAAGTTCCTCAGCTAAAATCTTTAAATTTTTCAAATAATATCGCTTTACTCGTTTTGTGATGAAACTCATCATTTCTTCATCACATTTTTGTGACTGCTAATTAAGTTATTATAACCCGATACATTATGTTTCCATGATACTTTCCCGATACACACGCGTTTAGAATTACAAGTCAAGTTGTTGAACATCATGACATAATACCTACTTGAGGGTTAAACATCCTGGTAATTGATACTCTTAGATATCTCCCTATTCTCGTGATCTTTGTCATGCTGGTAGAAGAAACGACCTGGTAACCAGGAAAAGATCGTCTCGGGAAATGATATCTACCTGTACGCTAATTTTACGCCAATTTTCACCCCTAAGATTCAAAATAGTAATATCATATTTATCCTGGTACATGTAGTGACTTTGATGCATCTTCTTATCATCCCTGTTATATTCTTTACGGCAATAACGAGCTACAAACTTAAGGTGAAATTCTACGTCAAATATAGTGCATTGCCATTTAGGTCGCGTAGCACGAGATAACTCGGACTTCGTATCTGAGGGAAGAATGACCAGCCCGAATTTACTCGTGCTTCGTTAACAACAGGTTAATCATTCTATTCAAATTTTGTAACTTGCAAAAAGGGAAGTGAAACATTGTTTACTTTCAATATCTTGACATAGTTATTAAGAAAATACATTTGAATTTACCGTAAGAAATTTCGAATAGGGTTGTTACCACCAACCTTCCCTCCCCCAAAAAAGTGTCCTACATAAAGAATATTAAGAATAGTTTTCTTTTTTCCCCCTTTCTATTTTACATTGATTTATTGTTAACCACTGGGGTAACAATCCCCCCCCCCCTTGTTAAAAATCCAAATTTTAATTATTTTTGCTCGATTTCGCAACGTAGAAAATACCAGCACTAAATGCTCTGCAGAGTCAAACGGAGATTTTACTCATACGCGTCGCACAGGAGCGTAGCTGAACAAACATACATTGGACGTGTCCATTTTAGCACATGGGGGTGTATGATGTAAGGCTCATAAGCCTGTGTACAGTGGAAATTGATACCATTAATGGGTGTACGAGTCTACACATCAATTCCGTAGCCTAATCAAGAAATACCCCCTCGTCTCTCGGAGAGTCTTCGGGTGATGCATATGTCAAATAAGGACGTTACCATGTGGGGGAAAGACAGAGCATTATATAAAGCCTGTTGGTAATAAAACCGAAGGCTAATCCTGGTGATTAACAACACATGTTATTTGATAAACTTCCGAACGGTGTCAAATCCTCTATTATAGCCCAATTGTATGTGTCTTTAAATGTTAAAGTCTGGATGTTGGTTTGATTCTTGGGTCATATGAAAATTGCAAATGTTTCCCTCTTTGCTTAAAGTCGTTGTAAGGTAAAGGGATGAAATTTACCTGAAAACATACTTTGTGTATAGCTAGAATGTATGACATAAAAACCCCAAACTAACCTCACATTCAATGGAGCAATGAAGGAAATAAAAACACGGACTTAATTGCGTTCAGTGTGAGCGCGAATTTACGATATGCCGGTTTGAGTCCTAAATTCAATCTGAAACAATTACACCCAGACAAAAAGTTTCGGCATGTGAAATATATGAGAGTAATTTTGTGTTCTCTTATTCTCAAGCGAGAATATTATTTCCATAATTTCAATACATATTTACATTAATTACTCCATGATTGAGTGAAACATAACATAGGCTAACAATTAAAGTATATTCAACAATTCTTCCAGCTCAGTATTATTTTCTTTGCTAACACATTCATACCTTTAAAATAATCTTAGCAACGACTTGAATTTAAAAACACAAAGTATGTGGGTAAAAACAGAGCCATTGACAATCTTTTTAACGTAACATTTATAAATTGCATATTGCGCATTATTTAAAATAATATTCAGGGGAGTATATTTCTTGTTTCCTATGTCCTTACCTTAACTAATATCTTTTGGTTTATTTGTATTTCTATTTGGAATAGGTTAAATATCAAATTACATATTATTTTCCAAAACAAAGTCACATCCTTGTAATATAACATAAAGTGAAACATTGTGTCAACTTGTCCACAAGAGTTGCATAAATTATTATTCACAATTTGTCATTTATATAAGTTTTCTTTTGAGGCAATAAACCTTTGATTCATCTTGAAATTAAATTGTTTAACTTTATTATGACGAATTTGCTTTAGTTTAAATGAAAATACATCCAAATTCCCCAAAAAAGACATTACTGTATTTAAATCTAGAGAGGAATTTCAAAAATAAATGACATTTGGTTCTCTTGACTTCTTACGTATTAACAAACGTTAGTGAGTGATCTCTCACTTCATAACAAAAACATTCACTTTATCCCCTGTTTCTATTACTATAACATTCGAAATATCACATTCATGTTCGAAATCATTGACATAACTTAATCTATCTAACCAACACTGCGGAAATGCTTTCTTTTAATTTTGTATATTTTTAAATCAAATAAGAGCTGTTGTGCTTTCACTTCTTTATTCATTAATGTAGAGTCATTCCAAATACCATTTGTAATCAAATTATGAATTTTCAGTAAACCGGCATCTTGCCATTCTTGATAAAACAATATTTGTTCCTAAAGGTAACGTTACTATTTTTCCAAATAATTTCATTTGGTATATTTCTTAATTTAAACATATCAATAAATCTTAGTTCTGACCAAACAAAAAAAAGATCTACATAACATTCTGGCAAATTATCGGACCAATATCTAAACATATCTTTGTCCAATTAGAGTCATTATAATAATAACAATAATACTAATAGTGGCTACTTGTATAGCGCACAGGTCCACCTTTCGGTGCTCATGGCGCTTAGAGAAAAATACATTTAATAAACATAAGAAGGAAAAGAAATTCTCCTAGACAAATTAAATTAGAATATTGCAACATTATTATTAAAGAAACGAGATATCCATGCTAAACGAGGTGAAGATATTTTACTAGCATACTTTACAATCATATTCAATCCACAATTTTCAATATCACTTATAATTACATTACGTTTACTTGTATCTTTTTTTGAATTCCATAAGAAACATAACAATAGTCTATTGAATATCTGTAAAACATATTTTGGTACTGGTACAACAAATGCGGTATACACAATTTTTGACGCCGCTAACATTTTCAAAAGAATTATTCTACCATAAAAAGTAAAATCTCTCATTTTCCACATATTTAATACATTTCGAATAGTATCTATTTTTACATTCCAGTTTAAATCTTGTAACAATTTCTTATTTTCGCCTACATGTACTCCTAGATATTTAATAGGTTAATCCGCATATATAATGTCATTATCTTTTTAAAAAAATTATCTACATTATTCAGTTTCATAACTTCTGTCTTATCCCAATTTATTTTCGGACCTGCATAGTCTCAAAAATTGTTAATTTCATTCATAACATATTGTATATCCTTAATAGATTCCACAAATAATGTCGTATCTTCTGCATATTGGGAAATTTGTAAACTATCGATACCTAAATCAACACTGAATATATCATTCCCTTTAATCTTTTTTATTTTGCCTTATTTTGCATGCTAATATGTCCACTACTATGCTAAAAGTAATAAAGATAATGGACGACCCTGGCAAACTCCTTTTTCAATAATCAACTTTTTTGGAATCCATCCATTATTCATCACACGACCAATGGCGTCAGTATAAAAGGTCTTCATCCAGGTAAAATACAAGATTCTTTAAAATTGAATTTACGTAATACGTGAAATAGGAAAAAATGGGATACATTGTCAAATAATTGTTTTTTAATCCAAAAAGAATATAATCCCTGAACTATGGGATGTCTTTAAATAGTCGATCACATCTTGTACTAACCGTTTGTTTTCTGCTGCGGATCTTGTCTTTATAAAACCTCTTTGGTCAGTTGAAATGATACTTGATAAAACACGTTGAATTCTTTTAGACAGTACTCTTGCCGCAATTTTATAATCAGTATTTAATAACGAAATAGGTCTCCCATTGTCTAAATAACCCCTATCCCCCTTCTAAAATAATAATGTAATAAGACCCTGCCTTTGGGAGGAAGATATTTTTTGTTTGTGATACCCTCATTTAAACTTGCATTAACCAAATCTTTAATTTCTAACCAAAAAACCTTGTTAACCTCAGCACTAAGACCATCACTTCCAGAGCTTTGTTACTGTTCATACATTGCAACGCGTCTTCACATTCCTTTTCACTTAGTAACCCTTCACACTTCAATGTCTCTTCGTCGGTCAGAGTAATAACAATTAAATTTTTGAAATATTTATCGAAATGAACATTCGTGCATTCCTTATTAAACATAGACTTTTCTAAATATTTATGAATTTCCTGTAAAACCTTTTCATCATCCTTTATAATTTTCCATTCATATATAAACTTTCTATTTCCTTTTTCTGTCCATTGCGCTTTTCCAACTGTAAAAAATATTTGCTTGCCTTCTCACCCTTTTCAATCCATTTTGACCTCGATCTTACAAATGCCCTTTACATTATATATGAGAGTAATGATTACCTATTCAACATTAATCTGAAAAGCGTCTTTATCTCATTAAAATGTCATACAATACTGTTCAATGTCTTTAAATCTAAAAACTGATAACTTGAGTAATACATTTCATTAAAAGCCATGCGTTAAAAAGGCCGATTTCCATTGAAACTATGAATTAATTTTGTAACTCTGAAAACATGGCCAAAATCTCTTAAAACTATAGTTAAACTATAAGTTAGCCCGGAAAACGATAGAATTCTTGATGTGGTGTCTTCAAAAAAGCAACGGGAAATGAATGTGTGACATAGGTGAGAAGAAAAAAATATATATTTTACTGTAGATTCTCCAATATGAAAATAAAAACGTGGCCATTATAGTAGAACAAATGCCTTTAAACTAGTACATTTCATTAAGACTATTGTTAAATAAATAAATTGAAATAGAACTTAACAAAATACTGAATACACTAGGTTCAAGAGATTTTGGCCATGTTTTCACAGTTGCAAAATAAAATCATAGCTTCAATGGAAATCGGCCTTTTATTCTAACGCATATCGTTTAATAAAAAATATAACTCAAATTATCAGTTTAAAAGAAAATTGCATAACGAAAGGGCGTATAAAGAAACAAATTTTGAAAAAATCAATGGACACGACGGCACGCTCCCGATAAGCCCCGCCCAGTTATAGAATTTTCGTCCGATTCGACGGGGTTTTGTTTTCAATTTGAAAGTGTGGTTTCTTTGATTGTTCATTAACCCCTATCCTGTGTATTTACAAACAAAAGAATTTAATTATCAGAATCGGTTTCATATCCCTTTTGAATGGTGTAAAATGCCATCCCATTTGTATACACTAAACTCAATATAATTTGAGAAAAAAATAGCTTTGCATTTCTTTATGGGATGTCGTCTGCTTGGGCAGAATTGGCTCATAATGTAACGCGGGGGCGGCGATCCCGGGGGACGGGGAAACACGTCCCCCCTCAATTCTGTCATGGGGGATCGTCCCCCCCCCCGGAAAATTTGAAAAAGTGTAACAAAAACAATGTATAGCAAATACTGACTAAAGAATGCAACACACTTTTAGGCTCCGGAGGGCCCAAGAGTGCAGCGTTTATACTAATGAAAATGCCCAAATCTTCCCGCTCGGTCGCTACGCTCCATCGCCTTTTATCTTTCAAAATGTAAAAATATGCCCAAGCTCCCTATACTTACTAAGATTTACCTGCTAAATATTTACAACCCTCCGGACTGCACACTAATTACCGGCAAAGTAAAAGTGAAGTGTGAACAAAGTATATTGCTTGTTTTTATATACTATAGTTGTGCTAAGGAATTTAACTTGTTAATACAACAAAACTTCGAAAACCTGTGAGGGGGTAGTCACTTCCGTCACCTTCACCCCTCTCGTTCACTATGCTCCCTCGTCCCTCGCATTTTGCCCCCAACCCGGTCATGAAAAGAAATCGCCGCCCCTGATGTGACGTCATTAAAACTAAAACATATAGTTATTTTTCTGGCGAATCTCTCGTATATCCCAGATAATATGGAGGTGGTTTTATTTGTATTTTTGATAAATCACACGATATGTAGTTGACCTAAAAACGATGGCCATCTGTTAGCTTACCAGTTTCTAGTGATACGTTATTTGCCAAAAAATTATTTGTGATTTTCTTTAAACGGGCACTATACGATTACATACGATGAACTGTGGTAGTCTGAAACGCGTGGTCAGTGATTTATCATGCACACTCCTGACTAAACCCGAGTATAGGGAGGAGTAGACGGGTTTCTTCGCCGTTTCACCACGCAGTACGTCACTACGATGGCTGCTATGATCACGATGACCGCGATGATGACCCCGATGATGATACCGGTGACGCTGTGTCCAGATCGACAAACATATGCTGGTGAGATATTGAGATAAAAATTGACAACGCTACAATTAGCCACTTCGTAGATACAATTTGCGCATGGACAGATAAAGGTCATTTGTACATAACTGTAAAACCCTCGATACGTGCTCACGAAAGTTACGTAATAAATATTCAACATTCTATGGAACACAGGTGGAAGTATTATTTTTTTAAGAGGGCGAACAAAAAGTATTCATGAAGCACCTCCATGACACTGGCAGTGATCATTGTAAAATGCACAAAGTGGGATTTCTCCATGTTTAAAAGAACTGTGGTTATGCGGGGTCATTTAAAGAGTGTGTTAATTACGAATCGGCTTATTTACTATAATGAATATTTGTATCGCTTGATATATAGCAATATAATTATATTGACACTGGCGAATCTAGCTTAGGGTAGAAACTGTCTATATCACGCCTAGCCCCCCACCCCACCTAATGCGGACCCTCCCGGTTAATCCGGTAATTTTTAATATATTTCTTTATCTAGTTTGATGATGATAGTAATGTCATGTATCAATTCAAGCGATATTCATAATAAAACCAAATCGCCTTGATTTAAAGGAAGCCAATCACAATTTTTTGTTTTTAAGTCGTCCTGTTTGTTAAGGGTTCCCTGTCGTTAAAATATATTCAAATAGCTTCAAATATAACTTTTATAAGGAGATGTTGCAGGAATACACTCTCGATAAATACAAAATTTACTTGTTAGTAGTTTGGTCGACGCATCCTTACGCTTACATGCGCGCATGGTTCCCAAATTCATCGATATGCCTACATCCGAATTTGTTTCCGTGCGCTCGGTTTTATGATATTCTTTATCATGTTTATTTTCTTCTAACTTCTTAATCTTTAATCAACCCATAGAAATTCGGGCTTAATGATTATCTGTGTGCCGAAGAAGGAAATGATTACTCCCTTACGTTGTCCCAAGTTGTCCTTTCCTTTAGTTTTCTGGACGAAAGGCTGGAGCGAAGGGTTGGTCAGGTTGAGCTGAAAGTAGCCAAGACTGTAGTTGAAGTGACTGCAGGTGTAATAGTTGCCAAGAGGCACGTCAAAGAAGTTTGTGGTCTTGGAAGAGGAAGAAGACGCTGGGGAAAAAGTAACAAATTATAGAGTAACGTTCCTTATGAATTATGATCGATAGACCTATATTGCTTTACCCCACCACATAAAATACAAGTTTGAATTATCGTTCGACGTGTATACCTTATCGTGATGTGACTAATATTTTGTCTGTCTATTTTTCTGAACTTCGTTATAATTTTATTTCTCTCTCTTCCCGTCATTTATATATCCGACGGGATTTAGAAAAATAATCCTCCATCAGTTAATTCCCGTAAAAAAAGCAAAATTATGTAGTGAAATATTATAAATTGTATATAACTATCGATATAAATTGCAAATTGCATGTGTAATTGTCAATTACGGATAGTAATGATGGGGAAAACCTCAGCATTGTGCTTATTTTGTTGGTTTCTTTATGTTACCAAAATTTGTTTAATGTATATTGTATTTCTATTCTTGTATATTTGTGGCAATATTTGGATGATCCAATAAAATCGAATAAAATGATAAATATCGGCCCTATCAACTTACATGTAGATGTGCTTTTGCTCGCAGATAGTGTATGGAGCTTGAACGAGCCCCCTCTAGTGGTAAAGTTCAGGACAATTTCCCACTCAATATTAAAATTCAAGACAAATGCCGAATAAGAAGATGAGCTGCAGTTTGATCTGGATGTCGACGCATCAGACGGTATTTGTTTAGTCACACCATCACTGACCTGCAAGTAAATTATTGTCAAGTCAGAGGCACGTTGTAACATTTTGACAAGGTTGTAATGGTGTTTTAAGTCTTTTTCGCAGGAAAACTTTAATTATGGTATTGTCGTTGAGGCCGAGAATAAACTCATCCTATTTACCAATGTCAAAATGTTACAATGTCACAGACACTGATAACACGTAGGGCCATGCATCTCAGCTGTAACATTGTTAAACGATGCCTTTAATATTTACATCGAATGTTCAAAACTACCAACAATGGAATAAACTGTTTTCTAGATATATATTATATACACAGATAAACTTGTAAGAAGCAAGGACAGAAACGAAAATTCAGCTATTCGTCCAGACACATACAGCTTTATAATAGGTGTACAGTACGAGGACTATAAAATTGAGTTCTTTACTGCTCCAAAACGTAAATAATCATATCTGATTAATACACGTCTGTATAAACCTAATTACACACACACACACACTCCAAATTAACTTGGCATGGTGCTCATGCTTAGCAGACAGTGTATGAAGCTTGAACGACCTATAGTGGTCGAGTTTAGTACAATTCACCGTTCAGTCTTGTTTTTTTTTAATATAAAAAGTAACACTTTTCGGAAGTTTACATCTGAGAGTACAAGATCCTGGTGTTCCGTTGCCAGTATTTGTTTTTGGTTTGTTTTTTTCTTTTTTGCCATTTTATTCGTAAATTTGTGCCCCCACTTTCCGAGTTACGCCACTGGTGTTTGTTGTACGTCACAAAACTACAACATTTTCACCAATTATCAAAGCAGTGGTGATATGATATTTGTGATATATATTAACTTGCTGATATAATAAGAAAAGAAAATAGATCAAACCTACGTAGGTTATAGTTCCAGCAAAGTCCATGAGCATACACAGTTTGCCATCCTTGTCCTTCACCTTCCATCGGGCTTCTGGGGCTGGTGTTGTTCCTCCTGATGTCACTGTGACATTTAGAGAGTCATTGCATGAGTGTTGTTTTTTTTTTTTTGGGGGTATATGATGATGTCCATGTAACGTCGTTATGATATTTTCTACTGCACATACGGATGTTGGAATCATATGGTGAAGAATTTTTTTTGGCAATAATATTTACATGACATATTAGTACCCTGCCGGAATTATTCTTCTTTCGGTTACTTCTCTTCAAATTCTTTGGTTAATATGCATTTCTTTTTCTTTTTTTTATCAGCGTTATAACATGGATATCACATTTATATATTAACATAACATACTATTTGGGTCTATAATATTGATTCACCATGAAGTTAGAGTACTTCAAAACACAATACTGGGTATTCTTTTCTCAATTTGAACAAACATTTTATAATGGTTGATAGGAGACATGGCATGGCACAATATTTTCCTGAACCCCATGGAATGACCCATATAATTATGAATGGAAACTTTAAAGTTAAGCTTAAAGGGCATCTATAAACAACACCAACATCAAAAACTACAACAACAACAACAAAACACCTGTATCAAAAGGAGTTCCTAGTCGCTATGATATATACCAAATATGAATTTCAAATAATTCTTCTCCGATGAGATAAAGCAAGTTTAAATATATCTTCAACAAATAGTGGGACTTATGTGCAGACTAGTCAAAGCACCATAACGCGCTCGCACTAAACCCAAGTCCTTGGTTTAATTTCCTTCATTGCTCCATTGAATATATCAGGTAAAGTTTAGGGGTTTGATGTTATAAATTCTATATAGCTATACACAAAGTATGTTTTCAGGAAATGTTTATCCCTTTACCTTACAACGACCTTTAAAAAGAGGGAAACATTTGATTTAACATATGATTTAAGAATCAAACCAACATGCAGACTTTGAAGACACATACCCCCTGTCCACACACAACATTTTCCGTGATTAAGCGTGATTAGTTATACCGTTTCGCGATAGTTATATGATGAAATTGTGTGTGTGGACGCTTACTAACGATACGTCGTATAACGAAACGTCGTATAACGAAACGCAGGTTTGGGCATCGTTTCGAACAAGAACTCAATAACTAATCACGCTTAATCACGGAAATTTTGTGTGTGGACGGAGCTAGTCTAACTGGGCGGGGCTTAACGTCGGATCGCGCGCGAAAGGAGACCTGACCTCTCATTTCCGCTTCCATTTCATGACCGCAGTAGCAAACTACGCACCTATACGACATTTCGCTGTATAGTTTTGGGATTACTTTCTTGTGTGTGTGGACACCCTGAAATTTATACGGTGATTCTTTATACGACGTTTCTTGTGTGTGGACACCCTGGAATTTATACGATGATTCTTTATACGACAGATCGTTATAGAGTTTCGGGATAAATTGTTTTGTGTGTGGACACGCTGATAGAATGGGGCTCTCATGGGGAATTGGGGAATTTGACACCATTCGGGAGTTTATCCAATAACATGTGTTGTCAATCACCAAGATTAGCCTTCAGTTTTATGACCAACGTGCTTTATATAATGCTCTGCCTTTTTCCATATGGTAAAGTCCTCATCTGATATTTGCATCGATCACCAAAGACTCCCCGAGAGACGAGGGGTATTTCTTGATTAGCCTACGGGTTTGCTGTGTGGGGACTTGTACACCCATTATTGGTATTTCCACCAAGTCTGCTGGGGTCTGGTGTCAGCGAATTATGACCTTCTGCACATGGAAATATCGCCTACAAATACCTGGCGGGGTGGTGCTTGTCGTTCCACTCTCGGTAGTCATGTTGCTGACCGTGGTTGTCATGTTACTTGCAGTGGTAGGTTCAGTGGTTGTCATGTCGCTCGCAGTGGTTGTCATGTTGCTCGCGGTAGTTGTCATGTTGCTTGCGGTGGTTGTGGTAGGTCCAGTGGTTGTTATGTTACTTGCTGTGGTAGGTTCAGTGGTTGTCATGTTGCTCGCAGTGGTTGTCATGTTGCTCGCGGTAGTTGTCATGTTGCTTGCGGTGGTTGTGGTAGGTCCAGTGGTTGTTATGTTGCTTGCAATGGTTGTTGTAGGTCCAGTGGTTGTCATGTTGCTTGCAGTGGTTGTCATGTTGCTCGAGGGGGTTGTCATGTTGCTTGCGGTGGTTGTGGTAGGTCCAGTGGTTGTCATGTTGCATGCAGTAGCTGTGGTAGGTTCAGTGGTTGTTAGGTTACTTGCAGTGGTAGGTTCAGTGGTTGTCATGTTGCTCGCAGTGGTTGTCATGTTGCTCGCGGTAGTTGTCATGTTGCTGACCGTGGTTGTCATGTTACTTGCAGTGGTAGGTTCAGTGGTTGTCATGTTGCTCGCAGTGGTTGTCATGTTGCTCGCGATAGTTGTCATGTTGCTTGCGGTGGTTGTGGTAGGTCCAGTGGTTGTTATGTTGCTTGCAATGGTTGTTGTAGGTCCAGTGGTTGTCATGTTGCTTGCAGTGGTTGTCATGTTGCTCGAGGGGGTTGTCATGTTGCTTGCGGTGGTTGTGGTAGGTTCAGTGGTTGTCATGTTGCTTGCAGCGGTTGTTGTAGGTCCATTAGTTGTAGCTTCAGCCGTTGATGTAGGCCCAGTGGTAGTTTTTCTCTCTGCATAACATACTTCCGAGAAGCACATCAGTGCTGCCACTATCAATTAAAAAATAAGAAAATAAATTAGAGCATTGAAATAATCATGATCTTACGAAATTATAATTTAATCTAATGGCATTCTTTGCATAACAAACTTTAATCTGTTGTGGAAAATATTAGAGTGATGGAAAGAAACACTTTGGGAGCGAAGAGAGAGAGAGGAGAGTGAGGGAAGAAATGGATAGATAGTAAGATAGAATGATAGATTGGTAAATAGATTAACATATACAGGGATAGTTAGAGTACGATTTGAGACAGGAAGAGAGAGAATAAAGAAATAGTCTATAAGAATGTATAGAGACGGTATGTGTATATGTAAATTGATATATGTAAATGCCCTTTAATGAACCCCCATGCAATTATGTTATGGCTTCTCTATGTTTAATTTAAAGGGAGTGTAGCTTGGCAAATACTGGTTAACGCCATCTACGTCTTATTTTGGACAACTGCGCGTAAACGAATGGACTTGATTAACGGTAGTCAGCGACTTAATCTCTACATGGTCAGCGCCCGCTAGCGTTCACGAAACAGACCGAAGTTCTCCTCACGTTTCGGTTTCGCGTATGTTGCACTCACGTGATTGCTGCGGTCGCGTCGTCCGTAGTCGTATTATAATAGCGAGCTTTCGATTTAGGCACCCGACGTGGGCTACGACGCGTGACGTCATATTTATCAACTGCGCATGTGCGAGCTTCTGGGCCCACGTTCCCTTCCAAATCACACGACGGGAGTCGGGGGCAATTTCCGCGAATCCCCGTCGTCGTGAAAACGGCAACGTGGGTGCAGTTTCCTCAGTATCCCTGTTGTTATCATTCTATCATTTTTTCTTTCTGTCTTAATTTCCTTATGTTTTTCTTTGTTTCTTCCTTCTATCACTTTCTCTTATGTTAGTCTTTGTTTTTATCATTCTATCACATTCTCTTTCCTTATGTTATTCTTTGTTTCTTCCTTCTATCACCTTCTCTAATGTTATTCTATGTTTTTAACATTCTATCACTTTCTCTTTCTGTCTTTCCTTATGTTTTTCTTTGTTTCTTCCTTCTATCACTTTCTCTTATGTTATTCTTTATTTTTATCATTCTATCACTTTCTCTTTCTGTCTTTCCTTATGTTATTCTTTGTTTCTTCCTTCTATCACCTTCTCTTATGTTATTCTTTATTTTTATCATTCTATCACTTTCTCTTTCTGTCTTTCCTTATGTTATTCTTTGTTTCTTCCTTCTATCACCTTCTCTTATGTTATTCTTTGTTTTTATCATTCTATCACTTTCTCTTTCCTTATGTTTTTCTTTGTTTCTTCCTTCTATCACCTTCTCTAATGTTATTCTATGTTTTTATCATTCTATCACTTTCTCTTTCTGTCTTTCCTTATGTTTCTCTTTGTTTCTTCCTTCTATCACTTTCTCTTATGTTATTCTTTATTTTTATCATTCTATAACTTTCTCTTTCTGTCTTTCCTTATGTTATTCTTTGTTTCTTCCTTCTATCACCTTCTCTTATGTTATTCTTTATTTTTATCATTCTATCACTTTCTCTTTCTGTCTTTCCTTATGTTATTCTTTGTTTCTTCCTTCTATCACCTTCTCTTATGTTATTCTTTATTTTTATCATTCTATCACTTTCTCTTTCTGTCTTTCCTTATGTTTTTCTTTGTTTCTTCCTTCTATCACTTTCTCTTATGTTATTCTTTATTTTTATCATTCTATCACTTTCTCTTTCTGTCTTTCCTTATGTTATTCTTTGTTTCTTCCTTCTATCACCTTCTCTTATGTTATTCTTTATTTTTTATCATTCTATCACTTTCCCTTTCCTTATGTTATTCTTTGTTTCTTCCTATCACCTTCTCTTATGTTAGTCTTTGTTTTTATCATTCTATCACATTCTCTTTCCTTATGTTTTTCTTTGTTTCTTCCTTCTATCACCTTCTCTTATGTTATTCTTTATTTTTTATCATTCTATCACTTTCTCTTTCTGCCTTTCCTTATGTTTTTCTTTGTTTCTTCCTTCTATCACCTTCTCTAATGTTATTCTTTATTTTTATCATTCTATCTCTTTCTCTCATCCTTATGTTATTTTTCGTATCAGATTTTCGCGCACTGTGAATTTAGTACCTGACTTAGTCACCTGATCTCAAAAAATGGTCACGTGACCGACGAAAGCCCCGTCGTGAAAAATCGAAAGCACTTCCGCGAAGGGAACGGACGTGAGCTGCGCAACGTCTCCACGCTCCAGTAACTCGTAGTAGCCCACGTCGGGTGCCTAAATCGAAAGCTCGCTAATATATAATTTTGTTAGTATTTAAAACTCCGGCCTAAGATATATTTATATTGCATTAACCTTTTTTTTAAATATCTTTCATATTTTGTACGGAACCTATTCTTTACAAGCTTTGCTTTTCATTAGGTTCCGTCATATTTCAGTAGCATATCAATATATTTGTCTTCTTGTAAAAGCTGTTAAATAACTCGACCAATAACTAAATTTGTAACATGTTTCTAATTTCCTTTTGTGTTTATATAATTTACAAGGAATTGTTTTATACTGTAATATTTGTATCATGTGATAAATGGAAAACAATAAACTGAAACTGAAACTGAAACCCTTGTCAGTCTCTGCAAAATATGACTACACAGGGGCGGATCCAGCTTTTTATAAAGGGGGTTGGGGTGGTATGCGAGGAGCGTAGCGACCGAGTCCAAGCGAGCGGAGCGAGCGAGGAAGGGTGTGGGAGGGTGTCCCCCTCCCACAGTAGGGAAAATTTTTGAAAATCTGTGTGTGAAAATGAAAGATAAGATTTAAAAAATGGTCCCGGATTTTTTGGGGGTTGCCCCCAACCCCCTCTAGATCCGCCACTGCTACAATAGACTCTGTAATTAAACTGTTTACAGTCAGAAACAAAAAAATCCCCCAGATCTAGGCTCCGATCAAGGCTTTTAGGAATTGTGGTAAAGTGTCAAATTAGAGTCGGTACTGGCAGACTAGCCAGAGACAGAGATAAAAGCAAGAAATGGGAAAGAGACAGGCAAGAGAAAGCAAAAGAAGAAGTATTTCTTGTTAGCCGTTTTTCATGTTTTTCCTTCTCACTTTAAACCATAACAAATAGATAATATAGGTAGTGCTATTTCGTATTCCACACAAGATAATTTTCCAGTCGGAAAAAAAACAAAAGTATGCACAGGTCCCTTTCTACATTTCTTGTTTGAAATAAACCATTTTCCTAAGATATCTCAATGTCTCATTGAGAACGCGGATTGTATCGCCTGATACGGATCGAATGTCTCAATAAAAATGCAACGATATTTTGATTGGCAACATCTTAGAAAGGACCAATCCATTCGCACTGAAAATTCGTAGGCAATCCTGTAGTAATATTTCCTGGTATTTCCGGGTTTTCCACAAGATTATAAGAAAGTTATGATGATTTTGTTAAACGTAGCATTAATCAATTGTTACAAGTCTAGCGCCAGTGTACAATAAGTGTATACATAGGGCCTTAACATTACCTGGCATGCAAAACCAACTTCAAATATTGTTACAAAGGGAGTTTTTAAAATTAAGATGTATTCAGCAGTAATGTACATTAATGTCTTTAGTATTTTTTTTTTGTTCATAGAGACAAAGCAATTGAAATAAAAAAAATATTTGGAAAAAACCTAAAGGACATGTTAAACAATGTTCTTAGATCTCCTGAGAATGCATATCCTAAAATCAATGTTTGGTGTTTGATGCATAAAGAGAAGGTTGTATTCTGGGGAGAGGTGAAAAATAATTTGTGAGCGTTTCATAATATGCAAGTGCGGAGGAACATCAGAGAAAAAATGTTCCCTGAAAAGCATGGCTCTTCAAATACCTTCATATTCTAAAAATTACATGTATCAGCTTAAAAAATATGGACCACGTTTTATGCCACATGTTTGTGTAGTCCCATATACACCTTTCTGTGTACAGTACTTCTTACTTTTACCAAGACTGTGCCAAATTTCTTATCATTTTGATGATTCCAGAACCTTGCAGTACACACCAATACTTATATGCTACATGATTAACTTTTTCTGATCGATTCTACACTGTTTCTTTCACAACGCAATCGCATGACCAGAACTCAACTTTATCTTTAACTTGAATAGCTGAATAAGTAGTGCAGTTGTTATTTGCGGACATGCGGACAGAGAGGAAGTAAAAGTATAAATACTTAGAGATACTACGGTAAATAAAAATGAATGTGTCTTTGTAATATTCTACACATACAATGTACATAATTATGTGTACAGTCAAATTGTCTATTAAAGGCATTGTTAAACAATGCCAAATCTTAGATGCATGGCCCTACGTGTTATCAGCGTCTGTGATATGGTATAATATTGAAGCCCTAAAGAGATCGCGCTTCAAAATGATCATGAAGTGCCTCAAAAGGACAATTCTTTGAGTGACCGGTTTTACCATACTCATTTTCCGCAATAGACTGTAGTGTTATAAAAACCGTTGGGAAAACGGTTTTGACATTTCGAATTCCAATCTTAAATGTCTTGATAATCAGACGGGCGATCGGCTTGTAAACGTCATGGATTCCTGACTGAGCTAAAGTTTTATAATTAGAATTGCAACCTGAGCTAAATCCAGGATTTTGTTTAGAATCTGAGACAAAGATAAAATAATATGTGAGCGTTATAATTGTTATTATGCAAGTGTGGAAGAACATCAGATAAAAAAATGTTAAAATGCCTTAATATTCTTAGTATGGCATGTAACAGCATAAAAATCGGGACGGATTTTTATGCCACATGTTTGTGTAGTCCCATATACATCTTTCTCTGTAAGTGCTTGTAACTTTACCAAGGCTGTGCCAAATTTATTATCATTTTGATGATTCCAGAACCTTGCAGTACACACCATTAGTTATATGCTACATGATCAACTTTTTCTGATCGATTCTACACTGTTTCTTTCACAACGCAATCGCATGACCAGAACTCAACTTTATCTTTAACTTGAATAGCTGAATAAGTAGTGCAGTTGTTATTTCCTTTTAAATCAATATTCGGTCGTTTCCTACAGTACATTGCTCACGTCACAATGATCGAAATATAAATAAGGCGTAATACAAAAAGATGTTGTATTGCCCTTTGCGACCGACCCAAAAATCTTAAAATCTACGGTCGGCTATTTAAAACAAATGAATGAATTAAGTTTAATGAATAAACAAACATGTTAACTGAGATATATCAGCCCAAAGAGGGAGAAAAAGGGAAGAAAAAAAAGAAAAACAAAATTTCCGACCGACCGGCCCATGTTTTGGCACCTAAAGGGCAATTATACAACATTTTTTGTTTAGGCCTAAGGTGAAGATAGTAGCAATTAATTACGTAATTTTGTTTGCATCAAAAACTTCTTGGAGTACTTCCTTTTGTTTCTTGTATACTTAAGATATATTGCAAAGTCATTCACGACATTTTATGAATGCCATATCAATTTAAAGTGTTCAATGGTAATGTCACCAAGAAAATATGAGTTAGAATTATGACTTCAATGGAAAGGCTTGTCGTGAAATGCAAAAGTGACAGGTATACGATTATTTATGCAACGCGCTTACTATTATTTTAGTAACATTTGGAACAGGGTACTTCTTGCAAAAACAGTTATAACTTTGTAGTTGTAGCCAGGGGCGGCCATTTCTTTTCATGACCGGGGGACGAAATGCGAGGAAAATCTGTATTCCGTTGAGGCATGGAACGTGGCCCCCAGGATCGGCGCCCCTGGTTGTAGCATAAATCCTTGTAAAATTCACACCTACTTCTGGTACAGCATTGACGAAATTTCAATGAAGGAACCTTGTTAAGTTTTCGCCGATCAAAATCTCGTTGCATTTTCTTTTAGACACCCCGTATATCTAGCCAAATATTTAAACGCATCAACTTTTCTAACGCGACATTTACAAAAAAAAATGGTGGGCTCAGTATTGTTTTATCCGCTTCTCATTTATAGACTGAATACCAACACAGACCAAGATATTTTGAATTTAAAAAAAAAACATATTTTCAAACGTGACAGTCAATAACCTCATTGCAAAACACTACCGTGTAAGAAGACGGATATAACTTGTCGATTAAAAGGTTTTAGTAAATCCTAGGGTAATATGGTAATTTTGAATAGAAACGGAATATTCTGTGTCTCACCTAGGATTCCTGCAGCTTGAAAAGTGGTGATTCGCGTCATAACTGATCGATAGGTAACCTCTTTGCCTTTAAACTCTCAACTCGCACGAAAAGTATTTTGTAAAGTATGATATCTGTGCAATAACTTCTTGCGCTCTTGTTGCATGTGTCGAGGATAGGTTTGGACTTTTAACACAATGTAGAGAGAGGCACGCCGCGCTAGCTTACTATTTCTACGACTTTTGAAATCGAAGTAGGAAATGTCCGTGCTTGACTTATGACACTGAATCACGTGACACAAAAGGCTCACACGACGTCACAGATATTTCCAGTCAGCCAATTAAAGCCTGGGTCATATATGCAAATGAACGAAGGGACTGCATTACGTGGCCCCATTGAGAGTTTGGTAAATCAAAATGACTTAGATAATTATATAAATGCGACACACACACACACACACACACACACACACAATATATATATATATATATATATATGTATACAAGATACTCTGTGACGCATCCCGCGAGGCTCTGCCATGTCCAGTATCTTTAATAAACCACTAAATCAATCAGTACTAGAAATCCAGTATCCCTTCACTAAAGCTTGTTTGACTCTGTCCCCCAATAATATTCTAGACTTAGGTGTGACTATGCAAAATGTTCACAAAAAAGTTCGGTATATAATTACAATACAAAAAAACATATCGATAAAGCTTTTGATTCATCCATTTTCAGAGGCAAGCGTTATTTGTATTGAATTATCTACCCAATTAAATTACATCCATTGTTTTGGTACCATAATTTTATGAGGAATCTAAAGAAATTCCTTTTAGTTTTTTTTCTTTTCGAATCCTCACCTTACAAGAAGTATATGTTTGTTTCCAAAATGTGTAATGTGATGTGAGGTGGTTTTAGGCCATTTGATGTCTTTTAAGAATTATTTTCTAAAAAGATGTGTGTTTTTAATTACTAAATTACCCTTTCCTCTTTCCCATTTTACTGTACTTAATAAGGACATTGAGTGTCTGGAAAAGACTGCCTTAGTCTTTTACATTACTTTCGCTTTGGGTTTCATTATTATCGTCTACGTCGTTTTGGTACCATAATTTTATGAGGAATCTAAAGAAATTCCTTTTAGTTTTTTTTTTCTTTTCGAATCCTCACCTTACAAGAAGTATATGTTTGTTTCCAAAATGTGTAATGTGATGTGAGGTGGTTTTAGGCCATTTGATGTCTTTTAAGAATTATTTTCTAAAAAGATGTGTGTTTTTAATTACTAAATTACCCTTTCCTCTTTCCCATTTTACTGTACTTAATAAGGACATTGAGTGTCTGGAAAAGACTGCCTTAGTCTTTTACATTACTTTCGCTTTGGGTTTCATTATTATCGTCTACGTCAGTATTCTGCATTTCTATATACATACAGGAAATGACTTGTACGCACAGTATATATAGATCATATTATGGTTTTATTAGAACTGAATAAATGGAACTCGCACTTGCCCTTGAAGTTAGTTGGTTACTTTTTTTTTAATCAAAAGAACCGTTTTGAAACAAAAAGAATAGATAGAAGCAGTATACAAAGACGTTCTTGTTTTCTTTACGTTTTTCCCCTTCTTCTATTCTTTTTGTCTTCCCTTTTTTAAATAAAAGGGCATAGTCTCTATCGTATCATCAGTGATTACTTGTCTTTACTTTATTGCCTCCTATAAATCAAATGGTTTATTCGTCAATCTGTTTTGGTGTAATGTAATCACATTGTAGGGATATATATTATATACCAATGTCTAAAAAAAAATATTTTAGCGTTGAGGTTTCCCTTGGTAGATCCCCCTTTTTTCTCTCCAGAGAGTGTCTTTTTTATTTGTGCCCCCCTCCCCCACACCCACACTTTGAAAGACACCCCGCCGCCCCTGCCCAAGTGCGGAAGCGTAGCGTGGGTCAGTCGTGGGGGGCCAGTCATAATTCTATACTAGATCAACGTTTTTCAACCTTTCTCAGTCACGGCATCCTCTTTTAAAAATATTCTAAGTATCTCTGAAATGAAGTTGACGTAATTCTAAAATATATTTGTAATATACCTAAAATTCTCTCGCGGCACCCGGTTGAAAAAACGCTGTATTTTTATAGTTAAAGTTTTGCGCGGCAGATTAGCTAGGCCGGAAAGGAATTTATACCCCTTACCCGTTTAGAGTGGGAACATTTTACATTTCAAAGTGTCGTCAAACAGACACACATACATACTCTCTCCGTTTCTTTTCCTATATGTATTTTATCTTTCACTCCTATCTCTATTTCTTTTTCTTCTCTGCTGTACACCGCATCAAGGACGCAGATCGGAATATACCCCCAAAGCATTCATTTTTCGATAATCGTTCAATGCGAACTTCTTACAACAGATTTCATGTTGATCTTTTCCCAGTGCCGAATTGATATTCAATATTATTTTATTTCCAGATTCCTATAAAACAATCATCAATATATTTCATAGCTCCCGTATACTTATGTAAGTATATATTTTCATTTTCATTTTCACCATCATCATTATCATCAACAGCATCACCACCAACAACATCATCACCAGTCCCATCATCGACATCATCACCATCATCACCACTACCATTTATATGTTAAGATTTTTTTTTCACTGTATTGAATCCTAAAGAATGAGGAAACTACACATGAGTTAGTTATAGATTGAAAGGAACGGAGAGGGAGAGAGAATTAAATAGAGTGAGAAAGAGGAAGGAAGACAGAGAGAGAGAGAGAGAGAAGAAAAGAGAGAAGAGAATTGAAAATCTGTGTGTGAAAATGAAAGATAAGATTTAAAAAAATGGTCCCCGGATTTTTTTTTGGGGGGGTTGCAACCCCCCCAACCCCCCCTCTAGATCCGCCACTGCTACAATAGACTCTGTAATTAAACTGTTTACAGTCAGAAACAAAAAAATCCCCCAGATCTAGGCTCCGATCAAGGCTTTTAGGAATTGTGGTAAAGTGTCAAATTAGAGTCGGTACTGGCAGACTAGCCAGAGACAGAGATAAAAGCAAGAAATGGGAAAGAGACAGGCAAGAGAAAGCAAAAGAAGAAGTATTTCTTGTTAGCCGTTTTTCATGTTTTTCCTTCTCACTTTAAACCATAACAAATAGATAATATAGGTAGTGCTATTTCGTATTCCACACAAGATAATTTTCCAGTCGGAAAAAAAACAAAAGTATGCACAGGTCCCTTTCTACATTTCTTGTTTGAAATAAACCATTTTCCTAAGATATCTCAATGTCTCATTGAGAACGCGGATTGTATCGCCTGATACGGATCGAATGTCTCAATAAAAATGCAACGATATTTTGATTGGCAACATCTTAGAAAGGACCAATCCATTCGCACTGAAAATTCGTAGGCAATCCTGTAGTAATATTTCCTGGTATTTCCGGGTTTTCCACAAGATTATAAGAAAGTTATGATGATTTTGTTAAACGTAGCATTAATCAATTGTTACAAGTCTAGCGCCAGTGTACAATAAGTGTATACATAGGGCCTTAACATTACCTGGCATGCAAGCTCTCAAACCAACTTTAAATATTGTTACAAAGGGAGTTTTTAAAATTAAGATGTATTCAGCAGTAATGTACATTAATGTCTTTAGTATTTTTTTTTTGTTCATAGAGACAAAGCAATTGAAATAAAAAAAATATTTGGAAAAAACCTAAAGGACATGTTAAACAATGTTCTTAGATCTCCTGAGAATGCATATCCTAAAATCAATGTTTGGTGTTTGATGCATAAAGAGAAGGTTGTATTCTGGGGAGAGGTGAAAATAATTTGTGAGCGTTTCATAATATGCAAGTGCGGAGGAACATCAGAGAAAAAATGTTCCCTGAAAAGCATGGCTCTTCAAATACCTTCATATTCTAAAAATTACATGTATCAGCTTAAAAAATATGGACCACGTTTTATGCCACATGTTTGTGTAGTCCCATATACACCTTTCTGTGTACAGTACTTCTTACTTTTACCAAGACTGTGCCAAATTTCTTATCATTTTGATGATTCCAGAACCTTGCAGTACACACCAATACTTATATGCTACATGATTAACTTTTTCTGATCGATTCTACACTGTTTCTTTCACAACGCAATCGCATGACCAGAACTCAACTTTATCTTTAACTTGAATAGCTGAATAAGTAGTGCAGTTGTTATTTGCGGACATGCGGACAGAGAGGAAGTAAAAGTATAAATACTTAGAGATACTACGGTAAATAAAAATGAATGTGTCTTTGTAATATTCTACACATACAATGTACATAATTATGTGTACAGTCAAATTGTCTATTAAAGGCATTGTTAAACAATGCCAAATCTTAGATGCATGGCCCTACGTGTTATCAGCGTCTGTGATATGGTATAATATTGAAGCCCTAAAGAGATCGCGCTTCAAAATGATCATGAAGTGCCTCAAACAGGACAATTCTTTGAGTGACCGGTTTTACCATACTCATTTTCCGCAATAGACTGTAGTGTTATAAAAACCGTTGGGAAAAACGGTTTTGACATTTCGAATTCCAATCTTAAATGTCTTGATAATCAGACGGGCGATCGGCTTGTAAACGTCATGGATTCCTGACTGAGCTAAAGTTTTATAATTAGAATTGCAACCTGAGCTAAATCCAGGATTTTGTTTAGAATCTGAGACAAAGATAAAATAATATGTGAGCGTTATAATTGTTATTATGCAAGTGTGGAAGAACATCAGATAAAAAAATGTTAAAATGCCTTAATATTCTTAGTATGGCATGTAACAGCATAAAAATCGGGACGGATTTTTATGCCACATGTTTGTGTAGTCCCATATACATCTTTCTCTGTAAGTGCTTGTAACTTTACCAAGGCTGTGCCAAATTTATTATCATTTTGATGATTCCAGAACCTTGCAGTACACACCATTAGTTATATGCTACATGATCAACTTTTTCTGATCGATTCTACACTGTTTCTTTCACAACGCAATCGCATGACCAGAACTCAACTTTATCTTTAACTTGAATAGCTGAATAAGTAGTGCAGTTGTTATTTCCTTTTAAATCAATATTCGGTCGTTTCCTACAGTACATTGCTCACGTCACAATGATCGAAATATAAATAAGGCGTAATACAAAAAGATGTTGTATTGCCCTTTGCGACCGACCCAAAAATCTTAAAATCTACGGTCGGCTATTTAAAACAAATGAATGAATTAAGTTTAATGAATAAACAAACATGTTAACTGAGATATATCAGCCCAAAGAGGGAGAAAAAGGGAAGAAAAAAAAGAAAAACAAAATTTCCGACCGACCGGCCCATGTTTTGGCACCTAAAGGGCAATTATACAACATTTTTTGTTTAGGCCTAAGGTGAAGATAGTAGCAATTAATTACGTAATTTTGTTTGCATCAAAAACTTCTTGGAGTACTTCCTTTTGTTTCTTGTATACTTAAGATATATTGCAAAGTCATTCACGACATTTTATGAATGCCATATCAATTTAAAGTGTTCAATGGTAATGTCACCAAGAAAATATGAGTTAGAATTATGACTTCAATGGAAAGGCTTGTCGTGAAATGCAAAAGTGACAGGTATACGATTATTTATGCAACGCGCTTACTATTATTTTAGTAACATTTGGAACAGGGTACTTCTTGCAAAAACAGTTATAACTTTGTAGTTGTAGCCAGGGGCGGCCATTTCTTTTCATGACCGGGGGGGGACGAAATGCGAGGAAAAATCTGTATTCCGTTGAGGCATGGAACGTGGCCCCCCAGGATCGGCGCCCCTGGTTGTAGCATAAATCCTTGTAAAATTCACACCTACTTCTGGTACAGCATTGACGAAATTTCAATGAAGGAACCTTGTTAAGTTTTCGCCGATCAAAATCTCGTTGCATTTTCTTTTAGACACCCCGTATATCTAGCCAAATATTTAAACGCATCAACTTTTCTAACGCGACATTTACAAAAAAAAATGGTGGGCTCAGTATTGTTTTATCCGCTTCTCATTTATAGACTGAATACCAACACAGACCAAGATATTTTGAATTTAAAAAAAAAACATATTTTCAAACGTGACAGTCAATAACCTCATTGCAAAACACTACCGTGTAAGAAGACGGATATAACTTGTCGATTAAAAGGTTTTAGTAAATCCTAGGGTAATATGGTAATTTTGAATAGAAACGGAATATTCTGTGTCTCACCTAGGATTCCTGCAGCTTGAAAAGTGGTGATTCGCGTCATAACTGATCGATAGGTAACCTCTTTGCCTTTAAACTCTCAACTCGCACGAAAAGTATTTTGTAAAGTATGATATCTGTGCAATAACTTCTTGCGCTCTTGTTGCATGTGTCGAGGATAGGTTTGGACTTTTAACACAATGTAGAGAGAGGAGCACGCCGCGCTAGCTTACTATTTCTACGACTTTTGAAATCGAAGTAGGAAATGTCCGTGCTTGACTTATGACACTGAATCACGTGACACAAAAGGCTCACACGACGTCACAGATATTTCCAGTCAGCCAATTAAAGCCTGGGTCATATATGCAAATGAACGAAGGGACTGCATTACGTGGCCCCATTGAGAGTTTGGTAAATCAAAATGACTTAGATAATTATATAAATGCGACACACACACACACACACACACACACAATATATATATATATATATATATATATATATATATATATATATATATATATATATATATACAAGATACTCTGTGACGCATCCCGCGAGGCTCTGCCATGTCCAGTATCTTTAATAAACCACTAAATCAATCAGTACTAGAAATCCAGTATCCCTTCACTAAAGCTTGTTTGACTCTGTCCCCCAATAATATTCTAGACTTAGGTGTGACTATGCAAAATGTTCACAAAAAGTTCGGTATATAATTACAATACAAAAAAACCATATCGATAAAGCTTTTGATTCATCCATTTTCAGAGGCAAGCGTTATTTGTATTGAATTATCTACCCAATTAAATTACATCCATTGTTTTGGTACCATAATTTTATGAGGAATCTAAAGAAATTCCTTTTAGTTTTTTTTTTCTTTTCGAATCCTCACCTTACAAGAAGTATATGTTTGTTTCCAAAATGTGTAATGTGATGTGAGGTGGTTTTAGGCCATTTGATGTCTTTTAAGAATTATTTTCTAAAAAGATGTGTGTTTTTAATTACTAAATTACCCTTTCCTCTTTCCCATTTTACTGTACTTAATAAGGACATTGAGTGTCTGGAAAAGACTGCCTTAGTCTTTTACATTACTTTCGCTTTGGGTTTCATTATTATCGTCTACGTCAGTATTCTGCATTTCTATATACATACAGGAAATGACTTGTACGCACAGTATATATAGATCATATTATGGTTTTATTAGAACTGAATAAATGGAACTCGCACTTGCCCTTGAAGTTAGTTGGTTACTTTTTTTTTAATCAAAAGAACCGTTTTGAAACAAAAAGAATAGATAGAAGCAGTATACAAAGACGTTCTTGTTTTCTTTACGTTTTTCCCCTTCTTCTATTCTTTTTGTCTTCCCTTTTTTAAATAAAAGGGCATAGTCTCTATCGTATCATCAGTGATTACTTGTCTTTACTTTATTGCCTCCTATAAATCAAATGGTTTATTCGTCAATCTGTTTTGGTGTAATGTAATCACATTGTAGGGATATATATTATATACCAATGTCTAAAAAAAAATATTTTAGCGTTGAGGTTTCCCTTGGTAGATCCCCCTTTTTTCTCTCCAGAGAGTGTCTTTTTTTGTGCCCCCCCCCCTCCCCCCACACCCACACTTTGAAAGACACCCCGCCGCCCCTGCCCAAGTGCGGAAGCGTAGCGTGGGTCAGTCGTGGGGGGCACCAGTCATAATTCTATACTAGATCAACGTTTTTCAACCTTTCTCAGTCACGGCATCCTCTTTTTAAAAATATTCTAAGTATCTCTGAAATGAAGTTGACGTAATTCTAAAATATATTTGTAATATACCTAAAATTCTCTCGCGGCACCCGGTTGAAAAAACGCTGTATTTTTATAGTTAAAGTTTTGCGCGGCAGATTAGCTAGGCCGGAAAGGAATTTATACCCCTTACCCGTTTAGAGTGGGAACATTTTACATTTCAAAGTGTCGTCAAACAGACACACATACATACTCTCTCGTTTCTTTTC
This sequence comes from Mesocentrotus franciscanus, assembly GCA_037976565.1. Lineage (NCBI taxonomy): Eukaryota > Metazoa > Echinodermata > Echinoidea > Camarodonta > Strongylocentrotidae > Mesocentrotus > Mesocentrotus franciscanus. The sequence continues at coordinate 21,958,063 of CP137686.1, read as the reverse complement.
CTATATGTATTTTATCTTTCACTCCTATCTCTATTTCTTTTTCTTCTCTGCTGTACACCGCATCAAGGACGCAGATCGGAATATACCCCAAAGCATTCATTTTCGATAATCGTTCAATGCGAACTTCTTACAACAGATTTCATGTTGATCTTTTCCCAGTGCCGAATTGATATTCAATATTATTTTATTTCCAGATTCCTATAAAACAATCATCAATATATTTCATAGCTCCCGTATACTTATGTAAGTATATATTTTCATTTTCATTTTCACCATCATCATTATCATCAACAGCATCACCACCAACAACATCATCACCAGTCCCATCATCGACATCATCACCATCATCACCACTACCATTTATATGTTAAGATTTTTTTTTCACTGTATTGAATCCTAAAGAATGAGGAAACTACACATGAGTTAGTTATAGATTGAAAGGAACGGAGAGGGAGAGAGAATTAAATAGAGTGAGAAAGAGGAAGGAAGACAGAGAGAGAGAGAGAGAGAAGACAAAACGGAGATCGAGAGGGAGCAGAAAGAGACAGAGAGGAAGAGAGATCGAGAGATAGACATAGAAAGACACAGAGAGAGAGAGAGAGAGAGAGAGCCCTCGGTTGTCATGATGTAGCTGTTTGCATTGCCATTGGAGATTTTTTGTTTGCAGTTTCCGAAAATTTCTGGAATATCAATCATGATTTGACACTATATTCTGGAAAAGCTTTTAACGTCGCGATTTAAATAAAATAATACCCAGACTCTTTTTTTTCTTCTTTAATTCGTCGATTGATCTCATCTTTTCTCACTTCTCTTTTATTCCAACTAGCATCAAGATCATCTGGTCAATATGTACTTTTACGACATTCCAAACAGTAAAAATAGTATTTTCAAAATAATCATTATATTTGAAATGATTACCCTAAAAAATAATAGACGTAAAATTTAAATCAAATGAATTAAAAGAAATTGATAAAAGGTGGGTAACTATTGTCGTCTTAGCAAATTATCTTAGACAATTATTAATTAAAATAGACCCCAGTTTCACTGCGAAAAAGGGAAGAATATTCAATAGGCCTACGGGCTGAAGTCGAAGAATTTGACCAAATATAACTTAATTAATCTCTAAAATACTCGATACAGTTTTTTAAAATGCGGGGAAAGATGTATAGCTGCATCATTTCTCCGAACATGGCAAATGCGACGGAAAATATAATTGATTTTATTACAGATTTCTTCACATAATTATAAAGCTGCTCAAAATATTACATGCATTATGGTAGGCCTATATTGATTGAATGTAAATTTATTTAAAGAAAACGAGCCCAATTAGCACTCCATAAATGCGGCGGAGATACAGTATACATGTACATGCATGGTACATGGTGCGCATCATTATATTTACATCGTATTGTAGGCCTATTTTTTATGGCGCCTTACATGTGAATTTGATTATCCAGCACAGATTATTAAAAATAGGTGGTTTCATCAAGGTATCATTTATGATTCATGCATGCATGTTCTTCGAAAGGAACTAAAAAAAGTGGAAAGTGGAAAACACTAGAAGGATAGACGTAGATTGTCCGTGAGTATGATTTGTCCGTATTCTCGTGAAAAAAGGAACTGTTCACTTAAATTGTACGTAGCGACTAGCCTAGCACTCTTACTCACACATACTCACATAGCTGCATCGCTATCCTGGCTGTGTATTAAAACCTGTTTTATTGATCTCAACATTTCAAACACCACTGTACAAAATTAAACTGATTTCACTCAAAATCGGTACTTTAGTGACAATTGATGACACCTAAATAGCAGTAAAATACAATTTTTTCAACTCACTGAAGTTAGACTTAGAAAGAATAATTTAAAAATTAAAATCGTATTCGTAAGTCCACTGTCAAAGTTTTATCGGCATGATTGTGTGCATTTGTGTGTTGTAAGTCTATTGACTATTCACGTGTGAAATTGCTGCCTATTAGCACATGGTACAGCGCTAGAGGTCCATACGCAGTATTGACTCTCTGTGCTTTGCTGGAGTGCTCCTACCATGCCTACGTAGCGCGTAGCTACGTCTACAATGCATCTAACTCCAGCTAGCCGCCAGGACCAGGTAGACAGAAATAACCGTCTGGTATGGGTCATTCTTTAATAAAACTGACATTTGTTGACATTCCCCATACACAGACAGTACCCCGTACGCCTCGCACCACGGGGAGAGATTGAGCCGATTGTGACCCACTTTTTACCCCGAAACTTTCTCCCACGATTTTCTTTATTTAGATCTAATTTTCTGATTTATAAATCAGATACAAAAATACTATGTGTTTTTGTTCTCCTATGTACAGTTCTCAAAGTTTTATTACCTATTTCAAAATGCGAAATTTACGGACTTACGTATATGAGTTATCCATTTTTTATCTCAGAACCAAGGAAACGGTACGTTCATGCATTCGAACTGGTAATCTATGACATGACCCGCCCGATATATTTCGGGTCAACCGACCAAAACAAGCCCAATGGCCAATCAGAGCACGTGTTTGATATTGGGCTTATGAATATTCAAACATCACCGGCTCAAGCCGGGCTGACTCATACGTAGCTATTGGACGTTCGAAAAGAAAAAATGAATATTCATCAACTCAAACCAAGATGGCTGACAACAAATCATGTTGACTACAAGACTTTCTCGGATTAATCATTAATTTAGGATCTAAATGAGCAAGCTATCGTAAGTCAAAGTATATATTTCCGGGTTATTTATTATGACTATTTAGATTCAGTGTAATATTGCAGCCAAAGTGGATATATGAAGACGTAAAGAGTGAAAAACTCGTTGCATATCTCATTCATCGCGGTCCGTCGGAACCGAACCATTCGTTCCCACACTACCCCATTGACGTACTTCAGTCTATGTATAGAGGCGGTCAGAGGAGCCAGATGCAATCTCAGCGTAACAACCGTCGATATCAGAGACTGAAGCTTTCGGTCTAGCCGCCAGGGAGCTCCGCTGCCGAAGGCGTCGCGTCGGAGCTCCAGAGGCTGCGTTGGAAACGATTCAAACAGCGGATTGGGTCACATTTTTTTTTAATTGTAAAGAAGTGGTAATTACAATTTTGACTTACAATGTTTTTCGACTTCTCTGGGCATCTTTCCAACCGCTTGAAAATGAAATTATAATTTGAAGAAGTCTTTGAATTTGATTGGTGATTCCTCGTCCTAACCCAATTCATCCCACACGTAGAACTTTAGCTTACATTTAGCGCATGCGCAGAACGTTCATCCGATCTCAGCCTCATTTTTGTAATTTAGCGCCTAGCCGAGCCGACATGGGCCCTTTAGATTGGCTATCGCTGGCTCCCATAGGCTCTATGTTATAAGACATTAGTGCGAGGAGCTAGCTTGTGATTTTCCGTTTTTGCCGATACCAAAATTATGATATTCCAGTCAAATCTTCTATTTGTTACTATTTTTTCAGCGTCCTTGAAAAGTTAAGTATTTCACTTAAGTTTAAGACTTACTTTTAAGTTTGAAAAATTCTCATTTTCGTCATATTTAAGGTACAAACTATTTCGTGTGTGCGTCACCTATGCGTGAAGTGCTTAGCTGATCCAAAAAATGTGGGGAAGGGTATTTTCAAACTGTTATCGCTTGTGATCCCTTGGGGCTAGCGAAAAAATAAGTGCTGGGATATTTTCCTTACGTCTAGCCCTACATAAGCCTGGGGGGCTCGGTTCAGGAAAGTGGCAAAGATCGGAGCTACGATGGAAACGATGTTTAAAGCGCTGTTTTGATCAAGATATTTTTAGAATTCCGAAGTGAGCCCCTTTGGGGAATATGGAGAAAAACCTGCTCTTTCATATGACACCTCATTTATTTAGTTTCATCTTCAGGATCACGAGCGATTTAGGTTTAAATTTCGATTTGGTGATAAAAACATTGACCAATTTTGCATGATCGCGCAATGTACGTAGACTGCATAGGGCTGCGTGCAATCTCTATGGGAAGGATTTTAGCACACAACATCAGGTGCGCGATCAGACACCCTAATAGAACCTAAAGTAAAATGCTTCAACTATTCCCTCTGTTGGCGAGGGTCTTGGTTATCAGCCTTCTCGTGCCAGACGAACCAACACTGGTACTGGCCTCGGAGTTTGCCGGTGGACTCTTCTCTCTTAGTATACAAAGCACTTTGAAATCGGTCAAAATGTGAAAATGTTATACCAGAGTGATGGCGATATGCTTACCTTCCACATGTTCCTGATGATAATGAACGAACATGCAACTCATATTTCAATAACGCTGACCTCGCAGTCTTACAAATATTGGTTCTGCCTGAAATACAAATGCACACGGTGTACACAAAGAAAAAAACTGTTTTTCCCGTTGCCAACTTGATACTTCACGGTAATAGCGATTAGTTTAATATACTAAGGGGGATGATTTAGCGAAACTCCCAGCGCATGCCTTTTTAAACTAAAAGCACACTAGTACTCATGTGTGGTGTGCAAAGTAACTATTTATTCAACTTTGTATAGCATTCCAAACTCGTGCAGTTGCTCAGTGTAAATAGTCTGGAGTGGATTTGATTAAGGAAATTTAATTGCTCATGATATGTTCTTTAACTTCTTTTATTTGTTCTTGTTTTTCCTCTTTCCTATAGGACCTCTGTTGATGGCTGTAAGCTGTAGTGACAGGCAAACAAGATGGCTACTGTTGTCACCACTGGGCACTTACCGTAAGTTAATGATTTAGTCTGTATTGTACAGTACTTGGTCTCAATTTGTTCATGCTGTGTTGTGCTATTCTTTAAATGTGTTGTTTTGTGGGAACATTTTTTATTTCCCAAAAGATTTGGGTAATTAAAGAAATATCATTTTTGTACATGCAGCTCTTTATGTATACAATTTCCAATTTTCCATTACTGGTAATTTATTTTGGTTTTATCAATAAAATATAAACAAAGTAATCTAAAAACTTACGGATCTACAGAATTTACATTGTTGACTTTTTGTAAATTAAAAATATACCAAAAAAAGAGGAGGAATTAACCTCTGGGAAAAAAAGTAGTATCAATAAAAAAATTCTTGTACAAGTCGGTCTTTGATCCAAAATAAGCATTGTGTTACTTGATACCGGTACTTGATGGAGTAATCGCTTCAGCAGCTCACTCAGGAAGCTGTACTGGGATGGAAGGTGGAGCGAATAGTTGCAAGGAGTGCCATGAAGTGCATAAATGGCGTGTAGACAAAGCGCATATCAATGTAAAAATTATTTACTCAATTAATTTTTTTCTTTTCCAGGAGAAAATATTTCCGGGCCCAAGTGAGGAAAGAAAAACGAAAGAAGAAAAGGCAAGCAGCTGCTCAGCTTCGGGATGCCCAGAGAACAGGTATTCAATGCATGTCTATTTAACAATCTCTCTCTCTCACCCTTAAAAATTATATCTGATGCATGAGAAGAAAGGGCAAAAATCCTGTGCACAATGTATCCAGTTTTGTTTCATGACTTATATTACGTTTGATGCCAGGAATTTAAAAAAAAGGGGAAAAGGAAAAATCCTTATACTGGCCACGCATCGAGATTCAAAATCGTTGTTTTTAACTTTCTCACAACATTCTCGCCGATGTATATTGATTTCAGAGACATTACAATTTATTTTAACAAGGTAGCAATAAGAGAAAATATTATTGTTGCCAATTCAGAGAACAATATGTGATTAATTTAGCCTTTAAAAAAAATCTGTCCGGAAAGGGTTCAAAGAAAGGATGACATTTTGTATAATACAGTGCGTTAAGTTAAACAAAGTCCACTTTTATGAAAGAATACAAGACTCTTTGATGATGATGAAGGGTGTTTTGGATTAAACGTGTTACAAATTTTCTCTACTTTACAGCTAATGAGAGTCAAGATCAAGATGATGATAATCAAGGCGTAGAGGAGAATGAGGTGGAAATAGAACAAGGTGAACAGGATGAAGAGAGAACCAGGTAGGATGAATATTGAATTAAGGCTTGTTCAGATATGACATGGTAATCCACTGCAAAAAACAATTTTTTTTTTTTTTAATGATTTTTATATATACCGGTACATGTATATGTAAACGAATGGCAACTGCGCGCACTCACATAGGCCTGTTCACCCTTCTCTGGGGAGTAGGCCATCAACAAGAGATCTCCAGAGTCCTCTATCCTGTGCTTTCATTTCGACCTCACTCCAGGTGTAATCCATCTTTTTTCGTATCAGCCTGGAGGTCTCTTCGCTGGGTTTTTTCGCCACTACCCTCCAATATCTAACAACCCTTAATTAGTCTCTGCTATGTCACTTTTATTGTCCTGCACAAGACTAGCTGATTTTGAAAATCAAGAGACTTACCTTAACCTATTAGCAACTAGAGATTTTGTAAAAATGGCCTATTACTCACTGGAAGATGTTGCAATATTGCTCTCATTTTGGAAACATTTGCTATTTTTCTATGCAGAATCCTACTGTAGACATTGTATGGATTAAGCACGTATAACATGACTACCAAGGATAAATGCTGTTTTACATTTCATTACATTAGACCCAAATCTGTTATATTCCATTTTGCGAAGTTTTAAATTAGAATAAAGATTTCCAAATGACTTGCCTCTGACCCTCTTGAAGTTGATTTTGCAAGAATTATGCATAAGAATACTTGACTCCAAAGCAAGTTACAACAAATTACGTAATCTGATTACTAACTAGTGGAAATCTATGTTTCCTTGTCAATGTTAAAACACACAGCCTTCAAGCCAAGGCTGCATGGCTGGAGAGGGAGAGCTTAGCCCAGGCTGAGTTTGAGAAACAACGGAGGATTGCTGAGGCCATTAAACAGAAGGAAATGGAAGAACGGGTAATTCATTAAATGCATTATTATGAACCTTAACATATTTATTTCTTTGTTTGTTTGTATTTTAATTTTTTACATGTATACAAAAATATTGTACACTTTATCAAGATAACAATATACACGTATATTATGAATAAGAATCTTTTTTATCTTTTTAATTCAATTTCCATTTATTATTAGCACGACTAAAAGGCTGAATTGCATTATTTGTCCAAGTTTAAAATAAGGACAGATTACTATACAGTGATAAGGAAAATTTTTTATGCCTCCGCTACAACGTAGCCGGAGGCATTATGTTTTCTGGTTGTCCGTCCGTTCGTACGTACGTCCCGTTCTCGTGATCGCATTATCTCAAGAACCAATTGATGGATTACCGCCAAACTCGGGTCATGTATGTATCTTGCAGAGCTAATGAAGTGATTAGATTTTGGGGTCACGAGGTCCAAGGTCAAAGGTCACAGGGCCCATTATGTATGCAAAAATAGTTTGTGATCGCGTTATCTCAAGAACCGATTGATGGATTACCGCCAAACTCGGGTCATGTATGTATCTTGCAGAGCTAATGAAGTGATTAGATTTTGGGGTCACGAGGTCCAAGGTCAAAGGTCACAGGGCCCATTATGTATGCAAAAATAGTTCGTGATCGCGTTATCTCAAGAACCGATTGATGGATTACCGCCAAACTGGGGTCATGTATGTATCTTGCAGAGCTAATGAACTGATTAGATTTTGGGGTCACGAGGTCCAAGGTCAAAGGTCACAGGGCCCATTATGTATGCAAAAATAGCTTGTGATCGCGTTATCTCAAGAACCGATTGATGGATTACCGCCAAACTTGGGTCATGTATGTATCTTGCAGAGCTAATGAACTGATTAGATTTTGGGGTCACGAGGTCCAAGGTCAAAGGTCACAGGGCTCATTATGTATGCAAAAATAGCTCGTGATCACTTTATCTCAAGAACCGATTGATGGATTACCGCCAAACTTGGGCCATGTATGTATCTTGCAGAGTCAATGAACTGATTAGATTTTGGGGTCACGAGGTCAAAGGTCTAAGGTCACAGGGCTCATTATGTATGCAAAATAGCTTGTGATCACGTTATCTCAAGAACCGATTGATGGATTACCGCCAAACTTGGGTCATGTATGTATCTTGCAGAGTCAATGAACTGATTAGATTTGGGGATCACGAGGTCAAAGGTCACAGGGCTCATTATGTATCTCAAAATAGCTCGTGATCGCGTTATCATTAGAACCAACAGATGGATTACAATCAAACTTGAATTTTAAAAATTGCTTCCATTTTGGTTTGTAAAATTGCTCTATGGCGGAGGCATCATTTTCGACTGCGCGCAGTTGAAGTTCCATCTAGTTTAAACATAAATTTGTAAAAAAGGGAGAGGTTACAATTAAAAAAGAAACAATATTCGTACATACTATAATGTTTATTACCTTTCTATATACTAAGTTAGATGTGTGATCCTCTTTATTTCTTAATGAAACAATCTAAAAGGCCATGTGAATCAAGTTCAAAATCACTTTGCACCTAGGAAAGTTTTGTGTTGAACTGAATTTGTATTTATTATTGGTAAATAATTATTTTGGGGAAAGATCCTATTTTGAAACTAGATATTACAAAATTCTTTTCTAACCATTGGATAAACGTTGTTTCTTACTTTCCTCTGTTTCTTTCCATCTCCATAGAAACGTATCCAAGAAGAATGGGAGGAGCAACAGAGAAAGGAAGATGAAGAGAAAGAGAAGAAGGATCAAGAACTAGAGGTGATAAGATGCCGAACTCTGAGTGTCAACATCGCAGTTTACATATCCAATTCATTTTATAAATTTATAAATTTGTTTCTTATACATGTTTGTCAGCCATGGGTTCATTCGCTTGAGTCATTCTCAAATCAAGAGTTTGGGTGTTTGAACCAAGCCCAATGTATATGTCTGTAACCCGTTGCCTACAGGAATCGGGTAGTCCCTCTGTTTAGACTTTGGGAAAAAGAGTTTATCAGGAGTCAGCCATGGGTTCATTCGCTTGAGTCATTCTCAAATCAAGAGGTTGGGTGTTTGAACCCAGCCCAATGTTTATGTCCGTAACCTGTTGCCTACAGGAATCGGAGCATCCCTCTGTTTAGACTTTGGGGAAAAGATTTATCAGGAGTCAAGGGGTTGAAACAAGGTATTTTTTCTCTAACTATTGTTGTTATAAGTAGGTATTTTGTATGTATTTTATTTTTGTAATGCTGTTGACACTGTAACGGTAGCATTTCTAAAGTCGGTATAATATTTGTGGAACTCAACTCCCTTCCTGTGAGATTGACACTTCAAATCAAGCCTAAAAACCTACCGGGTACTTTTGTTCAGCAAATGTGTAAATGTAAATCTGTACTATTGTTGCACCATTCCTTAACCAACTCAATACGTAGCAGCTGCAGGATGAGATCGCGTCAACCTATCTTTACTCAACCGTCTGCAATCGTATCTTTTTTTCATGATCAACCATTATGAAATCAGACATACCCGTCATTAATCTTATAAGCTTTCAGTGGTATAACATTATTTCTTACAAGTTTGCTATAGGGATATGATATCAAATTTTATCCAAAATAAACCTGTTGAAGATCAAGAATAGATTATGTATGAAAACTCAGTATGTAGACGACTGTGTGTTGGACTGATTCAGAGTTTCAACCTAACAGTAATGTAAATTTATTGATAATTAGAAGCTATACTACATGTATGTTAGAGCCATGAGCAACATGTCTGTTGCTTCTTTGGGACATCTGTAATGTTAGGCAACATCTTGAACAGTCACAACCTCACAATATTATGCAATTCCTGTTATGCTTTGTCTTTACATAAATATGCCCCAAAAAAAAAAAAAAAAAAATCACAGGATTTGATATCATTCTATGTCATATGACTACATTTGATCATGTGACAATCTGTGATCATGTGATATCCCAATTTCTCAGCCTATGAGAATGTTGTGCAGCAATTTACAAAAAGTAGCAAACTATTAACTGAAGTGCATGTATGTAATTTAAATATTATGCTCAGACTTAACTCAGATTCTTTCAGAATTTCATCTAGATCTAAGATCTATGGAGTCAGGTGATCATTCATATCATGTGACTGATCATGTGACCACCTCATCTGTCCTCTTTGAACTCAGAGTGTTCTTCAGCAGCTGGACCACGAGCTGGGAAACAAGAAGGTAAGATACTACAATTTTACCCCCAAACTCCTACATATTCTCCTATTTTATTCACTAATTATGTTATTGTTGTAGTTAGAAAACCAGCATTCTTCCCCTTTTTTCTATCTTCCTTAATAGCAAGTCACTGTCTCCCTTTTATTTTTATTTTTTTGGTAAACTGAGGGCTGCAAGCTCATGAAGCTTCATGCTTACGCTGTAGCCCTCCTATATCATATCTATCTAATTCACATTGATTGTGCATTGAGCCTGTAACTTAATTTCTTACCTTGTCTATATTCAACATTAATATGGCATGAAAATGTATGTTTCAAAGGAGGATATAGAAATCAATCAAATGAAAAGTATGAAAATCATGTTCATGAACTGTGAAAAGCCACATTATTGGAACACTAAAAAAATACCAGCTGCCATTCACAAACCTGAACCAATGAAGACATAACTGTCATGATAACTGCATACATCCGACCATGTGATGTTTCCAAGGCTGTCTGTGTCTACAGTGCAGGAAATGTGGTGACATCGGACTGAACTAGGATCAGAAATTATGAGGTTCGCTTCACATGCTTTCGTAATCTCACGATCTTCAGATGATGCTGTGTACTACACGGACGGTGTTCTGTTAGTGGGAGATGGTTTTCAGTTTCCATGTGCAGTAGGTCGTAACTCACTGACTTGATGGAAATTCCAGATACCAGTAATGTCTCGCAAAACAGCAAACCCGTAGTCCAATCAAGAAATACTCCCCTAGTCTCTCAGAGAGTCTTTGAGTGAGAGAAATTTAAGATAATGACTTTGCCATAAAGTGGGATGGGTGGAAAATACTGAGTAATGCATAAGGCTTGTTGGTCATAAAAACTGAAGGCTAATCCTTGTAATTGTCAACATCTGTTAATGGGTACACACCCGAATGGTGTCGAATTCCCCATGAGAGCTCACTTCTATGCATCTTTAACACAAAAACTCCTTAAAAATGCTGCATCTGCGTGCACTTTAGGGTTAATGAAAGGGGTATAAAAATTGTTCACCATGTCACTTTCGTTTTCAATGCAGGAGTCTTCTAAAGGATCTAAAGAATGGCGTAATCCAGAAGCCCCTGCTTCCATTCAACCGGCCGTGAACCAACCTGGACGAGCTGAGAAGAAAGAAGAGATATGCTCGTTCTTCTTGAAGACCGGTGCATGCAGATTCAAGGAGAGGTACAAAACTGGGGATAGATGTAAACTGGATAAAGTGATCGTTATTGTTTGTTTCTTATGCTCCAGTCTCCCGTACAATTTCATCCACAGCATGCATCTCTCAGCAACAATTGCTGTGCGGTCACTTTCCTACAATAACTAAATTTCTAGCTTCAGCCGTTACTCTAAACTCAGCTAAGCCTAGCCTAAAACTTGATTGCACCCCAGACACTATCCCTACATCCTTGATGAAATAAAGCTCAGAGCAATTGTTGCTAGAGCATATGCTGGATTACCCACTATGGTTATGCAAGTAGAGAACCTGAAACAGGTTCATTTGACTCAACAAAATATTCTTATAACATATTTCATTTACCTTCGTCAGACAATGAAATGCAGTCTATTAAGGGAAGATCAAAAAGTCTTGTGGGCTGTCATTCTCGTGGGTCATTGGTCTCATGGGCCATCGGTCTAGTAAACCCTCTGAAAAGTGGCTCGCTCGCAAAATTTATAAAGAAATTTGCACGTACGTGTGATGCAAAATGAATCTTCTGTGATGTATTTGGGATTGGGGTGATGCAAAACTTTGTATGCCTTAAATAGGTTGAAGAACACCGTTCTAGTAAACCCTCTTAAAAGTGGCTCGAAAGACCTATGAGATCAATATCATCAATGGGTTGTCAGTCTCATGAGCTATCAGACTCCTGTGCTGTAGCCGTGATCTGGCAGTGAAGACTACTCTTGGCTGGGAGAAGGGCAGACTGATCATCCAAGAGATGTTTCAAAACCTTGCTAAAAATTGACCGATTCATGTCTTTGGTTCGTTCCTGTAGATGTTCGCGGACACACCCCTACCCGGAGCGAAGCACTACCCTAATGATACCCGGGATGTATACAAACTTTGGTCTTGGTCCTGACTTCAAGGATGAGTACGATGCCGACGTTGGTTTGGAATGTGACGAGTCGGCCTACGTAAACTTTCATGAGTTCTACGAGGATGTCTTACCCGAGTTCAGGGAATATGGAGAGGTTGTTCAGTTGAAGGTAAGGAGTCCATTTGTTTGTTTGTATGTGAACATGGAATGATGAAGATACTGTCTTAGGTTTAGAGATCAATGCAGGTTAAAATCAGGTGCAGTGGTGTTACAACAAACAAAAAAATGTAGAAAAAGTTCTTACAGTAAAATGGAACCTCGTAGTATTTTAGCAAAATAGCAGCATGGAAATTTAAGTTTCAACAGAACTTGGAAGATTCTTACATCAACAATTATTATCACTATTTTTTAGATAATAAAGTAAAAATAATATCTCATCTGATTATTCAATTTCCGGGATTCTGAGACATTTTGCAAATGATAAATATGTCCTATTAAACAATGTGAGCACAGGTAAATATCTTTGAGTTGGGAATTTGAAATAGACTGTAATAGCCTTGTTTATGTTATACAAGATGGTATGAGATCAAAACTTTGCCCAACATGTACATGCATGAATCCTATTGCATCTTACTACTTAAAAAGCATGCTAGGATGAAAAACAGTTTGATAATATTATATTATTATTACTCAAAGAGTAAAATCCTGCCTAGAGAACCGAGGTTTTCTTAATTCAACTCTTGTGTATAGTATACCATCTGGCTTTCTCTGCTTTTTGGAGGCGTGATGCGTCAGTGGTAGAGCACTGGTCTCGTAACAGGGAGGTCCCGGGTTCAAAACCAAGTCGATGCTCTGATGCCCTTTTGTAAGGCATTAATCCTCATTACCGAGTCCTTTGGAAAGGACTTAAGGCCATAGGTCCCCTGGTTGTTTACTTACAAGCACAAGCATGCTTTCTTAGCAGTCGGGTAAAACAAACAAACCAAACGATCCAAGAGTTTGATTGATATTTCTTTGATGACAGGTATGTCGTAACTGGGAGCCCCATCTTCGAGGGAATGTCTATGTCCAGTATAGTAATGAGGAGGAGGCTGCTAAGGCTGCACAGGTCTTCGCTGGGCGTTTCTATGGCGGGAAGCAACTTGATCCACGGTACTGTCCTGTCAACAAATGGAAGCCAGCAATATGCGGTAAGTATTTAAAACCCTTTCAAGACAAGCATACCTTATTTGGGGGTTTGTCTCGATAACTTTTGATTCGGACCCTTGATAAATAAACCTCATGCATGATAAATAGGGGCACAAGTCTCTGCACACTCCATATTTCTTGCATGACCTTATTGTACTTGCTGCTAGGAATTTCTGAAAGTAAAATAAGCTGTAAATTCCTTACATTGGCATCATTTTGAGTGGTTGAAAATTTGTGGGGGAGGGGGGGTTGTGCAAAATAGGCATTTTTCCATTTTTCAACCCATGTATATTGTTTTCAGAGAAATTACAATTTATAAGAACAATTAAGCGATACAGGAAAAATATTATTGCTAATTTGGAGAACGACACATGATCAGTCAAGCCTGTAAAATATATCCTGTCCTGAAAGGGTTAAAGATTTTCAGATGATATCATTAGAGAATGTTGAGTATTAGGTTTAAGCACATGGAGAGACAATTATTAAGGTCTCATCATCATCATCATCGTCATCATCTACTAAAGTCAGCATTATCCCTCTTACGATGGGTTACTGACTTTCATGCCGTGATGACACTCCCTCCCTCCACTTCTTCCTGTCTCGAGCATTCTCCTCATTTAGACCAACCTTACTGCTTTCTTTCTTCCCCATATCTTTTCATGATATCTTTGGTCTTCGTTTCCCTCATATGCCATCCACTTCCAGATCCCATGCTCTTTTCACAGGTTCATCATCTTCCCTTCTCAACACATGACCCATGCATCTCAATCCACTTCTCTTTACCACTTCCACCACAGTTTCTTCCAGATCCAACTTTTCCATGAGCTCACTTGTGTTCTTTCTATCATACAGTTTCACAACCCACATCAACGGTTTCATTGCTCCTTCATTTTAACCTTTGTTGATAAGCATAAACTGCAAGCAACAATGAGTGGGATTGCAATTTGCATTATATAAGCATCTTGTACTAGCTCATGTCTGGTTTGAATTTTGGCTACTTGAGTATCATTTACAGCTTTGATATTCTGGGGTAATATAAGGAGGCAATTTCATTATTTCATTTTTCTGATGTACTTTGTTCAGTGGATAATGCTCTTGTCCATGTAGGAATTGCATGACAGTTTTGTCCAGGGTTTTTCAGAGAGTGCAACCACCATTATTATCTGTGTTTTGGTTCTTTCCAGGTCTCTTCCATCGGGACAGATGTCCTAGGGGAAAGCACTGTAACTTCCTTCATGTGTTCCACAATCCTAGAGGTGAATTCTTGGATGCCGATCAAGATCGTCCTCCTAGAACACCACGTCATCGCCATGACGACCAGAGGAGGAGGAGAGATCGGCAGGCCAGGGAGTTCAGGAGACGCTCAGAAGTAGAAGTAGAAGTAGGAGTAGATTGGATTACAGACGTTCAAGAAGATGCTCAAGAAGTAGGAGTAGGGAAAGAAGCAGTAGGCGTTACTCACATAGGCGCAGCAGAAGCAGAGAGAGGGATATCAGAAGAAGTCGAAATAGAGATAGAATTAACAGGAGTAGAAGCAGGGAGAGAACAAGGAGAAGGAGTAGCAGCCTGGACAGGAAAGGCAGAAGAATAAGGGACCATAGACGAGATCGTAGCAGAAGCAGCAACGGAGAGGATAGTGATAGAAGAAGTAGAAGTGGAAGTAGAGAGAGGCAGTTGACTGATGGTAACACAAGAAAAACCAAAGATAGGAAATATGATCACAATAGAAGCAGAAGTAGAAGTAGCGAGAGAAAAGGAAAGAGGAGCTCTAGTTCAGAGCATGATGATGTCAGATCAAATATTAGGAAAGAAAGGAGGATTAGAAGTAGGAGTAGGGGGAGAACAACTGATAAAGGTAGGAGTAGAATTAAGGAGAGGGAAAGAGGAAAAAAAGCTCCAGTTTGGAGCAGGACAGTGATAGATCTCAAAGTGATTCGGGCAGCGATCATGAGCCTAGCAAACCCAAACTGAGCATTTCTCTGAACTCGAATGGCTCAAGAAAGGAGGAAGGTTTTCCTCGACAAGATTTCAAAGATGACAACTGGCTTAAGAGTCCATCTTTCAAAGATGAGGAAAAGTATGATGTATCGAACGATAAGTCTTTGCGTATTGACAGTAAATTGACATCAGCAGTCCATAGGAAAAAGAAGGGTAAATCAAAGAACAAAGCAAGGCACAAACGACACTTGTCATCAGAGCGGAAGAAAAAGAGAAGAAGGCATCAAAAAAGCGAAAATTCAAGTTCGAGCTCTTCTGAGGAAGAAGAGAAAGAAGATTTGACAGTGAAGGAAAAGGAAATGAGAGAAAGAATACAGAAGAGACATCAATCGGTGGCGAACCCTAAAGCATGTGACATTGAGACTGGAGAAGGTCAGAGCAGTGACTCGTCAGATGATGAAGCCTTGAGACTTGCAGCTATGAGAACAATAGGACAAAAGAAATTAAACAGGTGACCTTGAGTGAGCTGACCTTTAGCTATGAGAACAATGGGTCATAGGAAATTAAACAGGTGACCTTGATTAAGCTGACCTTCATCTAAGAGAACAGTAGGACAAAAGAAATTAAACAGGTGACCTTGAGTGAGCTGATCTTCAGTTATGAGAACAATGGGTCATAGTAAATTTAGAAGGTGACCTTGATTAAGCTGACCTTCATCTAAGAGAACAGTAGGACAAAAGAAATTAAACGGGTGACCTTAAGTTACCTGACTTTCAAAGGAAATTAAACTTGTGACCTTGCATTTTTCTTGCGAGGTCCCCTCCTATTCGCCCTGTACTGAAAAACTTCAAAGATTTATATTTTCCCTTAAGAAAATTTTTGATCATACATTCACCCTAAATTTAATCTTTGCAAATATGTTTTTATACAACCCCTGTATGAAACAAATCTGTTCTGTCATCACTTACTAAGGAAATGAAAGTTTATGAAATTTTCTATACAGAGCAAATTAGAGAGGAGATCGCGAGATACGTCACAGCGTTGCAATTTTCTGTTTCACTGATGACAACTTAAAAAATTCATTACTTTCCTATTTTTAATCAGATATTGCTCAAACCTTCATCAATTTGTTTCTCTCATTTTTCTGCTTTTATGAAAACCAATTTATTGTCAGGGTGGACTTCCCCTTTAAACAAAGGAAAAAACTGTTGTCCTCCGTCTAACTTCCTTTTTTTAAACTCAAGACTGAGCTTTATCCCAGTGTCATGTTTAAATTTTAGTAACATATGGGCCTGAGTTTACGTAATTACTGTTTAAAACTCTCCTACATGTATGTGTCCTGTGCACCAAAGATAGCATGTAATTAATCCCAACCATCTAGTATTAAATTGTCACCTGAAACAAGGATTAATTTTGATCATAATTCTGAGTTCCTTACATCTTGTCAGTGAGGATATCCATCTTGAAATAGGAACAACATATTCTCTGTTATGATTGGCTGGTAGTCAAGAGTTAAAATCTTTCTATCCTGCCAAGACTCAGGACCCCCCCCCCTGTCAAGTTACAACTGATATTCAAGTTTGATTGACAAATTATGACAAGATGATTTCAATCCATCATTATCAAATCAGGACTTCTGTTTGCATAATTCAGAACTGTTGCTTGATTCAGATTAGTGAATGTCGGGTCATTGTGATTGATCTATTTTGTCAGGGACAGGCATTCAGTGAACTATTTTGTTTTGTTTAATTTTGTTTGTCTGACTGAAAGCACATAGATGGGCTAAGACCATAATAATTTTATTCATCAATGCCCATCTTCAGTCCAACTATTGAAGTGAGTGCTTCATATCACTACGTTCTTCAGAATTTAGGATCTAGCTGATCTTGAGCTCTGGCAATCAATATTGTTTTTCAAAAATATCCTGGCTAGGTAAAATTCTGAATTGTCAATAGGATAGATAGGGCACCCTACATGTATGCCTTCCTTTAGGTAGCACAAAAGTTTAGTGGCATGCAAAGATGCATCCGGAATGCAAAGGGGATAATTGTTACGTTGCTGCAGCTCAAATTTCAATCTGGCCTGTCTGAATAACAGTTTCATTAGCTCAATCAAGTTAGTAGTGTTATATACTGAGTCTGATTTCTAGTATGATTGTTCTCTCTGTATGACATAACGATTTATAACAACTTTGCCATATGAGACATGCAGGACTTGTCATTGCGTGCCACTACATTTCATGGCTTACTCATCGACTGTTTGATTTCCCTTCTCCCTCCCTCTCTCTTTATCTCTCCATCTGTCCACCTCCTATTATCTCCTCCATGTCTGTCCGTATAAATGTGTCTGTCTGTGCATCCTGTTGCTCTGTCTATCACTCGCTCCCACCAGCCCCTCGCCCACCCTTCTCTCTCTTTCTCCCTCTCTCGATCTCCCTCTTTCTCTTTCTCAATCTCCCTCTCTCTCTCTCTCTCTTTCTCTTCTCTCCCTCTCTCTTTCTCTTCTCTCCCTCTCTCTCTCTCCCTCTCTCCCTCTTTCTCTTTCTCTCTCTCCCTCTCCCTCTCTCTTTCTCTTTCTCTTTAACTCTCAGTCTTTCCCCATCTCTCCTTATTCCTCCATGAACACCATAGCAAGTACTTTCGAAAAATCAATCTAAAGCAATTTCATTAGCCTTGCCCATCACCAAATGAAATGTGTGAACATGACAATGTCGTATTACGTCATCCGAACATGATTTCTAGGGATGTACAATAGGGGTTTCAAAAATGTGAGAGAGTTAATTTTTCAAGAATAGTTGCGATCGTGTTCATGTCCCTCCCTTTCTCCCGTGTATGACGTAATAGAAACCATGCATGTAGACCATGTACCGGCTCAGATTTGGTAAACATCAAATGTTTGATGAGGTCTCAGAGCAAAAAACAAACCCAGTTGCACCAAGGAAACTTCCAAAGTAAACCGAGTTCAATGTTGCTCCTAAAGTATACTAAAAAGTCCCCTCTCGACTTGGATGGGGCTTCCTAAATAGTTGCGCACTTTATTGTCTGAACTTTGATTGGATGAACTACTAATGTTTGTTTTAATAAAATTTACATATACACACATGTATGTCTATGCACTTGTAATTGTCCTTGTTCCCAAACTTGTTAACCACTTTTGTGTGTGTCTATCTTGACTCTTCACCATGATGCTTGATTGTTATTGTCTCCAGAATGTTCAATGTAATCCATGGACATATCTCCCTCTGTACTCTTATGGACAATTTAAAGA
The DNA here is from genome assembly GCA_037976565.1 of Mesocentrotus franciscanus. Lineage (NCBI taxonomy): Eukaryota > Metazoa > Echinodermata > Echinoidea > Camarodonta > Strongylocentrotidae > Mesocentrotus > Mesocentrotus franciscanus. The sequence goes on along the minus strand of CP137686.1, from coordinate 21,939,522 downwards.
CAAAAGCAACACGAAAGAAAGGGATAGAAAACAGGAGGAAGGAGGGGGGGAGAGAGAGAGAGAGAGAAAGGTAGAGAGTTGTAAATTATGAAGAAGGAAAGTCTGTAGTCCTTGTAAATTACAAATAAGAAGGGAACTTTCATAGCGCGAGACAGAGAGAGAGAGATAGAGGGAATCGTTGATGGGGAAGAATTATGGAGAATCAATGAGTAAGATATGTAAAGGCCGGAGTGAGTTTTATTTGTAAATTACAATGTTTCCTCTTTTTTTTCAGCGGGAGAGGGGCTTTCAACGTAGCGTAATAAGGTAGAATAAGAGTCTTTAATTTATTCCACATATACCGAGACAAGTTCCCTTTAAAACAAGCGGCTACTGATCATTTTGTTTCCCGTTGTTTTGGACCCTTGTTCCGGAAGTCGTTGTAGATGAGTGCACTGATAAAATCATCCTGTTTATAGCAGTTGAATTAAAAGGAGTATTTCAGAGTGTGTAAAATTAGTAAATCTATCCTATTACAGTTATTTAATCTATCCTAATCTGTGGCCGGGTTTTTCCTATAGAGGCGGAACTTCATTTGGCAGATCGGAAGCGGAGCTGCGATATTTGCTGGACAAAGCGAAACTATTCCAGAATTAAACAGACCTATAGCTTCACGACAACGCAAATATTATACCAAGAAAAACGGCCATTCAGCTCAAATCAAAGCTGCTAAATCATTAAAAACTGAGTGGCTACGTTTTGGCAAGAGAAGCAGAAGTAGCCTAAAGTATAATGATGGATGTTCATCGAAAGACCATGCTCCTTTTCATCTCTTTGGCCATCGTCATGACTGCCTGCCCTACTGGGGTACGAGCTGGCTGTTGCTGTCCGACATTCTGGACTGCTTTCGGACAGCATTGTTACAGGTAAAATATGATCGTTTTGAATGAAGTTATCATTATTATATACTTTACACGTGTATTTTCATTTTGTCTTTGTTAGAAAATTTAGTTTTTTTTTTTTTTCTTCTTCTTCTTTTTCTTGGGGTGATCCGATATTTGCTTAGTGATTTAATTCTAAAAATAGAAGAGAGTTATAGTGCTGGGTTTAAGGTTTAGGGTTAGGTATAATGTTGGGTCCGGTGATGTGGAAGTTCGATTCGGTTAGTTGTAGAGAGTTACCGCGCTGATCAATGGTCGCAGGAGCATGTATGTGGTTCATCTCCTCCTGATGGTAAAAATTGTCATGTTTTGGAATCATTTTGGTGTACGTATTTTTCGTTTTTTTTTATTGTGCGTCGACGTTGTTTTCTGTTTGTTTCTTTTTCTTCTTCTTCTTCTTAATTATTCTTCTTCTTCTTCTTCTTCTTCTTAATTATTCTTCTTCTTCTTCTTCTTCTTCTTCTTCTTCTCTTCTTCTTCTTCTTCTCGATCCCTTTTCTTCATTTTCTTCTTTTCCTTTTATTCTACTTTTTGACAATGTTTTTGTGTGGGATGTGTGTGCGTGTGTTTGTTTTGTACTGAGCATTCATACCACTTGCCTTTAAAGAAAATTTGGTCTATTGAGATAAGGTTACGTTTAGGTTCAGTGGGATCCCGGATTGAAGTTAAGATTTCACTTAGTGCAGGAAAGCTTAAAGTAGGGCTTACATTTGTATATGTGCTTCATGAGGACAACTTCTTGACAGGTTCTTTGAAAACAACCCCACCCCTTCCAAGTATGGTACAAGTTTTATGTCCCTTTGCCCTCTTCCCGCTCCACTTTATTTAATAGATTCTTCGCCTCCAACACGACATGGCAGGATGCAGAGAGCAACTGTCAGACTTACAGCGTGCCCTCTCTCGGCAGTGGAGGAGTAGTCATGGATAGTTTGGGTCATCTCGTTTCCATCCATTCTGAAGCAGAACACAACTTCGTCGCAACTCTTTTCGAAACATCTCGAAAGAAGGAGGTACAATCATGGCATATTTATCTGTTATCGAGCTTATCCGGACAATTAACCCCTGGATTTTGCTTCTATCCATCTGTTCTAGGAATTGTATTAATTAATTGTTATTGTAAACCTCGGAGAGGACCTAAAGCCGTCGGTCCTCTCGTTGCTTACTAACGAGCATTTATGCTTTCTTAGCAGGCAGGTAAAATAACCACCACTTCTACTACAAAATCAATTAATACTCGTACAAAGAATTAATGAACATAACATAGGACCGAGGTTTACAAATAAGATCCACAGGCAGGGTAACATAGCTATATACTGCCTAACAATTTGCGGAGAAAATTGTTATGGGGCTAACTGTCTGGGGGTAATAATTGTCCTAGGCTCGTTATAGTTTATGTCCCATACACCTTACGTCATATAACGAATAATAAACGTATAGATCGATATCGAAAATTTCAACCATATTTTAAATACGGTCGAGTAGGTCTTACATATTAAGAAGAAGTCCACCTTGATATTAATTTGGTAAATTTGGTCAAAGCAGAAAATGAGAAAGACAACATTCCATAAACTTTCATTTTCTTCATTATTTATGACGGAATGGATTTGTATCACGTATAAAAACACAATCATTTGCAATAATTATATTTAGAGTGAATGTATGACTGAAAATTTTCTGTATGGAAAATAGATTTTTGTTTGTTTTTAAGTACAGGGCAAATGGGAGGGGAGCTCGCGAGATACGTCACAGAGTTTATACCAATTTTTTCTTGATTGACCGCATCTTCGAAAATTCATAACTTTCTTATTTTAATCGGTTTTTGCTCAAACTTTCACTGAAATGTTTCTCTCAGCTCTCTGCTTCTATTTAAACCAACTTCACATAAGGGTGGACTTTCAGTTTTAGTTTATTTTTTTCATTTCCAACAGAACAGTAATTTTGACAAGAAATCAGTATACAATTCAATATTCAATAATATAATACATTTTACATGGTTTAGAATTGTGACATAGAAAGTATACATAAATATCCAGTACAATGGGTTTTTAAAAGTTATTTTCAAGATAACCCTGTGGAAATGAAGGGATCCACTGAAAAGCAAAGCTTGTAAAATGTGGATCCCTCAAAAAAATGACAAACATAATTTTTGTAACATGTAAATATATTGACTTGAAAGAAAGAAAAAAATATATATATATATAATATATATATATATATATAATATATATATATATATAATATATATATATATATATGTATATATGTATATATATATATATATATATATATATATATACATAGACTTCCCCTTCAATAATATGAACACCTGCACGTATACTAAATCTATGTAAAATACATAAGATTTTGAGTTTTTCTTCATGTTTTGTTATAATGTTTCATCACTGTAAACCGTTTCAGTTAAATTTCATATCGAAATCTCTCTCTCTCTCTCTATCTCTCTGATACATTATCTACCTTTCTAATTCTACCTTTCTGTTTGTCTATTTCTCTCTCTCTCTCTCTCTCTCTTTATCTCTCTCTCTCTCTTCTCTTTATCTCTCTCTCTCTTCTCTCTCTCTTTACCTGGTTCTCTCTCTCTCTCTTTACCTGTTTCTCTCTTTTTACCTGTTTCTCTCTCTCTCTTCTCTCTCTCTCTCTCTCTCTCTCTTTATCGCTCTCTCTCTCTCTCTCTCTTTATCTCTCTCTCTCTCCTGTCTCTCTCTCTTCTCTTTATCTCTCTCTCTCTTTACCTGTTTCTCTCTCTCTCTCTCTCTCTCTCCTCTCTCTATCTCCTCATCTCTGTCCACCAGTCTGGTGGTATTGCTATGTGGCTTGGAATGCATGATACATCAAGTGAAGGTGAGTTCCAGTGGTCAGATGGGACTCCATTTGACTTTACCATGTGGTCACCAAATCAACCCGACAACTGGCGCTCACTAGAGGACTGTGGACAAATACGAAGTGATTATGGACACAAATGGAATGATGCAGGCTGTAGATATGGGCCTTATTTCGTCTGTAAACTACCAGCATTATAGGTGTAGCCAGGGAGCCCAAGGGAGGGCATACCCCCCTGGTCATCCGCTCCAAAAAAAATCCACGGAGCTTAGGACTCAAGACAATTACCCTATCTCTACCCCCGCCCCAGCCCTACCCTTAGCCAGGTGTTTCAAGGGACTTTGTGATGTTGTTTGTCGACCCTTCCAACGCCCCTCCGGTTCAACAAGTTTGGCTACGCCAGGGACCAATGTTGTTGTTGTTGTTGCTTTGTTTGTTTTTTGTAACATGGAAAGTGGTATAGCCTCTTTTTCAGGCCTCATACCTCAGTAACGCCGATGGGACGGACAGGCAGATCGACAACAGACCGAGAAAACAAAGATTACATAAACCGAACGGTCCACAATAATAATTATAGTAGGGACTTTTAGATTTGCACGTCGACGTAGTGGACTGCAACGTGTGCCATTCTTTCAAGGCACTGGCCCGTGCCCGGCAGCGCCTTAAAAGGACGTCACATTACCTTAAAAGGATGTCACCGTGGCAGTCCACGTTCTCGTCGTGTAAAATCTAAAAGGCCCTAATATCAGTCGGTTTGCAGTCGGCTTGGCGGACAGACTGAGGTATTATACCTCTGCCACAACGCCAGACCCACAGATATCTGACAAAATATTGGCCATCCGGGATATAACACAGTATTTTGTTGGGTCTTTGTTCAGTCTGGTGTCGGTTTCGTCGTGGTGACTGGGGTATTTATCAGGGCCCGTTGAACGACGGGGGTTCTCGAGCCCCCGCCCCACACTATTTTGAAAAAAGTATGTTTAAGAGAAATAGAAAGAAAGAAAGGAAGACGCTATATCTTTAATGGTTAAATTGTAAAAATCATACTTAATGGCGATCCTGGAAACGGAAAACTGACTTGATGTACCCTATAGAATATAATGGCTTAGGCGTAAAGGGATTTACTACAAGGACGAATTGTGAAAAATTCAGACATGATTGGCATTAAATTCTATGTGTTTGTTGGTTTTACATAAAGAGATTGTTTGTGTTACGTATATAAATAATTAAATACAAAATGATAAATTGTGCTCTATACCTAAACCTCGTGTTTAGGTACTAAAATCAATAAGCATCTTAGTCGATGGTGTGAGTTCATAATTATTATATAAAGTGCCTAAAATTCTTCATTTACTGACATTACGTGTGTTTTAAACTATTGACCAATGACATTAATAGAGTGACCTGTCAGTGTCACAAATTAGGTATCAAAATATCATCTGACCGTCATTAAATGCCATTTTCTCGTCACATGAACGATGGCTGACATAAACATTTCCGTCAATGGGAGGACAACATCCGCCCAAAAGATACTATTGCACTTTTTCACAGACCCAGAACGGAATTTTCTTGTACCCGCTGGCGTACCAGTGGTGGTAAGAACATATTTGTGAATCTTTGCACGAAAACGGATAAATAACAAGGGAGTTGAAATAAGTTGGAGAACTGAGATCAAAATCACTGCGCGTTCGATGACTTCAAATTGGCAAATTGCTGACGTCACAGTCATGTATTGTCAGACAACTTCTTTTATCCTCCTCATAAACACCTATTTTTCTTTTTTTTAGAGCAGAGCAAATTACCGCATTAGATGATATTTAAGTGCTATTTATGACAGCCATATTTTGAGTAGGCTTACACATTCTCATGGAACTAATTTTCATAAGAGAGAAATGGAAATTCACTTTATTTCAGTATAAATACTATAACAAAATACAAGGGAGGAGTTGTCTAAAAAATACAGCGCCTTCTCATACAAATCTACTAATTTAAGATTCAGATAGTTGTACAAAGTACTTCATCTCATATTTCACACAACCATAGCTTCCTTCTCATTTGTCCATTATCTTCCAAAACTTGATATAACCGTTTCTTTACATTTTCTGCTTGTACTCAACTCAACTTGCTACAAAGGTGCACCTTAAAGGAGCCATCGCTGATGATATTGTACATAATTGCTTACTTCGAATCATCGGATCATCGCGTTCGGTCGGGAGGTCGCGGTACACGACGTTTCGTGAAACGAAAACGGACGATCGTGTGAAGATGCGCGTTATTAAAGGCTGCGACCTTTCGTAGATTTGCCGTAGGGGTTTCACAAAGTGTCTGGTAAATTGGACCAGGCCATTTGTAGATGAGAGGGGTTTATATTTTACAAACATTACCTCCGACATTTCCTGAATATTAAAGGGGCACAAAAAAGGTCGGGTAACGCGACCCTCCGACCCGACGCGATAACCCGATGATTCGAAGTAGGCCGTACAGAACTGCGTTTTGGCACACTAAACAAAAATATATATTTTCAGTGAGACTTCAGATGATGTCATACAACATGCATTTGCATAAAGAACGAAAATGTCTCTAAATAACGTGACTGTACAATGATCGAATTTGTATGTAGGCCTATTTTGTACATGCTTATATTGAAACGGAATCATTGAGAATCTCAGATTAAATTGAATTTAACATAATTCAAAATGAAGAAGCAGGAGAAAGGAGAAGAGAGCAAAAGATGATGTGGTAATTAATCAACGAAGCTTTTCGTAATTAGCAGTCATGGTGCCCGCACATAGAAACAATAGTTCACAAGAGTAGCCTACTATCAAGGCAAGTATTTGTTTAAATTAAAAACTTACTGTTGGGTGATTATTGTTTTTAGTGTCGTTTTGCGCTCCCATTGTTTGTCAGGCATTGTTGTTTTATTAAAGATGAAAATTGAGCTTTCTATCTTCATACAGGACTTTTTTTCTTTGTTGTTGTATTCATTATTGTTGTTAATATTTTGCTTATATTACTGTACTCAAAGAAATACCCCTCCCTCCCCTCTAATCAATTTGTATTGTATCCATCGAGTTAGACGGGTGCCTCATATAATGATGGCAATAATTGTGATTATGTTCGTGTTATTATAGTATTGCGTCGTTCGTTATTGTACTCTGTCAACCCACCAGCTACAGTGTACAACGTCGAGAATAAAGACTCGTTCAGATAGAACGCGGTAAGTCGCCGCATAACAAACAAACAAAACGCAGCGGGGATTGTTGTTTCTGAAGTTAATAACCACTTTTTTGTCAGTCGAGACTCTTTAGCATGGTGCTTGGTTCTTTTTGTCTCCAGAATATTCAGGGTAATCCAGGGACATATCTACATCTGTACTCATGTGGATTAATTAAAGACAGAAGTAACACGAAAGAAAGGGATATAAAACAGGAGGAAAGAGAGGGAAAGAGAGAGAGAGAGAGAGAGGGGGAGAGAGACTGACAGAAAGGGGGTAGAAAAGAAAGGTATACAGTCGTAAATTAAAACGATCGAAGGAATGCCTGTTGTCGTAAATTACAATATTAAGGAGGGAACTTTCATAGCGCGAGACAGAGATCGAGATAGAGAGAGGGGGAGGGAGGTAGTTTGCAGGCACAAACCCTGGTCAGTCGTAAAAGAGAGTCTGCACTATAAGACTACCATAGGCCATGTAGTATAGCTGCTCCTGACACACCAGTAGGTAGCTGGGCTAGGCTTGTCTCAAGGCACAATGATTTTTTGATAAAGTGTCAAATTAGGGTCTGTGCTTGCAGACTAGGAGGGAGGGGGATCGGATAGGGGAAAAGTATAGAGAATCAATGATCGAGTAAGATCTATAGAGGAATGAGTTTTATTTGTAAATTACAATGTTTTGTTTCGGTCGTTGTTGTTGGTTGTTGTTGTTGTCGTATAGAATAAGAGTCTTTATTCCACATATTATACCAACACAAGTTTCCTTTAAAACAAAGGACTGATAATTTGTTACCCGTTGTTTGTGACCTTTGTTCCGGAAGTCGTTGTAGATGAGTGCAGAGATAAAAGCATCCTGTTTATAGTAGTTAAATTAAAATTAATGAGTATATTCCATAGTGTATAAAATTATTAAATCCATCCTATTAAAGTTATTTAATCTATCCTATGCTACCGTTCTGTGGCCGGGTTTTTCCTTTAAATGCGGAACTTCCTTGGGCAAATCGAAAGCGAAACTGCGATATTGTTGGACACAGCGAAACTTTTCCAGAATTTAACAGACCTCCACGACAACGCAAATATATACCAAGAAAAACGGTAATTTAGCTGAAACCAAAGCTGCTCAATCATCTAAAACTGAGTGGCTACGTTTTGGCAAGAGAAGCAGAAGTAGCCTTAAGTATAATGATGGATGTTCATCGAAAGACCATGCTGATTTTCATCTCTTTGGCCATCGGCATGACTGCCTGTCCTACTCGGGTACGAGCTGGCTGTTGCTGTCCAACATTCTGGACTGCTTTCGGACAGCACTGTTACAGGTAAAAATAGGATCGTTTTCAATAAAGTTATCATTATTATATATTTTCATGTTGTCTTGGTCAGAAACTTGATTTTTTTTTCTTGGGGTGATCCGACATTCGCTTAGGGATTTAATTCAGATAAATTAGAGAGTTCGGGTTGGGTTTAGGTATAGGGCTTAGAATTAGGTGTAATGTTGGGTCCGGTGATTTGGAAGTAACAATTCGGTTAGTTGTAGAAAATTAACGCGGATCAATAGTCGCAGGAGCATGTGTCGTACATTCCTTCCTGATGGTAAAAAATGGTAATATTTCTGTATGTTGTGTTTTTTGTTTCTATTAAGCTTTGACGTTGCTATTGTATTCTTTTTCTTCTTCTTCTTCTTCTTCTTCTTCTTCTTCTTTTTCTTTTTCTTCTTCTTCTCCCTTTTCTTCGTCTTCTTATTCTTATTTTTTGACAATGTTTTGTGTGTGCGTGTGTTTGTTTTGTAATGAGCATTCATACCATTACCTTTTAAAGGTATAGACCAGTTCTGGTCATGCGACTGGTCATGCGAATCGATCAGAAAAGGTTGATCAACTAGCATAAGTATTGGTGTGTACTGCAAGGGTCTGGAATCATCAAAATGATAAGAAATTTTGCCCAGTCTTGGTAAAGTTATGCTAGGTTTACACTATGTTCCCGGCGGCCACGGCAGCCCCGTTTGCCCGAAACGTAGTGCGCCGTGGGATTTTGGCCATTTTTTCTCTGTATCCAAGTTTTGTTAGGTCTTGTCAAGTTTTTTCACGGTCTATCACGGTATCCGTGACGGGCCGTGCGGGGAAAGGGGCTGCTGAGTCCCGGTTCGGCCTGCGGTCTACCACGGATGCCAGCACGTTCTCTCCCGGCCCGTCACGTTCCGATGGGGTCCCTTAACGTTTATCACGTTCTGATCAAGGTCTGCCGAGTTTTTCACGTTCTGTCAAGGCTTTCTACGAATGAAACGTTGACGCCGTGCATTTTTGGAGCACGTTTGTGCCCACGGTACAAAAAGGAAAGCCTACCAAGAATGAAACGCCGATATCATAATACCAAAAAGAGCCTTTAATTTTCTCCAACTTATTCTCCTACATAAATCATCCATATTCTACGGAATTCTGGCCTATTATAAGAAGGAAAAACACTTAGGAAAATGTTCACTGGTCTGGTCTGGTCTGGGAGGGGGTTTGCTGCCAGTGCCGGTCCAGAGGCTCCCTTGGATGACGGGCTAGATGCTGTCCTGGAGGCTCTCCGTACCAAGTCCGGGGTTGTTGTCCATCAGCTGGGGCTGGCTGCTGTGGTTGTACCGGCCCGAACTGATGTCGGTCCAAATTATTCTAGCTTCTGCTGTACGTCGGAAGGCTGGTGGGAGGCTTCACATACTTCCGTCGACGTAGGAAACAAAGGCGGTGGCTGGGTGCGCCTGACTCTGCCGCTCGGTCAGGAAGGTCTTCAAGAGGACCATCAGGATATATGGGTTGGCGCCGGCTGTAGACGACGTGTGTGTAGAAGCTAGCTGGGGGTGCCGGCAGGTGGAGCAGGTGAAGCGTCTTCTTCAGCCTCCTCAGCATCAGGTCAGTCAGGTTCCAGTTCAGGGACCGGGTCAGCAGCAGAATCATGTTCCTCTTCATTTGGCGGCGGTGAACGGCGAGGATCTTCAGGCTACTCCTGCTCCTCCACTGGTGGTGGTGGTGGTGATGCAGGACGGGGGAGGGGGGCTTCGTACGTCTAGGCTTCTTCGGTGGCATAGCTTGACCTTCTTCTTCAAAGCTTGGTCTTAATTCTCTCGTATTGTAGATGCAGTAATGTGCCGTCGATTGCTCAGACTCGAATGAAGTTCCCATGCAGGCCTGGCTTCTATATACTCCCTCCCAGACCGCGCGCGCCGTGTCAGAACGTAATAGAACGCAACGCGATGTAGCGCGCCGGGCCCATAAACCGTCACACGCCGGTCTCATCACGTATTAGTAAAAACATATTCTTTCACATATTTGGTAATAAGAGCTTCCATTTCATATTTTGAGAGAGGGGCGTTTCCAAGACTGGTCTATACCTTTAAAGAAAATCTGGTATATGGGCCATATAGATGGGATGAAATCATGCATGGAGAAAATTATCTTGATGGGATATTCGGAGGCTAAACCGACGGCTACACGTAATTGTGCCTACCTGATCTTTGTGTATGATTTGGTTGCTCTGGCCGGGCTTTATTCCGTCAAATGTATATGGTTAGGGCTAGGGTTGCAATTGAGGTGAGGTTACATCTAGGTGTAGGTACAGTTGTATAGGTCCCGGATTAACAGGGATTAAAGTTTAGATTTTACTGAGTGTAGGGGTCAAATTATTATGCGCTTCATGAGGAGAACCTCTTGACAGGTTCTTTGAAAACACCGCCACCCCTTCAAAGTATGGTACAACTTTTATTTCCCTCGCCCTCTTCCCGCTCGATCCACTTTAGATTCTTCGCCTCCAACACGACATGGCAGGATGCAGAGAGCAACTGTCAGACTTACAGCGTGCCCTCTCTCGGCAGTGGAGCAGCAATCATAGATAGCTTGGGTCATCTCGTTTCCATCCATTCTCAAGCAGAACACAACTTCGTCGACACTCTTTTCGAAACTTCTCGGAAGAAGGAGGTACATTCATGGCCTATTTGTCTGTTATCGAGCTTATCCGGAAAATTACCCTCTTGATTGTGATTGTGTCCAACTGTCCTTGGAATTGTATTAATTCTTATTGTTAAAAAAAAAAAATCCATACTCGAATAAAGAATGAACATAAACAGCCTAAATATATTACTTATTGCGGATGTAGTATCAAAAATAATATCGCTAGTGATATTCGTTTGTCTCGCAATGTGGTCAATAAGGGATCTAAAAGATCACGACGTTTCGTGCGCCGCTGACGAAGTGTTGCAGCGGCGCACGAAACGTCGTGATCTTTAGATCCCTTATTGACCACATTGCAACAAACGAATATTATTTTCGATAAATAGCCTATGACCGAGGTTTACAAATAAAGGTTTAAGGTCCTCAGGCAGGGTAACAAAGCTTTTTATCAATATCTTACTTTAAATACTTTAAATACTGTCAAGTAGGGCTTTCAGCTTAAGAAGGAAGTCCAACCTGATATTAATTTGGTTTGAATAAAAGCAGACAAATGAGAGAGAGAGAGAACATTTATTTTCTTGATTATTTATGACGGAATGGATTTGTGTCACGTGTAAAAACATATTTGCAATAATTATATCTAGGGTGAATGTATAATTAAAAATTGCTGGTTTTTGTTTTAGTACAGGGCAAATGGGAGGGTAACTCCAGGAAGCTCCGACGCCGACGCCGAAGGCGTCGGAGCTTCAGGTTGTGAACCGGAACGCGAAATTTATAGCGATTGGGGCGATATTATGTCAAAATATGCAAAGTGATTCATTACAATTTTGACTTACTAGGTTTCTCGACTCCTCTGGGCATCTGGCCGACCACTTGAAATTATAATTTGAAGAAGTCTTCGATGGGAAAATGGGGAAAATTCTTCTTCATATATTTTTTAAACCCAACGATTCATCCATGTTGTAGCGTCGATTCAACATGGCGAACAGAAAGTACGCATGCGCGGTAGCAATATTCGCTCGAAATTGCCACCGCGCATGCTGCTCCGACGCCTTCGGCGTCGGCGTCGGAGCTTCCTGGAGTTATCGGGAGGGCTCTCAAGATACGACCACAGAGTTGCCAATATGTGCTGGGTGGGACGCACCTTCAAAATTCATAACTTTCTTTAAATATTTTAATCGGTTTTTGCTCAAACTTTCACTGAAAAGTTTCTCTCAGCTCTTGTCGCTTCTTTTAAAACGAACTTGATATCAGGGTGGAATTTCCCTTTGATATGAACACAAGATATACTAAATATATGTAAAATACATTAGATTTGGAGTTCTTTTACATGTTTTTTGTAATATTACATTACTTACATGTATATCGTTTCAGTTAAATTTCATATCGAAATCGCTCTCTCTCCCTCTCTCTTTCTCTCTCTCTTTCCTCTCTCCTTCCGTCCCTCTCTCTCTCTCTCTCTCCCACTCTCTCTCTCTCTCTCTCTCACTCCTCTCCTCTCCCTCTCTCTCTCTCTCTCATCTCTGTCCTCCAGTCTGGTAGTACTGCTATGTGGCTTGGAATGCATGATACATCAACTGAAGGTCACTTCCAGTGGTCAGATGGGACTCCATTTGACTTTACCGTGTGGTCACCAAATCAACCAGACAACTGGCGCTCACAAGAGGACTGTGGACAGATACGAATAGATTATGGACACAAATGGAATGATGTAGGCTGTCTAAATCCGAATGTGCCTTATTTCGTCTGTAAACTACCAGCATCATATCCGTAGCTAGGAAGCCCATAGCAGGGGGCTATACCCCCCGCTGTTCATCCGTATCACACAAAAATCCACGGAGCTTTAGGACTCAAGACAATAACCCATCTCTACCTATACCCCGACCCTACCCCAGTGGCGGATCCAGGGGTCTGGGGCCCGGCCCCTCCCTAGGAAAAAACAGGTAAAAACACCCTTTTTTGAAAAAAGAAGATGGGCCCCCTCCCTTGGCGCCCAAGGGGGTGGCGGTGGAAAAAATCACCGTTCCCGTAGGGAAAAGAAATTTTCGGGTGCCAAAAAAAAAAATTTGTGCTCACTACCCTGGCGCCCAAAGTGGGGGGTGGCGATGGGAAAAAAATTCGGGTGCCAAATTTTTTTGCTCACTACCCCACTGAGCGAAAAATCGACCGGCACGACTTTCAAATTTTCGCACGAAGTGGGCCCCTTTTTAGGCCCCCTCCCTTGCCGCCGGCTGGATCCGCCCCTGCCCTACCCTATCCCTGGTGTTTCAAGGGACTTTGTGATTTTGAGTTTAACGTTTAGATATCTGTAAGATCTCATATTTCACACATCCACAACTCTCTCCTGATTCGTCAATTTTCTTCAAAGATTCCACATAGCCCTAACTCTACCTTTTTTCTGCTCGTACTCAAATCAACTTGCTACAAGCGCGTAGCCAGGATTTTATTTTAGGGCGGTAGTGAACACGCGAAGGCTAATCGTGTTTTGGCACACTGAACAAAATTACATTCAGTGCGATTTCAAAAGATGTCATACAACACGCATGTCCAGCATGAACGAAAATGCCTGTATTATTAAACTTATATGTAGGCCTTTATTTGTACATGCCTATATTGAAACGGAATCATTGGGAATCTCAGCTTAAAGCCCCTCTAAAGTGTTGGGAGCCCAAAAAATTTGATGGCAAAATCTCATTTAAAATTGTATCATAATGTGAAAGAGGATGTCATTTATTAAAGACACATTTCTGCAAGGCCTTTTCAAAACAAATGTGTTTGAAGTCGAACATTGATGACAGAATACAAAATTTAGGTTTTCTGCGTACAACAGAAAACCCAAATTATGTATTCTTTTATCAACATTTGTCTTCAAACACATTATGTTATGATACAATTTAAGTGAAATTTTGCCATCAAATTTTTGGTGAATTTGGGGCTCCCAACACTTTAGAAGGGCTTTAAACGTATTTTAATTCAAAACAGAGAAATGGGGTAAAGAAGAAGAGACAAAAAATGATGTGGTTATTAACCGAGCGTTTATTAATTAACAGTCATGGTGCACGCACATAGATATAATATTTCATATGAGTCTTAGCAAGGCACGTATTATTATTTTTTGTTTGAAAACTTTCTTTGGGGATTATTGTTATTTTAGTGTCGTTTTGCGCTTCAAGTGTTTGTCTTACATTGGCAGAGCCAGAGGGTCTCTGTCTTGTTGTTTTATTAAAGATTAAAATTGAGCTTTCTATCTTCATACTGCACTTTTTTTCTTTTTTGTATTCAATATTAATATTTTGCTTATACTCAAAGAAATGCCCCCCCCCCCCGCCCTCTAATCAATTTGTATTGCATCCATCGAGTTAGACGGGTGCCCCAGTGGGGTTATAACTGTAATTATTTTCGTCTTATTATAGTATTGCGTCATTCGTTATTGTACGCTGTCAACCTACCCAGCTACAGTGTACAACGTCGAGAATAAAGGCTCGTTCGGATATGACGCGGTAAACCGCCGCAGAGCAAACAAACAAAAACGCAGCGGGGTTTGTTCTCCTGAAAATTATGACCATTTTTTTGTTTGTCAATCTTGACTCTTTAGCAAGATGCTTGGTTAAAGACAGGAGCAAGTACGATATAAAGGGATGGAAAGCAGGAGGAAGGAGAGGGAGAGAGAGAGAGAGAAATGGGATGGAAAAGAAAGGTAGAGAGTCGTAAATTATGAAGAAGGAATGCCTGTAGTCGTTGTAAATTACAATTAAGGAAGCAACTTCACAGTGGGCAAGCGCGAGACAGACAGACAGCCAGATAGAGAGATAAAGAGAGGGAGGGAGGGGGAATCGGATGGGGAATATAGAGGATCAATGAGTATAGATCTATAGAGGAATGCTTTTTATTTGTAAATTACAATGTATTTTTTGTTTGGTTGTTGTTGTTGTTGTTCTTTGGGGAGAGCTGACTTTAACGTAGCGAAATTAGGTAGAATAAGAGTCTTTATTCCACATATGCAAGTTTCCTTTAAAACTGAATATTTGTTTCCCGTTGTTTGTGACCCTTGTTCCGGAAGTCGTTGTAGATGAGTGCACAGATAAAAGCGTCCTGTTTATAGTAGTTGAATTAAAATAAGTATTCTATAGACAGTGTATAACATTATAAAATATATCCTATTACAGTTATTTAATCTATCCTAATCTGTGGCCGGGTTTTTCCTATAGAGGCGGAACTTAATTCCTGCGATATTAATTGCTGGACCGATAATTCGACATATAGCGCAAATTCTCCAGAATTAAGCAGACCTTCACGACAACGTAAATATATACCAAGAAAAACGGTCATTTAGCTGAAATCAAAGCTGTTTAATCATCTAAAACTGAGTGGCTACGTTTTAGCAAGAGAAGCAGAAGTAGCCTAAAGTATAATGATGAATGTTCATCGAAAGACCATGCTCCTTTTCATCTCTTTGGCCATCGTCATGACTGCCTGTCCTACTCGGGTACGAGCTGGCTGTTGCTGTCCGACATTCTGGACTGCTTTCGGACAGCATTGTTACAGGTAAAATAGGATCTTTTTCAATGAACAATTATCATTATAATAATATATTTTCATTTTGTCTTTGTCAGAAACTTGATTTTTTTTTCCTTGGGGTAATCCGACAATTGCTTAGGGATTTAATTCTTATAACGTAGAGAGTTCGGGTTGGGTTTTAGGTTTAGGGTTTAGGGTTAGGTGTATAATGTTGGGTCCGGTGATGTGGAGATTACAATTCGGTAAGTTGTAGAAAATAATTGAGGTTAGGTTACGTCTAGGTGTAGGTACAGTTGAATAGGTCCAGGATTTATGTTAAGATTTTACTGAATGTAGGAAGGCTTTTAAACTATATATGAACAGCTCGATTCCAAATGGAGCTAAATCAAATTTGTTCAAAATTGAGTTTTTGGTCTTATTATACTTATTTCCTACATGGGTATAAAATGCACTATATCACATCCTGAAATATCATCTTGAAATATTAAACAAATTAGCTACAAAATATTTTTATTCCAAAAGGAGCTAAACCAATGAAGAAAAAAAAATGCAAAAAAGAAATATACCTCGTAGATTTTTTTTTTAAACCATATATTATTGGTCAAGGGTAACATCTCTAACATATATCAAAAAATGAACATACATGAATACAGGAAAAGAGGTAGAATAAAAATAGGTGATTTACTCGGAAATATCCAAAGCGGATTTAGCTCCTTATTTGGAATTAAACTCTTAGATGGATAATTGAGTTTTGTTGCAGAGGGCGCTACACAAAATAATTTTGTTGTGAGATAATGAAAAACTGAGTGTCAAATTTGAAAGAATATACAATTTAAATGACAAAATCATCTTAATTTGATCAAAATCGGTTCAGAGACGGCTGAAATATCCATAAATATAACCATTTCTAATATTTGTGGTGCCCCACAAATATTCGGTAATTTTGAACCAGGCGTTGAAAAACGAGATAGCGCAGCTTATATGTTTTATTCCAGCCAATGCCAATATTGGCTTTTTGTCGGCTTTTTCGTGTTGGTTATAATACGCACAAGCAGCCGGCCCGTGTATTGTTATTATTAATTAATTAATGAACGGTCACCGTATTATTTTTAAAGTAGAGGTGAGTTGGTATGATCGTATTTAATCTAAATTCACACATTTTGGGGTCTAAAATTACCTTCATAGCAATTTTAGGTTCTAAAAGGGCACTAGAAATGTCATAAATAAGAATAAGAGCAATAACCATGCGCTTTGAAGGCATTTGCGGTCTTAAACAAGAACTCAACTATCTCTTTAACAGCTTTTTTTCTTAAAATACTTATTTCCTACATGGGAATAAATGCACTTTATCACATTCTGTTTGTTTTTTAATTCAGCAAAAATGAGATTTCCTTGGTAGACTTTTAAAAACCATATATTATTGGTCAAGGGGAAACACTTCAACATAATATATCCAAAGAAGAACATACATTACTGAAGGAAAAGTGGTAGAAAAAAAAGTTGATTTACCCGGAAATACCCAAAGTGGATTTACCTCCTCTTGAAATAAAACTCTTCATATGTAGGGGTCAAATTATTATGTGCTTCATGAGGACAACCTCTTGACAGGTTCTTTTAAAACACCCCCCCCCCTCATCCACCCCTTCCAAGTATGGTACAACTTTGATTTCCCTTTGCCCTCTTCCCTCTCGATCCACTTTAGATTCTTCGCCTCCAACACGACATGGCAGGATGCAGAGAGCAACTGTCAGTCTTACAGCGTTTCCTCTCTCGGCAGTGGAGCAGCAGTCATAGATAGTTTGGGTCATCTCGTTTCCATCCATTCTCATGCAGAACAGAACTTCGTCGCAACTCTTTTCGAAACTTCTCGGAAGAAGGAGGTACATTCATGGCATATCTATTTGTTATCGAGCTTATCCGGACAACTGCCCCCTGGATTGTGCTTGTGTTCAACTGTCCTAGAAATGTTATTGATTGTTATTGTAAAAATAAAATTTAAGAATTAATTTTAAAAAATACTCGAATAAAGAATTAACATAAATAACCTATGACCGAGGTTTAGAAATAAAGGTATAAGATCCTCAGGCAGGGTAACATAGCTAATTCATAACAATTTGTGAAGAAAACTGTTCTATGGGTAGTCTTCCTTGGGTAATTGTCCGGCACTAGATATCGAGATCATCCCTAAAAAATTGTTAATTATATCCCATACACCTCACGTCATACAACGAATATAAGGAACGGATAAATCCATACCGAAAATTTCATCACTTCTCTAAATACGGTCGAGTAGGGCTTTCAACTTAAAGGGAAGTCAACCCTGATATTAATATGGTTCTAATGTAAGCAGAAAAATTAAAAAGAGACAACACTTCATAAACTTTTTCTTAATTATTTTATGACAGAATAAATTTGTATCACGTATAAAAACATATTTGCAATAATTATATCTAGGCTGAATGTATGATTGTAAATTTTCTGTAGGGAAAATAGAAATTTCTTAATGTTTTTTTTTTAAAGTACAGAGCAAATGGGAGGGTAGCTCGCAAGATACGTCAAAGACTTGCCAATTTGTGCTTGATTGATCACACCTTCAAGTTCTTCAACAATTCATAACTTTCTAATTTTTTAATCGGTTTTTGCTCAAACTTTCACTGAAATGTTTCTCTTAGCTCTCTGCTTCTATTTTTAGAACCAACTTGATATCAGGGTGGACTTTCCCTTTAATATAAACACCAGGGGGTGTTTCATAAGGACTAAAATCGACTTTCAGATGGACCTAACTATGGCAGGCCGTTCATGCCACTGGTTGCTCTCACCATTTCATCTTTAGATAATATTTTCCCCTTCAATAATGAATTATCAAAAAATGTAAATTCTGTAGATTTGAGACCATGATTTGTACGTCCCTTGAGAGACCAATGCCAATAAATGGTGAGAGCAAACAGTAGCATGAACGGCCTGCCATAGTTAAGTCCAACTTAAAGTCGATCTTAGTCTTTGTGAAACACTTCCCAGGTATACTAAATCTATGTAAAATAGATAAGATTTGGAGTTCTTCTACATGTTTTTTTTTTGGTAATATTTCTTCACTTACATGTATACCGTTTTAGTTAAATTTCACATTAAAAACGTGCTCTCTCTCTCTCTCTCTCTCTCCCTCTCTCTCTCTCTCTCTCTCTCTCTCTCTCTCTCTCTCTTGCTCTTTCCACTCGTATCATTCTCCTCCTCTTTAATTAACTCTTTTTTCTTCTTCTTCTGCAACATCCCTTGAGTAACCGCTGCCGTCTCTGCTTGTCTCTCTCTCTCTCTCTCTCTCTACCCCTCTCTCTTCGCGCTCTCTCTCTCTCTCTCTCTCTATCTTCTTTCCCTCTCTCTTCTCTCTCTGTCTCTTATCTCTCTCTCTCTCCCTCTCCCCCCTCTTTATCATTCTCTCTCTCTCTTCTCTTTATCTCTCTCCCTATCTCTCTCTCTCTCTTCTCCCTCTTTCTCTCTCTCTCTCTCTCTCTCTATTATATTCCTCTCATTTTATTCTCTCTTCTCTCTCTCTCTCTCCCTCTCTCTCTTTCCTTCTCTCCCTCATCTCTGTCAACCAGTCTGGTAGTACTACTATGTGGCTCGGAATGCATGATACATCAACTGAAGGTCACTTCCAGTGGTCAGATGGGACTCCATTTGACTTTACCATTTGGTCACCAAATCAACCCGACAACTGGCGCTCACGAGAGGACTGTGGACAGTTACGAAGTGATTATGCATGGAATGATGCAGGCTGTCAAAGTGTGCTGCCTTATTTCGTCTGTAAACTGCCAGCATCAAAGGCGTAGCCAGGGAGCCCAAAGGGGGAGCCATACCCCCCCCCCCCTGTTCATCCGCTCGAAGAAAAAAAATCCACGGAGCTTAGAACTGAAGACAATAACCCTATCTCTACCCCGGCCCCAACCCCATGTGTTTCAAGGGATTTTGTGATTTTATGTGTCGACCCCCGCGGTTTAACAAGTTTGGCTACGCCAGGGACCAATGTGTTGTTGTTTTTTTACGTGGTAACTGGTATACTAGTAGCCTCTATTTCAGACCTCATACCTCAATCACGCCAACGGGACGGACAGACATATCGACAACAGACCGAACAAAAGAAAGATTACATAAACCGAACGGTCCCAAATGATCAGTCGGTTTGGAGTCGGTTTGGCGGTCAGATTTAGGTATTATACCGCTGTCACAACGCAAGACCACAGATATCCGACAAAATATCAGCCATTCGGGAACACATAGTATTTTGTTGGGTCTATTTTCAGTCTGGTGTCGGTTCCGTCGGTGTGACTGGGGTATTTAGTCACACCGTCAAACCGACAGATTCTTGCATGGCCATTCGGAGTGATGACTATCATTATTATTCGGTCTATTGTCGCTCTGATGTCGAGCTTATCGGTGTGATAGAGGCTCAGAGGGCATCCCATCTTTGGTAACAAGGTGCATAAACGTTTAAAGCATGATAATCAAAAGGTGTCTGATGTCTGAATTCCTTAGTTAAGACGTAGTGTATTTCACAATCTGATGTAATTAACGTTGTTTAATTATACTTAATTATGTTTAATTATTTTCGTTCTCTGTAACTTTTCATGTACTTTCTTATGTTTAATGTATTTACCTTGTTAGGCGCCTTGAGCATCTCTTGGGGTGGATATGTGCGCATTATAAATTTTATTATTATTATTATTATTATTATTAAACACGCATATGCAGAGAGAACGAAAATGCCTGTTTACAACTTGTACAATTATTATTGAATTTACATGTAGGCTTATATTTGTACATGCTTAGTAAAACGGAATCATTGAGAAGCCAGGCGCGGATCCAGGATTTCTTAGACGGGGGCACAAAGGGGGCACAATTTTTTTCTCCCGCAAATTTGAAAATCGCGCCGGCCGAAAATTCCTCGTTAGGGGTGTTAAGCACTATTTTTTTTTTTTTTTGATGGCCGGGGCACGCCCTGTGCCCCCTAGATCCGCCAATGGAAGCTCAGGTTAAACGTAAAATATCATAATTCAAGATGAAGAAACAGGAGAAAGGAGAGGAGATCAAAATGATGTGGTTATCAACGAAGCGTTTAGTAATTAGCAGTCATGGTGCACGACTGCACGTACATAGAAACAATATTTCATAAGAGTCTTATAGCAAGGCACGTATTTGTTTAAATTAAAAACCTACTTTTTAGTGACTATTGTTGTAAGTCTCGTTTAGTGCTATCATTGTTTGTCATGCATTGGTAGAGGTCTCTTTGTTGTTGTTTTATTAAAGATGCAAATTGAGCTTTCTATCTTCATACAGGAATTTCTTTTTTCCTTTTTGCATTCATTATTGTTGTGAATATTGTGCTTTTAAAAGATCTGCTATGGCCTCTTTTCACGCTCTCATTGGGAACACCCGACTTGCTTACCAGTCAAGTCTCGTATCAAGTTCAAAATACTGGAATTAGCTTATGCATGCTTCAGGCGCGTAGCCAGGGGGTGGGGCGGTCGCGCCCCCACAAAAATAAACGCCGGCCAAGAGAGAGAGAGAGAGAGAGAGAGAAAGAAGAGAAAAAAGGGAGATGACGTAGGAAGAAAAAGGAGCAGACAAAGACAAGAGTCAAGAACGGTACAACGAATTGTCTTCTTTCTCTAATAAAAAATTTAATGAAACGTCAAAGCTTTCGCGCGGGAGGGGGTAAACTGAATTCAGACAAGGATTAAGAGTCGAGAACGGTACAACGAATTGTCTTCTTTCTCTAATAATAAATTTAATGAAACGTCAAAGCTTTCGCGCGGGAGGGGGGAAACTGAATTCAGACAAGGATTAAGAGTCGAGAACGGTACAACGAATTGTCTTCTTTCTCTAATAAAAAATTTAATGAAACGTCAAAGCTTTCGCGCGGGAGGAAACTGAATTGAGACAAGGATTAAGAGTCGAGAACGGTACAACGAATCGTTTTCTTTCTCTAATAATAAATTTAATGAAACATCAAAGCTTTCGCGCGGAAGGGGGGAAACTGAATTCAGACAAGGATTAAGAGTCGAGAACGGTACAACGAATAGTCATCTTTCTCTAGTAATTTTATGAAACGTAAAAGCTTCCGCTTCGCACGGGCGGGTGGAAGCTCCCCCTTCCTGCACCCACACCCCTAGGGAGGGCGCTTCGCGCGCTCTGTAATGATTCGCACGCTTCGCGTGCTCACTACCGCCCCTAAAATTAAATCAGAGCTATGCGCTTGGCATGCTTTAATGGTCTAGCTCCCTCTTAAAAAGACCAACAAATGATCTTCGATCATGTACAAATATTTTCTTTATCGTTCCTCCTATTCTGACAAATTATATGATGAACGTTCATTTGCCCATGCTGCCCCAGTTTTATGGAATAGCCTCACCCGCTCTCTTACACACATTAATACAATAGATAAGTTTTACTCTGCTTTTAAAATACACTTAAATATTCGAAATGTTAAACAGATAAAAGAAACACAGTAACCTATTTTCTCTTTGCATGTTTTCCCGAGCGCATAGGGACATACTTATGTAATGTCTTATCAACTCTTATGCGCTATACAATTTTATTCATTTGTATTACAATAATTATTATTATTATTATTTTTTTTTTTTTGGGGGTTATTATTATTATTATCATTATCAGGGTCAAATTTCCCCATGAGAATCCATTACTATAATCATGGGCCTTTAAAAAGAGAAGGTTGAGCTCTGGAGAGAGGTGAAAAATAATTTTGTGAGCGTTTTCATTGGTATTATGCAATTGTGGAAGAACATCAGAGAAAAATGTTTCCTGCAAAGCATGGCTCTTCAAATGCCTTCATATTCTAAATATGACATCTAGCTAACAGCTTAAAAATGAGGACCTCATTTTTATGCCGCATATTTGTGTAGTCCCATATACATCCTTCTGTGTAGAGTGCTTGTTATTTTGACCAAGACTGGGCCAAATTGCTTATCATTTTGATGATTCCAGAACCTTGCAGTACACACCAATACTTATATGCTACATGATCAACTTTTTCTGATCGATTCCACACCGTTTCTTTCACAATGCAATCGCATGACCAGAACTCGACTTTATCTTTAAATGCCGTCAATGATTTATTCATCTCGACGGTGTCTCCATCTGATCCACGGTTCGATCAAGAATGCAATAACACCAGCGATACAAAGCAGAGCTCCTGTCAAGCAGAAACAAGATCTGTAATTGCTGGTCCAATCGTACAGTAGTCCTGTAATCAAAAGAAGATATAGCAAGCTATTGTAAATCAATCAAAAAGGAGACACATAACCGAAGTTCAGTATTTGTTCTGAAGGACTCCAATGACTTGTAATGATGAGAGGCTTATAGAACTTAAATTTCTGTTCTGCCTTTAAAGGTACTATGTCCCATTTGCAGGCCAAAAAATGAAAAGGTTAAATTCCAACGACATTTGACAGACAATACTAATTTAGAACTTCCCTAAAAAAGGGGCTTGAAAATGTCTTTAAGTGGGAAAATAACGACTATTAGTTGTCGAAACGACTTAGGAGCTATAGAGCCAGTAAGTAATAGTCTGATTTTTCAGACCATTATACCGAATGGTCGTACGTTTTATGCTGCGCAAAGATTCAATCAGTTTAATTTTGGTCAATACAAGAAGTGGGTTATTGATGTAGACAAATGCTCATGTACCCTTTACAGCTCAGGTTATGTATGTTATTACCAAGGATGAAAAAAGCCAGTCAGTCACTCAATAGTGTCTGACAATGAAGTCTAGCAAGTAAACGGGTTTCCTTGCATAATTTGAATATTAGGACACTGCTAACGTCTAAATTTCACAGATAGGACATACATGACATATTCATAATTCCTGCAAAGTTCTACAGAATTTGATGTTGGCTGCAAAAGGGACATAGTTAATTTTTGCATAAGATAATGCCACTACTATAGTATAATGATAACGACATTGCTACGACTAATCATAATGCTGAAGAAGAAAACATATATATATATATACGGTATATACTTTTCTTCAACCTCTTTGACACCTTACAATGGAATTTTTCTTCCTCTTCTACTTGATCATCTATTTTTCATTGAGGGTTAACATGATGCAGCGTGGCTATTGGAAATCAATGAATTTTAGTCTTGCTACAAACTGAAACAAACTAAATCCATGTTGAAGTGACATACCTAGTAGAAACGTTCCCAAGAGCTGTGAAATTCCCGTGAAGAAACTCTGCAAGCCGAAAGCGCTGGCCAGTTCTGAGGGCGCTGTATACTTTTAGTCATGACCGGACACAATGGAATTTTGGCTCCTGTCGACAGTCCGAAAATGATGGCATAGACTACAAAGGCTGGATATGTTCCAGATGTAACAATAACGTAACTGCTACAGCCAGCTAGTATTGAACTCAACCCGTACAGCTTGGTCGGTGTGATGAGTTTGAAATCAAGAAGGAATCCGTGAGTGAGACGACCCACAAGGCTACAAAGTCCCAGGATAGTAAATATGAAGGACGCCCTCAGCTCGCTTACGCCTGATGATACGATGTAACTGGGCAAGTAGACATATGAAGGGAAGTATCCACCTCCTTGGAATGTTGCTATGAGGCAGAGGAGAAGAACGTTCGAGTTTTTCCACAACAGGTTGAAACCGAACAAATCGAGTACATCATTGATAAATTTTACAGCACAGTCTTGGCAGGAAATTCTCTTTGCATCGTTATCATGCTGCAGTGACGTCTCAGTTTGGAACTCTTCAATCGATTCGCGAGGTTGTATATGTTCCTTCCTGTCCATCTTGGGAATGGCATTCTCAGATTGCACCTCAGGGTAGATTACGGTGTCGTCAGGACCACTGCGGATCTGCAATGGATCTCCAGGGTGAGCAGGATCAACCACTGACACGAGTGGTTGTAGTTCTACTGTCTGCCCATGCTCATAAGAGTTCATTAAATTGTCAGCCGGAAGATTAAGTATGATCTCAATTTCCCCATCAACTGCATTTTCATCTTCGAGGTAGTCATTCGTCAGTGGACGTGGAGCATTTTTTCCTTTCGGATCTTTTTTCCGACCACCAGGTCAGGGGTCGGTATACTGCTGCGGCGACGCTCAGATTCGCGACTAGACCTGCCACGATAAGAAGTGCACCTCTCCACGTGTAGACATCAATGAGAAGCGCCAGCAACGGTGACCCAGCCATGATGCCGATCCCCACTCCAGAGTATGCGAACCCGTTTGCTCGGCCTAGCCATTTATCAAAGTAGACACTGACGATAATGACAGTTCCTTGATAGACCAATCCCATCGATATACCTATGAACGATATCAGGGTAGTAGGCCAGAATAGGCAAAAAGGCAAGGCAGGGAATAATTTTACAGCATAAGGGGCTGGAGTTTTGAATTGTATCACCTAAATTTAAGAAAAGTTAACCGAATGTTGTATCCTTACTTTTCTTCGAACATTGACCCTTTAATAGTGGAAGCATAGGCCTACATTAGATTATAGATGTAAATCCCTTTTCCATGTCGGAAAAGCGCCCAACTCCTAAACATTAATTGTATTAGCTAAGAAATATTGTTTTGTTT
>CP137686.1:21865101-21914013 GCA_037976565.1 Mesocentrotus franciscanus | reverse complement strand
TTTTGTTTTACTTTCCCCAAAAGATAATTTAACATGTTGGATGATTCAGTGTTTGTACTTCCTGGAAATGGTTGAAAACGGATGTAGCATGCTTTGGAACCAAACTTCATATTTTGTCAATGGACTTTATAAAGGGAAAAAATTACTCTCTGTACATTTCATAACGTAATAACATTGTATGCATGTAACTTACCAATTAAACAGGAGCATATAAAGATTTGCCAAAGTTTGTTGGTGAAAGAAAGCAGTAATATCGATGTCATTGCACTGAAACCGCCAACAAAGACAATAGGACGACATCCGAATTTCCGATTTAATGCACCCGCAATAGGAGCTGAAAGAAGCAAAAACGTAAATTCAAATTTCGATTTAAAAAATATAAAGCGTTAGCACTCGATCGTTGATTAGGTCAAAGGGCTAAATAATTGAATGAAAGCCAACATTGGTGAAAGTATAGTTTTAGCGGAAAAGGAGAAAGATATTTTAGTAGGAACAAATGACTGGATAGCAATAAGTGTTTAGAGTGGTGTGATATACTTCTTTAAAGTTGTTTAGTTGTGGAAATTCGACACTTACAATGTTATCTAACTTGGTTAATGTCACAGATTATAGAGATTTATAAAAAAATAAAACAAACAATCCATCAACAACAAGATGAAACAAACATTACAAAAATGTGTCGGTCAATAGGCCTTATGCTCTATTGTTCCAATTATTGATCGAATTAACTGACCGCCGGTCCTCCCGTAGAGTATAAAACACGCTTGCTTAAATTAGATTTTATCACCTTACGAAGTGTTGCAGCGGCGCACGAAACGTCGTGATCTTTTAAATCCCTTATTGACCATACATTGCGAGACAAACGAATATCACTAGCAATATTATTGTCGATGTATGGTCTAGTTTGATAATGACATTCCATGGTTCGTAAATACTGAGATTAAAATGTATATTTTAGTAATGATACCACACCCATCTAGCCCCATGACCGACATACTAATATTACCTATCAGGAATCTTGGTGACGTCGCCAAAGTAGTGGCCCACGAGACTTGTGAAGGGGTGACTCCGAGTCTCTTCTCCCATTCAACTGTCAGGATAGGCATGGAGGAGCTCTGCATTGCCACGATGGCTCGTCCAATGAAAGCAGCTATAACAACCATCACCGCCCATCTGCCATCTATCGGGCTCGCTGATTGGCTGGGAACATAATGTTTGGTATCTCCATTGACATCAATAGAAGATGTGGACGATTTGTTTGCCGCCATATCCGTGAAAAATGAATATTTGAGAATACAAAGAAGAATATTCTGTGAATAAAGAAGGAACAATTAGTATGATTGTTATCAGTATTATTATTTTAATTGTTTTTTATTTTACTAATCATAAAAAAGCACGGGTACAAAACAATGGCGAGACACACATACAAAATAAAAATATGAAAGAATAAAAGGAGTAGGAGGAGCAAGTGGGTGTAAACTTCGTTGTCATTCATTGTATATGATAATGTCATGGTATAGTGGTTAATTCACTGGCTTTCAATCGTAAGGTTGAGGGTTTGAACCCTAGCCCGGCATTAATGTCATTTTTCAAGGCATTGTCATTCATCTACTTTTGTCGCTCTCCATCCAGGTGCACATTGATACCTGAGCTAGTTACTTTAGTGGCTTGGCTTGGCCAAAGCCGGGGTAACAGAGTATACCGAAGTGTGATGGTACACAGGCCAAGTCGCCAGGGTTGCTGGTTTCAAACAACTATGGGGGGCATGCACTAAAGCCAGCCCCTACAACGCTTAACACATGCTTATGTGTGCACTTTTCGTCCAAAGGAGGGGGGGGGGGTGCGCAATACAAGTTTATTTGTTAACTCTAGCATTGGCGGATCCAGGGGGGGCACAACCGGCCTTTGCGCCCCACCATGGCATCCAGCCGATAAATTCCAACATTGTTTTAGGTAAATTCAGGGGGAGGGGAGCCTCCGGCGTGTCGGTGACTGAACTGACTTTCATTCCTTCCTCGGTCCATGCCTTTGGTTACTAGGCAACATATCCTGCAGTAGTTTACAATTACCAGCCCATCATAATGTTCAATTTATTTGTGGCTGTTTTCACCTCTTGAAATAAAGGCTCATCGTGACTCAGATATTCCACAATTATTTATGAAATAATTATGATATTGTGAAATCCTACCCAAACTCGTTATTTCTCATTATCAAACAACTTTTTGTTCAGCTGATTACAAACAATGACTGGCGTGGCAGCCAAAATTGCAAGCATTGTGCGATCTTAATAATATGCATAATGGTATAAATATTCACTGGCAAAAAAGCCAATCACAGAAACTGTCTCATGAAAATGCCTCTGTGTAGAAAATGAATAGGAAAAAAGTGGGTCAGATCAAAGTGTGTCAGGTAAATCAGAAAGAAGTGGTACAGTAAATGGAAAATTCCTTGTACAACGTGCACACAAAAGCAGAACCTTGCTCCAAGGGCCGCCCATTTGTTTGTATTACTTCAACTTACATATCAATACAGGCCCATACGTGACACTGTTTGATTATAATCTTTGATAAAAACACTTACCCTTACCAACGAAATAAGATATCATTTCCTGAATGTATTCCTCGTGAATATTATTGCTGTTCTTCGTGCATTTGAATTGTTGGTTGATGTACAGCATCGCGTGTACTCGTCATATATGTATAAGCTTAGTAGAATGAAAAGAATTGCTTACTAAAGCATGAGAGTTCAGTACGGACATGCTAATTTTATGGTCGAATCGTAAAATACCTTTGTGACATAAGTATATACCAGCAGAAATAGACGCGTGGGTAGTGATGCTTGTCATAGGTGACCTTCTACGTAATAACAAGTTTGCAAAACATTATTCGGAGTCACTACTGTCATATAATTTGGTGAAGGTTTGCTGTCATACAAGGAGTTCTGGCTGCCATATTTCGACGTTTGTCCCTCTGGACCCAGGTGTACATGGGTACCTAGCAATGCTGTGGTAATAGCAATTGCAGGGCCCTTATAGCAAAAACACTTTTGACATTGATAGCAGTCATGGTAGTAGTAGTAGTAGTAGTAGTAGTAGTAGTAGTAGTAGTATAGTAGTTGTTGTAGTAGTAGTAGTAGTAGTAGTAGCATTAGTAGTAGTAGTAGACTTTATTAGATAACTTGTTTAGCACAAGGATAATCTGCCACAAAGTCCATTCCACATATCACAAACAATACATTATGAGATACAAACTGTTGACAAATTAAAAAGGTGAAAATATATGCAAAAGGGGAATATCGTACGTTTTAATACATCATAAGATACTTACATGATATTGAAGAGAGATACAAAAACAAATTAGATAGCATACAATTATTAATAATATCAATTGAAGAAAAAAAAGGAAAATGAATACATGCAACCTTTTTTATATCTAGTAAATCAACATATCAAATCAATATCAAGGTAATTTCGTCTTTAAATGATGGGATAGCAATACCATTCCAATATTGCATGTCTTAAGCTAAATCACAATCATATTTATACTATACATGTTATACAAATCCCAAATGTTGTGAATAATCATTCATCAATCAGAACTAATAAGCAAAACAATCTTTATTATATATCATTTTTCTGTATGGGGTGTACGTGACTGAATTTCGTCAATAAATGAATAAAGACTGGAATAATCATTACAATTCTGCTTGTCGTAAGTTAAGTATATTAATAATAACCCTGATAATGATAGAAATATATATCTTATACAAATATAACACAAAAACAATGCTGTGAATGGCCATTGAACAGAAATACTAATAAGTTAATATCGTGATTGCATATTATTTCAGGGAAAAAACACTAACTAAATGTATCATTTTTCACTGGGGTAAACGTTTTTTTTTTTTTGTTGGGGGGCTCTATTTGAAATTGTTTTTTTATCTTTAGTATTGTATGTCCTGTATCGGGACCATGATAGAAAACAGCTTTGGTGATCATGTTTTTATCCTGTGTAAATATGTTTTAATGAATAAATAAATAAATGACAAGTGAATGAATAAATCAATAAATATTTACATCACAGAGGGTATATTAAAGATCATATAATCCTTGCCAAGGGGCACTGCAATTTGCTTTGCTTTAAGTGATTGTCATACCACCTCTGGTACGAACTTTAGAACGTTGTTAAGGTTGGCGATAACCTCACATATTCAGGTAAACAGTTCCATTCCTTACTTTCCGAGTAACCTTAGGAACATGGACCAGAGCCCATTATGTCCCCTGTTTAATTGCAATTGGAACACAAACCTGCGTACTTTTTCCAATATATATAATTATGTATGTATAAGCCTATACTAACAAATACCGGGGTAAGTACTGTATAATGCTAATAATGATAATAATAATAATACTGGTCTATTTATTCAAAAATATGCATCGCAGCCCAGGGGCTGAATTGTACAATATTCTTACAAAAGTATTTACATGGTAAGAAAATTTCACTGTATAGAAAAACATGTGAGCCTACCATTAAATTAGTAGTACAATTTTAGGTATATAGGCGAAGGTTCAAAGTTATATAGTGTCATGTAAGTGAAGACTGCAAGAGGAAGGCACGTGGAGTGGAGAGAGAGAGAGAGAAAGATATGGATCGGCAGAGAGATAGAGAGGGTGAGGTAGAGAAGGAAAAAGAGGTAGAGAGGGAAAGATAGAGGTAGAGATAGAGAGAGAGAGGGATGAGGAAAAGAAAGAGGGATGAGGAAAAGAAAGAGGAAAAGAAAGAAGAAAGGGATTAGGTGCTCATCAACATACAACAATAATATAAGATAATACAAACATTGGCAAATGTGGCAAGGTAAATTAGAAGTAAGATAGACACAGCAAATACGCAATATAACTGACAGAAAATGTGATGTTTAATCTATATGTTATGTGACTGGGTCACAATTCTAAAGTTTTAATTACCACACATGTTCCGGCGACAATTGCTCCACGGTCGATATTCTACAGTAACCGAATTTTAACTTCGACCCTCGACCAAACACGTACATGTATACATAACTCTCACCTTAAAGATACTATATCCCTTTTGCAGGCAACATCAAATTATATAGAACTTTGCAAGAATTATGAATATGTCACGGTTGTCCTATCTGTGAAATTTAAACGTTAGCAGTTTCCTAGTATTCAAATTATGCAAGGAAACCCCTTTACTTTCTAGACTTCACTGTCAGGCACTATTGAGTGACTGACTGACTTCTTTTTTTCTTTGGTAATAACATATACATAAAATGAGCTGTAAAGGGTACATGAGCATTTATACACATCAATATATAACCCACTTCTTGTAATGGCAAAAATTATGCTGATTCAATCTTTGCGCAGTACAAAACGTACAACCATACGGTACAAGGGTCTGAAAATCAGACCTTTTTCTACGCATAATTAATTTTCGAAACGCCTTGCGAAAATTCCTCACGATCGAAATCATTCCACGAAAGGCAATTACCAGTTCTAATCTTCTTTTCAGGGGAGTTTTTAGTATAGTTATATCATGGACCTGTAGTAGGTCCATGGTTATATCGACTGCTACGAGAGGACTAGCTGTTTCTATACGCTCAAGGGATAGTTGAATCCCCTGCTATCACCCCGAGGCGCGCCTGGGTGGGCGGCGCGCCGAGGGGTGATAGCAGGGGATTCAACTACCCGCGAGCCAGTATAGAAACAGCTAGTCCTCGAGTATTAAAGCAGTCGATATGACTTTTATATGCCGAATTAAAACAAAAATCTACCAAGAATTCTTACCTTAGCCTTTTAGTGAGTAAAAATTTGTTAAAACATCACAGAAAATCTGAAACACTGTCTGTTAATCTTCGCTTAATCTTCGAGTGAAAGTTTCAATCATTTGGGAATCGCAGACAAAGAGCACTGTATGGCGTCCGTGCTCGCACGTAGACAATTTTAACACGCAAACCAATGGGGATCGCAGTCAACCAATGGGAATCGCAGGATAATGAGGATCGGAGGGTAGAAAATTTTAACTAGGCCCTGTGGGCTATTGCTATGCCCTGTGAGTTGGGCATGGCTTGAAATCACGACTCCAATTTCGACCAATCAGATGGCTAGATTTCTAAAGTGAGGTATATAATTGGTATTATCTCTTGTTTACCATAGGATTCACACAAGTTTATATTTTCAGCCTGCAAAAGGGACACGTACATGTACTACACCTTTAAACCTGCATGTGTCTTTGTTATGAAATAAAGCCAGGGGAAATATTTGACCCCTAATTATCCACAGATGTTTTAAAGGTGGATAAGTCCCATTTTGTGCATTTTAGAAGAACCATTTTCAAAGTGATGGCGGTGCTTCATAACCTTTTGCTTACCTTCTTGAAAAGAATACTTTTACCTGCGTATCATAGATTGTACCGTCAAGGCATGAATGATGACTAATGATAATTATTGTTCTTCTATAGGCATTTAAAGACCGTAAGCCCACTAAATGCGCTTTACAATTTGCAATTTATAATCTATGAAACATTTTTCAATGTGTTTTCTTTAGAATTTCGACGTTAATATAGAGCGTAGCGATAGTGAAAGAGCATTCCAAATAAACGATTTGATTTGATTTGATTTGATTTGATTTGATTTTTATTTATGTTTCCACTCAAATATCCACAAATTAAAATGACATATATAAACCATACACTAGACCATCGTCAGCGTACATCAAATCTTGCACATGTCTGACCCCAGAGAGACCAAAGACGCACAAATTCATTCGTCCGCGCCAGATCCCCGGGTCTCCCCCGCCAAGGCCCATTCCGCATACATCAGTCTGCCGTTGCCAGGTCGAACAAGCTATAGGTTTGTACGACCTAGCAACCAGCAACATAAATTATACACCGAACAAGCCCTGACAAAAGAAACACAAAGAAACACAAAAAACAACGATTACATAACTTTCATGAACACGTATCGAGCATTCGTCTCGATGGATTTTACAATTTGGGTAAATAATGACCTTTATCTGCCCATCATGCCCGGATTGTACCTCCAAACTGGCTTATTGTCGCTGGAGTATATGTCGGAGCATCCATTAAAGTGATACTGACCTGATGAACGTTCAGCCCTAGCATGCTGTTTATTGCACAGAGCCATCTCAGTGGTCAACTTGCCAACAGTGCATAACCCAATACCCAATTCCCACTTTGCAGAGGACGCTATGAGAGAACCAGTACCGAAGCTGTGACGTCATAAAATGTATTTTTGGAATTTCTCAATTTTTTGAACAGGTTAAGTATTGGCTGAGATATGACCATCTGAATAAAAAGATCGCCTATGGGAACTCAGTGTTATATTGCTCTGGCTCCTAACATTAGCACTGCTAGGGAATTTAATTTAATTCAATTCAATCAATTCGATTTCCATTCAATTCAATTCAATTCAATTCAATTTAATTCAATTTCGATTCAATTCACTTCAATTCAATTCATTTCAATTTATTTCTTCACAAATGCCAAACATAGGAAAATACATAAAATGAAATACATACATATACAATAATAGAACATGTACAGTATATATAAAGCGAATCCATATGGAACAATGTATGTTTTAAAAGAAAAAATCAGCAAATGTAGAAAGGGTAGTCAAAAATCAAAAATGATTTGTCGAGGACTACCCCCACTAATAAAAGAAGCAGCTAGCTACTAAACTGCTACAGCTGATCTGATATGGCGCTAGAGGTTTTTTCACGGTAGTACTTCTAGTACAGTATTGCTTCAATGAAGCTGGCACGTGATGATAATCTGCACTTAATTATTCAAGTATTAACATCAGTTAGTAGAAGAGTAAGACATTTCGTAATCTCGCATGACAAAACTTGCCATTTAACACCATGAGTATTACCCACCCTGTCTGGGTGATAATGGCTAATGGCACGAATCAGTAGCTTCCTCTTTGAACTCTTCGACATCGGCGACGACGACGACGACGAAGCACTGGGTATCTTTGACTTATCAATTCCTCTCGGAGTCCACTGTTTGTATACTCGTTCGACGAATTCGTCAACGGGTAACTTTACAAGACTTTCCAATTCTTTTAGAACGCCTTTCAGTTGTTCCTTTGCAATCTCTTTCTCCTTGGCTTCCTTTTTTTCTTGTTCTCGACGCACTTGTTCATCTGCAAATAGTAAAAAATAAAACAAAGTTTAAGAAAGGGGGCATGTGCACCCACAACTACAGGGGATTTCCTCTTTAATGGTAATAATTATTACAACAATAATAACAATGATAATAACAATAATAACAATAATAATAATAATAATAATTATAATAATAGCAATAATAATAATAATAATGATAATTATAACCATAATAATAATAACAGTAATAAGAGTAATAACAATAATAATAATATTAATAATAATAACAATGTCAAAACGTACCATAACGCTTACAAAACCATAGAAACATAAAATACATGGACTCATAAAATGGGTACATCACAATATATGACTGAGAGGATAAGTTTCCTCTTTTTAAATACTTAAAGGAAATACCAACAATATAAGCCCCCCCCCCTCTTTTCCTAGAACATGACATTCCCTGTCAGCTTCTTGTGTATCTTTCATTTTCTGGAAAGTTCCATCCAGTGGCGTAGCGTACATAGATTTTGCCATTTTATGGGGCATCTTAGGGGGCACCAAACTAATGCTCAGTGAACGAAAGGAGAGTGTCAGGGGGATCTATCACATTTACTTTCACATCTTTTGAGTATCCCTCTCCCTCTCTTTCTGGGATTGTTTCTTCTCTCTCTCTCTCTCTCTATCTTTTTTATCCCCCATCTCTCTCTCTCTCTCTTTCTTTCTCTCTCTCTCTCTTCCCCCTTCTCTCTCACTCCCTTTCTCTCCCCCTCTTTGTCTCTCTCCCTCTCTCTCACTTTCTCTCTCTTTCTCTTCCCCCTCACTTTGAGTCATTTGATCGCTGTAGGTGACACTTAGTGCCCCTGCTTTGACATTTTTGTTTTAAATTATCATTATTACTGTCATAGATATGTTAACAGAAATGACTGTACTGATTAATCACATCTTTTGAGTCTCCCTTTCTCTCTAATTTTGGGATTGCTTCCTCTCTCTCTCTCTCTCTCTCTCTCTCTCTCTCACCCCCTCTCTCCCTCTCTATCTTTCTCTTTCCTCTATCTCTCTCTCTCTCTCCCTACCCCCCTCTCTCTCTCTCTCTCTCTCTCTTCCCCCTCACTTTGCGTCATTTTATTGGGGTAGGTGAAACTTCGTGCCCCTGCTATGCACGTATTTGTTTTAATTATTATTATTCCTGGGCCCCAACTATCCTAGATATAATAAAAGAAATGGGTAAAAACTGATTAATGTAGAAGTCTCTAACTAATGTATACACAGGAGCACAATGAGCTAACGTTTTACCTTTGGCTTTTGATAAACATTTCTGGACGACATCTTTTTGGTACTGGACGTCTTTCTCCAGGTCAGTGACGTTTACTTTGAAGTTTGAATCCTCACCTGTACATCTTTTCTTTGCTTCATTCAGGGTTGTACTACATTCATCCATATATCTAGAAATACAATATCAACAAAATACTAAAGGAGTGCAAACCTTTTTTTTCTTACGCTGGAAGTATGAAGAGACTTTAAAAAAAGTTAACCTGACACAATTTCAGTAGCAATATTGTGTGTCATTTATAGACCAGGACCCTGTTTCATGAAACTTGTTATCAATAACAAGTTACAATAACTGTTACAAGCTACAGAAAGCGACGTATTTGATTGACTGAGAGTAAATTTGTCATAGAAATTTAGCATTTGTTATTGATAACAAGTTTTATGAAACAGGGCCGTGTTCGGAGATTAACAAAAAATGTAATGATCCCCAAATATCCACAGATCTTTTAAACATAGAGAAATCCCATTTAAATTTGTGCATTGTAAAATAATCATTGCCAAAGTGATGAATACCTTTAGTATGCTCTCCTTAACCCTTACTGGGGCCTCCACATTTTCGGAGATTGCGCCGCGACCGCTTGGAATTTTAAATTGTTGTTTCATGACATTTTTCCCTCAAGTCTTACGCACATTTTGATACCATTTTCGTCAAAATCGAATATACTTGTAAGGTGCTACATAACAATGTACAAGCAGAAATGTGAATACAGGTTTAGATGTATTTCTTCATAAGTGAGTGATATGAATTGATATCAAATTGCTTTGATATGTTTCTCAAAGTAACTTGATGTATTCCAGAAAAAAATAGTACATTAGAAATAAAACAATAGATATAATAAAGAATGAAAAACAATAAAATATATAAGAAAATAAAATTATGAATTTCAAACTTTTTTTCCGGATGTGAGCAGTGATATGCAGATGGGTAGTGGAGAAATATTATTCTACAGTGAGAAAGTGGGTGAAATGATTGTTTTTGGTTTTTCTCACAGTGCTATACACATACTTTCAATAGCAAAACCAAAAAAAAATCACGTAATTTGCGTATTCATAATTTATGCAAATTAACCTATGCATTTTCAAATATCATAAAAATAATGAAATTTCATGAATTTGAAATGAGGGAAACATTTATTCAATACATTTTCAAGATCCTTCAAAAGTCTAGAGACAAATATGTTTTATACATATATATGTATATACAAATGAGTTTTCTGTAAAATGAATAAAATTAGCATTTTGCATAATTAATCAGGCTATAACGGCAAAAATTTGCATATCAGGAGAAAAATAATTTAACCATCTTGTTCCTTACGAGAGTATCTACAAACATGCAAATTTTCGTGTTCGTCGGACATTTGACGACCGAGATCATGGGGGCCTCCCAGGTCTCCCCCCGGGACGGAAATGCTCAAAATAGCCCAGTACAGTAAGGGTTAAAAGAATGCTTCCACCTGTGTATTATAGTATATACTGACTATGCATAAATGAATACTGATTATATTACTTTCATGGACACAAATCCAGCATTCGCCGTCTCAATGTGTTTTTCAGAAGTGTCACGACGATCCATATCAATCTTAAGTCCTCTGATCAATGGTAATTTTGCATTCTCCTATCTGTTATGTATCTAGTTGTGATGGATATCAATCGCAAATAAATTGCGATTAATATAAACTCTTTATAAGACGGGGCCCGGGTGAGCGCAAGCCAGGACGAAGAGACGGCACTGTTCAATGCGGAAAGTCATTTATCCCTGTATATATCTGTGTATGTATATATTGTTTGTCCATCATCACATTTGGTGTCTTTGGAGGAAACTAAGTATAAATCTTTTTAATGATGTTAACACATATAACGTACCCTTGGCAGCTCTTGTATTCTTGGTGCTGCAGAACATCTTTTCCTTTTCTGAAATAGATATTTGCGATGCGAAGATAGCAGCTGACTTTAGCGTCACATTCAGGCATGTAACCTACGTACTCCTTGAGGGCAACGATCTGATCTGGAGGAGTCGAAAGCAAATGAACAAAAACATGTAGGAGTCCATAAAAGCTACAACCCACATGACAGACAATGTTGTTCGGTCTTACAAGCCTTTCGAAAGGTTATCTGAATGTTTATGAAACCCACAGCCATGAGACTGACATGCCGGCCTCGCGGGCTTTCTAACAACTTTCTGAAGGTGCATGAGACCGACAATGGTCGCTCTCGAGGGCCGTCCGTCTCGGAAGCCCAAGTTGATGAAATCAGTGTTAACTTGAAATATTATAGTGTGGTAAAAAAAAAACTGAGATATTACCAACCGTCAAATTTGTGTTTTTCAGTCATCCCTTTTAAATATTGGCTTTTTTAAAATCGTGATTTGTTTAACAAAATGTCGGTGGTTTGTTCTTTGTGCGTTTTTTTTAAAGGAACGTATACAACACTTGACTCTTTGCACCACTGTTGGGTTAAAAGGGGCAAAAGCGGCCCGTGCCCCTTTATAGAATGTTACCTTAAGTTCGCAACTACGTACATCTTGTAAACTCTGTTTTTGTATAAACTACTAATTACGCAATATTATGAAAATTACTTGATTTCACTCTACAGTGCATTGGAATGCCTTTTTATAACGTCAATATTTTTAAAGTCATGGTAGACAGTAAGAGGGGTGCCCTATTATACCACCCCCTCCTGCCCACATTTCTGAGGACCTGCATGGTCATACCCATATGCATTTGTCGTGGCACTAACGTCCTTTGTCAATTAAGAAATTAATCCACATTTTTCACTCTCGATCCACTTAGGTGAAAATGGGTACTTTGCAATTGCTGGGGTAAGAATAATTACAGGGCTTTCAGAAAAAGCTGTATTAATATACTGATGTGGTTATCCCGGCTAAATAAGACCAAATTATTATCATTATTATTATTGTTATTATTATTATCATTATTTTTTTTTTTTTTTATAATTATTATTATTTTTATTATTATTATTATCATCATCATTAATCATCATAATTATGAATTGTATTACCATTCTAGTCTTCATAGTTATGTTTATCAATTAGGTGGGACAAGACTTTTATTAAACTGGGGTACCTTCGTCATTTCTTGGCTCAATCCATGTTCTGATGTCATCTAGACATTCCTTGATAGACTTCTCAAGATGTTTGGCCCATTCTTCGACCATGCAGTTCCTTTTCGTGTAAGCGGTGCTGAAGTGCTGCAGAGCCGCTTTAAAGTAGGCATGTATCACCTGTTTCGTAAAATAGGGATGCATTGCGTATATAAAAAGCATGTCAAACAATTGTAGCTTCTACATTAATAATAATAAAGGGTTCTTGTACAGTGCACATAAAAAATATACGCAACTTTAAGGTTACAATTAAAAAGTCACAATAAATGTGACCTTGAAATATAGTTCATAGTAAGAACTAGTGTTTAGTGATACCGATATTCATATTTTTTCTGTCACGGATGACTGAGCAACAGGGTTTTTTAAAAGTGCTGTCAAAATCTCCTTGTACCAAGTTTGGGCTGATGAACCAAATGTGGGTCAGGCCATATATGTAAGTTTTACTTTGGTCTTAGTGATACCCTAGTAGAGGAGGGTTATAGTAGAGTATTTGGTCAAGGATTACAGTCAAGCATTATGCTAGTGTAGGATGATCGGGACGGAACCTAAACAAATATATGACACATCTACAAACCTTTCGTTCATCAGAACATGCATTCATCTTCAGTTTAGCTAGCTTCCAAGAAACAGTTCCAGTGTTCTTTGCCGCTGAAACCAAATCATCATCCTTTTGAGAACTGGCGTAAGCTTTCTTGTAACACTCCAGAGCACTCTATAAAAAAATAGAAACATAGAGTTATAGTCTTCCAGTTAGCCAACAATTACCTATGGAAATAGATTACCCATAGTACACACAGAGACAGTTACATCCAGCAACTGAAAGCAAATTATGCCTCAGCAGAGGCAGCCTCCTCGGGGGGACCGGTTCCCCCACACTTTCTCAAGTACCCCAAAAGTGCCCCTTTAACTTTGTAAGAAGTGCCCCTTTTACTTTGAAAAGTGCCCTTTCCCCTTTTCACCTCTAATAAGTGCCCCCTTTATTTTGACACGTGCCCCTTTTCCTTCGACAATTAGTGCCCTTTTTCCTTTGCAATAAGTGTCCATTTTCCATTCTCATAAGCGCCCTTTTTAATCTCTAGTAAGTGCTCCTTTTCACTTTTGATAAGTGCCCCTAATTTCACCTCTGATAATTGCCCTATTCAAATCTGAGAGGTGCTCCTTTTACTTGGACAGGTGCCCCTTTTCTTCTGTAAGTAAATACTACCCCTTTTTAACTCGGATAAGCGCACCTTATATTTTCAGATGTGCCCCTTTTCCTTTCTAATAAGGGACCTATTCCTTTTTCATAAATGCCCCTTTTCACCTCTTATAAATGCCCCTATCAATATCTGATGAGTGCCCCTTTTCCGTTGACAGAGGCCCATTTTCCATTCTCATAAGTGCCTCTTTTCATCCCTGCATGGTGAGTACGTGCCTCTTTTTGTAGGAGTAAGAAGTCTCCCATTTTTACCTCTGACAATTACCCTTTGTACTTTGACAGGTGCTCATTTTCTTTTCTAATAAGTGTCTTATCCCTTTCGATAAGTGTCCCTATATATATAGCTTTTCCTCTCATTAAACATGCCCATAATTTCAAGCGACTAAGAGCAATTTCCCGCAATCAAAGCTCGCTCGCATTTATAGATATAATTATGTTACTTATGAAAGGTCTTTTGAAGTAAAATGTACATGTATATCATACCTGCATTTACAAAATAGGATGATTTTGTAGGGTATTCAGACTTTCAGTTAAAAAAATGACTGAATGGTCAGCAATAGTATGCTGATAAGAATACAGATCTTTCTTTTTGCAAGCAATTAATTGGTTAGAAATTTAGAATACCTCAAGATGCATATAAAGGCAACTATCAAGCTTTTGCTAATATATGAAAAGGATATATCGAACAATTGTTGCATTGCTTACTCTGTTAATAGTGATGATATAAATATTAATAGCAAATGATCAAGCATAAACAGGAAAAGGGTGAATAAAATTAGGGTTGAGGGGCACATTTAAATAATTGTCAAAGTAACTGGGCCCACCCCCTAATTCCATTTAAATAATTTCATAATTGGTACAGTACATTGGAGCAAGGGCGGAGAACGAAGCATGAATGCCCCCCCCCCCTTCTCACTTGTCACAATCTTTGATGAAGTACACTCAAACACTAATGACAAAGTGATACCCTATTCATCTATTCAGTGCCAGGCCGGTTTAGTTGTTTCGAGATTTTACTGAAAGTCTAATAATAATAATAATACTCAGTTCTTATATAGTGCATAACACATCGCAGGATAGCTTGTCCCTATGCGCTTTAAATAGAAAGGAAAGAATTACAAGAAAAAGTAAAGTTAGAAAATCCACTTAGAAGCAAACAAGTACATGTAGTGTGGGACACTGAGTTCATAGGTGTACACTTTTAACATTGATTAAATACCTTTTAAGAGAAATCTTAAACTTGTTTAAATCATTGTGATTTTTCATGGAATCTAGAAGTGCATTCCATTAAAGTGAGGAGACGTGCATGGGTAAAAGAACGCTCACCGTATGTTTTAGTTGAGGTGGGAGGGACAATGAATAATGCTTTTGAGCTTGATCTTAAAAGTACTAGTAGGTTAGTAGGCCAATACAATGATAATAGTTCACTTAAATAGGAAGGGGCAATGTCATGAAAGCATTTGATTCGATGCTTACTTTTCAAACACTTGCCTCTCTAACCATAGGCCTTCCCTGTATTTCAAAATAATTATTACAATAGTCAGTCAGAAATACAATTATTGGGTAAATTAGGATAAATTCTGCATCGCTCAAGTACAGCGAATTATATTGAATCTATCATATCTCAAAATTGCAGAAAATGTTTGTTTGTTTTTCTCTTTATTGCAAAAGCTAAATCGCTCCTTCTCACATAACTGGATGAGAATGTAGTTTAATTATGCCTATCGATTCTGTTCTTCTTCTTTGGTTGCTGTTGTTGCTATTCTTGAAGCAATGGACTGACGTCTACTCACTTATCTTAGTGTGATTATTTTTGTTTCGTTTAATGTGAAATTTAGTACGCTGGAGTACACTTTAAAACGAAACCTGCGGCACACGTAAAATGGCCTATAAGGGGTCGCTGATTGTTTTCACCTTTTTCTTTTTACCCCAATTTGAGAGCTTGTTGTTTGTTCTCATCTTCCTGTTGTCACGTTTCTTTTTGCCGATAGCCTGGCCGTTTTGCCACCCCCTCCACGGTCTGAACTATTCCTGATCAGTAATTTATTTACATTAGGACGCTACCTTGAAGCAATCTAATTTGGCCATGTCGCTTTCCTGATCACGAGCTAACTTGAAAAATGTGTTACCCTTTTCTCTTGACATTCTCGATGTGTCATGGTTTGTTGTCTGACCGGCACCTAGACAAAATAATAGAAAATTTTGCGATTACAAAAAAAGAACAATACAGAACAATAACAATTTTTAGCAGTAAAGAATGTCAAAATAAATTACATGACAATAGCACGTTGTTCAATAGATGGCCAGTAAGAAAGAAAAAAACACTAACATAAAGTGGACTAATACGGGAAAATTAGTAAGGACAAGCGGAATGGAAAATACATGAAAATTATATAATTACAATAAACATTACTTCTTCATACCCCCTCCTCTCGATGGCAAGCACACCCCCGCTCTCCCCCTCATGCCTAGAATTGGACAACCATTATGCCACTGTTGGATATGGTTGGGTCATTTCGGTATTTTATTTTATGTGCAATAAATTTATACTAGTGTTTAGACGCATTTTAAGCTGATTTGAAATAACTAAATATCCTAATATCCAAAACTTGTGTTAAGTCTCTCACCATTACGTGGTTGGTCATGCGCCGTTTGTCCTCCAGGAAACTCCTCTGTGTGTGGTGCTTTTGCAGGATTGCTGCCATCTTTGGCGCCATGGGACCCCGAGGTTTGACCAAAATGCGTTTCATTCCAGTCATCGTCGTCTACAACTAGACCGTCAAAATTGATACAGTTTGCGAAGTATCCCTTGGGTCCTTTGTACAAACGGATTTTCACTGGATCTTGAACTGCAACCGGCTTGTACAATACATCAGAGACGTGAAAGAATACTTTGCTGTAGGTTTCATTCACCTTTATAAACCCAAATCGACGTCTGTCTAGATATCGCGTCACAACGCCAGTTGCATTAGGATCCAGGAGC
Source organism: Mesocentrotus franciscanus (assembly GCA_037976565.1). Lineage (NCBI taxonomy): Eukaryota > Metazoa > Echinodermata > Echinoidea > Camarodonta > Strongylocentrotidae > Mesocentrotus > Mesocentrotus franciscanus. The sequence continues at coordinate 21,897,234 of CP137686.1, read as the reverse complement.
ACCTCCTGGTTCACAGCTTCATCAGGTTCAGAGTCAGAATCTTCACCATCCAAATTTAGAACCTCAATAGATTTTGCAATGTATCCTTTTGGTCCGGCAAACACATCACATATCACCTCATCACCAACTTCAATGCATTTCTCTGGAACAGCTGAAATATGAAAAAACACTGATTTGTAGGTGTCATTCACTTGGATAAAGCCATAACCACGGTCGTCATTGTACCGCTGCACTACTCCAGCTACACCTTGTTGAATAGGTTCCTCCTCGGACTCAGGCTCGGACTCATGATCGTCATCGTCATCATCCGAAATTGAAAACTTGACAGATTTTGCAAAGTAACCCTTTGGTCCTAGATACAAATCAAATGTCACCTCGTCGTCAACTTTACCAGACTCTGAGACGTCCGAGATATGGAAAAACACTTTTCCATTATCACAAATTATAAAGCCAAAGCCACCTCTCTTTATAAACTGCTCTACTACTCCAGTTACATCTCTGTCAATGAGGGTACCCTGTGGCATGATAAACTAACAAGTTATTCGATTGTGAAACTAAGAAGTTATTCGATCAGTATCTTATCTGTCTTTGTCACGACAATGCTGACAAATTTATACATACCCTACATCATTCGAAAAGAAATCAGCCAATATACTTCAAGTAATTACGAACGGTATGTCGATTATGGAAACGAGAAATATCGTCCTAAACATGAATTATATCGCGAATTGTAAGTCATATGACCTGAACGTAAGCAATGAATTACTCGTCAAGCTGCTGTAATCAATATACGTGTGCAACACAGCAAGTACTAAACAGATACGTGTAGCTAATAATAACTGAATCATATGATCACTCGCTCTCTCCGATATCAACTTCCGGGGTCAGGTCATTCGTACATAGAATAGCTCTGCCATCTGTGATCGACGTGCTCAACCCGCGAACGGACAAGACTACAAGTTTGTTTCGGAAAATATCTCGCTGTATATTTCTTCTTATCAATCTATTTCATCTCCTTGGTCATAATAAATAATATTACTAGCTATTACTATGACTTTGACACTTTCTTCCTAGAAAGTTGCAAAAACGGACTGAGTACTTGTGTATAAAACTGTGAGTGGCGGGAAAGTAATGAAAGAGAGAAAAAGATTACAGTACAAGAATAAAAACAGAGAATAATATAAGGAAAGATAGAGAGAAAATTATAGAATGATAAAAACAAAGAATAACATAAGAAAAGGGTGATAGAAGGAAGAAACAAAGAATAACATGAAGAAAGATAGAAAGAAAAAAATGATAGAATGATAACAACAAACAATCACATAAGAGATGTTATATACCTCACTTTAGAAATCTAGCCATCTGATTGGTCGAAATTGGAGTCGTGATTTCAAGCCATGCCCAACTCACAGGGCATAGCAATAGCCCACAGGGCCTAGTTAAAAGTTTCTACCCTCCGCCTCATTATCCTGCGATTCCCATTGGTTTACTGCGATCCCCATTGGTTTGCGTGTTAAAATTGTCTACGTGCGAGCACGGACGCCATATACAGTTCTCTTTGTCTGCGATTCCCAAATGATTGAAACTTTCACTCGAAGATTAAGCGAAGATTAACAGACACTGTTTCAGATTTTCTGTGATGTTTTAACAAATTTCTACTCACTAAAAGGCTAAAGTAAGAATTCTTGGTAGATTTTTGTTTTAATTCGGCATATAAAAGTCATATCGACTGCTTTAATACTCGAGGACTAGCTGTTTCTATACTGGCTCGCGGGCCACCCAGGCGCGCCTCGGGGTGATAGCAGGGGATTCAACTATGCCTTGAGCGTATAGAAACAGCTAGTCCTCTCGTAGCAGTCGATATAACTATAATAGAAGGAAAAAAAAGAATAACATAAGGAAAGACTGAAAGAGAAAATGATGAAGAATAGATAATGGAAAGATAGAAGATAAAAAAATGTGCCCATCTCTTGCCTCATTCAAACGAAAATATAAACGTCATCTAATGAAGGAATTTCATTTAGTCTTAATTATGTTTAATTAGCCTGTACACATTTGTTCATGTACTACCCACTCTTTCTTTTCTCTTTACTTTGTATAATTATCTGCGGCCATTGGAGCCCAGCCTATGAAAGGCCAATGGCCTCTGCTGGCTCCTCCATATTCTTTGTATTGTTTATATATTTTCTTATATGTATAATATATTGTTGAGTGTATTTTTTACGAGTGTTGGAAATAAAATGAATGAATGAATGAAGAGAAGATGAAAGATGGAAAAACAAAGATTAACATAAGAAAAACAGAAAGAGAAAATGATAGAAGGAAAACAAAGAATAACATGACGAAAGATAGAAAGAAAAAAATGATAGGATAATAAACGAAGAATAACGTAAGAAGTGAAAGAATTAGGAAAAACAAAGAGTAACATAAGGAAAGACAGAAAGAGAAAGTGATAGAATGATAAAAACAAAGAATAAAATAAGAGAAGGTGATAGAAGGAAAACAAAGAATAACATGACGAAAGATAGAAAGAAAAAAATGATAGGATAATAAACGAAGAATAACGTAAGAAGTGAAAGAATTAGGAAAAACAAAGAGTAACATAAGGAAAGACAGAAAGAGAAAGTGATAGAATGATAAAAAACAAAGAATAACATAAGAGAAGGTGACAGAAGGAAAAACAAAGAATAACATGACGAAAGATAGAAAGAAAAAAAATGATAGGATAATGAACGAAGAATAACGTAAGAAGTGATAGAAGGAAGAAACGAAGGATAGCATAAGGAAAGATTGGAAGAAAAAAATAATAGAATAAAAACAATGAATAACATAAGAGAAGGTGATAGAAGGAAAAACAAAGAATAACATAAGGAATGGTATGAAGAAAATGATAGAACGATAAAAACAAAGAATTACATAAGAAAATGTAATAGAAGGAAGAAACAAAGAATAACATGAGGAAAGATGGAAAGAGAAAGTGATAGAATGATAAAAACATAGAATAACATAAGAGAAGGTGATAGAAGGAAGAAACGAAGGATTAGCGTAAGGAAAGATATGAAGAGAAAATAATAGAATAATAAAAACAATGAATAACATAAGAGAAGGTGATAGAAGGAAAAACAAAGAATAACATAAGGAATGGTAGGAAGGAAATGATAGAACGATACAAACGCTATGAGCTTTTCTTTCCGACGTGAAACTGGCAGGTTTCTCTCTCTGACAAAGTTCTTCAATTGTTGCATATTCCAAAGTTTAATATAATCAATAGACACCTTCGATTCGTCATCCATATTTTCACAAGTTCAGCGCAAAAAAATGAAAACAATACTTGAAACTCGAACAGAAATACAGCAACCGTCAAAAAAAGAGATATCCATAAAATTTACACACGTTTTATTCGCATCGCTTACGTAAGAACTTCCCCGCACGCATTGCGTCCGGAGTGCGTGTACAGCTGACCCCTGACACAATGACGTCACAGACGTCCAGTCGGTAACTGTTAACTCCCTTATAAACAGGACACGTCTGTAGTATGGAGCGCCAAGTGTTAAACTAATTTGTTTGTACAATTTTTGGCTATTTAAAAAAATAAGATCTATAAAACAACATCTATTGACAATTGTTTGTTGTTATTGTTGTCTTGGGTAGAAATAGAGAGAGAGAGAGAGAGAGAGAGGAGAGAGAGAAGAAATAAAGAGAGGTAGAGAGAGAGATCGAGAGAAGTGAAATAATTTCATTCACATAGAATTTGCCAGTGAGTATTTCTACCCAAGTCCTAGTCCCGGACCCAAGTCCAATGTTCTAAAAATTGACATCGCAGACATCGACAAATAGGGTTCTATTCCAAAACAATGTCATACAATGCAATCGTTGGAATCAAGTACAAAGTACAAGTACGCCGACAAATGATTCATTGAAATTGAAAATGATTTTGAGACTCATATCCATTTCATTCTTATTATCGGTTTAATATGAAAGAAAAAGGGATCAGGGCAGTAAATAATTCAGAAAACAGAAGGAGGCGTAAAACTCGGAAAGCAATTTGAATTGTGTTGGGAACGCCCATTACAAATTGAGACAATTAAATCTGAGAGCTGAAGGACATTGGGCATTTAGTGGATAAGTTTGTTTGAAATACATGTTGATAATAATAATAATAATAATAATAATAATAATAATAATAATAATAATAATAATAATAATAATAATCTGTTAAAGTCCACTCCAAATTTTATTAAGTTAAACCGAAAATGGAAATTCTTTTTGCCCAATTGATCGTGAACCCGGCAGCCACTGAGCAGCGCCAGATGATAATTCGAGCCTTTTTATTTTAAAAAATATATAAACCTCAATCACACCGAAGAGACCGACACCAGACCGACAACATACCGAACATGAATTTACATTACCATGAGGAGTCAGACACAAGTTCGAAAAATCGAGTACAGGCAAATAATTGGACAACGCTCGGTAGAATAATGCTGTGGTTCAATTATCTTCAAAGTCCAAGAAGGATCAATCATGTAAAGATCCTTTCAAATGGCAAACATAAAATAAATATATCCACAGTTTTAATTTTCTGTAAAGAAATATATATCAACAGCAGGTTGGCTTACAGAGAATTCCTTAAGCTTTATGTACACACTGCCATGCAAGAAACGATGAGAGCACTATATTCACTAAGCATTTTTCTCTTTTTTCCTAGTTTACTTGTTGCCTGTAATTGGTTTTCAAAAGTTGTGTCCGACTGATAAGTGACCAAGAACTTTCGGTTTGGAGTCGGGTTTGTGATGTGACTGAGGTAGAGATGGGTGCGATGACACCACTAAACCCTCAAGATTACAATGTACTAGAATATTACAATAGGCAGCATGCATCTCATTTAAAAACCAACTGAATCGTACTTGTGACGGTGTGACGGTTTCGTGAAACGCTAAATGTCCCGATCTACTTGGAGAGATTAAATGGCTGAAAAACAATTTAGTTTTATTAGCAGATGAAGGGCTGTGTTTTGTTGCCTGGTGTTGGCACTGGCGTCAGTGTTATGGTATATGTGCATGGACCTAACCATGTTATGTGCTTCTAGGTGAAATGTGCGAGATATGAATGTAGAGTCTTTAGGAGATCACTAAGAAATTCATCTTATTTGCACATTTTACCGCAGACCCACTCAGTAATTTGTTGAGTTTTCTCCCACGAACTCCACTCTGTGAGAGAGATTTACTGTAACAGCTCCATCTACGTTCAAAAGCTCATGTCCTCTCTCAGCATGACTGCTGATATGGTAGTGTGACGAAAAAAGGGGGAAAATTACCTTAGGGGAAGATACAATGAATAGAAGAAGAACAAAAAAATATATATATATATCTCACACACACACGCACACACACACATACACAAATAACCTTGACTAATATCACTAGCAATAGCAGGGTTTTCGATTGGAGGTACACTTTACAATGTTGTTTGTGGGGTGGGCCTTTGGTGAGAAATCTCATTGTTGTTGTTGATAGAGTCTGACCAGTCATTAAACTTGTTTTCTATATATATTTTCATATATATATGAAAAGGGGCACGACCAAATGAATAGGGGGTAAACCAACCAGCTCACACATTTTTTAAATTTCCCTAAATGTTACCTAACTTGTCAATAATTTTTTTTTGGAAAATGCTGTTGTGGATTTTTGAAGAAATATTAAACAGAAGGTAAAAAGAGGGAAAGTAAACATATTCAAATCACATCATTATCGATAAGACTTGGTAATGCCATCCTCATCCCTTCCCATATACCGAATGGTTTAGCCGCAATGGTCAAGGCTTTTGTTTGACTTGATTTCCTTAGAGGTAGATGCCTGGTAAGCATTCAATCAATGTCCTCAGTACTCTTAGCGATCTCCTTAGAGGTAGAGTCCTGGTAAGCATTCAATTAATGTCCTCAGTACTTTTTGCGTAGCGCATTCTTTCTTGTTCCCTACAAACCTTGACCGGAGACGTTCTGAAGAATAAAAAAAGAAATCTCAACATGTTGCAGGGAATTTTCTCAAAAATACATGGAATGGATACATGTATATTTTAGTGAAGACTATAGTAGACCCCAAGCTCATTGTAATGCTTTTGTTGTTCATTAGTGTCTTTTGACATGTATGACAACTTGAGATGGTTCTTCTCGCTTTGAATTCCTCTCTTTAGCAAAGTAGTTTCCATAATTCAAAGCAATAGAAAATATTTATATTTTATATCCTTATATTTGGAGCATTACTTGATGAGAAGCTGCATTTCGTACCTGGTTCTTGGGGATTGGAATATACATGTATTTAGAAAAAAAATGTTCACCACGTTTCCCCAAAGGGATGATAGTATCTGGTGAAACTTTACAAACATATTTACACAGGAGTGTATCAGATATACTCCTTTTCACGAAAGAATACTGTAGTTCAGAAAATCTTTTTAAAACTACTCGACAGAGGAAAACCAACAGTTCATTTCAGAACTACACTCATTATTTTCCCCTCTTCAACTGTGCGGTCTGCTCACAACCTTCTCATACTCGATCACTCCTTCGTTCCCTTCCCTATATCCTCCTTACATTTCACCTCATTTTTGGTGTACACAATAATGAAAAAAAGAATATCGGTTGTACGTGTTTAATAAAACTTAATTCCATTATCATCTCTTCCTTTCTTTCCCTCCCGGCCCTTTATACTTCAGCCTCAATTCCTCTAAACGCCCCCAAAAGCGGGTTCTTTTGACGAAAGAACAGCCTTTTTAGTAACGCTACCACTACACATGGTGTTAACAAAAGCCCCATTTTGTGCATATAAATGTACACATCTTTTACAAATGTTTAACCCCCCTCCCAACTAACAATATGGTTTGTCTAGCCCTTTTGTGAACATGTATACCTGGAACTAGAAATAATTGGCTTTGTTTGACCACGTACTGTACGTTCACCATTTTCTATACCATATCATAAATATCTGAGCGTGACGTTCGTACATTCTAAAATATGTGAATAGACCATTGTCCTCAGTTATGTGATAATAGTGGCAGCTTAAAGAACAATCGTGTCTATGGAGATATCAAATGAATAAATGTGGAAAGTGTGAAAAGGTTGCATTTATACTACTGTACCTCAATATTATTGTTATACAGTCTCTACGAAATTGGCGAGATTCGAGGAAGTTTACAATCATTTATATGAATTTGTTTGAAAGACACCTTGTACAATTGAAGATGCCTACGTAATTGATCATTTTATGCTAAGCAAATAAAACATGCATGACAGTGATGTAAATTGTTGTCACCATTCAAATGGGTAGGAGGGGGTGGGGGTAGTTCACTGATGTTCTAAAGTTAAGATTGACAGAATAGTGACATGACCAGCAGTTGTAATACTATAATAATAATACTTACAAAATTAAACATTAATAATAACATTAATAATAACAATAATAATGATAATGATAATGATAACAATTATTGTAATAATTTATGTAAACAGTTATTGAGTAAGCAAATGTTGTGTACTTTTTAATACAAAACCCACTTTATACATACAATTCATTTTCTACAAAAACGTGCTGGCGTATCAATACAAATTCTAATTATATAAACCCCAGTGTTTGTTTGTTCCATGATCTGAAATCTTTACCAGTCTTTGACCTTATTCAATTAAGAACATTATTTACTCATAGTAATTTATACATAAATTTAAAATTTAATTGAACAACGACATTATCTTCATTTTTAGCAATCTGTATGCCCAGGTAGCTGTCCACGAATTGCTTATTTTATTGCAACCTTTTCACTCCAAAATAATTTCGCCCTTGTTATTTCGACATTTAATTGTAATAACTCATTATAAATCTGCCTTACACTATAGAAAAACTAGTAAGTACTGTTCCCGCAAATGATTTAAATTTTCATTCTTTAAAATATTTTCTTTAAATGTTCTGAACAAGAATGAATTATTGTCTTTTAATTTTTTCTCCAATTTGTTGGCAATGATGCAATACAAACTATATACTTTGATAACCATTTTCCATCAAAATAAACCAACTTATCTTTTAATCCGTTAACTGTAAGAACTAAATCACCCACAAATAAAATATTTGATCGTAGCCAAATATGTCCAATATTATCGTTAAGCCCTAACAATTCTGTACATATCTCAATACTAGAGTTAATCTGTTGATTTTACTTCAACAGTTTTTCTTTTTTCAAGGTAAAATAGACATATAACACTTCACGATAGAACTCTGGAATTCTGTTTTTTCAAAGATAAAACATATTTTGGATCACATTTACAGTTTTTTATAACCAAACTACCACCCAGTTTTTAAACCAATAATCAAACATCCATTTCCACTTTGATTTCGTTTCATAAAAGTATCTTAGTAACCATTTTAACTCAAAACTGTAGCCCCCTTTTGACAAACCATCAATCACGTTAGCCCTCTTTACTTTAGAAACTTTAGATCCCCAAAGAAAGTCCATCATCAATTTTTCAATTATCTATTATATCTTTGCTATTTTCCTCCTTTCCAAAGCATTTATCAATTCTTCATACTTTCTTTCTAAAATCCAAATTTCAGCCTTTTCCTTTCTTTTTAATTGTTTTGCAAAATATATTCCTTTATTTTTATTTTTCACAAGTCCCAACGTAAAATATATCTTTGTCATATTTCAACATTTCTTTCACCACACTAATAATATTTTTAATTCAAGATTTATATTCTTCTTTAAAGAGAAGTGAATTGTTAAACTTCCAGTACCCACTACCACGAATGACATTGCCAAAAGCCATTGTAACACAAACTACACAATGATCAGGGCATAAAGCTACATGTTGTATACACGCGTGTATCATGTCATGACATAAACCATCTCCAACGAGCCAAATTCAAGTCTATTCTAAAAGCCATTTTAAGATATGTACTTCTACACGTAAATTGTTTCGTTTCGGGATGCAATTTTCGCCATATAATAATAATAATAATATTGGATATTTATATAGCGCACATATCCACCATGCATATATCAACTAAATTAAATTTCTTGATCACTTGATTGTACTCTGGTTACTTTTTATAATTAGATTTTGCTCCAATAGTATCAAAATCTGGCTTGTTTACACAGTTGAAGTCACCTCCAAATACTAATGCATACGACTTCAAGTCACTATGTGATTGAACCCAGTTGCTCAATCGTTGAAAAAAATGTTTTTCTGTTTCTTTCTGTAGGGGCGTACACATTTACCAGACAAATTTTTCTATCACCAATACATGTATTAATAAATATTATTCCTTCATCCATATCTATACTGCTGGAATCAATACTTACATCTAAATTTTCTTTACACACTTATTTTAAAGATATTTTGTATGTGTTTTCTTTAGAATTTCGACGTTGTAATAGAGCGTAGCGATAGTGAAAGAGCATTCCAAATGAATAATGATTACATAACTTTCATGAACACGTATCAAACATTCGTCTCGATGGATTTTACAGTATGGGTACAAATGAGCTTTATCTGCCCATGCGCAGATTGTTTCTCCAAACTGGCTTATTGTCGCTGGAGTATATATGTCGGAGCATCCATTAAACTGACTAAATACTGAACTGATGAAAATTCTGTCCTAACTAGCTTACTCTTTATTGTACATCGCCATCTTATGGTCAATTCCAACTTCGCAGAGGACGTGATGCGAGAACCAACAGCCCTGCTAGGGAAGCAAGGAATTACGGGACCATACTGCGACAGTTGATCTGAGATGGCGCTATAGAGGGGATTTTTTTACGGCAGTGCTTCTAGTACAGTATTGCTTTAATGAAGAAGCTGTCACGTGATGATATTCTGCACTTATTCAAGTATCAACATCAGCTAGTAGAAGAGTAAGACATTTTGTAATCTCGCCGGACAAAACATGCCATTTTACACCATGAGCATTCTTATCCACCTTGTCAGGGTGGTAATGGATAATGGCATCTTTCAGAAGCTTCCTCTTTGAACCCTTCGACGACGACGACGACGATGTACAGGGTATCTTCGACTCATCAATCCCTTTTGGAGGCCACTGTTTGTATACTCGTTCGACAAATTTTTCAATGGGTTGCTTTTTGAGGCTTTCCAATTTCTTTAGATCGCCTTTCAGTTGGTCCTTTGCAATCTTTTTCTCCATATCTTCCTGTTGTTCTCGTTGTCGACGCGCCTGTTCATCTGCGATTAGTAAACAAACAAAAAAAAACTAAGAATAATTATAACAACAATTATAACAATACAAATAACAATAATAATAATAATAATAATAATAATTATAATGATAATAATGGTATAAGTGTTGCAGGCGCACGAAACGTCTAGATCTTTTAGATCCCTTATTGACCATACATTGCGAGACAAAACGAATATCACTAGCGATATTTTTTTCGATACTACATCCGCAATGAGTAATATATTTAACATTAATAATTTTAATGTTAACAATGATAACAATGCCAAAATGTACCATATCGCAAAATCACAGAATCTCAAAGAGAAACATAAAATATATAGACTCGTTAAATGGGAAAATCACAATATACGTCTGATGGAACAAATTCCTCTTTAGGAAATACCAACAATATAAGACCCCCTTTCCGACAAACATTTCATTCCCCCTCAGCTTCTTATGTGTCGTTCAATTTCAGGAGTGTTCCATCCAGTCGCGTAGCGTACGTAGATTCTGCCATTTTATTGGTAGGGGTCACCGGTCGTACTCAGTGAAAGAAAGGAGAGCGTCAGGGGGAGGGCGGGAACGAAAGTCAATCACATTTATTTTCACATCTTTTGAGTCTCCCTATCCCTCTAATGTTGGGGTTGGTTCCTCTCTCTCTCTCTCATTTTCCCTCTCTTTCTATCTATCTCTTTCTTCCCCCCCCCCCCTGTCTCTCTCCCTATATATTTCTCTCTTTCTCTCTCTCCATCTTTCTCACTCCCTCTTTTTCTCTCTCTCTCTCTCTCTCTCTCTTTCTCTCTTCCCCCTCACTTTGCGTCATTCGATTGGGGTAGGTGACACTTCGTGCCCGTGCTATGCACGTATTTTTTTATAATTATTATTATTACTGGGCCCCAACTATCCTATATATATTTAAAGAAATGGTTAAATACTGATTAATGTAGAAGTCTCTAATAAACTAATGTATACATATGAGCATAATGAGCTAATGTATTACCTTTGACTTTTGATAAACATTTCTGGACGACATCTTTTTGGTACTGGGCGTCTTTCTCCAGGTCAGTAACGTTTACTTTGAAGCTTGAATCCGCACCTGTACATCTTTTCTTTGCTTCAGTCAGAGTAGTACTACATTCATCCATGTATCTAGAGATACAATATCAACAAATACTAAATGAGTGCAAAGCAACACTTTTCTTACGCTGGAAGTATGGAGAGACTTTCAAAAAGTTAACCTGAAACAATTTCAGTAACAATATTGTGTGCCATCTGTAAACCAGGGCCCTGTTTCATAAATCTTGTTATCAACAAATAAAAACAAGTTACAATAACTGTTATAAGCTACATAAATCGTGGTTTTTGATTAGCTGAGAGCAAATTTGTCATAGAGATTTAGCGTTTGTCATTGATAACAAGTTTTTGTGAAACAGGGCCCTGTTCGGAGATTAACAAAATCCCTAAATATCCACAGATCTTTTAAACATTGAGAAATCCCATTTGAATTCATGCTTTGTAGAATAATATCCGCCAAGGTGATGAATACCTTTTGTTTGCCCTCCTTAAAAAACTGCTTCCACCTGTGTAAATTAGAATATACTGACTGTGCATAAATGAATACTGATTAAATCGCTATCATGGACACAAATCTAAATGTTTTCCCGGTTTTGTACGTGATCTTTATCTGCACAAGTGGCTAACGCGACATTGGCTCATTGCATAATCCGAACACTACTACTTTAGGTATTACATGGAGTATTGACAGTGTCCTTATGTTGTCAGAGTTATTAATGTTGGAGCGCCAGGAGTGTCACGACGATCCAAATTAATCTTTTCTCCTCTGATCAATAATTTAAGAATGACTAATGCATTTCGAGTATTCCAAATATCTTGTGTGTTTTTTTTTTCTTCATAACCTTGGAAATGATTTCCATTCAGTTATGCAGGTGCGCAGAAGACGAACTGTCAGTCAAAATCTGTATTTTTTTTAATTATTATTAATATTTTTATTTTTATTTTTTTATTATTATTTTTTTTTTTTTTGTTGGGGGGTCAATCTGCCCATAAATGCAAATAATACTGAACAAAATTAGTCTTGTTTATTATTGTCACAGATGGGTCGTTACTGTTACACTATATGGACAGATTGGATAGATGTGTAAATCATTGAAATTATAATCAGTATACGATGCGAAAACGATTCTTCTCCAGCTTCCGGAAACAAACCTGGGAATTTGTGTTGCATCCTGTAGGACGCAGTTACTCACTGCCTTTGCAAAATTTGTGCGTGAGATTTAGTTTTTGGTGAGTCCGGGACGCAAAGAGGGCAACTTAGCGCGACCCTTGGCTATATATGTATATATATATATATATATATATATATATATATATATATATATATATATATATATACATATAAATTGAAGATATATTGTGTGGCCATCATCACATTTGGTGTCTTTGAAGGAAACTAAGTACAAATCTTTAACGTACCCTTGGCAGCTCTTGTATTCTTGGTGCTGCAGAGCATCTTTTCCTATTCTGAAATAGATATTTGCGATGCAAAGATAGCAGCTGACTTTAGCGTTACATTCAGGCATGTAACCTACGTACTCCTTAAGGGCGACGATCCGATCTGGAGGAGTAGAAAACAAGTGAATAAAGACATGTAGGAGTCGATAAAGGCTACAACCCACGAGACTTACAATGTTGTTCTCGGTCTCACAAGCTTTACGAAAGGTTATCTGAATGTTTATGAAACCCACAGCCATGAGACTAACATGTCGGCCTCGCGGGCTTTCTTATAACTTTTCTGAAGGTGCATGAAATCGACAATAATCGCTCTCGAGGGCCGTCCGTATCGGAAGCCCATCTTTAATGAAATCAGTGTTAACTTGACAAATTATTGTGTGGCTTAAAAAAAAATTAAATCAGATATTACCACCCGTCAAATTTATCTTTTCAGTCATCCCTTGTTAATATTGGCTTTCTTTAAAATCGTGATTTATTGAACACAATGTCGGTGGTTTGTTCTTGGCGGGGTTTTTTAAGGGACGTATGCAACACTTGACTGTTTGTACCACTGGCGGGAGAAAGGCACAAGCGGACTTTGCCCCTTTTCAGAATGTTAACTTAAGTACACAACTACGTACATCTTATTAACTCTGTCATTTCTGTATAAACTTCTAATTACGCAGTATTATGAACATTACTTAATTTTAATCTACAGTGCATTGGAATGCCCTTTTATAACGTCAATATTGTTATAGTCGCTGTCCTGGTAGACAGTAAGAGGGGTGCCCTATTATACCACCCCCTCCTGCCCACATTTATGAGGACCTGCATGGTCATATACCCATATGCATTTGTCGTGGCACCATATGTCCTTCTTTAATTAAGAAATTAATTCACATTTTCCACTCTTGATCCACTTAGGTGGAAATGGGTACTTTGCAAAACGCTGGGGTAAGAATAAATGCAGGGCTTTCAGGAAAAGCTGTATTAATACTGATGTGGCTATATCCCGGTTAAATAAGACATAATTATTATCATTATTATTATTGTTATTATTATCATTATTATTATTATTATTTGTATTATTATTATTATTATCATCATCATTGCATCATAATTATGAATATTATTACCATTTTAGTCTTCATAGTTATGTTTATCAATTAGGTGGGACAAGACTTTTATTAAACTGGAGTACCTTCGTCATTTCTTGGCTCAATCCATGTTCTGATGTCATCTAGACATTCCTTGATAGACTTCTCAAGATGTTTGGCCCATTCTTCGACCATGCAGTTCCTTTTCGTGTAAGCGGTGCTGAAGTTCTGCAGAGCCGCTTTAAAGTAGACATGTATCACCTGTTTCGTAAAATAGGTATGCATTGCGTATATAAAAAGCATGTCAAACAATTGTAGCTTATACATTAATAATAAAGGGCTCTTGTACAGTGCGCATAAAAAATATACCCAACTTTGGTAGGTTATGACTAAAAAGCCATAATAAATGTGACCTTGATATATAGTTTATAGTAAGAACTAATGTCTAGTGATACCCATATACATATTCATATTTTTTCTGCCACGGATGACTGAGCAACAGGGTTTTTAAAAGTGCTGTCAAAATCTCCTCGAACCAAGTTTGGGCTGATGAACCAAATGTGGGTCAGGCCATATGTAATTAGTGTTACTTTGGTCTTGGTGATACCCTAGTAGATGAGGGTTGGTAGAGAATTTCGTCAAGGATTACAGTCAAGCATTATGCCAGTGTAGGATGATCGGGACGGAACCTAAACAAATATATGACACATCTACAAACCTCTCGTTCGAAATTCATCTTCACTATAGCTAGCTTCCAAAAAAACAGTTCCAATGTTCTTTGCCACTGAAACCAAATCATCATCCTTTTGGGCACTGTCGCAAGCTTTCAAGTAACATTCCAGAGCACTCTATAAAAAAATAGAAACATAGAATTATAGTCTTCCAGTCAGCCAACAACCTAGGGAAATATATTACGCACAGTACACACAGAGACAGTAACATCCAGCAACTGAAAGCAAATTATGCCTCAGTAGAGGCAGGCTTTTTTTTTTGGGGGGGCACAGTTTCCCCTCACACTTTCTCAAGTGCCCCTTTTATTTTGACACGTGCCCCTTTTCCTTTGACAATTAGTGCCCATTTTCCTTTGCAATAAGTGTCCATTTTCCATTCTCATAAGTGCCCTTTTTAATCTCTAGTAAGTGCCCCTTTTCTGGTTTGAGAAGTGCCCCTTTTCACTTTTAAAAAGTGCTCCTAATTTCACCTCTGATAATTGCCCTATTCAAATCTGAGAGGTGCTCCTTTTACTTGGACAGGTGCCCCATTTCCTCTGTAAGAAGTGCTCCTTCCCCTTTAAATACTACCCCTTTTTAACTCGGAAAAGCGCACCTTATATCTTCACATGTGCCCCTTTTCTTTTCTAATAAGTGCCTCTTTTCCTAATGATGAGTGCCCCCATTTAAAAAAGAGCCCCTTCCCCTTCTCATAAATGCCTCTTTTCATCTCTAGTAAATGACCCTTCTCAGGTACGAGAAGTTACTCCTTTTCACTTTAGATAAGTGCCTCCTTTACCTCCGATAATTGCCGCTATTCAAATATGAGAGATACTCGTTTTACTTTGACAAGTGCCCCTTCCCCTCCTGAAAAGTGTTTTTTTTTTCATCTCTGATGAGTGTCCCTTTTCACCTCTTATAAGTGCCGGCCCCTTTTCTTTTGACACGTGCCCATTTTCCTTTCTAATAAGGGACATATTCCCTTTTCATAAATGCCCCTTTTCACCTCTTTTAAATGCCCCTATAAAAATCTGATCTGTCCGTCGACAAGAACCCATTTTCCATTCTCATAAGTGATTTTTTTTTTCATCCCTGGTGAGTAACTCTTTTTGTAGGAGTAGAAGTGCCCCATTTTCACCTCTGATAATTACCCTTTGTACTTTGACACGTGCTCCTTTTCTTTTCTAATAAGTGTCTTATCCCTTTCGATAAGTGTCCCCTTTTCCTCTCATCATCAAACGCACCTCTAATTTCAAGCGACTAACAGCAATTTCCCCCAAAGCTCGCTCACATTTATAGATGATATAACTATGTTACTTATCAAAGGTCTTGTCAGTCTTCCGTTGTGAGAATATGCTTATAACCCCATCAGGATTGGGTTTTTTTCCTCTTTATATTAAAGATGTAATTTTTCTTAACATTTTTCCTCACTCACTCACAATATACATACACACACTTTGCTCGTAAATGATTTTTCAGACAATCACACCCAACTGCAAAGTATGATGCTTAAAGCAATATCTTGTATGGTGAATAAAGAGAAACAAATATTGTAATCATCCATGATAATTTAATCACAATGTAGGGGTATATACCAAAGTCTAAAAAGATTGTATATTTTCTCTTTGAGATTTCCCTTTATAGGCGCCCTTTTGTTCCAGAGAGTGCCCTTTTTTCCAGAGAGTACGTGCCCTTTTTTGTTGGTGCCCCCCCCCCTCCACTTTGGAAGTTGCTCCGCCACCTCTGTACCTCAGTCACGCCGCCGAATCGACTCCAAACCAACTGATTCTCACACATTCAGGTTGGTGCATTCAGGGAAATGTAATTGTCATTTGCCAAAATATTGTTCGTGTTTTAAGGACACCGTCGGAGATATAATATGAATATTCATTATTTTCAATTCAGCCTTTGAGTGTGCGTAGTTTGCTGTTAACCTTTGTCCGCAGCGTTGTGCTTTTGTATTGAAACGCATATACATGTATATATATTACATGCTGTATGTTCGTAGCTTAATTTGTATTGGTTTAGCGGTTTGCCATCGGACTATGCAAATTTGCGTGCATAATTTTAAACCGCATCCTGCACGAGGATTGAACGGGCAGTCAGCTTTTTGAGTGAGTGAGAGAGGCGAGAAATGGATCCAAGCTATAAGTTTTTATAGCTAGGCGTAATTATAAAAGAATTACGGAAAGACCAATTTCCAGGGTCAGATCGAGCCACACTCTCTACCACCAAAGGTTACTATACAACTGCCTTGCATTGAATTTTTCGAGTTAACATAGGCTAAGTGTTAATCCATATTTGTACTCTGCTTTAGGGTCAGTAGTTTAGTTTAAGACGTACTTCGCTATCGATTATTAAAAAAAATCATGTATAAAATGTTGAGAGAGTATTCACTATACGAAAATAAATTTAATTGATTGTCGATAGTTTTTTTTTTTGTGTGTGTGAAAAGGTAAACAGGAACCTTCTTTGTGAAATAATGCCGTACGGCAGATTTAATAGTGATCTCGTCGTGCATTCAAATTCAATGCATTTAAAGTGCGGCCTGTTCAAAGAAAATCACAAATATGGCAATTACGTATCAGTAGAAAGTGGTAAGCTAACAGATGGCCATCGTACAAGTTTTAGGTCAACTACATATCGGGTGATTTATAAAAATACAAATAAAACCACCTCCATAGCATCTGGGATATGCGAGAGATTCGCCAGAAAAATAACGATGTTTTAATGCCGTCACAATATGAACCAATCCTGCCCAAGCAGACGACATCCCATAAAGAATGAACATAATTGCAATGCTAATATTTCTCAAATTATAATGAGTTTAGTGTATATAAATGTGATGGAATTTTACACCATTCAAAGAGTGATATGACCCCGATTCTGATGACTAAATTATTTTGTTTGTTAATACACAGGATAGGGGTTAATGAACAATCAAAGAAACCACACTTTCAAATTAAAAAAACCCCGGAATGATAGCATAGACGGCATTTGTTTCCTCTTGAAACGCCGAACATACCGCGGTGTATGCAGCTGAAAATACAATGGTGTCTTATTTTGTTTACAAGCGACAGATTCCTTTTGCATTTTGCATCAAAATAATACCATACGCGGGGTTTAGAGTGAGGCAATAGATTAAACATTTAGCCTGAGGGTAGTGAAGTAGGAGAAATAACTGAAGAGAAGATGACAAAACAGGCACTGAAAATGTGTGAGATGTCATGGGACATCGTCTGCTTGTGCAAATCGTGTTCAACATGTGACGTCACACATCTCAGTAACGATCGGAGAGCTTTTCAGGTGCTATGCCGGGGCTGTATTTAAGCGTTTTGTAATTGATAATAATCATTACTTCGAATGTTAACAAGCATTGAATTTTGATAACCTTGTCCAATTAAAGTTTAACCTTTGCAATAATGACAATAAAGTTAGTTTTTAAAATCAATGAACCTTCTCTTTAATATCAAATCATTTTTGATGCAGAGAACTGGAATTTTGAATTTGATAATCACATGTTTCTTCATACTTTATTCATATGCCTTAATTAATGTAATGTATTTATTCATAATGATGGAATGCGAACCAATGTAAGATTTATGAGGTACATGTTTCTTTTGAAGTTATACCATACCTGCATTCACAAAATAGGATGATTTTGAAGGAGATTCAGACTTTCAATTTTAAAAAAGGGTATAACTGACTTTTAAATTTATTCATGAATGAATGGTCAGCAATAGTATGCTGATAAGATTCATAACAATACATAAAGATCTTTCTTTTTGCCAGCAATTAATTGGTTAGAATATCTTAAGATGCATATAAAGGCAACTACCAAGCTTTGCTATTTTACTTATATGAATCCGGCCCTTTTTCCTCCACATTTCCCTTAAGGTTCAAGGCTTTTTGTTCCCCCATAATATTTGTTTTCCTTCTTTTTAAAAGATGACGAAATACACACAATTTCATAGAAAAGGAGATATCGAACAATTGTTTCATTGTTTATTGTTAATAGTGATGATATGAAATATTAATCGCGAATGATCAAGAATAAACGGGGAAAAAGTGAATAAAAACTACGGTTGAAGGGCACATTTGAATAATTGTAAAAGTAACTGGGCACCCCCTAATTCCATTTAAATTATTTCATAACTTAGTGGTACATGGGAGCAAGGGTGGAGAATGCAGCATGAATTGCCCCCCCCCCCCACCTTTCTCACTTGTCACAATCTTTGATGAAGTGCACTCAAATGTGGGTTTAGTTGTTTCGAGATTTTACCAAACGTAAACGATGCTTACTTAAGTATTAATAAGTATTACAATAGTCAGTCGGAAATCCAATGTCATTATCGGGTACATGAGGATAACATCTGCATCGCTCAGGTACAGCGAAACATATTGAATCCAACATATCTAAAAATGACAGAAAATGTTTTTTTTTTTTTTCGCCGTCGCCCATGACTGGATGAGAATGTAGTTTAATTACACCCATCGTTTTTTTCTCTCGTTTTTTTTGTTGCTATTGCCCCCATCTTGAGAGAGCAAAATACATTGACGGCATAATTTGGAAGGAAAAATGGATATTGTCATCAAAGTTATTAAAGCACATTATTGCCTAGAAATAATTATGGTTCTGAAGGTATACTTTCAAAATGGAAATAGGCGTATTTGTAAAGGCAGGCATGCAAGTCCGAATGGTTGAGTTGTAGTGTATGGATACAGAACAGTAATGTACGTTGGGACGACTTGCACAAGGGGGCGAAATTTCAACAACATTTTTTTTCTCCAGGAACATTATTTCGGTGGTCGGGAATCCAGCCAGCCAGCCGATTCCAGCCTCCCTCAATCGAGGGGATGGGAAATACTCTCCGGTTAGCTTAAAGGTCTCTAAATTAAGGATCAAATATGCCACAGCGGGGTTTTGTTTTGTTTTTGTTTTCTTGAAACAATGGTCCTACGTCTACTCACTTATTTAAGTGTTATTAAATTATTTTTCATTTTTAATATGAAATTCAGTACGTTGAAGAAACGCGCGGCATACGTAAAATGGCCCTAAAAGGGGTCGCAGATTGGTGTAACCTTTTTCCCCCCAATTTGAGAGCATGTTGTCATGTTTCTTGTTGCCGATAGCCTGGCCGTTTTGCCACCCCCTCCCCCTCCCTCCACGGTCTGAACTATTCCTGATCAGTACATTTAGTAACATTAGTACGTTACCGTGTAGCAATCTAATATGCCAATGTCGCTTTCCTGATCACGAGCTGACTTGAAAAACGCGTTGCCCTTTTCTCTTGACATTCTGGATGTGTCATGGTCTGTTGTCTGACCGGCACCTAGACAAACAGAAAATATTGCGATACTCAGAGAGATTGTACAACAAGAACAATACCGTTATCAGTATTTTAAAAAATAATAATGATAATAAATCAAACAATAAAATAAAAATCAAACAACACTTCCAAAATAGACTGCATGTTCAATGGATGGCAAATGAGAAGTAAAAGGCACTAAAAAAAAGAAGACTATCACTGGAAAATTTGTAAGGACAAGCGGAGTGCAAAATACATTAAAATTATATAATTATAATAAACACTACTTCTTCGTACCCCCTCCTCTCAATGGCAAGCACCCCCTCCCCCTCCCCCTCCCTCATGCCCAGAAATTGAACAACTGTTATGCCACTGTTGCATATGGTAGGGTTGGATAATTTTGGTATTTTATTTTATTTGCAATATATTAATACTCGTGTTTAGACGCTGATGTGAAATAACTAAATATCATAATAACCAAAAACTGTTTTTAAATTCTCTCACCATTACGTGGTTGGCCATGCGCTGTATGTCCTCCAGGAGACTTCGCTGTGTTTGGTGCTTTTGCAGGATTGCTGCCATCTTTGGCGCCATGGGACCCCGAGGTTTGACCAAAATGCGTTTCATTCCAGTCATCGTCTTCTACAACTAGACCGTCAAGTTTGATACACTTTGCGAAGTTTCCCTTGGGTCCTACGTACAAATGGAATTTGACTGGATCTTGAACTGCAACCGACTGGTACAATACTTCAGAGTCGTGAAAGAATACTTTGCTGTAGGTTTCATTCACCTTTATGAACCCGTATCCACGAGTGTCTAGATGTCGCATCACAACGCCAGTTGCATTACGATCCAGGAGCACCTCCTGCTTCACAGCTTCATCAGGTTCAGAGTCAGAATCTTCACCATCCAAATTTAGAACCTTAAGAGATTTTGCAAAGTATCCCTTGGGTCCCTTGGATCTTGCACTGCAAGCGGCTGGTACAATACTTCAGAGAGGTGAAAGAATACTTTGCTGCAGGTTTCATTCACATTTATAAACCCGAATCCACGTCCGTGTAGATATTGCGTCACAACGCCAGTTGCATTACGATCCAAGAGCACCTCCTGCTTCACAGCTTCATCAGGTTCAGAGTCAGAATCTTCACTATCCAAATTCAGAACCTCAATAGATTCTGCAATGTACCCTTTTGGTCCTGCAACCAAATCAAATTTCACCACATCTCCAACTTTAATGCATTTATTTGGAACAGCTGAAATATGAAAAAACACTGAGTTGTAAGAGTCATTCACTCGGATAAAGCCATAACCACGGTCGTCATTGTACTGCTTCACTACTCCAGCTACACCTTGTGGAAAAGGTTCCTCGTCGGACTCAGACTCGGACTCAAGCGTCCACATGATAAACTAACTAAGTTATTCGATCGTGAAACTAACAAGTTATTCGATCAGTATCTTATCTATCTTTGTCACGACAATGCTAACAAATGTGTACGTACCCTACACCATTTGAAAAGAAATCAGCCAATGTACTTCAAGCAACGAGTGGTACGTATGTCGATTATGGAAAAAAGAAATACCGTCCAGAACATGAATTATGTCGCGAATTGTAAGTCATATGACCTGAATCTAAGCAATGACTTACTCGGCAAGATATTGTAAACAATATACGTGTGCAACACAGCATGTATTAATTAGATACATGCAGCTAAAAAGCACATAGGTGTACGTATTTCAGTTTCGGTTTCAGATTGCGCAAGATTTGGGGATTTCCACGTTTCGATCACTCGCTCCATAAACAAAACACATCCTTAGTTTGGGGCACCAAGTGTTAACCTAGCTTTTATGTACGATTTCTGGCTACTTTTAAATATAAGATCTATAAAACCACATCTATTGACATGATTGTTGTTGTTGTCTTGGGCAGAAAGAGAGAGAGGGGGAAGGGAGAGAGAGAGAGAGAGAGAGAGTGAGGGAGAGAGAGAGGGGGTAGAGAGAGAGAGAGATAGGGGGAGAGAGAGCGAAGTGAAATAATTTCATTCACATAGAATTTGCCAGTGGGTATTTCCACCCAAGTCCAATGTTCTAAAAATAGACATCGCAAACATCGACAAATAGAGTTCCAAAACAAAATCATGCAAAATGCAATCGTTGGCATTAACTACAAAGTACAAGTTCGCCGACAAATGACTCATTGGAATCGACAATGAATTTGAGATTCATATATATTTCATTTTCAT
Organism: Mesocentrotus franciscanus; assembly: GCA_037976565.1. Taxonomy (NCBI): domain Eukaryota; kingdom Metazoa; phylum Echinodermata; class Echinoidea; order Camarodonta; family Strongylocentrotidae; genus Mesocentrotus; species Mesocentrotus franciscanus. The sequence continues at coordinate 21,875,150 of CP137686.1, read as the reverse complement.
TATCGGTTTAGTATGGTAGACAAAGAGATCAAGGTAATAAATAATTCAGAAAATAGAAGGTGGCGTAAAACTCGGAAAGCAAGGATTGTGTTGGGAACGCCCATTACAGATTAAGACAAGTTACTGTAAAATCTTAAGAAGATCACTAAGCAATTCATCTTATTTTCAAATTTTACCGCAGACCCACGGCCCACTCAGTAATTTCTTGAGTTTTCTCCCCCAAACTCCACTCTGTGAGAGAGGTTTACTGTAACAGCTCCATCTACGTTCAAAAGCTCATGTCCTCTCTCGGCATGACTGCTGATATGGTAGTGTGAAGAAAAAAATAAAAAATGAAAAGAAAAGAGGACAAAAATTACCATAGAGGAAGATACAAAGAATAGGAAAAAAGATAATTCTCTCTCTCTCTCACACACACACACGCACACAAATAACCTTGACTGATATAGATAGCATGAGCGGGGTTTTCGATTGGAGGTACACCCTACAATGTTGTTTGTAGCATGGCCGGCCTTTGGTTAAAAATCTCCTTGTCGTTGTTGATAGGGTCTGTCCAGTCATTAAACTTGTTTTCTAGTTATTACAAAACAATTTGTATTATTAATGCCTCTATCCATAACATTGGTATTTATGCATGGTAATGTACATGTACCTACAGCTATTAGTTCATAGCATGTATCGTACCGTACAATATGAAAATTTCATTTGCCAGGAATTGTATCGAGGTCACTGTTCGGTATCCACAGACTTTAAATCTTCCACTTGATATACTATCTGAATGCAATGCTTCCCTCTACCTTTTCCCTTTCTCTCTCTCTCTCTCTCTCTCTCTCTCTCTCTCTCTTCATTTTTTTGTTGGCCAAACGCTATTTCATTATGCTTTGTTTACATTTTTGCGTGTATATTGTTTTACTTATGACGAAGACGTCAGTTCAAGCTTTGTTTACGATGACCCCTCTTTTTATGAATGATTTTATGTGACCACGTTTAAAATTCACGTATATGTGATGATGTACAGTGCGTCCCAGTACAAACGAAACCGAGAATTATCGATGTTTTATCATAGCTTAATCACAATTATAATTAATAAATGACACATATTTGTAAAGCTTAGATCCTCCTCTTGCATTTGATGCAACTCATAAAAAAAATTTGAAGAGAGAGTACGAAAAAGTCATTTGGCGGACGGTATCTGAATTTCAAAAAGAAAATCACCTTTCTAGAAAGTTCATTTTCTGCCTTTTCATATGACACCTCAATTAGGAAAAATGAGCCAGGAATAACAAAGTTCTGTTTATTTTAAAGTAATGCTTGCATTTCCATAATTTGATTAAACGAATTGGTTTTCACTGGCTGCCTGCCATAACAACAAACAGAATTTACAAAAGGCTTAACTCCGTTTCGTTGACGAATAGCCATGCACAAAGAAGACGAAAGACTTGATGCATAGTTAATAGTAAAGTTAATTGTTTCTTCCTGTGCAAAAATATCTTTTTTAAGACAATTTTGTTAAATGGAACATGTTGTTTTAATAATGTATGTTAAGCCAAATTGAACAATTGTTCATGTTTTGATTAGGAGCAAGTTTTTAATAAGTATGTTAATTGTAATTTCTTACATAATTGATAAAATCTTTGAAAATCAATTTAATTTATGATGTCAGCATTGTCATTCAGAGTAATGACAGAAAGCAGAAGATGGAAAATATATGAATGCATCAATTAATATTATTTTCAGTGTAGAACTAAATTAACTTAGCAATGTGTGAAAATAGCAAATATTAGAATGGGAAGGAAGTGAGAACAATATTCGTAGATAACGAGATGAGGATGTGAAAGGGATAGTGAGAATAAGGATATATAGGAACGAAGTGATCGGACAATAAAACGAAAGTAAAGGGTAAAATATCTGCATCAAATTTATTTACAAGTTAATAGTTAATGATTTCATTTTTTCGTCCAATTTTAAAGTTTTATTACATGATACAGATTTTAAAAAACCCATTTTAAAATGATACATGGAACAGCAAACAAAAGGTTGATATTTTAACGAGTAACATATTATTAAAAAGAAGAAGAAAAAAAAAAGAAAAGAAAAAAAAAGTAGGCCTATACAAAGAAGAGAAATTAAATTAAAAATTAAAGGAATAAAAAGAACCAAAAAAAAACAATGTGTCAAGAAAGAAAAAAATGAATGATAAAAATATATCATCTGACATAGAAATTATCTTTAAAAAATTAAATATATATATATTTTCGATAGCTCATAATATAAATCCATTTACAACCCTCCCCCTCCCACCCCCTTTTCACGGGTCCTGCTAGTAGTAGTAGTAGTAGTAGTAGTAGTAGTAGTAGTTTCGTAGAAGCAGTAGTGGACTTTACTGGATAACTTGTTTAGCACAAGACTAATCTGCCACGAAGTCCATTTCATAAATTTCAAACAATACATAGTAAGATATTAACTGTTAACAATTAGCGTGACACATGCAAAATATTGCGTGTGACATAATTTACATGTTAGGAACAGTTTTAACACATCACTACAGAAATGTTTACATAATGGTTACAGAGAGATATACATACAGAATAAGGATAGCATACAACTATATAATTATTGGTGGGGAAAATAAACGGCCTTGATGTTAATGTTGTAGTAACAGTTGAAGTAGTAGTAGTAGTATTTACATCATATCTATTTCGATTGTGAAATATCTTTCATCTATATTTTGATTATATTCCAACGAATACGAATCACGGAGAATTCTATAGTACAGTGATAGCAGTAATATTATATACAGGTAGTAATATCGTTGTTGTTCTTTAATTGTTCTTGTTCATTATTATTAGTAGTAGATATTCTGCACTTATCCAAGTACATCAGCTAGTAGAAGAGTCAAACATTTTGTAATCTCGCCGGACAAAACATGCCATTTTACACCATGAGCATTCTTATCCACCTTGTCAGGGTGATAATGGCTAATGGCACGAATCAGTAGCTTCCTCTTTGGACCCTTCGACGACGACGACGACGATGCACACGGTATCTTCGACTCATCAATCCCTTTAGGAGGCCACTGTATGTATACTCGTTCGACAAATTTTTCAACGGGCAACTTTTTGAGGCTTTCCAATTTCTTTAGATCGCCTTTCAGTTGGTCCTTTGCAATCTTTTTCTCCATATCTTCCTGTTGTTCTCGTTGTCGACGCGCCTGTTCATCTGCGATTAGTAAACAAACAAAATTATACTAAGAATAATTATAACAACAATTATAACAATACAAATAACAATAATAATAATAATAATAATAATTATAATGATAATAATGCCAAAACGTACGATATCGCAAAACAAAAAGAGGAAATAAGTTTCGTCTTTCTAAATACTTCAAGAAAATACCAACCATACAAGCCAACTTTCCTAGCGATATTAAAATGAATGGTTAAATACTGATTAATGTAGAAGTCTCTAACTCATGTTTACATAGGAGCAAAATGAGGTAATGTATTACCTTTGGCTTTTGATAAACATTTCTGGACGACATCTTTTTGGTACTGGACGTCTTTCTCCAGGTCAGTGACGTTTACTTTGAAGTTTGAATCCTCACCTGTACATCTTTTCTTTGCTTCATTCAGGGTTGAACTACATTCATCCATGTATCTAGAAATACAATATCAACAAATACTATTAAAATGAGTGCAAATCACCACTTTTCTTACGCTGGAAGTATGAAGAAACTTTCAAAAAGTTAACCTAAAGCAAATTCAGTAGTAATATTGTGTATCATCTATAGGCCAGGGTCCTGTTTCATAAATCTTGTTATCAATAAAAATAATAATAAAAAAATATTGAAAAGGTACAATAACTGTTATAATATACATAAATCGTGGTATTTGATAGGCTGAGAGTAAATTTTTCATAGAAATTTAGCATTTGTGATTAATAACAAGTTTTATGAAACAGGGCCCTGTTCGGAGATTAACAAATGACCCCAAATACCCACAGATCTTTTAAACATGGAGAAATCCCATTTAAATTCGTGCTTTGTAGAATAATCACTGCAAAAGTGATGAATACCTTTTGTTTGCTCTCCTGAAAAGAATGCTTCCACCTGTGTATTAGAGAATATACTGACTGTGCAAAAATGAATACTGATTATTATGACTATCATGGACACAAATCCAGCATTCGTCTATATGTGTTTTTTCAGGTTTTGTACATGACCTTTATCTGCTCAAGTGGCTAACGCGACATTGGCTTATTACATAAGCCGAACACTACTACTTTAGGCAATAAAATGGTGTATTGACAGTGTCTTTATGTTGTCAGGGTTATTAATGTCGGAGCACCAGGAGTGTCACGACGATCCAAATCAACTTTATGTCCTCTGATCAATCGTAAGTTTGCATTCTCCTATGTACATAGTTGCGATGGATATCAATCGCAAATATATTGCGATTAATATAAACTCTTTGTAAGACGGGACCCGGGTGAGCGCAAGCCAGGACGGACAGACGGCGCTGTTCAAAGCGGAAGGTCATGTATCCCTGTATTTATCTGTGTATATTGTGTGTCCATCCTCGCATTTGGTGTCATTGGAGGAAACTAAGTATAAATATTTGTAACGATGTCCACACATATAACTTACCCTTGGCATCTCTGGTACGCTTGGTGCTGTAGAGCATCTTTTCCTTTTCTGAAATAGATATTTGCGATGCGAAGATAGCAGCTGACTTTAGCGTCACATTCAGGCACGTAACCTACGTACTCCTTAAGGGCAACGATGCGATCTGGAAGAGTCGAAAGCAAATGAACAAAGACATGTAGGAGTCCATTAAGACTACAACTCACGAGATCGACAATGTTGTTCGGTCTCACAGGAGACTGACATGTCGGCCTCGCGGGCTTTCTAACAACTAAAAGGTGCATGAGACCGACAATGGTCGTTCTCGAGGGCCGTCCGTCTCGTGAGCCATCAGTTACTGGGAAGCCCATGTGGATGAAATAAGTGTTAACTTGACAAATTAAAAGTGTGATAAAAAAAAAAAATAAAAAGAGATATTATACCACCCGTCAAATTTGTCTTTTCAGTCATCCCTTTTAATATTAGCTTTCTTCAAAATCGTAATTTATTTAACACAATGTCGGTGGTTTGTTCTTGGTGGGTTTCTTTTAAGGGACGTATACAATACCTTGACTCTTTGGACTACTGGTGGGTTAAGATAGAGGGGTACAAGCGGCCTGTGCCCCTTTTTAGAATGTTACCTTACGTACACAACTACATACATGTTATTAACTGTCTGACATATTTTAATAAAAGACTAATTACGCAGTACAGATATTATGAAAATTACTTGATTTTACTGTACAGTGCATTAGAATGCCTATTTGTAACGTCATTTATTAAGTCCCTGTCATGGTAGACAGTTAGAGGTGGTGTCCTACGCTCCCCCACCCCCACCCCCTGCCCACATTTCTGAGGACCTGGTCATACCTATATGCATATGTTATGGTAAAGTGGTTGGCTCTCAATCTAACGTCCTTTGTCAAGAAATTAATCCACATTTGCCACTCTCCACTTAGGTGGAAATGGGTACTTTGCAATTGTTGGGGATAGAATAATCGCAGGGCCCTCAGGAAAACCTGTATAAATACTGATGTGGCTATCCCATCTTTCGTATGGTGACGTTAAAGGTCGGTCCCCAGACGTAAATAATCATATCTGATTGATACACATCTGTAAAACCCAATTACACACACACCGGCTAAATAAGAGCAAATTATTATCATCATTATTATTGTTATTATTATTATCATCATTCATCATAATCATGAATATTATTAATTTTCTTATTATTATTCTACTCTTGACAGTTATGCTTATCGATTAGGTGGGACAAGACTTTTATTAAACACGAGTACCTTCGTCATTTCTTGGTTCAATCCATGTTCTGATGTCATCTAGACATTCCTTGATAGACTTCTCAAGATGTTTGGCCCATTCTTCGACCATGCAGTTCCTTTTCGTGTAAGCAGTGCCGAAGTGCTGAAGAGCCGCTTTAAAGTACGCGTGTATCACCTGTGTCGTAAAATAGGTATATAAAAAGGTATATAAAAAGCATGCCAAACAATATAGCTATATATTAGAAATAACAATGGGTTATTGTACAGTGCGCATAAAAATATACCGAACTTTGGTAGGTAATGATCAAAAAGTCATAATAAATGTGACCTTGAAATCTGGTTCATAGTATTAACTAGTGTCTAGTGATACCCATATTCATATCAATGTTGTTCTGTCACGGATGACTGAGCAACAGGGTTCTTTAAAAGTGCTGTCAAAATCTCCTTGTACCAAGTTTGGGTTGATGAATCAAATGTGGATCAGGCCATATAATGTAAGTGTTACTTTGGTCTTAAGTGATACCCTAGTAGAGTTGGGTTAGTAGAGTATTGGTAAAGGAATACAGTCGAGCATTATGTCAGTGTAGGATGATCGGGGACGGAACCTAAACAAATTATATGACACATCTACAAACCTTTCGCTCATCAGAAAATGCATTCATCTTCAGTTTAGCTAGCTTCCAAGAAACAGTTCCAGTGTTCTTTGCCGCTGAAACCAAATCATCATCCTTTGGGCACTGGCGTAAGCTTCCTTGTAACACTCCAGAGCACTCTAAACAAAATTGAAACATAGAATCATAGTCTTCCAGTCAGCCAACAATTACCTAGGGAAATAAATTACCCAGAGACAGTTACATCCAACAATGGAAAGCAAATTATACCTCAGTCACGCCGCCGAATTGACTCCAAACCAACCGATTCTTATATACATTCAGGGAAATGTAATTAGCTGTGTTCACACGATGGCGATTTTGGTCGGCGTAAAGGTCGTGTTGAGAGCTAGTCGGCGCATTAAAGGTCGGCGTAGAGGTCAGGGTAAAGGTCGGCGTAGTGACCGTCTGAACGATAGTCGTGTTAACTACGCTGACATTTACGACGACTGATTTATTCCTGGATTTTTCCAGGTGTAAGTGTAACGCGCTAACACGACCAGAGGGTAGCGTAAGTTGACCGTGTGGATGCTCTCACTTTGCACTCGGAGTATCTGTGACTTTCCACAAGGGTTGTTTGTTTACAATCGAAAATGCGCGGTTTAGATGCGGAAGCTGGGTTGAGGTCGACTAGTGCGGGCGCTACCACTTCTGAAAGTTACGCTGAGTAAGACTGGGTCGATGGAAGGTCGTGTTAACTTAATCGTGGCAAGTTGGTCCGAGTAAGAGCGTATGGACAACTAATGGTGTAAGTCAAATATTTATGGAATATCTACTGCTGCAGGGAAAACTTACGCCGACTAGGATGCCGCGTCTGAACATTGCTATTGTCACAAGATAAGTGCCAAATTCACAGCCCAAAATAAGGGAGTTTACAGATAGCGTCTGCGCTTGCGCGAATCTCCGATAACAACTTCCGGGGTCAGGTCATTCATACATTGAATACTCTAGATCTGTCAACTGTGATCGACGTGCTCAACCCGCGAACGGAGAAGACTACAAGTTTGTTTCGGACAATATCTCGCTGTATATTTCTTCTTATCAATCTATTTCATCTCCTTAGTCATATTAAATAATATTAATAGCTATTACTATGACTTTGATTGACATTTTCTTCCTGGAAAGTTGCAAAACGGACTGAGTAATTGTGTATAAAACTGTGAGTGGCGGGAAAGTAATGAAAGAGAGAAAGAGATTACAGTACAAGAATAAAAACAGAGAATAATATAAGGAAAGATAGAGAGAAAATTATAGAATGATAAAAACCAAGAATAACATAAGAAAAGGTGATAGAAGGAAAACAAAGAATAACATGAGGAAAGATAGAAAGAAAAAAATTATAGAATGATCAAGTTCAAGTTCAAGTTCATTTATTCAAAACCATACAAAACATGATATAATCCTTTAAATAGAAAAGAGACTGGTAATAGTACATTAAACAACATATTAACTTGATAACATCACATAATGAATGGTTTTAGGACCCCTTTAGAAGCTAAGCTTGTGAGCGGGGCCCTATAGTCCACAAAATACATACCTTAACAATATGGCTAGGTGAATAAAAAGAATGTAACGTATATTCAAGGGATGGAAATACTAAGCTACAGAATATAAAACACACAAATACTCTCACACACGCGCGCACACACAAACACACATACACAGCAAACACACTGATGAGTAGGTCCTCAGTGGTCAAAAGGCATTATTAAGATACAAAGAAAAAAAAATTATGTCAGTCTTTCAAGTAGGTACGTTTTGGATAACCTTCTAAACCTAGAAAGAGTTGTACTATTTTTTATATCTTCAGGCAAACTGTTCCATTCTTTAATGCAAGAGATATGGAAAGAGGTCAGAGTGACATTTGTTCTAGCAAAAGGCTGATGAATAAGACCCCTTTGACGTGTATTATAATTATGAATTTGTGAGTTCTGGCGGAATAAATCTTTTAACGTACATTCATGAGGCATAGACTGAAGTTTAAACATAAACAATACGCAATTGAACGACACAAGTCCATTTAGTGGTAACATTCTCAGTCGAAGGAACAATGGAGAACTTGGATGTCTATAATTAGAATTAGTAATAAGCCTTATCGCCTTCTTCTGCAATACTCTCAACTTATCAATATATGACTTAAAAGTGTTTCCCCAAGCAACATTACAATATGTCAAATAAGGAAGAATAATACTATTATATAATGTTATCAACACTCTTTCGGGTAAAATAAATTTTAATCTAAAAATGACACCTACACTTCGGGACAACTTTGTGCATACAACTTCTAAATGATTTTTCCAAGATAAATGCTCATCCATAGTTAACCCTAAGAACTGAACATTTTCACTAAGCGCAACATCATGTCCTCCAACATTAAGAAAAGTAATACCAACTGGAAGCTTTTTACCCTTTGAGCGAAAAATTACACATTTGGTCTTTTGAACATTCAACAATAACTTATTACAACAATACCATGCATACAGTTTCTGAATCTCTTGATTTGCAATTAGTAATACATCTTCAGCCTTCTTATCAGCCAGCAGCAAGCTGGTATCATCAGCAAAAAGTGAGTATGAGAATAATGTTGATGAGTGTATTATATCATTTATATAGATCAAAAACAAAAGGGGACCTAGAACAGAACCCTGAGGTACACCATATTTAATAGAAGCAAGTTGGGAACTAGTACCATCCACCACAACAAATTGAGTCCTGTCTAACAAATAGCTTCGGAACCAAGACAATGCTACACCGCGTATTCCATAATGCTCAAGTTTCTTGAGGAGGATGCCATGGTCAATGGTATCAAACGCCTTAGATAGATCTAAGAATATCCCCAAACAATACTTGTCTCCATCAATAGCTTTTATGATATTACTTAATAAATTAAACACACCCATTTGTGTGGAGAAGTGCTTACGAAAACCACACTGCTGAGGAATCAAGATATTCTTTTTAGATAGAAACTCATTTAAGCGTTTATAAATTATTTTCTCAAGTATTTTAGAAAAGATTGGTAACAATGCTATTGGCCTATAATTAATGACATTTTTACGGTCAGATTTTTATACACTGGTACCACTTTAGCTACCTTCAATTTATCAGGAACAACTCCCTGAGATAAAGACATATTAATGATTTTACATAAGGGATCAATAAAAGGTGAATGCACTTTATAATTCTAGGTGATATATCATCAGAACCGCTAGATTTAGATGGCTTCAAAGATGACACAATATCGATGATCTCAGATTTTGAAGTTGGTTTTAGAAACATAGATGCATTATCTTCACACTGTTTCATATAATCATGAAAAGATTGTGGTACTTGAGGAATATCTGTACTGATTTTTATGGGTAATCCAATGAAATATTTATTAAAACTTTCAGCCTTATCCTTGGCAGATGATAGAAGTACTCCATTAAAATCCATCTCTTGAGGAAGTGAATGCCTATTTGACCGACCTAACAATTCATTGATATGAGACCAAGTTTT
>CP137686.1:21570045-21864601 GCA_037976565.1 Mesocentrotus franciscanus | reverse complement strand
CACGATGGCGATTTTGGTCGGCGTAAAGGTCGTGTTGAGAGCTAGTCGGCGCATTAAAGGTCGGCGTAGAGGTCAGGTAAAGGTCGGCGTAGTGACCGTCTGAACGATAGTCGTTAACTACGCTGACATTTACGACGACTGATTTATTCCTGGATTTTTCCAGGTGTAAGTGTAACGCGCTAACGACCAGAGGGTAGCGTAAGTTGACCGTGTGGATGCTCTCACTTTGCACTCGGAGTATCTGTGACTTTCCACAAGGGTTGTTTGTTTACAATCGAAAATGCGCGGTTTAGATGCGGAAGCTGGGTTGAGGTCGACTAGTGCGGGCGCTACCACTTCTGAAAGTTACGCTGAGTAAGACTGGGTCGATGGAAGGTCGTGTTAACTTAATCGTGGCAAGTTGGTCCGAGTAAGAGCGTATGGACAACTAATGGTGTAAGTCAAATATTTATGGAATATCTACTGCTGCAGGGAAAAACTTACGCCGACTAGGATGCCGCGTCTGAACATTGCTATTGTCACAAGATAAGTGCCAAATTCACAGCCCAAAATAAGGGAGTTTACAGATAGCGTCTGCGCTTGCGCGAATCTCCGATAACAACTTCCGGGGTCAGGTCATTCATACATTGAATACTCTAGATCTGTCAACTGTGATCGACGTGCTCAACCCGCGAACGGAGAAGACTACAAGTTTGTTTCGGACAATATCTCGCTGTATATTTCTTCTTATCAATCTATTTCATCTCCTGGTCATATTAAATAATATTAATAGCTATTACTATGACTTTGATTGACATTTTCTTCCTGGAAAGTTGCAAAAAACGGACTGAGTAATTGTGTATAAAACTGTGAGTGGCGGGAAAGTAATGAAAGAGAGAAAGAGATTACAGTACAAGAATAAAAACAGAGAATAATATAAGGAAAGATAGAGAGAAAATTATAGAATGATAAAAACCAAGAATAACATAAGAAAAGGTGATAGAAGGAAAAAACAAGAATAACATGAGGAAAGATAGAAAGAAAAAAATTATAGAATGATCAAGTTCAAGTTCAAGTTCATTTATTCAAAACCATACAAAACATGATATAATCCTTTAAATAGAAAAGAGACTGGTAATAGTACATTAAACAACATATTAACTTGATAACATCACATAATGAATGGTTTTAGGACCCCTTTAGAAGCTAAGCTTGTGAGCGGGGCCCTATAGTCCACAAAATACATACCTTAACAATATGGCTAGGTGAATAAAAAGAATGTAACGTATATTCAAGGGATGGAAATACTAAGCTACAGAATATAAAACACACAAATACTCTCACACACGCGCGCACACACAAACATACACAGCAAACACACTGATGAGTAGGTCCTCAGTGGTCAAAAGGCATTATTAAGATACAAAGAAAAAATTATGTCAGTCTTTCAAGTAGGTACGTTTTGGATAACCTTCTAAACCTAGAAAGAGTTGTACTATTTTTATATCTTCAGGCAAACTGTTCCATTCTTTAATGCAAGAGATATGGAAAGAGGTCAGAGTGACATTTGTTCTAGCAAAAGGCTGATGAATAAGACCCCTTTGACGTGTATTATAATTATGAATTTGTGAGTTCTGGCGGAATAAATCTTTTAACGTACATTCATGAGGCATAGACTGAAGTTTAAACATAAACAATACGCAATTGAACGACACAAGTCCATTTAGTGGTAACATTCTCAGTCGAAGGAACAATGGAGAACTTGGATGTCTATAATTAGAATTAGTAATAAGCCTTATCGCCTTCTTCTGCAATACTCTCAACTTATCAATATATGACTTAAAAGTGTTTCCCCAAGCAACATTACAATATGTCAAATAAGGAAGAATAATACTATTATATAATGTTATCAACACTCTTTCGGGTAAAATAAATTTTAATCTAAAAATGACACCTACACTTCAGGACAACTTTGTGCATACAACTTCTAAATGATTTTTCCAAGATAAATGCTCATCCATAGTTAACCCTAAGAACTGAACATTTTCACTAAGCGCAACATCATGTCCTCCAACATTAAGAAAAGTAATACCAACTGGAAGCTTTTTACCCTTTGAGCGAAAAATTACACATTTGGTCTTTTGAACATTCAACAATAACTTATTACAACAATACCATGCATACAGTTTCTGAATCTCTTGATTTGCAATTAGTAATACATCTTCAGCCTTCTTATCAGCCAGCAGCAAGCTGGTATCATCAGCAAAAGTGAGTATGAGAATAATGTTGATGAGTGTATTATATCATTTATATAGATCAAAAACAAAAGGGGACCTAGAACAGAACCCTGAGGTACACCATATTTAATAGAAGCAAGTTGGGAACTAGTACCATCCACCACAACAAATTGAGTCCTGTCTAACAAATAGCTTCGGAACCAAGACAATGCTACACCGCGTATTCCATAATGCTCAAGTTTCTTGAGGAGGATGCCATGGTCAATGGTATCAAACGCCTTAGATAGATCTAAGAATATCCCCAAACAATACTTGTCTCCATCAATAGCTTTTATGATATTACTTAATAAATTAAACACACCCATTTGTGTGGAGAAGTGCTTACGAAAACCACACTGCTGAGGAATCAAGATATTCTTTTAGATAGAAACTCATTTAAGCGTTTATAAATTATTTTCTCAAGTATTTTAGAAAAGATTGGTAACAATGCTATTGGCCTATAATTAATGACATTTTTACGGTCAGATTTTTTATACACTGGTACCACTTTAGCTACCTTCAATTTATCAGGAACAACTCCCTGAGATAAAGACATATTAATGATTTTACATAAGGGATCAATAAAAGGTGAATGCACTCCTTTATAATTCTAGGTGATATATCATCAGAACCGCTAGATTTAGATGGCTTCAAAGATGACACAATATCGATGATCTCAGATTTTGAAGTTGGTTTTAGAAACATAGATGCATTATCTTCACACTGTTTCATATAATCATGAAAAGATTGTGGTACTTGAGGAATATCTGTACTGATTTTTATGGGTAATCCAATGAAATATTTATTAAAACTTTCAGCCTTATCCTTGGCAGATGATAGAAGTACTCCATTAAAATCCATCTCTTGAGGAAGTGAATGCCTATTTGACCGACCTAACAATTCATTGATATGAGACCAAGTTTTCCTAATATTGCCTTTAACATTGTGGAACAAATCATTGTAATAATTTTGCTTGGTTATACGAAGAGTATTAACCAAGACATTCTTATAATCAACATATTTCTTTTTATTCTCAGCTGTTGGTCTCTTGACATAACAACCATGAAGCTTATGTTTATGGTTTATGGTTTATGGTTTATTGTTTTCAATAAACCATGATAACAACAACCAATAACATAAGAGATGATAGAAAGAAAAAACGATAGGATAAATAAACGAAGAATAACGTAAGAAGTGAAAGAATTAGGAAAACAAAGAGTAACATAAGAAAAGACAGAAAGAGAAAGTGATAGAATGATAAAAACAAAGAATAACATAAGAGAAGGTGATAGAAGGAAAAACAAAGAATACCGTAAGGAATGGTAGGCAGAAAATGATAGAACGATAAAAACTAAGAATTACATAAGAAAATGTGATAGAAGGAAGAAACAATGAATAACATGAGGAAAGATGGAAAGAGAAAGTGATAGAATGATAAAAACAAAGAATAACATAAGAGAAGGTAATAGAATGAAGAAACGAAGGATTAGCGTAAGGAAAGATAGGAAGAGAAAATAATAGAATAGTAAAAACAATGAATAACATAAGAGAAGGTGATAGAAGGAAAAACAATTTACACACGTTTTATTCGCATCGCTTACGTAAGATTTCCCCGCACGCATTGCGTTCGGAGTGCGTGTACAGCTAACCCCTGACACGATGACGTCACAGACGTCCAGTCGGTAACTGTAAACTCCCTTATATTGTTCGTGTTTTAAGGATACCGTCGCAGATAAAATATGAATATTCATTCCAATCCAGCCTTTGAGTGTGCGTAGTTTGCTGTTAACCTACGACCGCATCGTTTTGCTCTTGTATTGAAGCGCATAAATGATATGCTTTATGTTCGTAGCTTTGTATTGGTTCAGCGGTTTACCAGCGAGGTATTTTGCACTGCACCTATAAATTTGAATCCCGACGGGCGTGTTGTTTTTGACTGGATGAGAATAAACTCATTATAGTTTGAGAAATAAAAGCATTACAATTAGGTTCATTATTTATGGGATGTCATCTGCTTGTGCAAATCATGCCCAACCTGTGATGTCACACATCTCAGCAGCGTTCGGAGAGCTCTTCAGATGCTATGCCGAGGCTGTATTTAAGTGTTTTGTAATTGATAATAATCGTTACTTCGAATGTTTCCAAGCATTGATTTTTTATAAAATTGTCCAATCAAATTGTCACCTTTGCAATAATGAAAATAAAGTTAGATTTTTAAATCTTCGCACAGCTACTTTAAACATCTTTGGTATGATACAGAACAGCAATTAATGTACGGTGGGACGAGTTGCACAAGGTGGCGACATTTCAACACAAATTTCAATAACAACACTATTTTTCTCCAGGAACATTGTTTCGGGGGTCGGGAATCCAACCAGCCAGCTAATTCCCTCAATCGAGGGGATGGGAAATAACGTACGGTCTCTAAAGGATCAAATGTGCCACAGCAGGGTTTTTTCTTCTTTTGTTGAAACAATGGTCCTACGTGTACTCACTTATTAGTGTTATTATATATTTTTTTAAATGAAATATCAGTACGCTGAAGTACACTTTAAAACAAAACCGCGGCATACGTAAAATGACCTTTAATGACCGCCACCTCCCCCTTCCCTTTCACGGTCTGAACTATTCCTGATCAGTAAATTTAGTAACATTAGTACGCTACCTTGAAGCATTCTAATTTAGTCATGTCGCTTTCCTGATCACGAGCTAACTTGAAAAACGTGTTACCCTTTTCTCTTGACATTCTCGATGTGTCACGGTTTGTCTGACCAGCACCTAGACAAACAAAACAGAAAATATAGAGTTACTCAGAGAGATTGTCGGTAGATTGTATAACAAAGTATAATACCGTTAATGGCGTTAACAGTAAAGGAAATCAAACAACACTTCCAAAATACACTGCATGAAAACAGCACGTTGTTCAATGGATGGCTTAATAAGAAAGAAAAACAAATAAAGTGGACTAATACGGGAAAATTATATAATTATATAACTATGATAAACACTACCCAAGTACTCCTTCATACCTCCTTCTCTCGATAGCAAGCTCCCCCGCCCCTCCTCCCTCATCCCCAGAAATTCGACAAACGTTATGCCACTGTGGTTGCATGGGTCACTTTGCTATTTCATTTTATTTGCAATAAATTTATATTAGTGTTTAGACGCATTTTAATCTGATGTGAAATATCTAAATACCTTAATAACCAAATCACTTTTAAGTTTCTCACCATTACGTGGTTGGTCGTGCGCCGTATGTCCTCCAGGAAAATTTTCTGTGTGTGGTGCTTTTGCAGGATTGCTGCCATCTTTAGCGCCATGGGACCCCCAGATTCGACCAAAGTGCGTTTCATTCCAGTCATTGTCTTCTACAACTGGACTGACAAAATTGATACATTTTGCGAAGTATCCCTTGGGTCCTACGTACAAATGGAATTTCACTGGATCTTGAACTGCAACCGGCTTGAACGATACTTCAGAGATATGAAAGAATACTTTGCTGTAGGTTGCATCCACCTTTATAAATCCGAATCGACGTCTGTGTAGATATCGCGTCACAGCGCCAGTTGCATTACAATCCAGGAGCGCCTCCTGGTTCACAGCTTCATCAGGCTCAGAGTCAGAATCTTCACCATCCAAATTTAGAACCTCAATAGATTCTGCAAAGTACCCTTTTGGTCCTACACATAAATCAAATATCACCTCATCTCCGACTTCAATGTATTTCTCTGGAATATCTGAAATATGAAAAAACACTTTATTGTAAGTGTCGTTCACGCGGATAAAGCCAAAACGACGTTTGTCATTGTACTGCTTTACTACTCCAGGAACTTCTTGATGAATGGGTGCCTCCTCGGACTCAGACTCAGACTCAGACTCGGACTCATTATCGTCATCAATATCGTCATCATTCAAATTTAGAACCTCAATAGATTCTGCAAAGTACCCTTTTGGTCCTACAAACAAATCAAATATCACCTCATCTCCGACTTCAATGTATTTCCCTGGAATATCTGAAATATGAAAAAACACTTTATTGTAAGTGTCGTTCACGCGGATAAAGCCAAAACGACGTTTGTCATTGTACTGCTTTACTACTCCAGGAACTTCTTGATGAATGGGTGCCTCCTCGGACTCAGACTCGGACTCAGACTCGGACTCATTATCGTAATCGTTATCGTCATCATTCAAATTTAGAACCTCAATAGATTCTGCAAAGTACCCTTTTGGTCCTACAAACAAATCAAATATCACCTCCTCTCCAACTTCAATGTATTTCTCTGGAACAGCTGAAATATGAAAAAACACTTTGTTGTAAGTGTCATTCACTCGGATAAAGCCAAAACTGCGTCTGTCTTTGTACTGCTTCACTACTCCGGCTACACCTTGTTCAATAAGTTCCTCCCCGGACTCAGACTCGGACTCAGACTCGTACTCGTTATCGTCATCATCCGAAATTGAAAACTGGACAGATTTTGCTATGTATCCCTTTGGTCCCAGATACAAATCAAATGTCACCTCATCGCCAACTTGAACGGACGGGTCTGAGACATCTGAGATATGGAAAAACACTCTGTCATTATCATAAATTATGAAGCCGAATCCACCTCTCTTTCTAAACTGCACTACTTCTCCAGCTACACCGCTGTCAATGAAGGTAGGACTACGCTGTGACATGATAAACTAGCAAGTTATTTGATCGTGAAACTAAAAACTTATCTATCTTTGTCACGAAGCAACGATCGAATGGTATAGGCCTACGGTATATCGATTATGGAAACGAGAAATATATACCGCCCTAAACAAGAAATTATGTCGCGAATTATAAGTCATATGACCTGAACGTAAGCAATGAATTACTCGTCAAGCTGCTGTAAGCAATATACGTATGCAATACAGCAAGTACTACGTACGTTGCTAAAAAGCACATAGAATTGTAGTATCATTGTCAGTGTTTCTGTTTTCGGATTGCGCAAGATTTGGGGATTCCCATGTTTTGACTTTCGTATGGAGCGCCAAGTGTAACCTAACATTTTTGTACAATTTCTGGCTGTTAAAACAAAAAGATCTATAAAACAACATCTATTGACATTATTGTTTGTTGTTGTTATTGTTGTCTTGGGTAGAAAGAGAGAGAGAGAGAGAGAGAGAAGAAATTGAGAGATGTATAGAGAGAGAGAGAGCCGGAAATAATTTCATTCATATAGAATTTGCCAGAGGGTATTTCCACCCAAGTCCAATGTTCTAAAAATAGACATCGCAGACATCAACATATATAGTTCTATTCCGAAACAAAGTCAAACAATGCAATCGTTGGCATTGAAGGCATTGTTTAACAATGTTTCCAGTTTTACAAATCTGAGATGCCGCTTTAATAGTGGCTCTACGTGATATCAGTGTCTGTTATATGGTGTATAGTGCGAAAATGATCATGAAGTGCTACAAAAAAGTAACAATCTTTGAGTGACCGGTTCTACCATACTCATTTTTCCCAATAGACTGTAGTGTTATAAAAAACCGTTAGTAAAACGGTTTTTGAAATTTCGAATTCCAATCGTAAATATCTTGATAATCAAACAATCTTGGCTTGTAAAAGTCATGGTATTCATTTCTAACCTAGAGGTTTATAATTATGATTGCCGGATGAGCTCAATCCAGGATTCTGTTTAGAATCAGAGGCGAAGTTATACCTATAATACCTATAAGTGCAAAGTACAAGTTCGCCGAAAAATGACTCATCGAGATTAAAAATGAATTTGAGATTCATATTTATTTCATTCTTATTATCGGTTTAATATGGAAGAAAAAGAGATCAGTGCAGTCAATAATTCAGAAAAAAGAAGGAGGCGTAAAATTCGGAAAGCGAGGCTTGTGTTGGGAATATCGCCCATTACAAATTAAGACGTACAAGTTACTGTTAAATCTAAAAAGAACATAGGGCATTAATTTAGTGGATAAGTTTATTTGACTTACAATCATGTTGATAATTCGAGCCTTTTATTTAAAAAATATATAAACCTCATTCACACCGAAGAAACCGACATCAGTGACCGACAACACACCGAACATGAATTTACATTACTATAAGGAGTCAGACACAAGTTCGAAAAATCGAGTACAGGCAAATAATTGGAAAACAGCGAATAATGCTCGGTAGAATAGTTTTGTGGTTCAATGATCTTCAAAGTCCAAGAAGGATTCGTCATGTAACAGTGGCGGATCCAGGGGGGCACAGGGGGCACGTGCCCCCGGCCAACTGAAAAAGAAAAGGAGAAAAAGGAGGGGGAAAGATAAAGGAGAGGAAAAAGAAAAAAAGGGAAGAGAGAAAGAAGAAGAAAAGAGGGAGGAAAGAAAAGGGAGAGGAGAAAAAGGAGGGAAAGGGGAAGAGAGAGGAGAGAAAAGGCGGAAAAAGAAGAAAGGCGGAAAGACGGAGGAGAGAAAAGGGGAAAAGGAGAATAATGAGAAGGGAAAAGAAAGAAAGGGGGATGATATTATAAGAAGGTGTTTTTTTACCGGGTAAGGGGAGGGGGGGGGGGCATGCAATTTTAAGTCGAACATGACTAATACCAAAGATTTTATCTCCTTTATAACTTCTAAATTATAACTTATAACTTAGTCTTGAATTCATTTTCCGATATACCTATTCTAAGTGCTCTTTCAGCATGCAGATTGTCCCCGCCATTAATCCTGCCACAGTTGCTGTCATATTATTTTCTGTAATCCCTGTGGCCGCGAAGAGCCTACCACAAAGTTTCTATCCGTTTCGCAAGCACTTTTTTCCATCGCCTACATGTAATGCTTATTGCTTCCAGTTTGCAAAAGATCCCAGTGGCGGATCTATGGGGAGGGGGGATGGGGAGGGTTAGGGTTTTTTTTTTTAAATCGCCTGGCCGCTACGCGGCTCGGACCTTGCGGATCGTGGACGATGTTCCGCATCGTCATTGGGTAGAACCCCCCTTAAACTGTTCCTTAAGTGATTTAAAAAGATGTTATCATGCACTGCTTTTTATGGTCTCCATTGTGTTAGTATATAGATGCCAGGAAAACATCACTTACGGGGGTTCAAAATAGCACCCGAAAAATCGCCTCGCCGCTACGCGGCTCGTGGACAATGCTCTGCATCGTTTTTGGGTCAATCCCCCTTAAACTGTTACTTGATTTTAAAAGACGTAATTGTCATGCACTGCTTTTTATGGTCTCCATTGTGTCAGTAGATGCCAGGAAAATATCACTTACGGGGGTTCAAAATAGCAACAACAAAATCGCCTCGCCGCTTCGCGGCTCGTGGACGATGCTCCGTGTCGTCATTGGGTCAACCCCTCCCTTAGCAAAAAGCTAGATCCCATCATCCGCCCCTGGATCCCTACTCTTTGAGGGTAGGAGAAAGCAATTTTACGTCATATTACTCCAGGAAGTGCCTGAAAATGCACCTAATGTGGTACTAAAAGTGCAAATGCTTCCTACTCAGGGAGGGTTCTGACCCCCCCAGACCCACCCGCTTGGTCGCTCCGCTCCTCGCCGCTGACGCCTCGCTCCATCGTTTTTCATATATTTCACCCCATGCGATTTTGTGCCCCCGGTAAGAAATTCCTGGATCCGCCACTGTGTAAAGATCCTTTCAAATGGCAAACATAAAATAAATATATCCACAGTTTTAATTTTCTGTAAAGAAATATATATCAACAGCAGGTTGACTTTATATAGAGAATTCCTCAAGCTTTTTGTACACACTGCCATGCAAGAAACGATGAGAGCACTATATTCACAAAGCGTTTTCTCTTATTTTTTTCCTAGTTTACTTGTTGCCTGTACTTGGTTTTCCGAAGTTGTGTCCGACTGATAAGTGACCAAGAACTTTCGGTTCGGAGTCAGGTTTGTGATGTGACTGAGGTAGAGGTGGGTGCGATGACACCACTAAACCCTCAAGATTACAATATACTACAATATTACAATAGGCAGCATGCATCTCATTTAAAAACCAACTGAATCGTACTTGTGACGGTATGACGGTTTCGTGAAACGCTAAATGTCCCGATCTACTTAGAGAGATTAAATGGCTGAAAAACAATTTAGTTTTATTAGCAGATGAAGGCCTGTGTTTTGTTGCCTGGTGTTGGCACTGGCGTCAGTGTTATGGTATATGTGCATGGACCTAACCATGGTATGTGCTTCTAGGTGAAATGTGCGAGATATGAATGTAGAGTCTTTAGGAGATCACTAAGAAATTCATCTTATTTGCACATTTTACCGCAGACCCACTCAGTAATTTGTTGAGTTTTCTCCCACGAACTCCACTCTGTGAGAGAGATTTACCGTAACAGCTCCATCTACGTTCAAAAGCTCATGTCCTCTCTCAGCTACACATGGTGTTAACAAAAGCCCCAATTTGTGCATATAAATGTACACATCTTTTACAAATGTTTAACCCCCTCCCAACTGTCAATATGGTTTGTCTAGCCCTTTTGTGAACATGTATACCTGGAACTAGAAATAATTGGCTTTGTTTGACCACGTACTGTACGTTCACCATTTTCTATACCATATCATAAATATCTGAGCGTGACGTTCGTACATTCTAAAATATGTAAATAGACCATTGTCCTCAGTTATGTGATAATAGTGGCAGCTTAAAGAACAATCGTGTCTATGGAGATATCAAATGAATAAATGTGGAAAGTGTGAAAAGGTTGCATTTATACTACTGTACCTCAATATTATTGTTATACAGTCTCTACGAAATTGGTGAGATTCGAGGAAGTTTACAATCATTTATATGAATTTGTTTGAAAGACACATTGTACAATTGAAGATGCCTACGTAATTGATCATTCTATGCTAAGCAAATAAAACATGCATGACAGTGATGTAAATTGTTGTCACCATTCAAATGGGTAGAAGGGGGTGGGGGTAGTTCACTGATGTTCTAAAGTAAAGATTGACAGAATAGTGACATGACCAGCAGTTGTAATACTATAATAATAATACTTACAAAATTAAACATTAATAATAACATTAATAATAACAATAATAATGATAATGATAATGATAACTATTATTGTAATAATTTATGTAAACAGTTATTGAGTAAGAAAATGTTGTGTACTTTTTAATACAAAACCCACTTTATACATACAATTCATTTTCTACAAAAACGTGCTGGCGTATCAATACAAGTTCTAATTATATAAACCCCAGTGTTTGTTTGTTCCATGATCTGAAATCTTTACCAGTCTTTGACCTCATTCAATTAAGAACATTATTTACTCATAGTAATTTATACATAAATTTAAAATTTAATTGAACAACGACATTATCTTCATTTTTAGCAATCTGTATGCCCAGGTAGCTGTCCACGAATTGCTTATTTTATTGCAACCTTTTCACTCCAAAATAATTTCGCCCTTGATATTTCGACATTTAATTGTAACAACTCATTATAAATCTGCCTTACTCTATAGAAAAACTAGTAAGTACTGTTCCCGCAAATGATTTAAATATTCATTCTTTAAAATATTTTCTTTAAATGTTCTGAACAAGAATGAATTATTGTCTTTTAATTTTTTCTCCAATTTGTTGGCAATGATGCAATACAAACTATTTACTTTGATAATCATTTTCCATCAAAATAAACCAACTTATCTTTGAATCCGTTAACTGTAAGAACTAAATCACCCACAAATAAAATATTTGATCGTATCCAATTTCGAAATAGCAACATCCTTCCATTATGTCTAATATTATCGTTAAACCCTAACAATTCTGTACATATCTCAATACTAGAGTTAATCTGTTGATTTTACTTCAACAGTTTTTCTTTTTTCAAGGTAAAATAGACATATAACACTTCATGATAGAACTCTAGAATTCTGTTTTTTCAAAGATAAAACATATTTTGGATCACATTTACAGTTTTTTATAACCAAACTACCACCCAGTTTTTAAACCAATAATCAAACATCCATTTCCACTTTGATTTCGTTTCATAAAAGTATCTTAGTAACCATTTTAACTCAAAACTGTACCCCCCTTTTGACAAACCATCAATCACGTTAGCCCTCTTTACTTTAGAAACTTTAGATCCCCAAAGAAAGTCCATCATCAATTTATCAATTATCTATTATATCTTTGCTATTTTCCTACTTTTCAAAGCATTTATCAATTCTTCATACTTTCTTTCTAAAATCCAAATTTCAGCCTTTTCCTTTCTTTTTAATTGTTTAGCAAAATATAAAGAATATTCCTTTATTTTTATTTTCACAAGTCCCAACGTAAAATATATCTTTGTCATATTTCAACATTTCTTTCACCACACTAATAATATTTTTAATTCAAGATTTATATTCTTCTTTAAAGAGAAGTGAATTGTTAAACTTCCAGTACCCACTACCTCGAATGACATTACCAATATCCATTGTAACACAAACTACACAATGATCAGGGCATAAAGCTACATGTTGTATACACGCGCGTATCATGTCATGACATAAACCATCTTCAACGAGCCAAATTCAAGTCTATTCTAAAAGCCATTTTAAGATATGTACTTCTACACGTAAATTGTTTCGTTTCGGGATGCAATTTTCGCCATATAATAATAATAATAATATTGGATATTTATATAGCGCACATATCCACCATGCATATATCAACTAAATAAAATTTCTTGATCACTTGATTGTACTCTGGTTACTTTTTATAAATAGATTTTGCTCCAATAGTATCAAAATCTGGCTTGTTTACACAGTTGAAGTCATCTACAAATACTAATGCGTACGACTTCAAGTCACTATGTGATTGAACCCAGTTGCTCAATCGTTGAAAAAAATGGTTTTCTGTTTCTTTCTGTAGGGGCGTACACATTTACCAGACAAATTTTTCTATCACCAATACATGTATTAATAAATATTATTCCTTCATCCATATCTATACTGCTGGAATCAATACTTACATCTAATTTTCTTTACACACTTATTTAAAAGATATTTTGTATGTGTTTTCTTTAGAATTTCGACGTTGTAATAGAGCGTAGCGATAGTGAAAGAGCATTCCAAATGAATAATGATTACATAACTTTCATGAACACGTATCAAACATTCGTCTCGATGGATTTTACAGTATGGGTACAAATGAGCTTTATCTGCCCATGCGCAGATTGTTTCTCCAAACTGGCTTATTGTCGTTGGAGTATATATGTCGGAGCATCCATTAAAGTGACTAAATACTGAACTGATGAAAATTCTGTCCTAACTAGCTTACTCTTTATTGTACATCGCCATTTTATGGTCAATTCCAACTTCGCAGAGGACGTGATGCGATAACCAACAGCCCTGCTAGGGAAGCAAGGAATTACGGGACCATACTGCGACAGCTGATCTGAGATGGCGCTATAGAGGGGATTTTTTACGGTAGTGCTTCTAGTACAGTATTGCTTTAATGAAGAAGCTGTCACGTGATGATATTCTGCACTTTATTCAAGTATCAACATCAGCTAGTAGAAGAGTAAGACATTTTGTAATCTCGCAGGACAAAACATGCCATTTTACACCATGAGCATTCTTATCCACCTTGTCAGGGTGGTAATGGATAATGGCATCTTTCAGAAGCTTCCTCTTTGAACCCTTCGACGACGACGACGACGACGACGATGTACAGGGTATCTTCGACTCATCAATCCCTTTTGGAGGCCACTGTATGTATACTCGTTCGACAAATTTTTCAATGGGTAGCTTTTTGAGGCTTTCCAATTTCTTTAGATCGCCTTTCAGTTGGTCCTTTGCAATCCTTTTCTCCATATCTTCCTTTTTTTCTCGTTGTCGACGCGCCTGTTCATCTGCGATTAGTAATTTAAAAAACTAGTTTTAAAAAGGGGTAATTGCACCCATAACTACATGGGATTTCCTTTTTATGATAAAAATCATTATAACAACAATTATAACAATAAAAATAATAATAATAATAATAATGATAACAATAATTTTAATCGAAAATAATGATAATTATAATTTTAATCGAAAATAATATCGCTAGTGATATTCGTTTGTCTCGCAATGTATAGTCAATAAGGTATTTAAAAGATCACGACGTTTCGTGCGCCGCTGCAACACTTCGTCAGGTGATAAAATCGAATGTAAGCAAGCGGAGCCTGACGTCCCTCTTATGCCGCCGAACTGACAACTCGGCCGTAGCCGAACATGCTTGGGATAATCAGCATCAGCCAGACTGGGACGGGGTTCAGTGCCTTTCCCAAGAACGGCATTGGTATACACGGAGGGTAAACGAAGCTATCAATATTCGTCTCAATCCCAATAATTTCAACAGAGACAACGGGATCGATATCCCCGAACTTTTGATGCGTACGATACGCCGCCATGACACTCCCCGTCCAGCCGGCCAGCACCGGTCGATTCCAATCAGCAGGCGGGCGGAGCCAGCGGCCCGCTGATTGGTTTGAGCACGCTATTGTTTCCGCCCGGCAGGCGAGCCGAGCCAGCGGCCTGCCGATTGGTTGAGCACCGAGCGCGTCGGCCAATAGGCATTGTGCGCTATTGTTTCAATTATTGATCGAAGTAACTGACCGCCGGTCCTCCCGTAGAGTATAAAAGACGCTTGCTTACATTAGTTTTTATCACCTGACGAAGTGTTGCAGCGGCGCACGAAACGTCTTGATCTTTTAGATCCCTTATTGACCATACATTGAGAGACAAAACGAATATCACTAGCGATATTTTTTTCGATACTACATCCGCAATGAGTAATATATTTAGCATTAATAATTTTAATGTTAACAATAATAATAATGCCAAAACGTACCATATCGCAAAATCACAGAATCTCAAAGAGAAACATAAAATACATAGACTTGTAAAATGGGAAAATCACATTATATGATTGATGGAACAAATTCCTCTTTAGGAAATACCAACAATATAAGCCCCCTTTCCGTCAAACATTTCATTCCCCCTCAGCTTCTTATGTGTCGTTCATTTTCAGGAGTGTTCCATCCAGTCGCGTAGCGTACGTAGATTCTGCCATTTTATTGGTAGGGGTCACCGGTCGTACTCAGTGAAAGAAAGGAGAGCGTCAGGGGGAGGGCGGGAACGAAAGTCAATCACATTTATTTTCACATCTTTTGAGTCTCCCTATCCCTCTAATGTTGGGGTCGGTTCCTCTCTCTCTCTCTCTCATTTTCCCTCTATTTCTATCTATCTCTTTCTCCCCCCCCCCCTGTCTCTCTCCCTATATATTTCTCTCTTTCTCTCTCTCCATCTTTCTCACTCCCTCTTTCTCTCTCTCCCTCTCTCTCTCTTTCTCTCTTCCCTCTCACTTTGCGTCATTCGATTGGGGTAGGTGACACTTCGTGCCCGTGCTATGCACGTATTTTTTTATAATTATTATTATTACTGGGCCCCAACTATCCTAGATATATTTAAAGAAATGGTTAAATACTGATTAATGTAGAAGTCTCTAATAAACTAATGTATACATATGAGCATAATGAGCTAATGTATTACCTTTGACTTTTGATAAACATTTCTGGACGTTATCTTTTTGGTACTGGACGTCTTTCTCCAGGTCAGTAACGTTTACTTTGAAGCTTGAATCCGCACCTGTACATCTTTTCTTTGCTTCATTCAGGGTTGTACTACATTCGTCCATGTATCTAGATATACCATATCAACATAATTTACTAAATGAGTGCAAAGCAACACTCTTCTTACGCTAGAAGTATGAAGAGACTTTCAAAAAGTTAACCTGAAGCAATTTCAGTAGCAATATTTGTATGTGTCATTTATAGACCAAGGCCCTGTTTCATGAAACTTTTTTATCACTAACAAGTTACATTAACTGTTACAAGCTACGGAAATCGTGGCATTTGATTGGCTGCGAGTAAATTTGTCATTAAAATTTAGCATTTGTTATTGATAACAAGTTTTTAAAAAACAGGGCCGTGTTCGGAGATTAACAAATGACCACCGAATATATACAGATCTTTCAAACATGGAGAAATTCCATTTGAATTCGTGCTTTGTAAAATAATAATCACTGCCAAAGTAATGAATACCTTTTGTTTGCTCTCCTTAAAAGAATGCTTCCACCTGTGTATTATATAGTATACAAATATTGACTGCTCATGAGGATGATGGTGGGAATTATCACTACCAAGGTGGTGTTCATACCGGTCCTTCTATCACCCCCGAGGCGAAGCCGAGGGGTGATAGAAGGGCCGGTATAAACACAACCGAGGGAGTGGGAATTCCCACCATCATCCTCATGAGCAGTCAATATTTGTAACCGAGGGTGGGAATTATCACTACCAAGGTGGTGTTCATACCGGTCCTACCGGGTGATAGAAGGGCCGGTATAAACACAACCGAGGGAGTGATAATTTCCACCATGAGCAAAAAAAAATTGATAATTTCCACCATGAGCAAAAAAAAATTGATAATTTCCACCATGAGCAAAAAAAAAAATTTTGGCACCCGAAAAAATTTTTTTCCCTCCGGGAAGGGTAATTATTTTTTCCACCACCACCCCTTGGGCGCCAGGGGTAGTGAGCACAACTTTTTTTTTTTTTGGCACCCGAAAAAAAATTTCCCTAAGGGAAGGGTTATTTTTTCCACCGCCACCCCCCTTGGGCGCCAGGGGAGGGGCCCAACTTCTTCTTTCAAAAAGGGGTTTTACCTGTTTTTTTTTAGGGAAGGGCCCGGGCCCCAGCCCCTGGATCCGCCACTGACGATGGATATCAACTTTATAAGACGGGGCCCGAGTGAGCGCAAGCCAGGACGAAGGAACGGCGCTGTTCAAAGCGGAAAGTCATGTATCGATCCTGTATATATCTGTGTATATGTATATATTGTGTGTCCATCATCACATTTTGTGTCTTTGGAGGAAACTAAGTATAAATCTTTTTAATGATGTTAACACATATAACGTACCCTTGGCAGCTCTTGTATTCTTGGTGCTGCAGAGCATCTTTTCCTTTTCTGAAATAGATATTTGCGATGCAAAGATAGCAGCTGACTTTAGAGTCACATTCAGGCATGTAACCTACGTACTCCTTGAGGGCAACGATCCGATCTGGAGGAGTCGAAAGCAAATGAACAAATAATAATGATAATATTACGAACAAATTATATAGCGCTTGTGACATAAAAGACATGTAGGGGTCGACAAAGGCTACAACCAACAAGACTGACAATGCTGTTCTTGGTCTCACAAGCCTTTCGAAAGGTTATCTGAATGTTTATGAAACCCACAGCCATGAGACTGACATGTCAGCCTCGCGGGCTTTCTAACAACTTTTCTGAAGGTGCATGAGACCGACAATGGTCGCTCTCGAGGGCCATCCGCCTCGTGAGCCGTCGGTTACTGGGAAGCCCCTGTTGATGAATTCAGTGTTAACTTGACAAATTATAGTGTGTTTTTAAAAAATAAGATATTACCAACCGTCAAATTTGTCTTTTTTAGTCATCCCTTTTTAATATTGGCTTACTTTAAAATCATGATTTATTTATTACAATGTCGATGGTTTTTTCTTTGTGTTTTTTTTTTAAAGGAACGTATACAATACCTTGACTCTTTGGACTACTGGTGGGTTAAGATAGAGGGGTACAAGCGGCCTGTGCCCCTTTTTTAGAATGTTACCTTAAGTACACAACTACGTACATCTTATTAACTCTGTCATTTCTGTATAAACTACTAATTACGCAGTATTATGAAAATTACTTAATTTTACTGTACAGTGCATTTGAATGCCTATTTATAACGTCAATTTTTTTTTTTAAGTCCCTGTCATGGTACAGTTAGAGGGGGTGCCCTACCGCAGCCGCCCCCCCCCCTCGCCCACATTTCTGAGGACCTGGTCATACCCATATCCATTTGTCGTTGCAAAGTGGTTGGCTCTTGACTCTCAATCTAAGGGTTCATGGTCGAATCCCAGTCCTACACACTGTGGATCATACGGTTCGCGGTTCGAATCCTGCCGTGGCACTAACGTCCTTTGTCAAGAATTAATCCACATGCCTTTGGGCCACTCTCCACTTAGGTGGAAATGGGTACTATGCAATTGCTGGGGTAAGCGTAATCGCAGGGCCCTCAGGATAAGCTGTATTAATACTGATGTGGCTATCCTGGCTAAATAAGACCATATTATCATCAATATTATTGTTATTAGGTGGGCTGTATATAATACAGACCACCTTATGTTTTCGTTAAAATTGCCTTTATTATTATTATTCTTTATTTTTCTTATTTCCAAGCACTTTTTTGTTAGCAAGATAATTTGAAAATGGCTCAATCATATGTCTTGAAATTTGGCACACATATGTATAGGCATATGGAGAAAACACAATAAGGTTTTCAACCTTGACCTTGACTGATGACGTCATCTAGGCGCCATTTTGTGAAATTTTCTGAAAATCAACTCATGATCATATCTTCATAACGGAAAATCATTTCTCACTCATATTTATCATGATCAAGGTCAATATCCGTCCAGTCAATTTCAGGTCAAAAAACACGCGCGTACGCGTACGTCCGCGCGTCAATGCGCGCGCAAAATTTCAAAATGCTCCAAATCGTCTTAAATACATTTTGCATACGTTTTAGGCCATTTTAAGCATTTTATAAAAATCGCGCACACGCACATGCGCGCGCGCTTTTGCGCGTAACACCATTACACAACATAGAATCGCCTTTTTTTCTTTCATGATATTTCCCATATTTTTCGAACAATTTGATACCATGTTTATCTCTTTATGACCATTAATAACAAGATGAGCGTCCATTCAAGATAAATGTCCGTGCGCGCGAGCTCTTGTAATACATAGCATATATGGGCAAAAACATGCCTATACAAAATTCATTGTAACTCTTCAGAATGGATGGGAACTCCCAATTTTTTTTCATATTTGGATAGATTATGAGTCGGAGATATGATTTCATGTCTCATTTGACCCTCAATTAACTCATGACGTCATCATAATGGCCTCTAAACTCAAAATTTCAATTTGCATATTATGACGTCAGCATATTTTTGGAAAATTGATTGTATCTCTGTAAATATTGATCGATTTTCTTCCAAATTTTGATATGTTCTAGCTGAGACAATTCTCTACAAATGCAGTAGTCACGATTTTTCATTTTGACAAAGGCATCATGGCGTATTTTTGCGATTAAAGGAGGCATGTCAATTTTCACATTTTGCGTGTATTCTCTATGGGACATGACTTTTTCTCAAATCTGGATTCTACATTCCAGTCTTTTTGAGCAATATCTCGTCGTTTTAGCTCGTTTTCTGCCAGCTTTGATATGTTGTAGCTGAGACAATAAGCTATCACAAGTGTGCCCTTTATTTTTCGATCAGATGCCGGGATCATGCTCATATTTCACTTGCAAAGTGGGATTTGAGAATTCCATTTTCCGTTCACGTGTAATGTCTATGTGGATTATTTTGGTATAGTGGTCATAGCACTTGCCTCCCATTCCGGCGACCCAAGTTCGATTCCTGGTGGGTCAATTTTTTTTTTTTTTTTTTTGCCGTCGTTTTGAATTTGATTTTATGATCTTCTTCGACTATTATAACATATTATCATATACTATCACAAACAATGTAATAAAATGCCTAATTTTGCGTGTTATATCTATGGGAGAAATATGTCAATCGTTTGAGTACAACCTTATGGGAAATCTGAGTCCTTGTCGTGTATTAATTTTTTATTCATAGTTGGATAGAGTATGAGTCGGAGATATGATTTCTTATAAAAACAAAATCTAGAAAATGCATATTTCATTTTGATATTTAGATTTGAGGGTCAAAGGTCAAATATAATGTACATGGTTTCTCTAAAACCATGCATTGTATAGACTTGAAATTTGGCACACTAATAGACCTGAATATGGATTATTTCAAAAAATAAGGTCAAATCATGCCAATGTTATCTTAACTACTTAGTATGTCACTAAACATGTTTGGCATGCACTTGGAACAGCCCACCTATACTTGTTATTAACAAGTATTACATGTCTAGTTATTATTATTATCATCATCATTAATCATCATAATTATGACTATTATTATCAATCTAACCTTGACAGTAATGTTTATCGATTAGGTGGGACAGGACTTTTATTAAACACGAGTACCTTCGTCATTTCTAGGCTCAATCCATGTTCTGATGTCATCTAGACATTCCTTGATAGACTTCTCGAGATGTTTGGCCCATTCTTCGACCATGCAGTTCCTTTTCATGTAAGCGGTGCCGAAGTGCTGCAGAGCCGCTTTAAAGTACGCATGTATCACCTATAACGTAAAATAGGTATGCATTGCGTATATAAAAAGCATGCCAAACATTTGTAGCTTTATATATTAATAATAATAATGGGTTCTTGTACAGTGCTCATTAAATATACCCAACTTTGGTAGGTTATGATTAAAAACGATTGAAATCTAGTGATACCCTATTCATATTTTTTTTCTGCCACGGATGATTGAGCAAAAGGGTTCTTTAAAAGTGCTGTCAAAATCTCCATGTACCAAATTTGAACTGATGAACCAATTGCGGGCCAAGCCATATTTAAGTGTTACTTTATATATGTTACTATAAAAAGCATGCCAAATAATTGTAGCTATATATTAATAATAATAACGGGTTCTTGTACAGTGCGCATAAAAAAAAATATACCCAACTTTGGTAGGTTATGATTAAAAATCCATCATAAATGTGACCTTGAAATATAGTTCATAGTAAGAACTAGTGTCTAGTGATACCGATATTCATATTTTTGCTGCCACGAATGACTGAGCAACAGGGTTTTTTAAAAGTGCTGTCAAAATCTCCTTGTACCAAGTTTGGGCTGATGAACCAAATGTTGGTCAGGCCAAGTGTAAGTGTTACTTTGGTATTAGTGATACTCTAGTAGAGTTTGGTTAGTAGAGTATTTGGTCAAGGATTACAGTCAAGCATTAGGTCAGTGTAGGATGATCGGGGACGGAATCTAAACAATAATATGACACATCTACAAACCTTTCGCTCATCAGAACATGCATTCATCTTCAGTTTAGCTAGCTTCCAAGAAACAGTTCCAGTGTTCTTTGCCGCTGAAACCAAATCATCATCCTTTTGAGAACTGGCGTAAGCTTTCTTGTAACACTCCAGAGCACTCTATAAAAAATAGAAAAATAGAATTATAGTCTTCCAATCAGCCAACAATTACCTAGGAAATAAATGACAATAGTACACATGGAGACAGTTACATCCAGCAACGGCCCTCTCGGGGGGGGGGGGCAGCCACCCACTTTTTCAAGTACCCCAAAAGTTACCCTTTCTTTCATAGGAAAAGTGCCCCTTTAACTTTGTAAGATGTGTCCCTTCCCCTTGTCACCTCTGATAAGTGCCCCTTTTCTTTTGACACGTGCCCTTTCTCCTTTGACAAGTGCCCATTTTCCTTTGCAATAAGTGTCCATTTTCCCTTCTCATAAATGCCTCTTTTCATCTCTAGTAAATGACCCTTTTCAGGTACAAGAAGTTACTCCTTTTCACCTCCGATAATTGCTCCTATTCAGATCTGAGAGATACTCGTTTTACTTTGACAAGTGCCCCTTCCCTCCTGATAAGTGCCCTTTTCATCTCTGATGAGTGTCCCTTTTCACCTCTAATAACTGCCCCTTTTATTTTTGACACGTGCCCCTTTTCCTTTCTAATAAAGGACCTGTCCCCTTTTCATAAATGCCCCTTTTCACCTCTTATAAATGCCCCTATCAAAATCTTATGGGTGCCCCTTTCCGTCGACAGAGGCCCATTTTCTATTCTTATAAGTGGTTCTTTTTTCATCCCTGGTGAGTACCTCTTTTTGTAGGAGTAAAAAGTGCCCCATTTTCACCTCTGATAATTACCCTATACAAATCTGAGAGGCGCCCCTATATCTTTGATACGAGCTCCTTTTTTTCTAATAAGTGTCTTATCCCTTTCGATAATTGTCCCCTTTTCCTCTCATCATTAAACTCACCCCTAATTTCAAGCGACTAAGAGCAATTTCCCCTAAAGCTCACTCACATTTATAGATGATATAATTATGTTACTTATCAAAGGTCTTTTCGGTCTTCCGTTATCAGAATATGCTGATAACCTCATCAGGATTGGGTTTTTTCCTCTTTATAAGATGTAATTTTTCGCACTGCGACCTCAAAACAATCTTAAAATTTTTCCTCACTCGTTTCGCTTGCTTGCAAATGAATTTTCAGACAATCAAACCAACTGCAAAGTATAATGCTTAAGCAATATCTTGTATATGGTGTATAAAGAGAAACAAATATTGAAATCATCCCTGATAATGTAATCACAATGTAGGGGTATATACCAACGTCTAAAAAGATTGTATATTTTCGCTTTCAGATTTCCCTTTGTAGGCGCCCTTTTTTCCAAGAAGCGTGCCCTTGTTTGTTGGTGCCCCCTCCCCCCCCACTTTGGAAGTCGCTCCGCCGCCCCTGTATCTCAGTAACGCCGCCGAATCGACTCCAAACCAACAGATTCTTATACATTCAGGTTAGTGCATTCAGGGAAATGTAATTGTCACAAGATAAGTGCCAAATTCATAGCCCAAAATATTGTTCGTGTTTTAAGGATACCGTCGTAGATATCATATGAATATTCATTTCGATCCAGCCTTTGAGTGTGCGTAGTTTGATGTTAACTTATGACCGCAGCGTTGTGCTTTTGTATTGAATCGCATTTGCTTTATTTTAGTGGCTTTGTATTGGTTCAGCGGTTTACCAGCGCACTATGCAAATTTGCGTGCCTAATTTTGAACCGCGTCCTGCACGAGGTATTCTGCACTGCACCTATGATTTTGAAACACGACGGACGTGTTGTTTTTGAATGGGCAAGTCAGCTCAATTTTGTCAGCTTTTTGTGTGAGTGAGAGAGGCGAGAAATGGATCCAAGTTTTAAGTTTTTATAGGCTTAATTATAAAAGGATTATAGAAAGACGAATGTCCAGGGTCAGAGCCATGCACACTCTCTACCACCAAAGGTTACTACTGCTGCCCTGCATTGAAGTTTTCTGGAAACCGTAAGTGTTAATCCATATTTGTATCTTGCTAGGGCCAGTAGTTTGGTTCAAGACGTAGTACGTTATCGATAATAAAAAAATCATGTATAAAATGTTGAGAGAGTATTCACTATACGAAAATGAATTGAATTGGTTGTTGATAGTTTGTTGTGTTTTTAATTGTGAAAAGGTCAACAGGAACCTTATCTGTTAAATAATGTACGGCAGATTTGTGATCTCGTCGTGCATTCAAATTTAATGCATACAAGTTTAATATCGAATCAGTTTTTATACAAAGAACTGGAATTTTGAATTTGATATTCACATGATTGTTTCCTTATACTTTATTCATATGCCTTAATTAATGTAATGTATGTATATATTCATAATGATGGAATGTGAACCTAGTTACGATTTATGACGTACATGTTTCCTTTGAAGTTACGTATCATACCTGCATTCACAAAATATGACGGTTTTGAAGGAGATTCAGACTTTCAGTTAAAAGAAAAGGGGGGAAGTGGTATAACTGACGTTTAAATTCATTCATGAATGAATGGTCAGCAATAATATGCTAATGTAAACCGGACATTAGCTCAAACTGACCATGTTGGGACCGTGGTGTTGAAACTATATATTTAGCCAAGCACCATGTCCACGTTTCTCTCATTTCGACACAGCGAATGCATTATTATGAGAGCGGGGATAGTTCGCCCTGGGGGCAAGTCCGCCCACTACGTGATTCTCAGCCTTGCGGTGTTTGGATAAAACTTTCGCTGATGATGTAATGACAAACTAGCCATACCGCACAACATACAACGGCGCGAGGACATGTGCTCTTTGATAAACGAAATCACGCTGAAATTTTCATGTGTCATTACATTTCTTGTATTTACCTGTAGACATTGATGAAGTCGGTTATGGTAGCTTTTGTTGTTAAAATTAAGAGAATGATATGTGTCTACTGAAAAATGCAGAAACAAGTCAACATTGGTTGTACATTTTGCCTAGAACGAGATAAATGACAATAACAGCCCCATGGGGCTAGTACGCCCGTTTTTGAAGGGTTATGTTCACCCGGGGCCCCCATTCAATGTCGTTATTCCTCGAAATTATTATATTTTTTTTAAAGTGAAAATATAGGCCCTTTACCTGGCAACTTCAATAAAGTTTTGTGACGAATGTGTCTATCCAACCCTATCTGGTTCTTCATAAAACTTATGACGTACATGCAATATTTATTTCTTTTTACATAATTTTTGATTTTCCTTTTTCAGAATGGTACGAAATTACTGAGGAAAAACAGACCGTGCCACGCACGTTAGACTAGATGTAATGAGACAGGCCATCGATCATTATATATCGTTCAACTGACGACTATGGCGCATCATTTGCCCAATGCTTCAGATAACACTGTTTATCAGTCATTTGCCCAATAATTCGGATAGACAGTGTTTGTCTGAGATAAACACTGTTAAGGCTAATGAAACTCGATTGCGAGTTTCCCCGTCACATTTTGTTCAGCTCATAATGAGGCAACTATTTCATTATTTATTATTCATTATATGCAAGATTCCTTGATGTACGAACACTTATTTCACTTTTGTTGGTTCAACTTGTGTATTTCCAGTTTGTTAACTTAATGCATGTATGAAAATCTCATTAATACACATTGTTAGTATATCTTGGTTATTGTCCAGGGGTGGATTTTTTTTTTTTTTTTGCTATTTTGAACCCCCCGGCCCGGCCCATAAGTGATGTTTTCCTGGCATCTACTAACACAATGGAGACCATAAAAAGCAGTGCATGATAACGTCTTTTTTAATCAAGTAACAGTTTAAACAGTTTGACCAAATGACGATGCGGAGCATCGTCCATGAGCCGTGTAGCGGCGAGGCGATTTGGGGGGGGGGCTATTTTGGACCCCCGTAAGTGATGTTTTCCTGGCATCTACTAACACAATAGAGACCATAAAAAGTAGTGCATGATAACGTCTTTTTAAATCAAGTAACAGTTTAAACAGTTTGACCCAATGACGATGCGGAGCATCGTCTACGAGCCGCGTAACGGCAAGGCGATTTATTTTTGTTGCTATTTTGAACCCCCCGCCCCGTAAGTGATGTTTTCCTGGCATCTACTAACACAATTGAGACCATAAAAAACAGTGCATGATAACGTCTTTTTAAATCATGTAACAGTTTAATACACAATTATATCCAGAGTAATCATGTGTTTGGTTAAGTTACCAGATGAGTTAAATATCTTCTCACAATATTTGCACACTTGAAAGGTTTCTCTCCAGTGTGCGTTCCTTCTTCTTTTTTTGTTTTTCCTTTTTTTTTTTGGCCGCCCAGGGGGTTAAAGCCCTAACCCCCGTAGATCCGCCATTGTTGTAATTAATACAAACATCAAATATTATATTAAAAAATAAACCACAAATACATGCTATACATCCAAAAAAGAACAGTACTTTAATAGTAGCACGTGTGACAAACCTTTCTACCATAATTCACAAACATTTTAAGTACTACTAGTTCCAAGATATACATGATGCACTACATACATGTACACATGACTTACTTAAAACATCTTGTATTGTGT
Source organism: Mesocentrotus franciscanus (assembly GCA_037976565.1). Taxonomy (NCBI): domain Eukaryota; kingdom Metazoa; phylum Echinodermata; class Echinoidea; order Camarodonta; family Strongylocentrotidae; genus Mesocentrotus; species Mesocentrotus franciscanus. The sequence continues at coordinate 21,838,697 of CP137686.1, read as the reverse complement.
TAAACGTTTGGTTTAATTTTTTCAAATTTCTTTATTCTTTATTCGTTCCTGACCTCAAATTCTGTCATTTGGGGGCTTTTTGTTTTCAAGTAAATATCTTGGTAAGGTTAGTGCATGATGAAGTCATTGAGCAATGGTACATGGTATCAAGATATGATCTCAAATCAAAAATGAGAAAATGATCATAACTAAAAAGAAAACCCAACATTTTTAACAAGTTGTAGTTCTGTTGTGTTTTAGTTGAGACAATTCAGTTTGTGTCACCCAGCTGAAGAGGTCCTGGACACAACATGGTATCAAATAATACAAGAAAGGGACCGAAACTGAACTAATGAAGCACAATCTAGTAAATGCTGCAGTTATTGCCGCACCTTTTTTATATGCACGAATCATGATTGTACTGCTGCACGTCATTGGCCGTAAATATCGCCTCGTAGATGAAGAGATGGTATTGCCATCATCCTGTACCCTCACGGACAAGAACATTGTTTGCGAAGCCTTTTTTCAGTGCCTTGCATCGATGCCAAATTCTGCACCTCGACATGTCAACCGATTTCAACACGTACGGCGTATAATTGTTGCATACAACAAAAAACATGCGGGGTGAAAAATATAGCCAATTCTCAATTTTTCGCAATTTATTTCTACACCGAGGTCAATCAATATAAATTTTGAAATATTAATATCTATATTTTGAACAAAAACACTTCAATACAGTATCATTTAATTTCTTTGATGAATTATTTGGTAAGACTTTCCTAAGAAATGTGTATTCACTATTCAACAGCACGTTAATTTCTATTAGCTACTTTTAATCTCGAATATGGTCTGTATAATATGGACGGTGTACAGTGATATGCCTACACGAACCTATAGCGTTCAAATGTGAAGTTGATGCTATTTAAAAACCTGATCATACCGTGTTGCAATGGCTCACAGTTACTGCTTGCGTATGCATTGAACGGAAACACCATGGGATCAAGGACACGCCGGAAGTGATACAATGGTTTTATATTTATAGTTTTTTTCATAACAAATCGACTGAAATTGGGATAAAAACGATGTTTTATGGAATTTTTCTAAATAATTTCAATTCAATTCAATTTCGGTTTTATTTAAAAAAAAAAATTTTTAAACATGGAAAAACTCCGGAGACTAATATTATTATATTTACTGTACAGTAAAATACAAGAAAACATGAAATAACGTTAATTGTACATATAATAGTTCAATAACAGCTAAACAGATGAATGTGACTTTATGCATTACAAAAGATAATGTTAAACAGTAATCATTATTGTGTAGAATTCAATTAGATAGATTTGTATAAGATTAATGGTACAGTGGAAGCCGGTAGTAAGAAAAAGAGAAATGTTGCATGACAAAGAATAAGTCCATTTATAACAATGAAAATTTGCAATTCACAACGGTAATTCAGAAGTCGCACACCAAACAAAAAGGGGAGGTGAAGGAAAAAAAAACAAATAAATAATTCATTATTTTCAGATTCTCGATCTATTTGGATTTATAGTATGTATATGTGTGGTTTATTTTTTACAATATTTGATATTTGAATTAATGAAAATAACCGAGATATACTCACAATGTGTATTAATGAGATGTTCATACATGCATTAAGTTAAGAAACTGGAAATACACAAGTTTAACCAAAAAAAAGTGAATTAAGTGTTCGTAAAGAGGTTAACATAAAGGAATCTTGCAAATAATGAATAATGAAATAGTTGTCTCATTATGAGCTGAACAAAATGTGACGGGAAACTCGCAATTGAGTTTCATTGGCCTTAACAGCGTTTATCTCAGATAAACACTGTATATCTGAATTATTGGGCAAATGGCGAGCGATAAACTATGTTTATCGACTGATAAACAGTGTTTATCTGAATTATTGGGCAAATGGCACGCCATAGACGATGACACCAGAAAGACTGCCGAACTCTTTCGCATTCCACGTTCCAGATTGAGCATTCTCAATTAACGACAAAGCTACATGCTATTGGAAAGCGCATCATGGGAAATAATTTTTCTTTTCTTTTTCTGAATAACGATTTGGTGGCACTACTTAGGGAGCTTCCTATGAGCGTTGTCATAATCAATGTTACTGTGAGGTGAATGAAAACTCACTGGAATAAAAAAACAATCTACTCAGTTAGTGTTTTTTCGTTTGTTTCTGATTAAGGAAAATGATTAATACGGTAAATATCACATTGTTTTTAAATGTGGAATGCTGTCATTAGCATATCTAATTGCAAGAAATCACAAGACACTGATAATATTCATTTTAGCTTAGAGACTGTTTTCAGAGTTAAAAATGTTCAGTGACAAGATGCATGAGACTTATTGAGGTATCGATAGTGCATTTTGTTTGTTATTCTTAATTGAATTGTTTCATTTCAGAGTATGGTAATCACGAGGATTTATAATTTAACATTCATTCTGGTACTTTTGCACTTACAGATTTGAAGAAAAAAATAAGAATTCAAATTTACCTGAAGTGTTTTTGTGTACTTTTAATGTATCCGGTTCCTGAAATCACAAATTGCTTATACTTTATTTTTTGCCTAAACATCTATACAACCAACGTGAAGAGGGATATACAAATATGAAATAATCCAGATAATATCCAGATATATAACAAGCCTGTTATTTAAAGGAGCTATGGCTTCAGCATTTTATCGTATTTCGTTCTTCTTATTTCTTATTTTAGTGGCCACAGCTGATTTTTTTCCACATCGTTGCACTTGCACTACGATATATTATATTGCATTAACATTTTTTTTTATATCTATCTCATCGCGCCATGTCAAATTATCGACGATCTTCTTCATCATATTTTGTACGGAACCTATTCGTTACAAGCTTTGCTTTTTATTAGGTTTTCGTCATATTTCACTACCAAATAAATATATTCGTTTTCTTGTAAAAGCTGTTTAAAAACTCAATCAATAACTAAATGTGTAACATTTATCTAAATTCCTTTTGTTACTAAAAGTCGTATGGCATGAATTTCTGGGGTGGTTCTCTCTCGTCCAGGAATCACAACAAAGCATTCTCCTTCCCAACATTAACAATCACGCAATGTGATTTTACTAATTTCTTTTGTGAGAAATCATCGAAAGAAATGCCAAGAAAGTTATGATATGTAATATATAATTTTATATAGGCGTGGTCACACGATGTGACCCCTTTTAATATAGGCCTATGGATTTGTTATAGTAACTCTTTATGTTATTTAACTTAGGTAGTAGCAATGTTTAAGCGCATTTCATTCAAATTGTTTGTTTATAGTGGTATTTTTATTAATTGTGTTAAGAAATACTAAATTTTTACAGACATAAAAATCTGATGGGATTATATTATTTCATTTGCTATGCCCTACATTGCCATTTTAAAGAGAAGGTCAATAAAATAGTTGTGGATATGGTTAGTTGTAGTCGTTTTGCCCAACCCCTCCACGGTCTGAACTATTCATGATCAGTAAATTTAGTAACATAATAGTACGGTACCTTGAAGCGATCTAATTTGGCAATGTCGCTTTCCTGATCATGAGCTAACTTGAAAAACTTGTTTCCCTTTTCTCTTGACATTCTCGATGTGTCATGGTTTGATGTCTGACCGGCACCTAGACAAAATAATAGAAAATATTGCGATACTCAGAGAGATTATACAAAAAGGAACGATACCGTTAACAGTAAATAATATAAACAACACTTCCAGAATACACTGCATGACAACAGCATGTTGTTCAATGGATGGACAATAAGAAAGAAGAAAAAAATTGGACTAAAACGGGAAAATTAGTAAAGACAAGCGGAGTGAAAAATACATGCAAATTACATAATTACAATAAACACTACTCTTTCATATCCCCTCCTCTCGATGGCAAGTCTCCCTCATGCCCAGAAATTCGACAAACTTTATGCCACTGTTGTGGTTGGGTTGGGTCTTTTTTTCTTTTTTCTTTTTTTTTTTGCAATAAATTTATATTAGTGTTTAGACGCATTTTAAGCCGATGTGAAATAACTAAATATCTTCATAACCAAAACTTTTGTTAAGTGTCTCACCATTACGTGGTTGGTCATGCGCCGTATGTCCTCCAGTAAACTTTGCAGGATTGCTGCCATCTTTGGCGCCATGGGACCCCGAGGTTTTACCAAAATGCGTTTCATTCCAGTCATTGTCTTCTACAACTGGACTGACAACATTGATACATTTTGCGAAGTATCCCTTGGGTCCTACGTACAAATGGAAATTCACTAGATCTTCGACTGCAACCGGCTTGTACCATACTTCAGAGAGGCAAAAGAATACTTTGCTGTAGGTTGCATCCACCTTTATAAACCCGATTCGACGTCTGTGTAGATATCGCGTCACAACGCCAGTTACATTACAATCCAGGAGCGCCCCCTGGTTCACAGCTTCATCAGGTTCAGAGTCGGAATCTTCACCATCCAAATTTAGAACCTCAATAGATTCTGCAAAGTACCCTTTTGGTCCTACAAGCAAATCAAATATCACCTCATCTCCAACTTTAATGTTTTTCTCTGAAGCAGCTGAAATATGAAAAAACACTGATTTGTAAGTGTCATTCACTCGGATAAAGCCAAAACGACGTCTGTCTTTGTACTGCTTCACTACTCCGGCTACACCTTGTTGAATGAGTTCCTCGGACTCATTATTGCCATCATCCGTAACTGATAACCGAACATTTGTTGCAACAAAGAATATCATTAGTCGTCCTTGTCGTTGCAAATCAAATATCACCTCATCGCCAACTTTAACGGACGGGCATGAGATATCTGAGATATTGAAAAAGACGTTTTCGACATTATCATAAAGTATCATGCCAAAGCCATCTTTCTTTCTAAAACACGCTACTACTCCAGTTACATCTCTGGCATTGAGGGTACCCTGTGACATGATAAACTAACAAGTTTTCGATTGTGAAACTAAGAAGTTATTCGATCAGTATCTTATCTATCTTTGTCACGACAATGCTGACAAATGTGTACATACCCTACACCATTTGAAAAGAAATCAGCCAATGTACTTCAAGCAACGAGTGGTATGTCGGTTATGGAAACGAGAAATACCGTCCAGAACATGAATTATGTCGCGTATTGTAAGTCATAATTATGACCTGAATGTAAACACTCGGCAAGCTGATGTCAGCAATATACGTGTGCAACTGTACACAGGAAGAACTAATCAGATACAGGTAGCTACAAAGAACATAATTGAATCATAGAATCATCTAGGTGTTTCGGTTTTCGGATTGCGCAAGATTTGGGGATTCCCACGTTTTGATCACTCGCTCCATAAGCGAGACAGATCTTTAGGATGGGCCCCATGTGTTAACTTACCTTTTATGTGCAATTTCTGGCTATTTAAAACAATAAGATCTATAAAACCACATCTATTGACATGTGTTTGTTTTTTGTCTTGGGCAGAAAGAGAGAGGGTGAGAGAGAGGGAGAGAGAGAGAGAGAGAGAGAGGGGAGAGAGAGGGGAGAGAGAGAAGTGAAATAATTTCATTCACATAGAATTTGCCGGTGGGTATTTCCACCGAAATTTAATGTTGTAAAAATAGACATCGCAGACTTCGAGAAATAGAGTTCAGCTTTTGGCATTAAGTACAAAGTACAAGTTTGCCTACAAATGGCTCATTCAAATTGAAAATGAATTTGACATTCCTATCTATTTTATTCTCATCATCGGTTTAATAATTATGGTAGACAAATAGATCAGTGCAGTTAAATAATTCACATAATAAAAGGAGGCGTAAAACTCGATAAGCAAGGCTTGTGTTTGGAATGCCGGGGGCGGATCCAGCCGGCGCACAGTGGGCCAGGGAGGAATAAAAATGCACCAAAACTCATTTTTGGTGATTTGTTTTACCTCAGTAAAATATTTAATTCCGGTATGCAAAATAAGGGTATAAATTTACTCCTTCAAACTACAAAATCTTGCATATTCACAGTTAAGCTGTCCCTGAACAATCTAACCCCAACATACAAGGCAGGCTTATTTCAATATGTTCATGAAACACATAGAATAAAACACAAGAATTGCATCCTCTCGCAAATTGTACCCCCCCGGCCACCACCTCAACATTTGTGAGAAATGTTTCAGCTACTCGGCAGGTAAAGAATGGAATTGCTTACCCGAGAATGTTAGGTTATCGCCGACCTTAAAGTGCCTGTTCAAAGAAAATCACAAATATGGCAAATAATGTATCACTTGAAACTGGTAAGCTAACAGATAGCCATCGTACAAGTTTTAGGTCAACTACATTCTGGGTGATTTATAAAAATACAAATAAAACCACCTCCATAGCATCTGGGATATGCGAGAGATTCGCCAGAAAAATAAGGATGTCTTAATGCCGTCACAAAAATGAACCAATCCTGCCCAAGCAGACGACATCCCATAAAGAATGAACATAATTGCAATGATATTATTTCTCAAATTATAATGAGTTTAGTGTATATAAATGTGATGGAATTTTACACCATTCAAAAAGGGATATGAAACCGACTCTGATAACTAAATTCTTTTTTGTGTGTAAAACACAGGATAGGTGTTAATGAACGATTAAAGAAACCACACTTTCAAATTTAAAAAAAACCTGAATGATAGCATGGACGGCATCTGTTCCCTCTTGAAACGCCGAACATACCGCGGTGTATGCAGCTAAAAATACAATGGCGTCTTATTTTGTTTACAAGCGACGGATTCCTTTATTTTTGTTATCATTGCATTTTTAATCAAAATAATATCATGCGCGGTATTTAGAGTGAGGCAATAGATTAAACATTTAGCCTGAGGGTAGTGAATTAAGAGAAATAACTGAAGAAAAGATGACAAAGCAAGGCACTGAAAATGTGTGAGATGTCATGGGACATCGTCTGCTTGTGCAAATCATGTTCAACATGAGACGTCACACATCTGAGCAGCGATCGGAGAGCTTTTCAGGTGCTATGCCGGGGCTGTATTTAAGCGTTTTGTGATTGATAATAATCATTACTTCGAATGTTTCCAAGCATTGAATTTTGATAACCTTGTCCAATCAAAGTTTCACCTTCGCAATAATGACAATAAAGTTAGTTTTTAAAATCAATGAACCTTCTCTTTAACAACATTCAAAAGTTCATATCAGAAATGGTATGACAGCCAATAAAAACAACAAACATTGCTATGCCCTACAACACGATAGGTAAGACGTTTTATCCTACTCTCACCTATCCTCCTCTATCCTATTTGCAATTTATGGTGATTTAATACATATATAATTAATAATTTTTGATATCATTCACAAATGTAAGTTGATTTGGTATCATTCACATAATGTACCCAGACTCATATGTGATTTATTCATTGCCTTTTGATCTTATATTATTCTATGTGCAATGGACCTTGTGACAGATTAGCCCTGTGCTAAACAAGTTATCGAATAAAGTCTACTACTACTACTACTACTACTACATGAATTTGCATTAATATAGGGAGTCAGACACAAGTTCGAAAAATCGATTACAGGCAAATACTTGGAAAACAGCGAATAACGTTCGGTGAATATAGCATCCCCAACGTTCAATAAGAGGCAGTGTGTACAAAAGGCATGTAATCCAGCTAACAGTGGAAGTTACAAACTGATTCAGCCAAGGACGCAGGTTCGAAACTGAATCGCGTCTTTCGGATGGTGACGTTAAAGGTCGGTCCCCAGACGTAAATAATCATATCTGATTGATACACGTCTGTAAAAACCCAATACACACAGGCATGGGGGAAACCTTTCGAATAGGCCATTTTCGTAATGTGACCAAATTTAATAGATAAGTCTTTGTGAAGTGCCTCAATACAAATTATTTCATTCACCTGATACTAATAATAGTATTTCAATAGTCTGCATAGTAATGCAAACTGTATATATTAAGTGTTGCTAGGTAGGTCAAGCAACAATGTTTGTCCTACCTGGCAACAACTAATGTATGCAGTTCGGATTATGTCTATTGAAATACTTCTATTCTTATCAGGTAAATGAAATAATTTGTATTGAGGTACTTCACAAAGACTTATGCATTAAATTTGGTTACATTACGAAAATGGCCTATTTAACCCGAGTGTCGATGTAGAATTGTTGGTAAAATCATGCTGTGGTTCAATTATCTTCAAAGTCCATAAAGGATTCGTCATGTAAAGATCCTTTCAAATGGCAAAAATAAAATAAATATATCCACAGCATTACTTTTTTTTAAAAGTAGTGTATATCAACAGCAGGTTGATATACAGCTTTTTGTACACACTGCCATGCAAGGAACGATGAGGGCACTATATTCACTGAGCGTTTTTCTCTGTTTTCCGAGTATTTGACTGTACTTGGTTTTCCGAAGTTGTATCTGACTGATAAGTGACCAAGAACTTTCGGTTCGGAGTCGGATTTGTGGTGTGACTGAGGTAGAGATGTGTTATGATATCGTTGTATTGAGCATTGCTTGCACGCATGCGTAGAGTTCGCACTTGGCATTAAACATGGAGTTGGAAGTCAACATTATGATGGTCTAAATGTGTCCCGCTTACCTCGTCTTTGCACCAACCCACATGATACCTAGAACATAACAATTTTGGCGACGATGAACGGATTGTATATGGAACGACTGGATTGAATTGTTTTGCATGAGGAACTGGAAAAAGTGGATGATTGTGGATTTTGATTGGATTGCACATCATAGTGATTGTGATCCTGTAAGTGTAATGCCATCATCAATCCCAGCTATGTAAAGTTTTGTATGGACGCTTTGCTGTGTGATAGCTGCCAGCCAATAAAGCAGCCCGACGGTTTAATAGTCATAGTTTGTTAGTAGATGTAGCCAATCTGTTATAAGCCAAGCCATTTAGGACCAGCAAAAAGCCCTGCCAGGCTCAGCCCTAAATAAGCCCAGATCCTGTAATAGACTATTTCATTGTCAGCCCTTAGCCAAGGCTAAGCCTAGAGCTAGACCCTCTAGACTAATTAGCCCTGCCAGCTCTAGCTGAACGGTCCAGATGAGTTCCAGCCTAGCCAAGGTCCAGCCCGACACAGCCGTTTAGCCCAATTTCAGCCCAGGTCCAGATAAGCCTGAACTAGCCAGCCAGCCAAGACCAAATGTTATGAACACTAAATGAATAGACTCTAATGAAAGCAACACGAAAAAAAGAACTCGGTTGAAATTTTGGTTTGTGTTGACAGTTTGGCACGAAGAAATATATTTATCGATGCCAAGTCATTATGTTATTAACGATTACGTATTGCAAGTAGATTCAAAACAAGCCCGATGCTAGTGCCACAAAGTGGTAAGTCTAACATATGAATATGATTATGAGATTTTGCCGTGGTTAATTCCAGAAAGGTCTCGGTTTCGGGCTATATTTATAACCCGTTACAATTAAATAGGCCTATACCTATTACTGTTTGAAATTCAGTCCACGACTATTAGGACCAAAAACTGTTCGAAAAAAGGTTGAACGATTGAGATGCCCTTAGCAGAAGTGCCGATTCGTCGCCCATACTTCGACGACATAATTGTGAGTGGAACCACAGATGAGGAGCACCTAGGCAACTTAGAAGCAGCACTGGAGTGTCTTGAGAAGAATGGACTGTGCTTAAAGAAGGGGAAATGCGAGTTAACGGTGGACTCTGTCGACTCTCTTGGCCACAGATTGGACAAGCAAGGTTTCAGCCCACCCCTCAGAAAGTAGACAGCGGTTCGGCAGACACCCAGGCCAGTGAACCAGACCCAACTGAAGGCTTATCTCGGACTTCTGGGTTACTACAGGAGGTTTCTGCCAAATCTCAGCACAGAGATAGAGCCACTTACGGAACTACTCAAGGAGCAGTGTGTTTCAAAGAACGCCAAGGGACACCGGAAGCAGAGCCCAGGTGCTGCCGACCCAAATGTTCAAGTGGGGTCCCAAGCAGAAAAAGGCCATTCACCATAGTCACTGATCATTTAAGCCACTGGTAGGACTATTTGGTGATTGGTGAGAAGCAAGCAAGCCCAATGGCCTCATCACGAGTAGCACGATGGCACACGATTCTTTCAGCGTACAATTACAACATCGTCAACAAGAAAGGAAAAAACATCAGAACGCAGATGCCCTATCGCGCCTACCTATGAAGGATGATACATCTACTTGGTTGCACCCAGGTCTAGCAGAACTCGATGAGCAGCCCGAACTACAGGTTAACATTCTTGGAGTAGACACCAGGCCGGTGGAAACTGAAGAAGGAAGAAGGTACACCAAGAAAGACCCTGTACTATCACGCGTAAAGGCGTACATCCTCGAAAGATGGCCCTCAAACCCCTAGAATTTGTCACCAGAGCCCCTTTGTCCAGAAGAGGGAATAACTGTCACTTGAAGATAACGTAGTAATGTGGGGACCTCAATATATCATCCCAGACAATAAGGGTATGCGACAAAGGATCATAGATGAGCTTCATAGTACTCACCCTGGTATTGTCAAGATGAAGGCTCTAGCAAGATCATATGTGTATGACAGAAATTGACAAGAGTTTGGAGGAGAAGGTGAAAACCTGCCCAACTTGTCAGGAGCACCAACTTAGACCACCACCTGCCCCTATCCACCCATGGGAATTCCCAGAGAGGCCATGGAGTAGGAATCACATTGACTTTGCCTACATTGACAATCAGAATGTCCTGATAGTTGTTGACGCCTACACCAAGGGGATGGAAGCTGTTCGGGTAGCAAACGCAACTGTAGCTGCCACGGCGTCTATCATGCGACGTCTCTTCGCAACATACGGCATTCCTGAGACGTTCGTTAGCGATTATGGCACTCAGTTTGTTTCGGAAGAATGTAGAACATGTTCAAACAGCCCCAAAACACCCTTCAAGCAATGGTCTAGCTGAAAGGGCCGTGCAGACGGTGAAGAACGGTGTAAAGGAAACCGTTGGTTCGTCCTTGGAGATGCACATCCAGAGGTTTATGTTGACCTATCGGATAACCCGGCCTCAAGGAACCACAATGAAATCACCAAATAAGCTACTCTTCCGGAGAAGGATTCGAAGTGGGTAATTAGACCAGGTTCGCCCAAGTCTGCGTAGATCTGTCATGAAATGAAAATGTTCTATGAAGACATCATCCGACAGAGGATCCAAGCAGAGAGAGTTCAAAGTACAGGATAACGTCCTTGTGAAGAATTTCGCAGCAGGACCAACCTGACTTAGAGGGAAGGTGATCTACATAATGTCTTCGTCCGTGTACATCCTAGAGTTGGAAGATGGTAGACAAGTACGTCGCCACGTGGACCATATGAGACACTATGCTCTAGCAAGAGAAGCCTATACACCCGCAACGCGAGAAGAAGTGATTCATCAACCGTCTAGTCCACAGACAGAGGTTCAACAAGATCAAGCACAGTATTCAAGCAAAAAAAAACGTACCCAGCAAGTGAAGCTTGTGCGAAGGAGTCCCGTTGCCTTGATGCTGAACACTCTAACTTTGATACTGAAACAGTTGCCGACCCTGTTCAGACCGATCCACTCAGAAGCTCTGGAAGTGATGTTGCCCCGGGATTGTCAGACCCTGATCATTCCATGTCGGGAACGAGAGTGTCGAACAGAAAAACAAAGACGCCTTCAAAATGTCATGATTTTATCGTATACAGATAAATGTTAAAAATAAAGACACGGAGATTCGTAAGTTTTTTGCTTTGTCGTAGACATGTGCAGCTTATTGATTTTATCATTATAAATCCGCATAACATGTGTACACAAAAGAAATGTACTTATAAGTGATTACTTTACATATATGATAGTAATAGATCTACAAAAGCATCATTTGTGTTGGTAATGATGACGAATTACAAAGATTGGTAGTATTCATTATCAGGTTTATACCCAAGGAGAATTGTTTTTAATTTAAGGAAGGAAAGTTTGATTTTAATTAATTGGTTCAAAATGACAGAGAGCTCATATTGTCAGCTCAATATGAAAATTATGATTATTGTTAAAACTTCAGTCATATCTGCGTACATGCAGAAGTTGTGTCAGTTATATATTGCATCAATGTGTTTTCTAAATGTTTGAAAAGTTGTATACATTGTAATTACAATTTCATAAACATTAGTCATTCTCAGCTTGTAAGTTAAACAATTGTTCAGTTAAAAGCCAGTGCTGATTAGGGATGATATATATAAAAACCATATCCGTCAAAAGTTGAAATATAGGTATAATCTATTAAAGATGTGCATCTATAATTTGAAATACTAAACTACGACAAAGTGAGTCATTGTATAATAATTGCATTGTTTAAGGCAGAAGAAAAATGCTTGTAAAACCGGTCATTGAATTCGTTATCCTGCTCCCACTTTAAGAGGGAGGAGTGTTATGTATCGAGTTGTATTATGACATCGTTGTATTGAGCATTGCTTGCACGCATGCGCAGAGTTGGCATTTGGCATTAAACATGGAGTTGGAAGTCAACATTATGATGGTCTAAATGTGTCCTGCTTACTGCGTCTTTGCACCAACCCACATACTTCAAACATAACGAGATGTGTGTGCGATGACACCACTAAACACTCAAGATTACATTGTACTAGAATATTACAATAGACAGCATGCATCTCATTTAAAAACCAACTGAATCGTATTTGTGACGGTTTCGAGAAACGCTCGATGTCCAGATTTACTAATTTAGTTTTATAAGCAGATGCAGGGGTGCCTTTTGTTGCCTGGTGTTGGCACTGGCGTCAGTGTTATGGTATATATGCATGGACCTAACCATGGTATGTGCTTCTAGGTTAAATGTGCGAGATATGAATGTAGAGTCTTTAGGAGATCACTAAGAAATGTATCCTATTTGCACATTTTACCGCAGACCCACTCAGTAATTTGTTGAGTTTTCTCCCACGAACTCCACTCTGTGAGAGAGATTTACGGTAACAGCTCCATCTACGTTCAAAAGCTCATTTCCTCTTTCAGCATGACAACACATTAGGATATGGTCGTGTGAAGAAAAATGGAAAAAATTACCTTAGGGTTAGGGGAAGATACAAAGAATAGAAGAAAAAAAATATATATGTATATATATATATATATATATATCTCACACACACACAAATAACCTTGACTAATATAACTAGCAATAGCGGGGTTTTCGATTGGAGGTACACTTTACAATGTTGTTTGTGGGGTGGGCCTTTGGTGGGAAATCTCGTTGTTGTTGATAGGGTCTGATCAGTCATTAAACTTGTTTTCTATATATATATTCATATATATATATGAAAAGGGGCACGAACAAATAAATAGGGGGTAAACCATCCAGCTCACACATTTTTCTTAATTCCCCATAACTAAATGAATAAATGTTACCTAACTTGTCAATGATTTTTTTTTGGAAAATGCTGTTGTGGATTTTTGAACAAAATATTAAACAAAAGATAAAAAGAGGGAAATGAAACATATTCAAATCACAACATTGTCGATAAGACTTGATAATACCGTCCTCACCCCCCGTATACCGAATGGTTTAGCCGCAATGGACAAGGTTTTTGTTTGACTTGATTTCCTTAGAGGTAGAGGCCTGGTAAGCATTACTCAGTACTCATAGCATCCTTTCTTGTTCCCGACAAACCTTGACCAGAGACGTTCAGTAGAAAAAAATAAATAAACCCCAACATGCAGGGAGTTTTCTCAAAAATACATGATAAATGAATGAATGAATACATATTTTAGTGATGGCTATAGCAGACCCTAAGCTAACTCTAATGATGTTGTAACTCTAGTGTGTTTTGACATGTATGATAACTTGAGATAGTTATTGTTGCTATGAATTCCTCTTTATTTAGCAAATTAGTTTCCGTAATTCAAAGCAATAAAATATAAATATTTTATATCCATTTGGAGCATTAAGTGGTGAGAAGCTGCATTTTGGACCTTGTTCTTGGAGATTGGAATATATTTAGAGAACAATCCCTTCCACGTGTCTGTAAATGGATGATGGTATCTGGGGAAACTGTACGAACATATTTAACATATGAGTGTATCAGATATACTCCTTTTCACGAAAGAATAAAAAACTTGTAATTTCAAAACTACACTCTTCATTTTTCCCCCTCTTCAATTTTGCGGTCAGCTCACAACCCTCTCAAACTCAATCTGTCCTTAATTCCATTATCATCTCTTCCTTTCTTTCCCTCCCGGCCCTTTATACTTCAGCCTCAATTCCTCTAAACGCCCCCATAAGCGGGTTCTTTTGACGAAAGAACAGCCTTTTTAGTAACGCTACCACTACTCATGGTGTTAACAAAAGCCTCAACTTGTGCATATAAATGTACACATCTTTTACAAATATTTAACCCCCAACTGTCAATATGGTTAGTCTAGCCCTTTTGTGACAATGTATACCTGGAACTAGAAATAATTGGCTTTGTTTGACCACATATTGTACGTTCACCATTTTCTATACCATATTATAAATATCTGAACGTGACGGCCATACATTAAATGTGAATAGACCATTGTCCTCAGTTATGTGATAATAGTGCAGCTATCGTGTCTACGGAGAAATCAAATGAATAAATGTGGAAAGTGTGAAAAGGTTGCATTTATACTACCTCGATATTATTGTCATACAGTATCTACGAAATTGGCGAGATTCGAGGAAGTTTACAATCATTTATATGAACTTGTTTGAAGGACAACTTTTAAAATTGAATATGCCTACGTAATTGATAATTCCATGCTAAGCAAATAAAACATGCATGACAGAGATGTAAATTGTTGTCACCATTCAAATGGGTAGAAGGCGAGTTAATAAGCTCAATCAGCAGAGCGTCTGTCTAACCAGGGAGTTGGACCAAAGATCGTAGGTTCGAATCCAACCAAGGTGGATGTCTGAAGCCTGCGTGTTCATGATTGTGTGCCCTCCCCCTGTTTCATAAACGCGTGCTAGGTGACAATGGAAAATACTTCGTCCCTAGGATAGAACGTTAAATGAAGGTCCCGTGAAGAGGAGTGTCACCACCGACACCGCACGTTTGCCCTCTTAGTATAAGAGTAAGGGGAAACCCCGGGGTAGTGGCCCACCTGCACATCCCTAATCACTTATACCGGGAGGAGAGACCTAAGGGTCACAGTAATTCAGTTTGCTTTTCCCTTCTCGGGCACAGGTGACGACAAATACTTTAACAATTAAAAAATAATTGCTAGCTCTAAAATACAATATCCCGAGTACAAATTGATTATTATGATATCGTATAAAATTGAAGGTCAATCTATTTTCATTTATCTATAGTTGATTTATTTTGTATAGGAGGGAGAGGGGTAGTTCACTGATGTTCTGAAGTAAAGATTGACATAATAGTAGTGACAGGACGAGCGGTTGTAAACTTGTAATACTATAATACTAATACTTGAAAAATGAAACGTTAATAAAAACAATAATAATGATAAAGTTTTACCAAAATATATATTATTGACTATTTACAACAGTATTTTTTACCACATGTCAATTATTGTAATTTTGTATGTAAACAGTTTATGTAAATTTATTGAGTAAGCAAATGTCGTTTACTTACAAAACCCACTTACATAAAAGTTCATATTCTACAAAAACGTGCTGGTCGTATCATTACAAGTTCTTATTATATAAACCCCAGTGTTTGTTTGTTCCATGACCTGAAATCTTTACCAGACCTCATTGAATTAAGTAACTTGGTATTCATGTATAATATCTATAAGCAAAATTTCCCACCATTATTCAATGACATGTGTAAGGTCAATTTTTCTTTCCATTCTTATGAAACAAGGAACAAATCCCAGTTACATCATCCCTTCTGTACGCACTTCGTTGACAAATCATACTCTACGTTTCCAAGGTGTTCATGAAAGGAATTCACTAAATAATAATGATATAGAAAAACGGTACATCTCTTACAAGGTTCAAATGTTTATGTAAACAGTTATCGTGTCAACAAATGTTGTGTACTGAGTAGAAGCTTCTACGTCTTCTTCACATTTCTCTCAGCTGTTATTCTTTTCTATACTCTTTCTCTCTCTCTCTCTCTCTAACTTTTTATCTCTTGGTGTCTATCCATTTTCTTCTTCGGTGAAACTATTCTGCGTGTGTTGTATGTAATATTATGATGGTGAGTGCTTATTTGGTGTGTGTGTGTGTGTGTGTGTGCATACAGGTTTGGTATATGTATCGGAATGGATGGGTATATGTGGGTGTATGTGTTTTATTTTATTACTATTGCCTGTTGATTATTTTATTCAAATTTCATTTTATATAAATTATGTTTATTTATTTCTTTATATTTGAACAGGGTTCCTCCTCATAAGCTTTGGTTTCTTAGGGGACCTCCAAATGTATCTTTTGTATGTATTCATTATGTAATTATTATGTTTTTAATGGAAAAAAAATTGAATTGAAGTGAACTTGTATACGGGTTCAAGAGAGGAATAAAAACCTTTGGCAATTCAGATTTCACAGGGGTTATGAATTCATACGACAAGAAGCCTTGCCAACGAGAAAAGTTGAAAAATTGAAATCTTTCTGTGGAAGAGCAGTGATCTCATAACCGGGACGTCCCGGGGTCGGAACCAAATGCCCTTTGGTATAAGACATTAATCCTCATTACCAAGTCCCTCGGAGAGTACTTACAGCCGTCGGTACCCGGTAAACACGCACTTTCTTAGCGGTCAGGACTGTTTAAAGGTATTACAAAGTTTTGGTACGGGGTCATGAATTTGGTTCAAATGAACATATTGGAAGCATATGCGATTTTACAATATTCAATGATCATTGTCGCGGTTGAAATCGAGTTTAAAGTGATGGAATTGTAAATATTAAACTCTTTATGTTGTATAGCGCCCTCTCAAGACTGATATTACTTTAGCTTTAAAACAATGTTTCTTGAATAGAATCGACCGATTTGCTATTCCCGTTTGGAAACTATATATCAGAACTGCATATTCTGATATTTTCATGGTCACAGCTACCATGGAATGGCCTTAGGCGCTATTTAAAATATTTGAAATTTACCGGGAGCACCGGTCAATTTTGATTATTCAATTTGCTCAAAAGCAGAAGTGTTTTAGCGGTTACATTTTTTTAATGCTTATAATACAGCCACAGGGGCATCCAAATATATCAAAAATTTAGAGAATTACTATCCATCCAATTTCAAAATTTCCCAACACTTTGTATTACCTTTAAGAGACAAACCAGACACACCTGTTAAAAAGGTCTCCAAAAGTACAAATGTATCATATAAAGCCAAGGCCTCGATGAACGAGAAAGTAGAAACGAATAAAATACTGATTTGACATCCGTTCTACTCGGGTGGGAAAAAAAGAAAACAGAAACCTTCTTGGAGGGGGGTCCCTGAAGTCCTGGAAAAGGCCCTACTCTGAAGAGATACATTTATTTATTACAGTGTGTGTTTCACATCATGAGATAACATTACATCACATTTTTAGCAAACTTAGATTCCACGAATAGCGACCAAACGATGCACTACCCTTTTCTGCTGAACCTTGTAACGAAACCCAAATTGTTGTCACCATTCAAATAGGTAGGAGCCGGGTTAATTGGCTCAGTCGGTAAAGCGTCTAACCAGGAAGTTGGACCAAAGATCGTAGGTTCGAATCCAACCAAGGGGGATGACTGAAGCCTGCGTTTTCATGGTTGTGTGCCCTACCCCTGTTTCATAGACGCATGCTAGTTGTCACTGGAAAATACTCCGTCCCTAGGATAAGACGTTAAATGAAGGTCCCGTGTAGAGGAGAGTCACCATCGACACCATATGTTTGCCCTATTCGTATAAGAGTATGGAAGAAACCCCGGTGTAGTGGACCACCTGCACAACCCTAATAGATTACATCGGGAGGAGAGACCCAAGGTTCACAGCGATTCAGTTCGCTTTTACCTTCTAAGGCACAGGTGACGCCAAACACTTTACAATAAATTTAAAAATGCTTGCTCTAAAATACGATATCCTGATGTTTAGTGTGCTACGCATTACCCCAAACATTGTAGTAAAACAAAACATTCAATAAGCATGCTCTTATAAAATTAACCATAGAGGGATTATTGTAAAGGCTTTGGTGAACTTTATTCTCGGTACCCCTAAACTGACTTATTTCCTGAGTACAAATGGATAATTATGATATCGTATCAAATTGAAGGTCATTTTGTTTTCATTTAACTATAGTTTATTTGTTTTTGTGTGTGGAAGGGGGTGGGGCAGTTCACTGATTTTCTGAAGTAGAGATTGAGAGAATAGTGACATGACCAGCAGTTGTAATACTTTAATACTAATACTTAAAAAATGAAACATTAATAATAACATTAATAATAACAATAATAATGATAATGATAATGATAACAATTATCGTAATATTTTATGTAAACAGTTTATGGAAACAGTTATTGAGTAAGCAAATGTTGTGTTCTTACAAAACCAACTTACATAAAATTCATATTCTACAAAAACGTGCTGGTCGTATCGTTACAAGTTCTAATTATGTAAACCCCAGTGTTTGTTTGTTCCATGATCTGACATCTTTACCAGTCTTTGACCTCATTAAATCAAGTAACTTGGTGTTTATGTATCATTTCCATCAGCATTACATAAGCATCACCACCTCATTGACATGTTTAAGGTCAAGTCTTCTTTCCATTCTTATGAAACAGGGAACAAATCCCAGTTACATCATCCCTTTGTACGCACTTCATTAACCAAACATACTCTACGTTTCCAATATGTTCATGAGATTCACTTTATAATAAATTTTAAAAACAGTACAACTCTTATAAGGTTCAAATATTTTTTAAATCAGTTATTATGTAAACAAATGTTGTGTACTGAGTAGAAGCTTCTACATGCGTGTGTGTGTTAGTGTGTGTATATACAGGTGTGGTATATTTATTGGAATGAATGGGTATATGTGGGTGTATGTGTTTTATTTTATTACTATTGCATGTTGATTATTTTATTCAAATTTCATTTTATATAAATTATGTTTATTTATTTCTTTATATTTGAACAGGGCCCCTCCTAATTAGCTTTGATTTCTTAGGGGACCTCCAAATGTATCTTTTGTATGTATTAATTATGTAATTATTATGATTGTAATAAAACAAATGAAATTGAATTGAATTGAACTTGTATACGGGTTCAAGACAGGAATAAACATCATTGTTTGTTTGTTTGTTTTTATTTCCGTCATATAAAAGAATATAGAATGAAAAGAAAGAAACAAAACAAAAATACAAAATTTATAAACTTATATATAATATACAGTTTACATAAGCAAGAAAAATCACATGGTATTACATTGAAAACAAAAAACAAAAACAACATTAAGAACAAAAGAATGTATAGAACGAAATAAACAAAAAGACAGGGAAAGCAGACGGCTGGATAGCCCATTTTCAGCAGCACTTGCATATTGCAGCTGGTCTTCCATGGGTCCAGAAAGAAAAGAAGAAGAATAAGTGGAAAGAGAAGAAAAAGATGGGGAGACAAAACAAAACAACAAGAACAACGGTATTTTGAAGAAAAAAAAGCTTATGGTATTAATCAATTTAGTTGTGAAGGAGATCGTTTGAATAAGGACAGGAATAGGGACGTTTGAATAATTGACATTCTAGATTTCACCGGATTTATGATTTCATACGACAAGAAGCCTTGCAAACGAGAAAAAATGAAAATTAGTTATAAATGGATAGTAGGGATAGAGGAGGCGCGATGGCTCTATGGTAGAGCAGCGATCTCATAACCGTGAGGACCCAGGGTCGGAACCAAATGCCCTTTGGTGAGCCATTATTCCTCATTACCAAGTCCCTCGACAGCCGTCGGTGCCCGGCGGCTGTCGAGGGACTTGGTCTAAGGACTGTCTAAGAGACAAACCAGACAAACCTGTAAAGAAGGTCTCAAAATTACAAATGTATCATATAAAGCCAAGGCCTCGATGAACGAGAAAGTAGAAACGAATAAAGAACTGATTTGACATCCGTTCTACTCGGGTGGGGAAAAAGAGAAAAAAGAAACCTTCTTGGAGGGGGGCCCCTGGAGTCCTGGAAACAGCCCTACTCTGAGGAGATATATTTATTTATGACATATATATATATATATGTGTGTGTTTCACATCATGAGATAACATCACATTTTTAGCAAACTTAGATACCACGAATAGCGACCAAACGATGCACTACCTGCACTACCCTTTTCTGATGAACCTTGTAACGAAACCCAAATTGGGGTCACGATTATATGAACTTTCTCTCAAATCTATTCCATATGGCAGCGAAATGGTTTTCCCCTCATGTTCACCTCTCAGTTCAGGAATGTGAACTTGTGTTTTCAGAGAAAATAATTCCAGTTATTTACGGTGTTGAATATGAACCAGACAATAAATCGCTTTCTCTTCCTCTCTCTCTCTCTCTCTGACCCTCTCTCTCATCTCTCTTTCTCTCTCTTGCCTACCGCGGTTAACTTCCCCTGAATTCTTGGTACTTTTGATTTAACGAAAACGCGCTACTTATTTTACGGCTGAGTTTTCGGTGCTTTTTTTAAAGAATAATAGTAATTCCATTAGATGGTGCATTCATGTCCAGTTTCGCTATTTTTGAATGGAATCTGCATCACATATTTTGGACTTCATATTGTACTTTACTTCATTTGTCTCGTTATCGTTACTTTCCCAATTAAAATTAGGGAGAGCGCGTTTTGTCCTGATACCTTGAAAAGTAAAGGTATATATATGTTATTGTAGCAGTGTTGTGTAGTAGCAATGAAACATGATATTTATCTGCAGTATTAATGCTCGTGTCCTCACTCCATTTAATGTATACCTTACTAACAACCTTATAATATTTGGCATCATAAACAAAATTGTGATGAATTAATGATAATAAAAAATATTTTATTACGCTGACTCGGGCAAGGAGAACCAGCAATAATAAATGCCACAGTCAATAAACATTGATAAAAACTTACGGGTTAGTTTTTCTAGCCCCAACAGACCATCATGTTGAATTGAATCGAATTGTTTTTTATTAAAAAATTAACATGACATGAGCTCAAGGTCGATATTGTTTACAGAGCAATTAGATATTCACATTATAATAAAACAGTGTCAAAATACAAAAGCAACACAACAAAATAACAATGGCAACATCACACAGCAATATCATGAAAGATTTAGAAAAATGTATCGAAGATATGCGGATAAGTAGCCACCAAAAATAATCAATGCATTGTCATTAAATATTCAAGGATAAATTCAACTGAGCATATGTTCAGGAATATTAAGGTTATTGCACGACAATATCACTTAAGACAAACGCGTGATCCACGTGACTTGCAATAAAAAGGCATAATTTAGAAAGAATGTGAAATAATGACATTGTAATGGGCACGCACACGGAATCTCACAGGGAATTATTCACATTCAATATCTACATTTACACAACAGGCCGCGGAGGTCTGTGCCCGTTCTGACGAGAAAACAAAACCATCGTATACGATAAATAATTATTTTCTCTAGTCTGAACGTCGTGAATCGAAAGGTCATATTGCGGGGCCGTTTAAGAAATAAAACAAACCTTTAAACCTTTAAACCTATGCGATGTTATCTAGTCTGTATGCTCCTTTCGCTGTACGAGCTTATAGAGATGACTGACTTGAATCAGGAAGAGCAAATTAAAGAAGGAAGTATGAATTATTTCGTAAAGACAAGTATGAACAGGCTTGTAACTATGATATAATTATCCTGAATGTCTTTTGTACGTGATGAGTTTATGCAACATGACAGAACCATTATAAGCATAGCTTTGATAAACAAACAACATTGTGTTGTACTCGATAAAAACAGGCGGTATTACCAAGCAAGGTCGAAGTGCGAAACGGCCTGGCCTCAATTTACTGCTGTTAAAATTGTCTATTCGTACTTAAAGTGTTTTTTTCACTTTCAATCATTACCTAAAATGCTAAATTACAACATTGATAATGAGAGATTAATTAACGTGTGGATGTACTGTTAGCTACCGTCATAACATAACAGCAGATCATTGTATTAAAACGGATGATAAGATACAGTTAATCATTTTACTTAACATTTCATAGGGTTGAATTTACTAAATCAAAATGTTATTAACCTCGAAAGCTTTGCGCCCAAAAATATAATAATATATTAAATTATTAACATGCCTTGGGAAAAAAGAATTGTCTTCCATTTTTTAGAAGATATTGTTTGGTATTTCAGTGGTGTGTGCAGAAATATATAAACAAAAGGGGCGGAATCTTCTCCTGATGGAGGGGGAGGGGGCGAAACTCATCAAATGCAATGTGTACTGACATCTTTCTTTCATCTTCAAAAGGGGGGGGCACATGCCGAAAATGATAGAAACATATATTATATAGTCTATATAGATAGTGATTAGTGATTGGTCAAAGCGCCATCACGTGACTAGAGCTGCAAGGATCTCCAACGTTATATTGCCCGATTGACGTCACCTCGGTCCGTTATATTGGACCGAGGAGCGTCATCACCTACGTCATAATGCATACATGTAGCTGCCGCACGCGCAGTGCGCTGCATGCGCCCCAAAAGCCTGCGCCCAAACAGCCTGCGCCTAATACAGCTCTGCGCTTCTTGATTTCAGTATTTTAAATTAGTGTAGGCCTAGATCTAGATCTACATGACACAAATGTCGTATCTATATACATAATATAACAGATATTGCCTGTTGTATCGCTTTAATAAATAACATTTCATTTCCCCTCCAGAGTTATATTTTTTCCCTCGGGACAATATTTTCCCTCAGCGCTGTGCGCTTCGGGAAAATATAATCCCTTGGGAAAAATATAACTCTGTCGGGGAAGTGAAATGTTATATTCAACCTCTAGGCAGGCAATATCTGTATAATATATCACCTTGTAAAGTCAGCGGGTAACCCCTCCGTTAGCTATATACATTATAATCGTGTTGCATGATTGACCCTGTATCATCTTGTTTTGTTTACTCACTGTCGAATTAAATCTTAAAGTGAACAGTTATACTGAATACTAGATTGACATTGTTTGAAAACGATAAGATAACAGATGTGCACTAGATAACTAAGTGTTGACATTTCAGGGGGGATAACTCGAAATGTATTTATTTATTCATTTATTTATCTATTGGTCTTAAAGAACTGACCAGCAGCACAGGCTAAAAGGGTCAGTTTACAACTACAATAATACGAATTCACAAAGGAGATTTAAATTTAACCCATGGTTTAAACCCTCATTTACATAACCCATGGTTTAAAATAAGCGCAAAATGAAGCGTATCTTGCCTTGCGCGCGTCTAATATTGGACTTCTGACTTGTGTCGCGCTTATTTTGCGCTTATTTTAAACCATGGGTTATGTAAATGAGGGTTTAAACCATGGGTTAAATTTAAACCTCCTTTGTGAATTCGGGCCAGAATGTACAAAAGAAAAATAGTGTAAACAAAACGAAAAAATACAAGCAATTTTACATTGTATTTGGTGACCTGCACATGTGATATCAAAAACATCAGGAAGGAGAGATAAGATACAGAGGGAGGTAGCTAAGGAGAAAGAGAGAGTGTGTGTGTGTGTGTGAGAGAGAGAGACAGAGAGAGACGGAGAGAGAGAGAAACAGAGAGAGGCAGAGAGAGACAGAGAGACAGAGAGACAGAGAGAGACAATAGAGAGACACAGAGAGAGAGTGTGTGTGTGTGTGACAGAAAGAGAGACAGAGAAAGAGAGAAATGAGGATAAAGAGAGAAAAGTAGAGTGTAGACTGAGACAGTGTATGAAATATTCGCAAGTATAGTTAAAGTACTATAGCTAAACAATACAATGGAAATAAATATTACACAGATACTTGAGTGTACAAACTGTATGCATATATGACTAATGTGTTCATGCGTATGGGAAGATTATCGATATTGAAGCCATTTTGGTGCAATAAGCATGATTTTTTTTTTAAATACCTGCATTGACTCTCATTCATAACGTTGTTTCAGGTCACTGTAATATCCCAACATTAAAAATTACAACATTATCAAGTATAGCAAGTATCAACAAACTTTAGTAGGCCATAATGACATTAGCCTCCTTTTTTTGAAGAGCAGGAAATATTGTACAATGTGATATCATGACAGCGAAGGTGTGTTTGATATCATGGGAGCTAATATTGGTAGTTTGAACTTCAAGTGGCATTTTCCCCGAACATCTATACAAAACTCCGGATCTGTTTTTTTATTACCGGTATGCAAACACTACACTATTCGATTCAAATTATTTCAGGCTAACGGTGCAACAATCAAAGTAGTACCGAAAATAAATGTATATTCCCTGACATCATTGCACGTAACATATACCCCCCTTCTCTCTCTCTCTCTCTCTCATTGTTGGTCCCCTGACGTGCTGCATAAAATCCAGCCAATCAGGACTCTCCTAGTGCATATGCGCGGATCGATGTCTCGCTTTTTTCTCTCCGCTTCGGTGATATCTCTTTGATAAAACCATGTACAGGTCCATGATAAAACCATCGCAAAGTGTCACACGCCGCAAAGCATTATCAACCATCCACTAAACTCGCCAGACTCGATCGCTTGTCTGCCGTAATCAGAAGCTCAGAATTTGTGTCGTTCTATATCAGATATAGAATTCAGTAATCGCCGGTACATTGACAATCCTCGTTCTCTTTGCTCGACCCTTTGAAGAACCATCGGGTAGCTGCAAATCTGTTTCCAATATTTTCATCAACTCCTGCATGTGCTAAATTTGCAGAGAGATACAGCTGAGTAAAAGTGAAATTAACATCGCTCTGCCCCAGGAATATTGTGCTGGTTGGTGCCTTATTAAATTTAAACGTAACTATCTCGGAAGCATTCGTTTCTTCATCATTTTCTGTTTTGTGACTCCTCCGAAGGATTTAACTCTCTGAAAACTCACTGATGGAGAGTGGCAAGTCATCAAAGATTACTGGACTAATCACCACCGTATCACAGCTAGTCTTGAAAGATAAACGCCCTATTGATATGGGGAAAGATCACGGTGATAAGATTGAGGTGAGTAATTTTCTTCTTTTTTTCTTCAGAACTTCATTAAATAAAATCTCATAAACGGCTCTATGCTGTGGAGACAAAACTGATAATGACGTATAAATGTTGCGTATAATGATAATTTGACAGTACACTAGATAATTTCAATTTCAACAATTCATAAATTAACGAATTTTACAGGTATAACCAGGGAGTGGGGATTGGACTCCCTGCATGGTATAACAATGATATCGAAATAGCCAGAGATGGTGTACATTTAGGCTTTACATATTGTTTGGTTAGATCCGAGAAAGAACGAGCATATACCAAGATATATTTCATGAGGAAGTGATGAGAGCAAATACTCTAGTATATATTTGTACATATTCTTATCGAGCTTCCTCAAGGATGTTCTTATTCTTTGTAAAAAAAATCTGCACGATGTTTACGAAGTCTTTTCTTTCGCCAGTAGGCCTAAAGTACTTGCCATCTGTTATGCTGCAAACAGCTACTTCGATCACACTTTCTATCAGGAAATAAATGTGTTTTGCTTCACTTTTGGGTATGGCATTGTTATTTTGATATTGACTCTTTGCAGAGCGAGGTTATAGGTTAGATTAGGGTGGGCTTGTGCATGGTATCATGTTCACACTTCACAGAATGCGAACTGAATTGAATGGTTCATTGAGAAATCAGCCCGAGGGCTGAATTACATTCGGTTTACAATAAAAGCACATTAAATACATAACAATTTTTAATAAGTATTACATAACGCTTACAAGAATACATTCAAATATTAAATTAATAACATATATTATAACAACAACTAGGTATGACCAACACTATTCTAAAAGTTAGCATATACAGCCGTGAAGGAGATATAAAGCTATAAAGGATTGTGCTACGGCTCGCCAAGGAAATCATGAGAGCTCGCTCTATTCTCAATATTATTCTCCTTGGTCTCGATACGTACCTATGTTCTGTACCCTGTGTCAAATTTTCCCTTGTTGCAAGGTATATACCTAAGGCGTACCTTAAGTTAATATCCAATGTACATGCATTTTCATCTAAACGTTTGGATCTGTTACAGCTACATTATTTTGGCATGTTATATACTTTTAGTTTTAGGTTATTTGTTTCAAAGAGCCTAAGTTGCATATATTGCTATATATTTTAAATATATTATAAATATACATGTGTGTATGGGTGTGTGTGTCTGTAAGACCTAAGCGCTATAAGATGCCACCAGTATGATTAATATGCCCATCTTTGTATATTGCTATTGACTATGTTTACTGCTATTACTAGTGATATATGTACAGTATATATATGTTATTGTTCTAAATGCATTATTTGTTTTTGTTGTATCAGCGCTCTGATCGGAATTGTGTAAAAGCGCTAAATAAGAAGCAATGATTATCATTAGCATCATTATTGTTATTATTATTATTATTGTTATTATTACGATTATTATTTATTATTATTATTTATTATTATTGTCATTAATCGTAATGTTGACACATTGAGGTGGCAAACATTGACCTGAAATATACATACATTGATACGCTGATTATTATGGACAGGAGGGTGCAATTTAACTCGGTTCCCCCAATACAGGGTGGGCGTTGTTCCTCCACGGAACTCTCTAATTTTACAATCCGCCCTGGTTTCCCCTTACAGCTATGGGATTCACAGTAGAACATGCTATTTATCTCTCTTGAATAGTAGAAAGTTAGAAACTGTCTGCGTATGAAAGATTCGTCACAAGAGATCATTTGGAATGTGCAGTCGTGCCTATATGCCTTGACAATAATGGTAGCAAGTGTTAAAGAATTGGGTATTCCGTTAAAAAAAAGCTCAAGACTTTTAGTACCCTTCTGAAATCATGGCTTATCTTTTTATTGTAATAGTTGTAAGATTTTCTTCCGAAGCAATTAAAATGTCCCATCGAACTGGATCAGACACGGGATCAGCTACAATAGTAACTCGTAATCTGATACCAAATAAGTTGGGGTTACTGAGTGTCCGCCTTGTGCTCTAAGATTGCTTTTGCGCGGGTAAATATTTTGACACAATAATTGGAATTCATTTTGCATGCCTTAAAGTCTTCTGTTTGCAAGAGTGGATTAGTGGTATCGAAACCTGATATAGCCAGAGGCATTTCATAGATGTTGGCCGATACAATGAATATATTATGAGCATATCACATTTTATTGGCAAATGATATCAATGAGGGATTATTAATCGTAACAATGTGCCCGGCACATTGAATACGGATAATCCCTCGTTTATATTGAAAGGAGGAAACAAAATTAAGGAGAAATGGTCTTCGAAGAGAGGGTTGCAAAGTGGTTAGGAGGGAAACAGAGTACCTTTAAAAAAAAAACACTGCAGTAATTAGGGTTAATAAAAAAAGATGCAATAAGATTATGAAAATATTTTCGAAGGGGACTAAAGGGAATATTAAGTAATTCACAAGAGGCAACTATGAAAAGAAGGGGCACGATATATCTGAACAGGCCTTAAGAACGCAACGTGACACGACCGTTTACCACCATCCTTCCTCCACTAATTATGTGATACCAGGGGGTCACCTCCTTTAATCCCTCTTGTCAAGTCTTTCGTTTGTTAAAAGAATGCACAATGTACTACAATCTCACACAACTTTCGCTATATTTGTTGAGGGCGTCAAGAACCTATGCAGCAATAACAATCTTTGTACATTGGAATAATTATGTCTGGACGATTGAATAGATCACCCGCCCTTCAGTGTGCAGAAAAAACAGATAATATGTTATCGGAGAACAAACTTAAATTCAAACCTCAATGCAAATCTCTTTTGTCGATATATGTATCTAAAAATACGTTTTAGAGCACATTTAGTGGTTAACTAAATTATAATGGTTTGACCTGCATGCTTTGCTTGTGTAGACCCCTCCACTGAATAGCTTCTTATCTGGGTATTGAATTTGAAATGAAAGGTTGAGCTGCCTTTCGAAATTTCTATAGACAAAATATTTGCGTTTGAGTGAAGAATAAATAATAGCTTTCCATTCTATTTATCTTTGAATGGAAAAGCTTTTTCGGACACGTGTTTTGGAGGGAAAAAACTGTTAGTATTGTCTTTGATGGGGTTTTTTTAATGAAAAAAATATATATTTAAAACGCGGGGCATCCCAGTCGAGAGACACCCATGAGACAATGTCGGTCTGTTTTACAGACATTCATCTACTAATATATTCAAAATATGACAGTTATTCACCGCATTATCAATATTGTTGTTTTGTTATAGAACTGTCCAAAGCCCAAGACTATGACACGCTTCGTGATACGCCGAGGACACATTGACGACTGTTCTCAGATCTCAGTGCTAATGAGGGAACTCGCAGAGAGTGAAGACTATGGAGATCGGGTAGAAGTCTCCGAAGATGGTAATTTCATTTTTGTTTGTTTGTGTGGTTGCGTGTGTGTCTTGTTTGTTTTGTTTTTCTTTTTTCTTTTCCTTTTTAAGTGAAATTCGTCATGACGTTCCGATTGTGGTATTATGAAAAGTGTTCTATAGTGTTTTATAAGCAGAATGATATTACTTATTGGAGAAAGCTGCTTATACATGTATAGTGAAAGGTCACGTGAATCCGCATAAACTTATTAAATAATCAGATAGAGATGCCGTTTGGGATTTGATGGAATAATTATGAGTACGTGAATGTAATACGCAAGATGACTTGGAAAGGTAGTCGACGAAATCTTAAACTTTTTTGTCTTCAGATCTTCGTCGAGATGGGTTTGGAGATTATCCGGTCTTCGAGAGCATCGTCTTAGAAGACAGAGAGTCTAATGAAGAATCATCTATCTTGGGCTACGCCCTCTTTTTCATGGGTTTCTGCTCCTGGAAAGGACGTCTCCTCTATCTTGAAGATGTATACATCGATTCTGAATACAGAGGTAAACAGCTGATGTAATCATTCTGTGCTGTCATTATCATAATTTATATCAAAATGCTGATGCACATCCTCTCAGAAAGGATTACTTAACTCACTGGGCATCGTTTCATGAAACCGCCGAGTACAAGTTCGCCGTTTTTTAAATGAAATGTGTGTATTAAAATCAACAAGCATTTGAATGGGATGTCCGTGAAATCATACTTGTGACTGTTTCGTGAAACGGTGTCCTCATCACGCCGAATGCTATTAGGGGTGGTGTTATTAGTTATCTCAGTAAATTGGTTCAAATTTTCACGACAAACACTGAATTGCAACTGTTTATTGACGTTTGGGCAGATGTTCTCCGCCTAGTCCTGTAGTCGGCGACATTTAAGCAGTCATTAACCAATAACGCGCCATAAATTTAGTTTTATTATGACAAGTTAACAATAAATTCCTTAGCACATAAAATTATTTTTCAAAATACATCTCCTTTTTCGTGAGACCTCTTGTCAATAACATATATTCAAATTCTATCAATGACAAATTCTACTAAGCCGGCATTCAAATGCAATAATAAATCATGATTTATTATGACAATTTAGATATTTGTCCCGAGCGGAAGATGATATTATTTTCATAACATTCCCCCAGGTCCTTTATCAGGCCTCGATAAAATATTTCCTATTGTCCTAAAAGGGCTGATTAGTACATTTTCACAGTCATTGGCGTATCCAACAGCAGCATGAAGACGCCGCCCTCTCTCTGAAGGCCGAGTATTTAAATTCACATAACTTGCATGGTATATACGCCAGGGTGAGCTATCCGGGTGCAGCCCCACTGCCTGGGAACTACCTTGACAGTCTGAAACCCGGGATACTGGATTATTGCGATGAGCTTTTTTACTGAAAAGAAAAGAAAAGACAAAACCTTATCACTCCAATTGCCGTCGGACATACAGTTTGCTATTCAGCCCTGATTGTAATCACTATTTAATAAATTGTTTTGACAGAGAGCTTTTTCAATATCCCATTAGCGTTGATTTTTTTTTGAAAGATTATTGAACCTATTCTCCGCTTCATTTTCGTTCCTTTAAAGGATGCATGATTGTGATGGAACCTTTGTAATACTGAACAATTTGATCTTGTCTGTCCTTTAGGTACTGGACTCGGCATTGCTCTTCTCCACACAATTGCTAAGGTAAGGTCTTATCATTGTTCACATGAAGTATAATTGAATTCGCCTTCATTATTGATAGATTATTCTTAATTAGTTTACCTTAAAATCATTATGTATATTGTACTTTGGACTATAATTTCAATTATCACATTATTGTCTGGGCCAGCAGGGTCAATTTGGAAATCGGTTTTGTAACTGAACAGGCTAACCTGTACAAATATATGTACAAGTGATTATAAGCAAATGAATAAATAAAGCATGATATATATTCTAGTCAAGGTTGACGGATTATCAAATATTTAAAACCTGCCTTTAGGGTTGTTACAATTATTCATTGTGTCGGGTTTTAACAAAGGACTTTGAAAACAATTGTTATGAAACTGTCAGGTGTTGTCCTTACCATACCACGTGACACGGGTCATTGTATAAGGGGTGATCAAGGAAAGCCAAGCGGTCGACGGTTTGGTTGGTTGGCCATGAGATGTGGGAAATAAGCCCCCTGGCACCCGGTGTGCTCTGGTATGCACCCCCAACCAAACCATGGTCACTTCCAACCCTTATGTGTCGGCACATCTGACAATATAAAACAAAGGAGACACTTTTGATAGCTGTCATCCATTCAATTCGATTGCGATTGATTTGAATTGAATTGAATTAATTTAATTTAGTTTCAATTACTTTCAATTTCATTTTATTTCATTGAACTAAAATGAAATTAATTAAACTGAATTATTATGTTAATAATTAGCCTATTGGCATAGCCTAATGTTCAACAATATTTTGTTTGTAACAAGAAACTGAAAAGACTTTAGTATGCAAAGTTTCAATACAATAACAGTATTCCATTCGTCCGTTCATGTACTATAGCTCATATCGTCATGGTAATACGGCAGCCCTAATATGCAATACCAACGTTGCATTTCAAACATAATGGAAATTCTTACATTTTCTTTTCTTTTTTCATCCCATTGCTGTATATTGCCCTTGTGTTCAAATTTTATTAAAATGAAAAAATAAATGAATTGAATTGAATCTTTGAATCCCATACTGAAAGTCTTCAGAGCATAAAATTAAAGCTCATTGTTTTTTTTGTTTTCTTCATATTCTTTTTCTTTTCAGATCTCTGAGGAACGTGGTTGCAAGGCTATCCAGGGTACGGTCGTTGAATGGAACAAGGATGTCATGAAGCTTTACAAACGGATAGGTGCTACGGATATGACCGAAAATGACAAATATCACCTCTTTGCTATTGGAGGGACTGATGTTAGTAGATTTGCCAAGGCCAGGATCCCTGCCTTAAATAACGGATCACAAATCGTTACCTGTGAACTGTGACATTATGACCAAACTAAGAAACAATCATATTTTGGTTCGGATAGTCATGGTACCATACGGTGAAGGTTCGTTTGGAAGCGAACATCCGAAGTAACCCGAACATCCGATGTAAACCGAACAGTCGAAGTAAATTGAGGTGACTAGACTGGTTGTCAGAGTGGTCAGATGTGACATCATTCCACCATGTGCCCTGCATAGAACACAAATAGAGAAAGCGGATTCAGAAAGTAGCACCCGGTCACTGTGAGAACTGACGCCGTTTGACATACGTAGCATAATATACTGCTGAAATATAAACCGAAGGTAATATAAGAATGACGGTCAGGCTCGCGGTCCTTTTAACATCGCCGGTCTCGTGGGTTGCCGGTCTCCTTCGGTTTACCCGGTCCCAACATGATATCAATATCAACATTTTGATCAATTGGGACCGAGTGAAGGAAGCATGGTTTAGTGGCATTCTTGTACAGCCGGAATTCCGAAAAGTGTGTGATGCATATAGGGCTAATGATTATTCATGCAGGCCAAATGATTATGCATTTGGGGCTAATGATTATGCATGCAGTCCTAGTGATTATGCATTTAGGGCTCATGACTATGCATTTAGGGCTAATGATTATGCATTTGGGGCTAATGATTATGCATGCAGGCCTGATAAGTAGACATGCAGGCCTAATGATTATGTTGTTTAATGGATGCATTCCGGCGAATTATAAGCGAGACAGATTTGTAAAATTTACAGATCGAAGATTTTTATTAGAAGTTTGCTTATTTTCATTTGACGATCAATGGGCCTACATATTATGCATATTTATTTCACTATCCCCATGAGTTATATTTATGTTAGTCATGCATTGAGTGATTATCGCTATTTATATAAGAAGTGTCGTAGTCGAGTGGTTTAAGCACTTGACTTGAAATTCAAAGGTCGTGGTTCGATCCCCGACACGGCACTAATGACCTTTGGCCAAGGCATTAATCTACATTTGCCACTAAATACCCAAGAAATAATTGGGGACCCGGCAAGATGACGAAAGCATTTGTGTTAGTAATTGCCCATATGGTAGGAATACTCCCCAGGGAGTGGAGATGGTGCATATTGTGCGTGAATGAATCCGATGACCGGGGTAATGATATTTGTAAAGCGCTTAGAGACGGTATTCCGTAATAAGCGCTCTATAAATCCAGATTATTATTATTATTATTTTAACTTTGGAAATAGCAATTCAGGATTTCACTAGTTCATTATTAATTAAAATGTGCGTTGGACTTGGAATGGGTTTTAACCGTTGATCTTTCTAAATTATACCATTGTCTCTAATTAGAACATGACTGAAGTATGTGAAGATGAAAAAAATAATTAAAAGAACTCACATAGATATAGTACACCATAAATGTCTCAATTTTGGTTATAAAATGAAGACCACAACAGGCCAGTTAATTTTTACATGTTATGTATAGATATTGTATGATCATGTTTTACTTATGACAAGGACGTCAGTTAAAGCTTTGCTTAACAATCAATAACATTTGAGGTCCTTTAATTCTCAAATTGACATTGTATAACATTAGTTACTTGGTTTAATACATAGGCCTTTTGAAAATTATGAAGCACTACAATTCATTATTTAATTAATTTATTGGAGCCAATTGATTTGACAACAATACATTTCTTGTCATTGTGTACATATATCGTGAAGTGTAAATTATATTCTAAAGCGTCGATACTTTTTATTTTTATGACATTGGATATATATATATATATATATATATATATATATGTTAATAAATACCAAATAAACAGATCTCGGCTTATATTGTCTTGAATGTTTGAAATTGAAGTTATAGAAGTTGCAGTAATGAAATACACATTCCCTGTAGTCTAAAGGCACAGAATCTAATATGATGCTTTACCTCAATTCCTAAATCCTTGAGCAGAGCCTACCTCGTTCAGTCTTTGGCTGTGTCCAGAGCAGCTGAAGTACAGCGCATATCCAATATGCCGTCGGCCTAGTCTCACGGTGCAGACACTGTTACGCACAGTGACTGACAAGGGTTTGACGTGCCTGCAAACTACACATTTCCCATGATTTGCAGCAAGCTCTCATTGCAAAAATAATAGCAATGATGATAACAATGATAGCAATTTTCTGGTGCATGAGCCTAATAATAATTATTATAATCATAATAATAGGCATTTATATAGCGCCGTCTATCTAGACGATTCTATTCCGAGGCGCACAAGAAAAATCGGAAGAATAGGAGTGTTTGAATGAGTGTCATAGTGCCAAGTACAGGTATTGTTAAAAAATATGAGATTTCAGCTTGGATTTAAAGGTCTCTAAAGTTATGTATCTCAAATGCAATGGTAAATTATTCCAAAGAGAAGGTGCTGCAGCTGAAAAGGCCCTTTCACCAAAGGCTAACGACTCTTTTTGTAATTTTGAGCTCATAGTAATGGAAATGTCTTGAAGCAAATCATGCATTAGGTGCACATGTATTGGACAATTATTATTGAGTACACTGTACATTGAAACATCAGGTGATTTTTGTTATAACCTAGAATATTGGAAGAATGTGACAAGGACAAATTTTGACAAGAACAAATATTTAAAAACCGCTTAACCGCACATCTTTCGGCATGAAGCTGTTTATTTTTATGCACGCTTTAATACCACTTCAGTGAACGTAAGCCGCGTTTGAAAAAGAAAGTCAATAACACAGGTGCGGTATAATCAAAGAATCTCTTTGGTATAATGTACTCGTTATAGGGCTACAATAGATATCAGACTTGCATTACCAAAGTCCTGTTCAAACAGATTTGTGCCGTGTGAAGTATTCAGCAAACGCACTTTTCAGAATATATGCTTTCTCATACGAGGTCATGGAGTTGTACATCAGAATGTACGACTAGACAGTCGTAAAGGGGGAGGGGTGCTACAAAAAAATCTCTGACTACATTAAAACGAGGCAAGTTCAAGTTCAAGTTCAAGTTTTATTTATCTTTCTTTCATAACACACTTTACAAATATGACATGAATATAACAAGTTAACAGAATATGGCGTTACAATAGAAAGATGAGGTGACCTTGGTTGAAAGCAAGGCTTGTGGATTTAAGGTCCCTCATGAGTAGCTTATGAGTATGTCCTAAGAGAACAAACTCGTCAGATAAGAATAATGCATACATTTAAATGCTGACAAACTAAACTAACTAAACAACTGAGAAAATATAAACATAAATAAGTATAATAAAATCTACTACTACTAAATAATGGCTATAAACAAGAGAAACAGGACAATACTACGAGCAACAGGCACGTGTAGTGTACAAAATGAATGCAAGAACCTCCACCCCTAAAAGCGGGTAAATTATTAAATATGCAAACAAACAAACAAATAAATAAATAGATAAATACATTTTTATAAACTTCTAAGTTCTAGAACCTCGCCTGCGACTACTTGTGGCTTGTCTTGCTGTCTTTTTGCCGATGTCTCAAAATACTTGTGTTTAGACCAAAAAGCTAAATTACAGGATTATCGAGCCATGGAATTATCGGTACAAAGAATCTACCACCAGTGAAAAGGAGTGGTGGAATGCATGGACTGTTCCAAATGTACCTTGTGTGGGTAATTCTTATTAATGCCCTCACTGATGTGTATTATTTGTAAAATAATGACTGTAAAACGTTGCGGGAGAGACCGAGAGATTCCAACAAATGGAAAGAACAGAAAGAACACAATCAAAGAGACTGTCCAGAAATGGACCTTTGTGGGTAATTTCAATAGACTTATCGTCACTATCGAAATGGCGGTCATCAATTGAAATGTGCAAAGCATTACAAAGGCGCAGTCCGAACGAGATTCTTGTGGTTTATACAAATGGGTATTGACATAATTTCCCTTGGGTTGCGTCATCGAAATTATGTGTGATTGTAAGGTTAAAAGTATGGCGTTGGAGAGAAACTGGATGAGTATGCATATAGCGATTTACATTTACAACGCATTGTCCAACAATATACTTATAAATGTTACTTACTATCACTTTCATAATGAAAGTGACATTCAAGAGAAACCCCAATTACGTTCATGAGTCTTTAACCATTTCTTTTCGACCATTATGCTACATGTGTTTTGAAACTGTTGCTATACCATCCCTGCATAAAGACATACAGCCAGACAAGCAAATTATTTAATTCAACACTTGTTGCACATACAAATTAACAGTTTGTATCACACATAAGACACGTTACTTATTACTTTGAAAGTGGTCTTACCTGAGCTTAACAATTTAATAACTGGGTAGTTCAAGTTCACGGCAACATAACTGTTCATCTCAGGGGCTTCAGCCAAAGAGAGCAGAAGCTTAAAGTCCCTCGAAAGTGTTGGGAGCCCCGAATTCACCAAACATTTAATGGCAAAATTTCACTTAAATTGTATCATAATTTGAAAGAGGGCGTCATTTAAGACACACAATATTATTTGCAGAAATGTGTCTTAAATGACATTCTCTTTCACATTATGATACAATTTAAGTGAAATTTTGCCATCAATTTGGCTCCCAACACTATAGAGAGGCTTTAAGTGATGACGACTGCAGCCGTCATCGTGAACATTATTTTATAACACATTATATCGATCGTGGTAATACATAATAATGATGTAATGACATTCTCTAAGAGATGTCATAAGATAAAATACGGTTACAAATCAGGAAACAGAAACAGAGATTGAGTGATCATAAAAGAGTAATGTGTCCAGAATTCTTCGACGGGGAAGAGGGGGAGCTTCGTGTATAATCTGACAAGCAAAAGAAAAGGATTGTGACATTTTCAGAGGCATAATTTCGACAAGGGAACACTCTACAATTCTAAAATGTAAAAATCACCATTTAAAAGGGCCGAGGAGGAGCCACTTTTCAAAATGTTATATTAGCACTATAACATGCTAGATTCAACCTGTAGTATTGGATTTTCAAAGCGTGTTCAAAGGGAGCTATACAATTTTGAGAAAGTGCTCACTCCTCGGCCATTTTGAATGGTGATTTAACTTTTTTCTTCAGAGTGTAGAGTGAGCAGACAGACCACTGAGTATAATTCTGTATAATTAATACGTAATGGCAGATTTTAGCTGTGTTCGGGGGTGTGGTCGCCACCGCAGAAATATTCGGACAAATGATATCAAGGCACGTACTGTCCCGATCAAAATCTCTTCGCATTCATGAATTGCATCGTACGTTGCATAAAGTATTGCTGGGAGATGAGTGACATCCTCACAAACTATAGCTAAACCCTTGGACAAAGCAAATCGACACAATGCTTTGAATGGAGTGCTCTTTGATAAGAAGATAATGTCCCGTCAAGAAAATACCACCCACGAGAATTGTCATTCTTCCATGAAGTCTGCGATTAACAAAAAACCTTGACAGATACGAATGTTATTCTCAATCAACAGATTGTAAGCTGCATGTAGTAGGTTAATAGCAATAGAGAGCACTGCAAGCAAAAGCCATCGGTTTTCCTTACATTCCGGTGTTTCGTCGGAAGTTGCTAAGCAACTACCCATAAACACGACGAAAAACCCAAATCGAAAAACTAACCTCTGCAGTATGTTTTTTTAACGCCGACAGAAACTTCACCGGATTTTGCAGTGTAAATGATCGCTCTCACATAACACCGGTGAATTATTCCGGTTTGTTGTCACGTGACTCACCTCGTTTCTCGCTAACGCACGCAGCGCAGGGCAGCGACGGGCAGCGACAAGTGGCGCATGCTCACAACACACTAAACAAAACAAAAATTATCAAACACGACGGGGTTTTTTTGAAAACATTTAACCTATCTGAAGAACTTCATAATGGCTCGATCATTTCATTACACGGATGATGCCATGCGCCAGTCACACCCTATTTCACTACAAGAGATTTAGTATGCTAATTAGGGATATTGTCAAAGATTAACTAGACAAGAAAGAGATCACTTCGGTTGCTTTCTTCGCCTCTCTGCACGGTCGCGTGTTTGCCACACGTGCGATTTTGAATAAAACAATACAGGCACCACTTTGACGGAAGGATTGCTTTGTGCAACACGATGGCTTTGCAAAATTATACCCATAGCCGGTATGATTTGCGCCATGACAACCTCGTTGACACCGGTATAGTTTAATCTTGCGCTGGAAACAGTTCAATAAACTTGAAGCCTGGCTTTAGTACTACGTGGTACAGGGAGATTATTTGTGTGGCGTATAAAAAGAAATACCACAACCAAAAATAACCGATTTCCATCTTTCACATAAATTATCTCAGGAACAGGATCTCAAAGATTGACAAACAAACAAAACCTTTATCTCGGGCAATTTTCATAGAAATTCTGCTTCTCCTTTTAGTCAGAAAGTTATGAATTGTGAAGGTGCAATCAATCAAACATAAATTGGCAAGTCTGTGACGTATCTTGCGAGCTTCCCTCCCATTTGATCTTTACTAAAAAAAATTAAAATATCTACATTTTCGCTTTGGAAATTTTTTCAATCATACATTCACCCTAAATATAAGTATTGCAAATATGTGTTTATACAACCCCTGTATGAAACAAGCCTATTCCGTCATCAATAACTAAGTATATGAATGTTTATGAAATTTTCTGTACAGAGCAAATTGGAGAGGAGTTCACAGTGTTTACAATTTGTGTTTCACTAATGACAACTTCAAAAATTCATAATTATCCTAATTTTGATTGGATTTTGCTCAAAGATTCACTGATTTGTTTCTCCCATTTTTCTACTGTTATTAAAACCAACCTAATATCAGGGTGTACTTCCCCTTTAAAATATGTGAACATTTCAGTGAAATATTGACTAATTTGAACATGATTTCTATAGGTAATTCTATCAATAAGATATTGAAATTAAATTGATTTACTTGCGATTGTGTTCACAATACATATAATAAATGATGAGAATGATGATGATGATGATGATGATAATAATAATAATAATAATAATAATAATAATAGTAATAATAATAATAATAATAATAATGATAACCGGTGTGTTGGCTCAGTCAGTAGAGCGTCCGCCTCACAACCGGGAGGTCGTGGGTTCGAACCCCGGCCGCGTCATACCAAAAGACGTTAAAGATGGGAGTCGCTGCTACCTTGTTTGGCGTTCAACAATAAGGGGATAGAGCAATGTCGATCTGGCGCTGCTCAGTGGCTGCCGGGCTCACGATCAATTGGGCACAAAGAATTTCCATTTTCGGTTTAATAAAATTTGGAGTGGACTATAAATTATTATTATTATTATTATTTATTATTATTTAATAATACGTCTGTTTACCCTGCAAAGCCTCATTAGCATCAATGCTGATTACGCCAATATCAAATATTCCATTCCCGATACATATAATAATAATGATGGTAATGACGATGATGATGATGATAATAATAATAATAATGATAATAATATACATGTACTTGTGTTTACCCTGCAAAGCCTCATCAGCTTCAAAACTGTTCTTCCTGAGGCCCCTGCAATTAATATTACCCTAAGCAATTGCCAGGTACCCACTGACACCTGGGTGGAGAGTGGCTAATGAGGATTGCCAAAAGGAAGTCAGTACCGGGCTGAGATTCGAACCCTCAACCCTTAGATAGAGAGTCAAGTTAATGCGCCATTTTACTACCCCATCTCCACATACATACGAGGGGTGGATCCAGGATGTGTGAACAATGGTGGGACAGCGTTCCTTAATTTATCTAACAAGAAAAATTCGATCATTACATGTTGTTGAATCCTTGTTTTCTTCTAAATTGTCTGATAAGCAAGTAAAAAGGAGCAAATAATATTATGGGTCATAAAGGTCAACAGGTCATCACCTCAAAACATTTCAAAAGGGGGGCACATCTTGATTTAGGTTCAATTACTGAACCTTGGAAATAAATGAAATTCTTTTTTGTTCAATCCAGAGCATGGGGGCACGTTTGGTCCAAGGGCACTTTGATGTTTCTGTTTTATCGGGGGGTGAGACCCCATTCTCGAATGAATTTTGTTCTCATTTATTTGTGATATACATGTGATACTTATTCATTCTCCTCATTTTTTTTCTATGAGCTAATAAGGGGCAAGATAACTCATCCCAACAGATTTTTATTGTGAGTTCATTGTGTTTTGTAATGTAAAGTCATGCCCCTTCCTATTGGCAAAGTTTGGTGAGTGGGCAGGGGTAGATGGAGAGAAATCGACTCTCTGGCATGTCTGGGCTGGGCGACGGTTGGGTCGACAACCTTTCTTTGTCAGGTCTTAGGAGGTCAGATCTTATGGGTGAAGTAGGGTGACTATATCGGGACAGGCTCCTGGCCTAATTGTTACCTATATAACGTGTGTTCTCGATAAGCGCTGAGACTTATAGCTACTGCCACTCACTCCCACTAAATCAACAAACAATGGTGTGTGCTAATTGATATCATAGTATTACATTGTGCCATGAATTCAATGTGGCGAAGTCACGTGTGATTATGTAAAGAGGAGGATAATCTATTCATTAAAGCACCCGAATCATTGATTACCCATGTATTTATCCAAGAAAAAGTCCTAATGTGCGTGGATGTAGGGGGAAATATGGCGAAGGAATTTCCTCTACTTTTCTTGATTTGTATATCAATTGTATCAATCTCGTTTCGCCTCTCACGATTTGTAACACCAGTTTTGCAATTAACTCATATTTATTTTGCGACCGAGCGACACTAGTGAGTAAAAATGTCAGCCTCATTTCCTTTGGAATGACAATTTTACTAGGACAAGTGCATTATTGATAATACGAGGATAATCTATAGATCTGTACGCTTTGGGAATATCTCAGATTAATTTCTATTTATAACATACAGGCGCGGATCTACGGGGGGTTTAATGGGTTTAACCCCCTCAAAAGGGAGAAGAAAAAAGGAAAAAAAAAGAACACACTGGAGAGAAACCCTCTCAAGTGCAAATATTGTGAGAAGATATTCAACTCATCTGGTAACTTAACCAAACACATGATAACTCTGGATATAACTGTGTATTAAACTGTTACTTGATTTAAAAAGACGTTATCATGCACTGCTTTTTATGGTCTGCATTGCGTTATTAGATGCCAAGAAAACATCACTTACGGGGTTCAAATTAGCACCCCAAAAAGAAAAGACGCCTCGCCGCTTCGCGGCTCGTGGATGATGCTCCGCATCGTCATTATTTTTGGTCAACCCCCCCCCACCCCCCCTTAGCAAAAGCTAGATCCGCCCCTGACATATAATTATACGAAAATCGTCACAAAGCAATGAATAGGCTCTATATACCATTCCAGACATTTAAGTGTTGAAATGTTTTCAAAAGCCTGTTTTAAGTCTTATTTTCATGAAAAAACGGTTGGAAAAATTCAACAATGGTCGGGAGAATTTACTGGTAGAGGGTGTCGCACAGTGACGCCTTCAAAGAAAACCATAAATATCTTTGTGGTTTGAGATTTTTTTTCAGGATTTTTTTGCATGTTAGAGGGTTAGTAGAAGAAATATAATAAGTAACATTTCATACAAAAATTACGCAGTTTTTCCATCAACCTTCAACAATGTTACCGAGTCACTTTTTTTAAGGACAGAATATTATTGTCTCATTCACTCGTATCTCCATTATAAGAGCATACGAATTCTTCTTGGAAATACCTTGTATACATTGCGTAATAAACTGAAATCATGTGGTATTCGCGATAATTCTGGAGACCTCTCTTTGCATCTACAGAATAAGTCCAAGACGTTAAACCATGTGGGCGCATTTTTCATCACTTCCTTTATTCGTAGCCATTCGAGTGAAGTTGATATTTAGATGATGACCCCGAGACGACTTTGATTACAAGATTATTGGCCTGATGGACACATTTTCTTTCTTTGATAATCCGGAATTAGTGACAATTGTAAGCTACAAGGAGGACAAAAAACTCCCCTAAGTTAACACCTAAACGGAACGATTAAAGGGCAATCCAACCCTTGTAATAAGTTGATTTGTATGAAAGCAGAAAAATAACAGAAAACAGAATGGCAAAAGTTTGAAATGAATCGGACCAATAGTAAGGAAGTTATGAATGTTTGAAATAGTCTATGCGAATCTCAAATTGGTAGTTTGGTTAGTGGATTGTGACGTAGGACGTGGATAACTCTCCCATTTGCCGTGTACAAAATATCACTAATTTCTGTTTTTCTCGTAAGTTCCTTCTCCCTTGGGGCACTACTCGAAATAAATTATAGATTGCATATTATTATAGGTCCTCTACAAAGAATAGACCCTCCTGAGCCATGACTATTTGAAAAATTTAAATTTTAGTCATTTTATATGTTGGAACAGATGGGAAAGTAGTACTGCACTACATCACATTGACATTACCGCTTCAGCCAATTTGAAGTGCCCATACGTATAGTGATTACAACTTTCAAGAATTCATAACTTTCTTATATTTAGTCACATTTAATTGAAATTTTCATCAGTTTGCATCTTTGATTGTTCTGCTTTTGTTTAGAGTAGTTGACTATTTTGGGTTCGATTTCCCTTTGATATTCCTGACAGAATCTCTTCGCACTCCTCCATTCGTTAAAGTGACTGGGTAACATTGTTGAAGGTTGATGAAAATAATTGCATAATTTTTGTATAAAATGTTACTTATTATATTCCTTCTACTGTACTAACCCTCTGACATGCAAAACATCCTGAAAAATTTTCTTTGAAGGCGTCACTGGTCAACACCCTCTAACAGTGATTAACAGTAAATTCTCCCAACCATTTTTGAATTTTCCCAACCGTTTTTCCATGAAAAAAAGACATAAAACAGGCTATTAAAAATCTTTCAACACTTAAATGTCTGGAATGGTATATAGAGCCAATTTATTGCTTTTTGACGATTTACATTCACCTAAAATGTAATTAAATTGTAAGAATATAGTTGGGAGAATTAAGGAATCGATCAGATCAGTTTTCCCAATTTGTATCATTAATGATGGTTCGTTTTCACTCAAATTTTCAGATTATCTTTAATTGTACATCTAGCATTGAAGTCATTACCTTAGCACCACTTTCTCTCATCTGAACAATGTTACCAAGTCCCTTTAAAGGGAAAGTCTACACTTGTTGGTTGGTTCTAATCAGTTCCGATCAGTGAAAGTTTGAGCACAATCCTATACAAATTAGGAAGGTATTAATTTTTGAAATGTCAGCCGATGAAACACAAATAGACAACTCTGTGACGTATCTTGCGAGATCCACTCATTTGCTATGTAAAATCGTAACTTTTTACTTTCTCTCTAAAAAGAAATAAACAAAATACATGCCGCCTGGATATATTCATCGCACATATATATGTTTCTATACAAGCCCTGGCATGGAAAAAATATATCCTTCATAAGCAACTAAGAAAATGGATATTTATGAAACCATTGACTTTCTGTCCATGATGATACTCTATATACAGAGCAAATGAGAAAGGACTCCGCATGATACGTCACAGCGTAGCCAGTGTTTGATTGATTACAGATTCAAAAGTCCATAGCTTTCTTATTGTTATCGGATTTGGGTCTGTAGCCTATGCGTCTGTGCGTCTGTAGGTTTGTACGTATGAGTGTCTGTACGTCTGAGCCATTTCTGACCTTACCTTGTGAGCGTATGTGCGCCTTTGCGTCTGTACGTCTATGCGTGTGTGCGTCAGTACGTCTCTGCGTATGTGCGTCTGTGTATTTTAATAGGCATGTCCCGTTTATTTCATCCTGATAGGAAGTGAAAATTAGTGTAATCTTCATTAATGACGAGAATAGTAACCCTGTCATTTTCATCCCCCTCTCCATCCAAACACAACCCCCCCCCCCCAGAAAAAAAATATATATAGGCCTATGTATATATGTCTCTCAAGGTATTCTATCTTGAGTCATCTGCTTCTGTGTCGTTTTTCATAAATCACTCCTTTACAATAGTAATAATACTACAATAACAATTTTAGAAAATTTCACCTTTTTTAATAATCGTTTTTGAAATAAAAATTTAGCATTCCAGATGGGATCACTATTTTATTTTCTTGGCTTCTCAACGGTAGCAAATAAAATGAAAGTCGGCCGTAGGCTATTTCTGAATAATATATGGAATGCATATGTATCACACAATGAGTATTCATCTCGTCAAGGTAACAAGGTCATACGCAATTGTGAAATGCAAGTTCAATAATCTGTAATCCAAAATTTATTGGGACGTAAGGCAACCATGATTTTGAATTCCTTTAAAATTACTCATCTCCCGGGAGAAATGTAATCATTCTCTTACGGGAATACATTTAGTTTTCCCCTTTTT
Organism: Mesocentrotus franciscanus; assembly: GCA_037976565.1. Lineage (NCBI taxonomy): Eukaryota > Metazoa > Echinodermata > Echinoidea > Camarodonta > Strongylocentrotidae > Mesocentrotus > Mesocentrotus franciscanus. The sequence goes on along the minus strand of CP137686.1, from coordinate 21,794,822 downwards.
ATCTTTAATAATTTTTACTTACTTTTCGTAGATTTTGTTTCCTTTCATCTGAATTGATAAACAATTTAACTATTTCTACTATTTTAACTACCATGCCAATAGATTGACACATGGGCTAAACGTCCACGCACCATTTAACTAGTGATTAATACACGGATCGTGAACCAGACCATATCTGATTATTCGTATCAAAGAATGTTTCTATTCAGAAAGCTTTTGCATTAGGTCATTTAGGTATTTTGAGTGGTTAGCAGAGATCTTTTTTATAGAATAGGGTGACGATTGAAGGCAGGCCAAGCCTAAAACGAAGTAAACGCAAGGCGACTTGCTTCAAATGAAATAACAAACGTAGCATTTTCATTTAACATTTGCTTGGAGTTGCACAATCATTTAAAGGTACTATGTCCCATTTGCAAGCCCAAACAATTAAAAGGTTAAATTCCAACGGCATTTGAAAGACAATACTAGTTTAGAACTTCCCTAAAAAAAGGGGGGCTTGAAAATGTCTTTAAGTGGGAAAATAACGACTATGAGCTACAGAGCCAGTAAGTAATAGTCTGATTATTCAGACCATTGTACCGAATGGTCGTACGTTTTATACTGCGCAAAGATTCAATCAGTTTAATTTTGGCCATTACAAGAAGTGGGTTATTGATGTAGACAAATGCTCATGTACCCTTTACAGCTCATTTTATGTATGTTATTACCAAAGATGAAAAAGCCAGTCAGTCACTCAATAGTGTCTGACAGTGAAGTCTAGCAAATAAACAGGTTTCCTTGCATAATTTGAATATTCGGACACTGCTAACGTTTAAATTTCACAGATAGGACATACATGACATATTCATAATTCCTGCAAAGTTCTACAGAATTTGATGTTGGCTGCAAAAGGGACATAGTATCTTTAAGAGACTAGGGAGGGGGGACATATAGGGTATAGGTAGAAATGAGACAACATTTGCGTGAATGCATTGTAACCAACCCACACATGCTGTGTTTTTTAGTATACAGTTTTCAATCTTATAATCTCAACATATAACAGCAGATTCTTTACTGTATTTCATTTTCATTCATTTCATTGGAGGGTAGCAGCCGAAGTCAAGGACGTGTATTTATTTTGCTTAAACAGAAACAACTCAATGAAACAAATAATTGAGTTATTGAGAGAAAATTAAGGGAAAAAACGTAGACAAACTACAAACTACGTGCGTTAAGGAGAAGATGAAGCCGTACGGTTTCGTCTGATGCCTTTGTAAAGTGTATCAGCATGTCAAGGGCAAAACGGTTCACGTACCCTCCGGTAAATATTTGATTTCAGTTTGAAACAAAATATTAGACGTGAGAAAAGACAGCGACACGAGTATAGAAATTGTGAATAAAAGAACAAACAAATAATGCTACGTCACAATAGTATTTTGACGTATTTGCCCGCCGGGATTACAAAGTGCATGCTTACCCCAAATCTCGGGCTTGTAGAAATTTTATAGGTCACTTTTGTTCGTGATGGTGACACAACCTTTTTGGGGTAATTGGATATGTTACTTCGATAATAGACTTGTTTATTAATGTATTTCAATCTGGGCATGTTTCTCGCCCTAACCCCTGGTTGTCAGTCATTTTGGAATCCAATTTGCATACATAAGTTGTGGCTATGTCAGGCAAGCCTCCAACAACATTTGTAGGCGTCAAGAGAAACTTTTGGTTAAAAAATATGGATATAATTGGTAAACAGGGTTATCGTCCCCGATTAATTTCGTCATAAGTTTAGAGATAGGGATGCGATTAGATTTGAGGTTATAGGTCTGACGTTTGGGTCAGAGTTAGGGTTGCGATTAGATTTGAGGTTATAGGTTTGACGTTTGGGTCAGAGTTTGAAAGGTGTTTGGTCAAGGATTGAAGATAATGATTTGGACTGCAGTCCAACTGTCACCGGAATATAGCCGTAAACCATTCTTGGACCATTGAGCTCTTTCGTACGATCTCTGTGTTTAATTCAGGACAACGTTTGGCTTTCTTCGGAAAGCAAAACTGAATGAAGTCTCGATAAAGGGTAACAAATTAGATAATTTATTGCGATAATTGGTGTATATAAAGCGGTTTGCTCTGACGCCAATGAAGAGAAAAGCTATTGAGAGACAGGGGAGAAAGAGTAAAAAGGGGAAACGGAAAGATAGAGACAGATACACGGGGGAGCCCGTCCGTCTTTTGAGAGAAAGTTGAAAGAACAAAAGAGAGAAGGAGATAGAGGGGAGGGAGAAAGAGGGATAGGACATCCATGGACAAAGTAAGATATTTGTTAAGGAGGTGAGTAGGAGACAGAGAAGAGACTGAGATAAAGGGGGAGAGAGAAATTAGACTTGAGGCTTCGTTGAAAATGGCCCCATAAAGTGACCTACTTTCTCTGAACTTTCTCCGTTTCCTTTTAATCATATCTTTATGAAGGGGAAGGCATCGTGTTACAGTTGGGGTTACAAGGAAGTAACCCATTTTTGTCCCTGTCTTCTCCTTATGATTTATGGCTTGAACCAGGTTTTTTTCTCTCAAATACAAACAAATAGATCATTTTCATCGTGGTAGTTGGTACATATATGATATAACACAGTTACCTGTTTGACCTGGTATTGTGTTTAGGTCATGGTTCAAATCAATAGATGACCTCTGCATTCTCGTGGGATATAATTATTTGATCAGCCGAGAAATGTCAATCTTCATCTGATTTTTCGTTGTTAATTTCCAATGAGGGATATAATTGTTTAATCAGCCGAGAAATGTCAATCTTCGTCTGATTTTTTGTTGTTAATTTCCATGAGATTTTGACCGAGCAAAATATATGTGGAACTATAGTAAAATAATTCCTATGGACTTCTCTATGGATTAAGTCGGATCATTTGTCGATACCGTCGGGAGCGGTTTCAGGAGAATAATTTTAGGGGAATTCGGGGCTGAGGGGCTTAGGGGGAGATTGGGTGTCGTGGTATAGTGGTTCATTCACTTGACTTTCAATCCATGGGTTGAAGGTTCGAATCCCAGCCCGACAATCACTTCTTTTCAGGACATTAAACATGTTAATCCACATTTGCTACTCTCCCCCAAGATGTTAAATGGGTACCTGGCAGGATTTATTCCCTGAAATGCACTGTGCGCTGATTACGGCTGCCAGAGCTAAAGCTATGGTAACAATATCCAACTTCTTTGGAAGCACAAAGGACGTTATACCACAATGTGATATGAGGTATACAAGGACGGTTTATTAATATCATTATCATTATTTTAGTATTTTTAATATTTTTATTATTATTATTATTTTAGTATTATTATTATTATTATTATTATTATTATTATTATTATTATTATTATTATTATTATTATTATTATTATTATTATTATTTTGGGCCCCGGCAACCCCCCTCTACAAAGAAACGCTACTGGTTACTGGGTTGTAAAAACGTTCAAAAGACGATAAAGAGGCGTTTATTTCATGAAGGGATCTGACAAATTGTAGAAAAAAAAACAGTGACAGATTTTTATTTTTTTTTAATTGGAGATTTGACATTTAGAAAATTGATATTCGTTCCAGTGTAACACTGTGTGATACCATAGTCACACCGACAAGACCGACACCGGACCGAACGAAAATAATACATTACGTCTATGGCCAAGAATCGGTCGGTTTGGAGTAGGTCTGAAGTCGTTGTGACCGAGGTATAACATGTGAAAAAACCGGGATCGACGACGTATTAAATATATTTTCATCGTATTGAAAGCTCTGAATTTAAGGTGAACTTCATGTGACATTATGATATTACCTTTATGAGTGAACTTTTCTAGGTATCGAGTCATAGCAATGTTGTACTAATAAACTGTTGTTCTCCTAACTGGTATCTAGTCATAGTTCTAAATCTTACTCCAGTCACACCGCCGAACCGACCGATTTTGGTCTGGCGTCGGTCTCGTTGGTGTGACTGGGGTATTTTGTTAAGTCCTTTTATACAAGGTTCAGGTTGATGACCCCGGTATCATGCCTTCTTGTTATTGCAGGCACTATAATATGGCAGACAATAAAAGAAATATGGGGGTTATAATCAAATAAATATTTTTGAGACGTTTGCGTCAATTTAATTTCCGTGACCTCCAAGATCATAATCTGCTGACACACAAACCCATTTTTCGATTGCACATCGTTCAGAATTCCGCCTGCTCTTAAGATAATGATTCTAAAGTTTAACATTTAATTTTCCTGCCGTATATTTGGCTGGGGCGGCTCATTATTACATTATTGATGCATTTCCAGTTCAGGATAGGTCTAAAGTGCTTTCACAGTTCAAGAGATATCCAACCTTCATAGCAAACTATTCTAGAGGAAAGCAGAAAAAACAGAAAATTTGACTGGTGAAAGTTTGAGTGAAATCAGACAAAGAAAAATGAGAAAATTATGAATTTTTTAAATTGTAATCAGTAATCACTACGGTACGGGCTCTTCAAATTGATTGAATCAGTAATGTCTCTGTGATGTAGTGGCGGACAAATTTTCTGTTTGTTCCAACACATATGACTTAAATTTCAATTTTTCAAAAATGTATGACTCAAGAGGGTCTATTCTCTTTAGAGGACCTATCATAATATCCTATCCATAATTTATTTTAGCAGTGCCCCAAGGGAGAAAGCATCATGTTACATGAGGTCCTGTATCTCTTAATGGACACTTAATTTTAAACAGAAAACTTTAAGTTATCTGAAGTGTTATTGTCCAGGGGGTGTAGTGAAGATCAAATTGGACAGCGTACTTCTTTATTCGTGCACTCGTTGCTTCGACACTGCCCGATTGACGACATAGAAGAAAGGTGGATCAGCCCTTTATTGTGCCACAAATAATCCGTGAACCTTTTGTACTTTCAAGAGTACTTTACGCCTTACGTGCTCTGCTGCCTATTCTAATGTAGAATTAAAAAAGAAATCGTTGCATTAATACTGCCTGATCGACTTCAAAGAAAGGTTGTAGGAGGAACAGCCCTTTGTTGTGTCAAATAATCCATTAACTTTCTGTTCTTTCAAGAGTACTTTACTCTGTTCTGCTCCCTATTGCAATGCTAGAATAAAAAGATTGGACTCATATCTGCCGCCGTTGTGGCGGGGTGGGGAGCGGCTAATCAAATAACTTGTGTTATTGAGTCTACAGACCCGGTAGACCCACCTGGAAAATGAAATAAGAAAGAGCCAGAGCGAAAGCTTTAAATAAAGAAAGAGAATATCTTGAGATGTAAGAAAACATACAAAATCATGTAGGAAACAATAAATCACTATTAATCCGTTCAGGTTAAGGTCGTCAACAAACTTCCGTCCGTTTCGAGGCTAATGTGAAATGCACGTACATTGTAGCAATTTAATTGTCATCGGATGACTTGCAGCTAACTCAAGTCAAATTTACCAGGGGTCGTAGCCACTAACACCTGGAGCTTAGACAGGGTTTTCCCCTTCACAGCACTGCAGGATATAAGTGTCATCTCCTAGGGAGAGCCTGGTCAGCTGCAACGGAGTTTAGCCTCCCCATCGACGGACAATTCATAGCTTTTCCGTCATTAATTTCCTAATGATTACGTCACAGAAGGTCAAATCTTATTTGGCCAGAAAAAAAAAAGACGTTGCCTTTGACGTGTGTTTCTGTCCGGTTGCATTCCCCGAGCTCTCAAAGGAAGCACGCATTGTATTCTAGATCAGTCAGCGAAAAGTTAATTGAATGTAACATGTAAAATTAGGAAACACAAGATTCACAACACCCGTTCAGATTTGTGTCTATTGTCTTCTGTTTTTTTAACTTTAAACACTAATTTAATTTAATGAAACAGTGGATAATGCGAGGTGTCCTCATTGTACGGCTCTCTTCTCTATTTTTTTTTAAATCTTTTCTTTTAAATCATGATAAAAACATTAATAATAATACAAAATAATAATAGTAATAATAATAATAATAATTCAAGGACGTGCACCATTCTCTTATATCTGTTTAACTACTCTTTCTTGGGGGTGTGTAGTGCTGAAAAGGATTGTTGGTTATCTTTCTTAGCTTATAGTTCTAAGGAGAAATATAGCGCTTGGAGAGGATGAGTGGCGGGAGTGTCTCGACGTTTCGAATAGCTTGACTATCCGTTGTCAGGAGTGCCGACGACGGAGTGACACTCCTGACGACGGATAGTCAACCTATTCGAAACGTCGAGCCACTCCCGCCACTCATCCTCTCCAAGCGCTATAGTTCTCCTTAGAACTATAAGCTAAGAAAGATAACCAACAGTCTCTTTCAAGAGTACACCAACAATCCTTTTCAGGACTACACACCCTCAAGAAAGATTACCGAGAGTCCTTTTCAGGACTCCTCAATCCTCCCTCTCTCTCACATAGTGCACCCGCAAGCCTACTGTATATCTACATCACCATGCAAGCCGATACTTACAAGAGGGAGATGATCATCTCCCTGCTTACAAGCAGCATCTACTCTTTTAGAGCATAAGTAATGATACTAATATTTAGATTCATAATTGCGTCGGTACTTCAATGCGCTTTAGAATGTTATTGATATCCCTGTCACTGGATTTCAAGCCGGCCTACAACTTACAAGTGTTCACCATCTCCACTCTTTGGGGAACGTTCCTACTACATTATTTTGCTCGGTTTACATACATGCACGTAGGGCAGTGGCAATCGGCAATCCTCATAATACGCATAGGTACCTTTTTTGTTCTCTTGGGTGGAGAGTGGCAGTGCCATGTATTGCCAAAGGACGTTAGTGCCGCGGCTGGGTCTCAAACCGCGACTCACTTTATTCACGTGACAGTCCGGTGGTGTACGTGTCCACAAGGCCACGATACCTCTAACATGAAATAACAAGGATTAAACGTAAATTTTATGTTTCATCCTCGAATCCTTTTAATCATCGAAAGAAAATGAACGTGTACAGGCACAAACATACAATACAGACACGTCAAATAAATGTAGCATGTAATTAACTTTATTATATACATATATACATGTTAAAATATATAGAGATTGTGTACAATTACCAAATCAATACAAAAGCATTCTGAGGACATAGAATGTGTTTATAAACTATGTACGACATATTCCGGCCACTGTTTGAGGAAAGCACCATGTCGAGGGTTGCGCAAAATGAAAGCTTTTTAAAGTTCGTACTAATGATAACATTCTAAACATAAACTTCGTGTTTCATCCTCGAATCCTTTCAATACACCGAAATCTGAACGTGCACATCCACACACACATATTACAATAAAGACACTTCAAATAAATGCAGCATTTAATTAACTCTATCATATACAAATACATACATGTTATGAATACATATGAATACATTATATCTTACAGATCACAAAGTTTACAAAGTAGGGCTACATTGTAAAAACGTGAATACGAAAATTTCATTTGATAAAAAAATCTTATATCTTATGTATGTATGAAATGGATAATTGCATTCATCTACACATAATGCAAGTATACTCGGATTGCTTAAATTTTGTTTCTACTCTATGGCTCTTGCCATCTTCTCAGTCAATAGTTCCGGGTGTTTTCTTTTTTTCTTCTTGTTGTCCTCTTCCTCCTTCGTATTCGTCTTCAGGTTCTTCTTCTTTTTCTTACTCATTATTTCATTTTCTGTGAAATTCTTCGGACTGTTATTCGTTTAACAAAAAACCTTCTTAATCATATTCTTCATCATCATCTAATGTCTTTCGTGATTTTTTTTTTTTTTTGCCCTGTCTTCTTTCAATTTCCTGTAAGACTTCATCAGACTGATTGTTGCGGATTGAGCCGATAAGCTATGATTGACATTTTAGTCACATCATTCACATTATATTTTTTTAATTCTTCTTCCTCCTCCTCTTCTTCCTCCTCTTCTTCTTCTTCTTCTTCTTTATCTTCTTTGTTGCATTTTCTTGTCGTACTGAGAGGATGATTTAGATAAGCCATTATTGACATGTTTAGTTCCATCATCATAGACATTCAACACAGTTAATTACTCCATTGTTTGACCTCCTACATGGCTGACATTATGTGAAATCTGACCTCGATAATCACGTGTCGCTAGTATATCCATGTGATAATTAGCGTATCTATTAAACATCGAAACGTCAGTCCAGATTAGCCTATACACTAGTCTGCAGCCACCAGTGGCGTAGCTACGGGGGGCACGGGTGAACTGGGGCACAGAGCAGGGGCACTTGCCCCCAACAAAAAAAGAGGTGAGAGCTAGAGGAAAAATGAATACAAAGTAAAAAAGAACGTGACATGATATGAGGAGATAGATTGCTCGAAAGGCGCTCTTTAAAGATTACTATTATGTGAATAAGTAACGTGGGGACAGCATGATAAGTCTTAAATGAAATCTGTTGTAAGACGTGCATTAAACGATTATCGAAAATCCTTTGGGTGATCCGATCTGGGTCCCTGATTTAGGTTAGGCCTACTGCAGAGAATAACAATAAATGGAGATAGGAGTGAAAGATAGAATACATACTGGAAAAGAGACAGACAGAGAGAGCATGTACGTGTGTACTTTAAAATGCAAAATTGCCCCACTCTAAAGGGGAAAGGGGTATATCCCCTACGGGCCTAGTCAATCTATCCCCCCCCCCCCTGAAATGTTGGCCGTCTATAGTACAACGTTTCCCAACCGGGGAGCCGTGACCCGTCCATATATATCATTTGGGTATTTGGATGAGGAAATGACATTTAAGAAATAGTAAAGTTCCTTTTTCCTCGCTTCGCTCGCTCGCAAAATAGGGGTAGTTTTAGGCAGCGAGGTCCATGAACATCCCGATAATGATATGACGATATTCGGGCAGCATGGCGCCCGAATATAAACTTATTTGTTGTATTTTTATATCGAAATTAAATAGTAGACTAAAGATCCCCACAGAGCCCACGATTTCTTGATGGGACTTCGGGTGTACTGTTTGCGAGACTTGCAAACCCCTTAATGGTATTTCCACCAAGTCTGGTGTCAGTGAATTTTGACCTTCTGCACTTGGAAACTGTCGACCATATCGTTAATTGAATTCTTGTATTCTTTGTGAAGAGAAAATCTTGAAATAATTTCAAATTGATACATGCGCTTTCCTGTGGGCATACAAAGTGATCTGTTATGGAGACAGGTGTCTCCTAGAACTTGGCCTAGCATATATTCAAAATTCAGCACACAATGTGCCATGACGTCATAATACATGATACCAGAGACATGCAATATCCCTGTTTACACAGAAAATATTTTTAAAGGAATGAAATGCCTTACAAGGACTCACTTTTCAAGCCAGGGTATGAGAAAATATATTTCTCCTGAAAAATATATTTCCCGTCATCCAATACCAACCATCAAGGTCATTCTGTATCTCTATCTGTATCTGTATGGTTTGGTCAGCAAAATGTGCTCTTCAGACACATCCACGCTAACTTTGTGATGACAGAAGGCATTGCGTGTGGAAAGACTTATCACTTTTGTTTGAGTTTACCAGGGATGGGCTATTATCGATTGAAGAAGGAAGGTTGTTCCAGTCCCTAACAGTGTTTACATAGTCCTCAACTCCTCACAATGACAACAGCATACTATGAGGGTGTTTCCATTTACTGTACCACTTCAATCTGACCCACTTTTTTTCCTATTCACTTTCTACACAGAGGCATTTTCATGACACAGGTTCTTTGATTGGCTTTTTGGCTAGTGAATGACATGAGCGCGACCATCTTTTCGTCGCGCGAAAAATCATTTATGAATCTCTGTTTCCCCGCTCAGCGCGCACATCGTGCAAGCGTTGTAATTGACACGCTTGTAAATGATACACTCGGCCGCTTGTACTACGCGCTAGTTATTTTCTTCTGAAATCTTCCTTTGAGGGGAAACATGAACCAATGCTGGGTAAAAAAAATGTATCCCTACTCGCATGATATTTTTAGAGTGCGAAAATGGATAGTCCCTGAAATTCTGCGATCACGGTCTACAACGGCGTAGAGCGAGTCCGTCCCTTTAATATAGGCGCAAGAGTAGGGGATCTAGGTGGTACAGCCCCCTCCTCCTGTCGATTTTTAAAGTTCCGATATTCGGGCAACCACCTCATATTCGGGCAGCAAAATACCAGAAAATCTGTTTAGTTGAGCTGCAAGGTGCCCGAATATCCTCATATTCAGGCAGAGAGATGCCCTAATAATAATATCTATATTCGAGCAACGAAATGACGGAATATAGTCTTGTATTTCGGCAGCGGGTGCCCGAATATGTTATTACTATAATTTCTCACTATAAAAAGCGTCACAACTTTGTTTTGTGCGTTTCAATTTTGAAATTGAAGACGCTGAAGATATTCAGCTTAACTCACCCCCCTCCCCACGAAAACATGCCTGTACGTCTATACCACCCAATGTGGGGCACTGGAAGGATTGTCGGGGCACGCTCCTTACTCGGGAAATTACATCCACATTTGCAAGGCTACAAATTAGCGAAGGATGTGGGAGGTAGTTCAGACGTCCTTTTCCCTTTCTCTCTTTCCCTTTCTCTTTACTCTTTACACTTTCTTTCTTCTTGTTGTCACCATTCCATGGCAGGCACGTGTCCCCCGTACCCCCTGTAGCGACGCCAATGAGTTTGGGGGAAACATGGATTAATGCCGAGTCAAAATGTATTCCACCCCCATGGCAGTTCAGTTCAGTCTCTCACAGATATAGTTCACATGACACGATTTGTGATCCATTGTTGAACATTGGCAGATTGGTCTGGGCGAATCGTTGGACATCGGCCTGGCCGATGGCCACTAGATGATATTTCTCGTTCTCTGTCATATCCCTAGCACCTATTCGTTTGTAAAGCTTCATTACATCCTTGTTCCATTTAACGACCGTACCCTGGATAGCTTTGCAACCACGTTCCTCAGAGATCTGCAAAGATTGAAAGAGATCACAGACTGAGGCAGACAGTCAAACCAAAGAGATATCACAACATGTTGTGATATCTCTTTGGTCAAACAGACGAGGAGAGTAACCTACTATAATTGTGAAGACTTGAAGCTAGATTTGTTGACCGCTTCAAGAAACTTCTGAAGTCAAGTCCCATTATTATTTTGCAAGAGAACAATGGATTGCTTCGTTAAAGTGGCCCACACAGGTGGATCTAGTACGACTGTGCAGCGATTTTGGATCTGCAAGGAAAATGCACTATATCGAACACCGTTGGGATTAGATCAAAGAGATATCACATATATATGTTGTGATATCTCTGTGATTAGATTGCATTGGGTTGGGAAGGAGAGCAGAGATGGGAGAAATGAGTGAGTGAGAGAGAGAAGGTTAGAGAGAGAGGGGGGATGGACTAAGAAGAGAATGGAGGAAGAGAAAAAGGGGATGTTTTATCTAATAGTATATACTAGTTGAAGGCTAAATAAACTAAACCAATTCATTACATGAACTAAAAGCTAGGTGAACCAGTTCACAGACATCAAATCTATTCATGTGCCACATAACAAATATGACTGTTTCACAGTAATACCTCAGGCACACCTCTAAACAAACTTTGAACCGACTCCAAACCCGATCGATTCTTGGCCATAGACGTAATGTAATAATGCTTTTCGTCTGCTGTCGGTTTGGTGTCGGCCTTGTCGGTGTTACTAAGGTATTAATGGATTATACAGGCTTAGTCACACCGCCAAAGCGACTTTAGACCGACTCCAAACTGACAGATTCTTGGCCATAGACATAATGTAATATTTTCGTTCGGCCTGTTGTCGGCCTGGTGTCGGTCTTGTTGATGTGACTAAGGTATGAGTTTTGATCGCTTGGTAAAAGGACGAGAACTAGTTGCTCTGTTTTATTTTGTTTTAGATATAATTGGTTTTAAATATGCTTAATACATACCTGCGCTATGGCGTGTAGTAGAGCTATACCGAGTCCAGTACCTGGTAAACAAACATGTGTAAATTGAGTGCTAAATTATATACATATACGGGGTTTCTCAAAAACAATGCAACGACATTTTGATCTAAATGTATTAAAAAGTACCCGGCCATTCTCAATGATATTTTGTAAGTAATCTTGTAGTAGTATCCTGTGAACTTATTCAGAATTTCATTGGAAACTAGAAAGTTATGATTATTTTTGTGAAACGTAGCATTTTCCAAATGTTACAAGGAAAGCACGTTGAATGGCGTCATTAGGGACTTTTAGATTTTACACGACGAGAACGTGGACTGCCACGGTGACATCCTTTTAAGGTAATGTGACGTCCTTTTAAGGCACTGCCGGGCACAGGCCAGTGTCTGGAAAGAATGGCACACGTTGCAGTCCACTACGTCGACGTGCAAATCTAAAAGTCCCTATTGCATGGTAATCGCTGGACCTACTGGATACATAACACGCGGTGCAGAATAAACTTGTCAATTAATACGTGTTTTGTTTGGTTTCATAGAAAACGAAATGCTTAAACTGTTATATTTAGCTCGTATTAAAAAAAACATACGGATTTTCCAGAAAATTAACCAAAATATCAGGAAATGTTATACAAATGAGAGGCAAGTAAGTATACCTTCAAACAAAACTGACAAATTTGAAGGAAAAAATGATACATTTTAAGAGAATTGTTAGGGTTTTTTGTATAATTTTAATTACGATTCCCGAACCATTCTCATTTATTACGTTTGGACCTGGTGGTATTATACATGATGTATATTATGTATATTCTATGTTCAAAGAATGATATTTTTGGTAATATTCCTATTCTATTATGTCAATTATGTTGTTCCGAGGATGCTGATAATAACATATAGTTGTGATTCTCATTACGATTCCCGAACATTCTCATTGACTATACCTTGAGAGATGGTGGTATTAATCACTATTTTTTTCTCTCTATGTTCAAAGTATAATCATTTTGTTGTAATAATCATTATTCTACTACGTTCAATTATATCATTCAGTGAATACTTCAAATATAATACGCTAATATCGCTCTGAAAAGTGTACCAATTACCTGAAGAAAAAAGAATGTGAAGCATATGGGATGTATCAAATTAACCTTTAAAAAAGCTTGACCTAACATTCAAAGGGTTATCGATGAAGGAGTATGGAGAAAATAAAGAATAAACTTGTGCACGGACCCAAGTGGGACTTGATGGGTTTCCTGTGGGCCCTTGTCTATGCGAGGGCATACGAGTGCGTCGACTACTAGTATATAGTCTACTTTTATGTCTCTTTTTTAAGAAACAGTAGTTAAAATTCCCAGTATCTCTTTACGAAAGTAATGTTTGGAGCTCATAATTATCTTGAATACAGTATAGCGATGTGGAACCCTTAACATTCTGGGCAACTTATTTTTGGCGATTGGTACACTTTAAATATCCGAGCTATAGTAAGCACATCACTTTAGCATGATATAATTCTGTATGTACTTTTTGCTCCAGTTGTGACCAAAGATCGTGAGATGCTGCACATTAAAATTGACATTGAAAAGGTATTTACATGTACATGTATTATGTTAAAACACCTTCTCAGACTTTGCACTGATTGCAATAGAATTTACACTTTACATACAATGATTTACGTTTTTGCTCCAGTTGTGATCAAAGATTGTGAGATGTTGCACATCGAAATTGACATTGAAAAGGTATTTATTATGTTAAAAAACCTTCTAAGCCTTTGCAATGGATTGCAGCAGAACTTGCACTTCACACATGTGATGTACTTAAATATTCTGATCTAGGCTGACGTCGCCTTCCAGAATATAACTTTTCCATTGACACTTGATTATATTTAAAATTTCATTTTGTCATCAAAGTAAAGTCGATAAGATAATCAGAGGTGCCTAAATATGGGTGATTTCGAAATTCTCGGGAGGAGGCTGCAGCCCCCCCCCCGACACACACAGATACACACACGCACACACGCACACACGCACACACACACACACACACACACGACCTTTGCATTCACAATCAAGTACGACAACCCTGTGGTCTAAAAAGACCAGTGTTTGTAATGCACCTCACCTCGGTCTGCACAAATACCCTCTCCACATCACTCTTAGAATCTAAGTAATAATTATATGGATCATAAAATCATAACAATTTCGTGGAGAGGACAAATTTCAAGGAAAGAAGTGTTAAAACCATCCATTGTATGACTGTTTGCCTACCTCTGTATTCAGAATTGATGTAAACATCTTCAAGATAGAGGAGACGCCCCTTCCAGGAGCAGAAGCCCATGAAATAGAGGGCGTAGCCCAAGATAGATGATTCTTCATTAGCCTCTCTGTCTTCTAAGACGATGCTCTCGAAGACAGGGTAATCTCCAAACCCATCTCGACGAAGATCTGAAGGTGATGTAAATCAATTTGTAAAATCATCATAATTCTGGCAATGAAAATGCAGGAACGAAGAAAAAAAATGGCATCAGATTTTTTTTTTTTAAATGGTTAAGGTACTCATTGCCTTTCGGAATTAATATAACATTTACGTATATAACGTATCAAATGTAATGCACAAATCTGTGTTAAGTGCCTCGTTACAAATTATTTCATTTACATGTTACAAATAATTGTATTTCAATAGTCAAAATGCGAATTGCATACATTAATTGTTGCTAGGTAAAAGACAAACATTATGGCTTGTCCGACCTAGCAACATGTTATGTATGGCAATTCGAATACTGACTATTGTAATCCAGTTATTCGTAACATGTGAATGAAATAATTTATAACGAGGCACTTAACAAAGAACTGTGCATTAAATTTGATTACATTACAAAAATGGCCTATTCAGTTGCATTACTGATTAATAAATCCTCATGCTTTCTGCATAACAAATAAAGGAAACTGGTGACAATTTAAACCACCACAAAAAAATATATGGTAGGCCTATGCTTGTATCTTAACAAGTGACATGAGTTGATAGCATTGTTTGGAGTACGTAAAACTAGCAATTGCATGAGATAAGTAAATATAGGTTATCTAGTAAAAACAAATGCTAAAGTTGTTTCTATGCTATTTGGCAGTGTGTAATGTTTGAAAAATCACAAGCTTTTGAACCTTTAAAGAGAAGGTTGAGTTCTGGGAAGAGGTGAAAAATAATTTGTGAGCGTTATCATTGTATAATGCAAGTGTGGAAGAACATCAGATACAAAATGTTCCCTGAAAAGCATGGCTCTTCAAATGCCTTAATATTCTAAATATGGCATGTAACATAACAATCTGGACGGATTTTTAGGCCACATGTTCTTGTAGTCCCATATACATCTTTCTGTGTACAGTGCTTGTAACTTTACCAAGACTGGGCCAAATTTCTTATCATGTTGATGATTCCAGAACCTTGCAGTACACACCAATATTTATATGCTAGATGATCAACCTTTTCTGATCGATTCCACAATGATTCTTTCACAATGCAATCGCATGACCAGAACTCAACTTTATCTTTAAGCTGCCATATACCCAATGTATGGGAAATTTAACAGTGATTTGTTTACCGAGGCGCAATTAAATGGGCTACGGAAGGTTCGGTACTCCGAACGCTCTTAAAGGTAAAGACAAGTTTTGGAAACGCCCCTCTCTCAAAAAAATGAAATGGAAGCTCTCATTACCAATCATGTGAAAGAATATGTTTTGACTAATACGTGATGATACAAATTTTGCTGAGAAAGTCGAGAAACCGCCTACTAATTGATATATTTGGTAAATTATTATATCTATTGGGACCAAATAGATATCGCGCACGTGGTCGCGTAGTCCCATGTACATCTTTCTGTGTACAGTGCTTGTAACTTTACCAAGACTGGGCCAAATTTCTTATAATTTTGATGATTCCAGAACCTTGCAGTACACACCAATACTTATATGCTAGATGATCAACCTTTTCTGATCGATTCCACAACGTTTCTTTCACAATGCAATCGCATGACCAGAACTGGTCTTTATATGTTTAATTCCGAAGGTTCGTATTTAAAAAAAAATGATTGGTTCATAATTCCGAAACGAAATAGGGTGCGTAATTCCCAAAATGAAATATGGTTCACAATTCCGAAAATAACATATACTCTTAAAATATGCCCAGCACGAGCTTAATTACTAGTATAATATTCTATTGATAACAAAAGTATTTGGTAACAATTTGCCCTGTATCGAACCAACAATTTTATTACCAAACTTAAAATATAGAATAATTACTTCAACTTGGGCAAAATTCGAATCAAGTTGGGTTTAAAAGAAAATGTCCAAAGTAAGGTTGCAAAAATACTTACTCTGATGGCACATTTTGTACCCAGTATTTTTAAGAGTGGGTAAAGAACCCTGTATCGTTTTTTATGAACCTTCGGAATAACGAACCGTATTTCATTTTCGTAATTGTGAACACCTAAAGTTAAAGTTACCATCATCTGGTATAGGAAATTTGTGTTGCTGAATTTAATATGTGCCTCCGGAAAGACGTACGTTCCGAAAGACAAGCGCCTCCTTTTAAAGGCATCGTTTAACAATGTTAAATCTGAGATGCACGGTCCTACCTGTTATCAGTGTCTGTGATATGGTGTAATATTGAAGCCCTAAAAAATTGCGCTTCAAAATGATCAAGAAGTGCCTCAAAAAAATCTTTGAGTGACCGGTGTTACCATACTCGTTTTCCCCAATAGACTGTAGTGTTATGAAAACCGTTATAGGAAAACGCAAAATTTGGTTTCGATTTCCAATCATAAATATCTTGATAATCAGACAGGCGATCGGCTTGTAAAAGTCATGGGGTTCCTGACTGACCTAAAGGTTGATAATTATCATTGCAGC
Source organism: Mesocentrotus franciscanus (assembly GCA_037976565.1). Classification (NCBI taxonomy): domain Eukaryota; kingdom Metazoa; phylum Echinodermata; class Echinoidea; order Camarodonta; family Strongylocentrotidae; genus Mesocentrotus; species Mesocentrotus franciscanus. Next base: position 21,778,012 of record CP137686.1, on the reverse strand, counting down.
ATGAGCTAAATCCAGGATTTTGTTTCAGAATCTGAGACAAAGTTACCGGATCCCTTTAAAAGTTTTGTCAGGGGGGTTATTCCCGCTCATTTTCTAAATCTCTAGAGACTTGTATCCTCTCACTGCTGTTAAATGCGATAAAGATTATTGCGGACTAGATTGATGTTTTAAGTCTTGTATAAACTTTCTAATAACAATAAAAAGGAGGATAAGGGCGATTTATGAAGCTAAGCTACGATGAGAGGATCTTCAACGGAAAAAGGAGACAAATAGGTGATAGTGAAAGCAGAGATTTTGTTTTCTTTTGGAAAGGTATTTTCCAACTCTGATAAGCCTTTCATACGAGAACAAAAGCTTCCATTTGGTTGCAGATACAAATCTGATTATTTTTGTTAAACAGAAGTATTAGAAATTGCTAGTCTGTGAAAGCAGGTGCTAAAAGTTAACAAGTTGTTGCTTCTTGCTACCAGTGTCATGCCTAGAATATCTGAAAATATGCAAGCAGAGAAATCAATTGTTTAGGCTTTTCTAGCTGTTATGTATTCGGCCCACAGTGTTTGAAAATCAAACGCGTTTATTAATAAAATAATACTTGATTAAATATTTTCAATTTGGACCAACAAAATTGAAGTACAATACAATTACAACGAAATACAATTATTTCTTGCCTTCTTCGGAGACTTCTACCCGATCTCCGTAGTCTTCACTCTCAGCGAGTTTCCTCATCAACACTGAGATCTGGGAACAGTCTTTAATTTGCCCGCGTCTAATGACATACTTGGTTTTGACCGGACCATCGCCAGAGGCCTGCAAAATGAAACACGATAATATCTAGATAAAATATTTCTGGCCGAACATTAATCTAATTTCATACTACAGAATAGACTCAATATTTAAAGATACTATGTCCCTTTTGCAGCCAACATCAAATTCTGTAGAACTTTGCAGGAATTATGAATATGTCATGTATGTCCTATCTGTGAAATTTAAACGTTAGCAGTGTCCTAATATTCAAATTATGCAAGGAAACCTGTTTACTTGCTAGACTTCACTGTCAGACACTATTGAGTGACTGACTGGCTTTTTCATCTTTGGTAATAACATACATAAAATGAGCTGTAAAGGGTACATGAGCATTTGTCTACATCAATAACCCACTTCTTGTAATGGCCAAAATTAAACTGATTGAATCTTTGCGCAGCATAAAACGTACGACCATTCGGTACAATGGTCTGAAAAATCAGACTATTACTTACTGGCTCTATAGCTCCTAAGTCGATTCGACAACTAATAGTCGTTATTTTCCCACTTAAAGACATTTTCAAGCCCCTTTTTTAGGGAAGTTCTAGATTAGTATTGTCTTTCAAATGCCGTTGGAATTTAACCTTTTCATTTTTTTGGCCTGCAAATGGGATATAGTACCTTTAAAAAAGGGGGTTCCCATGTTTCCAGGTTTTCTGCCAGAAAAAAAGGGCCATATTTTACTAAAATTCAACCCAACGTTGGGATCAAGCACACTTAGTCCAGTTTAACAATGAAAGTCAATTTTCCGTTTAAAGGGGAAGTCCACCCTGATAATAAGTTTAATTAGAGGAACAGGTCAGTGAAAAATGGAGCAAATTCCATTTTAAAATAAGAACGTTATGAATTTTTGAAGATGCGATCAATCAAAAACAAATTGGCAACTCTTTGACGTATCTTGGGAGCTCCCCTCCCATTTGCTCTGTTAGTCTGTACTAAAAAAAAAATAATAATAAATTGTTTTTTTTCCCTCAATACATTTTCAATCATACTTGCACCCTAAATGTATTATTGCAAATATGTTTATATAGAAACCCTGAATGGAAAAAAATCTATTCCGTCATCAATAACAATTAAAGAAAATCAAAGTTAATGAAATTTCATATACGGAGCATATTGGAGAGGAGATTGCAAGATATGTCACAGTGTTGCCAGTTTGTGTTTGATTGATCGCATCTTCAAAAATTCATAACGTTCTTATTTTAAAATGGAATTTGCTCGATTTTTCACTGACCTGTTCCTCTAATTAAACTTATTATCATAAAATTCATAACTTTCTCATTTTTAATCGGAATTTGCTCAAACTTTCACTTACAGGATTTGGAATAATCAAAATGCAAGTCAATCTTGCTGAAAATCACATAAACTGCACACATAAACTGGTATATGGGACTACACATTCACGTGGTATGAAATTTAGGTCCAGACTTTCAGTTATTTTTTGTTATCCATGTATTTTGAATGTGATGGCATTTGAGTGCAATTCTTTGGGAAACATTTCTGCTTTGATTTTCTTCCAGGCTGACATTAACAAAATAAGAACGCTCATATCTTTCACTTTTTCAAAAACCCAACCTTCTCTTATGATATAAATACACTGTGAAGCATTATACATACTCCCACTGAACACAATGGAAGCGGGGATTTTCATATGAAAATAATGAGACGTGAAAATACAGGTGAAATTGATACGAAACATTTGACAGACAAGGATTGTTGAACAAGGTGACTGAAAAAAGATATATCCACAGAAATGAATTATCAAATTAAATTACGCGGGAAACAATCTCTTTATTTACCATGAACAGCCGGGCAATTATAAAGACAGCGTACAGGCAGCGGCGGGATCGAATATCTTTCAAATGGGGATCCAATTATCATGCGTAGTTGCATCACATATACTTTATCGGTAAAATAAGTTTTATTGAAGAATTTCGAACCGTATCATTTCTTTGATTTGATAATAGATAGAGAAGATTTGTTCACCCGTTACTCCTACCCCATTACATCTGTTATATTGACACTAAACAAATACTTTATGCTTGCGGTCCGATTCGTTGCATGTCAAGTATGGTTCATAGGGGAAAAAAGCCATTCAATTCTTGAACAAATCTCCATTTTGATGTACATTATATATTATGTTGACTCAGCTCATTGTTTATACGTTGGTAAATTGAAAGGGAGACTGGTAGCACCGTAAAATTGAATGGTTCCGTAGGGGTCATGACCTGAAAGGTACCTATTTACAAATTATTTAGTTGCTTGAGTTTGAACACACATTGGTTTTGTCAGAATATGAAGAGCGTGGGAACGGATTAAAAGTTATAGAAAAGAGAATGACAAATCCGTACAGAGACAGGAATCAGTGTGTGTGGGCAAGCACTGAATCCAACGACCGGGCTAATAGTATAAAGCGCTTAGAGACATTTGTATTAAGCGCTATATAAAAGCTAAATATTATTATATTATCAGGAACAATGAAAGAGAATGGTATAGTTAGAGAAGAGAGAGAGAGAAGATGTAGTCCGAATTCTGTCCGTTTTCTTCAATCATTTATGTCCTCCTACCTTACACGCATCGCACACAGATCACGCGACCTCCAAAAATACATCCGTCGAGAAAAGAGAGGGTGAGAATGAAAGGTAAGGACTATCTCCGGTTTAGCGTTTGGCGTCTGTTATTTTCTCAGCTGGTTGGGCACGCGACACGATAACAGTCCAAGCAGTGGACTAGGGAAGATGGTGAGACAGACAGGCAGGGACATAGAGAAGAAATAGAGAGAGAGAGAGAGAGAGAAAGGGAAAAGAAAGAGAATGAGAAAGAGAAATAGAGAAATAAAACCCACATTTGGTTGTATCAAAGAAGAACATATAGTTCATTTGGATACATCGACTGCTTGAAAATATTTTGAAGCCTTTTAAAATAGCATTTAATAAGTGAAAACGCAAGCAGAAGTTAAAATGCAATACAGAGGGAAGGAAAAAGTAATAGAGGAGAGAAAGAACGGAGGGGAGAAAGAAAATTGGAGAGGAATTAAAGAAAAATCTGAGCGGGAGAGAAAGCTTTATAAATCTGAACAATTGTTAGAGAATTATGTGAAAAGACAGGAAGAGAAAACTGCGATTAGCATGCCCTGCCCATTGTGATGTTCGGTTATGTAAAAAACTAATTGACCATCACTAAGCCACCGCCATCGGGTAAGTTTGATTCCAAAAACCATTTCAAACAAGCTCATTGGCCCGTAGTATACTTATCCAGTTAAACCCGACACTAAGTCTGTACGTTGCTTTTAACGAAGAGAAGAAAAAAAATAGTCCCTGGTCTAACTTCCTAGATTTTGTTTGAGAGAGGTAGAACGGTAAGTAAATCATTTACTGTGCCATAAATTTGAATAAATTTGAATATTTTGTATTAGACATTCCCAAAGGGTGATGGTAGGCAAGATGCGGAATAACTCAGTTTACGAGATCGACAGATAATTCAGCACAGGAAGGCGTGAAGATAGACGAGATGACGAGTTGTTGGACGAGTTGTCGCCAAGTCATCTTGCTTAGGACGAGATGACGAGTTATTGGAACTCGGCAAGTCGACTTGCTTAGGACGAGATGACGAGTTATTGGAACTCGGCAAGTCGACTTGCTTAGGACGAGATGACGAGTTATTGGAACTCGGCAAGTCGACTTGCTTAGGACGAGATGACGAGTTATTGGAACTCGCCAAGTCATCTTGCTTAGGACGAGATGACGAGTTATTGGAACTCGGCAGGTCGATTGGTTTGGATGAGAAGACGAGATGACGAGTTATTTGAACTCGGCAGGTCGATTGGTTTGGATGAGAAGACGAGATGACGGGTTGTTGGAATTCGACATCTTGGTGAGTTCCAACACCTCGTCTTATCGTATTTTAACTGTTTTATCATATCCTTGTGACCTTGTCCTAAATGATCTCGTCATTTCGTCGGCACTTTTAACCTACTTTTTTCGTCTTTTTTGTTGGGTCTACCGTGCTAAGAGACTTCATGCAACAAGAAGAGCCATTAACACACTTCCTATTATATAAATGACTAACACATAATACATCGGAATTCGTCCTCATGATCCTGTACACAGTCTCAATATTATTAAGCGTGCTATTAGCATGGTAGTTAGCACCAAACAAGAGTCCGACAAAAAAAACATGGCAGGATTACAAGAAGGGGGCCTTTGAAACCCATTCCTAAGTCGAGGAAACTAGGTAACATAAAGTTTCTTTTTTCTTGTTATTACCGTTTCTTCATTTTCAAGTAAAATGGATCTTTTACTGAGAAAAAGGGGGGAGAATTGGTTTGAGTTTCCGATTTCTTTTTCTTTCAGCGGAATGTGAGTCAGATTTGCGAGTCCGTCCATTGACCTCAAACACCATTCCTGTGCAAGGCCTTGTTTCATAAAAAAAAAAACTTGTTATAATCACTGTTATAATCTACTAAGATCGTGGCATCTGATTGGCTGAGAGCAAATTTAACATTTGACCCTGATCTGGCTTTCATCTCAAGCATCTGGATCCAAGTACTGTATATATATATATATATAATAGAAACCAATGATCAATGAAAGGAATATCGCATATTCTGGTCAAATTGTAGGCATTCAACACCCTTTGTAACCAATCAGACATAAAAACCGTCATGACCTCCTAAAAAAAAACAATTTAAAACGTAGTCTAAACACTTTTTTAATTCTTAACATTCTTGTTTTTAGTATTTCAAACAAATATCAACTGAATTGAACTGCTTCGTGCTTATTATTATACAGAACATAGGCCTACATGACATATGTCCATACAGAAGACTAGAGAGAAGTTCTGTTCTGTAATTCTGTTTACTCTGTCATGGATCATTTTGATTACTAGGAAATTTAAACTAGTTATATCATAAGAGCACAATTAGGCCAAAATTGGTATCTTGTTGTGTGCGTGTATTTGGAATAATATATATCACGATGTAAATACTCGGTATGGACCTATAGTCAAGTTGGTGGTTTTGATAGGCGTGATCCGTTTTTTATGGAACCAAGACCTTGTAGATGGTCAGACCGGGGCCCTGTTTCATAAAACTTGATATCCATTACAAGTATCAATAACTGTTATAAGGTACTGAAATCATGGCCTTTGATTGGCTGAGAGCAAATTTGTTATAGAAATGTGACAGTTGTTATTGAAAACAGGTTTTATGAAACAGGGCCCAGAAACACTTTCCCTAGTCAGACTAAACTCGATCCATGACCTAGCACCAAGTATTCGTGATAATCTCAATTACTCTCCTTGTACCTAAACAATAAGGCACATCAAAGACTTTTCACAGAACTATGTGAGAATTTTCTTGCCTTGGCATGCTCTTAAAATATACATGTATTACATGTTCTTTAATAGCATTTCATTGAATTTGTTTTAATATATTTATATCTCCCTGGCCACCTGCCTTTAAAGGTATAGACCAGTTCTGGTCATGCGATTGCATTGTGAAAGAAACGTTGTGGAATCGATCGGAAAAGGTTGATCATCTAGCATATAAGTATTGGTGTGTACTGCAAGGTTCTGGAATCATCAAAATGATAAGAAATTTGGCCCAGTCTTGGTAAAGTTACAAGCACTGTACGCAGAAAGATGCATATGGGACTAGCCTGTCCGGATAGATATGATAATTTACCAAATATATCAATTAATAGGCGGTTTCCCGGCAAAATTTGTATCATCACGTATTAGTAAAAACATGTTCTTTCACATGATTGGTAATAAGAGCTTCCATTTCATTTTTTGAGAGGGGGGAAGGCGTTTCTAAAACTGGTCTATACCTTTAAAATCCTGTTTATGTGTTGTTCATTGTGATTGGTCTTTGGTTTTGATTGATAAAAACTTGAATATATGTTTGTGTGTACATTTATAATTTATCTTCCTCTCTTTTCGTTTATAATTATCTAGTGTCTAGATAGGAATTGTCAATCGTTTTTTTCTATGTACTGAATAAATGAGATAGATTAAATAATATTTGGCTTGAATATTGGTTTAAAAAAATTTTAATTCAGCTTCTCAGATGATGGTTCCTTTAGGCTCAATAGTTTCGTGCATCAACAAAATGTAACAAAATTTAATGCATACGTCTTTGTGAAGTGCCTGATACAAATTATGTCATTCACCTTACAAATAATTGTATCTCAATAGTCAGAATGCGAATTGCATACAGTTTTTGTTGCTAGGTAGGACCCTACACATAATGTAAGTATGCAGTTTGCATTCTGACTACCGAAATACAATGATTAACAGATGTATTAAATAATTTGTATTGAGGCACTTCACAAAGACGTATGCATTAAATTAGGTCACATTACAAAAACTGCCTATTGTTTGATAGATCGATTACTAAATTGAATACGATTTAAATCAACAGAATATAATACTTTAACTAAATATACATTAGCCATATCAAAGCCACGAACCGTTGAGTCGTGGGTATTATATTTCACAAGAAAAGTTTGTAACGCATCAATTAATCCCATCCCCCACGGTGGTACCCCCGAAACAACTTCAGCAAGTGTTCGATGGAAACAGGTCACTCGGTGCCCTGGCGGAGCGAGGGAAGCATTAGAAAACACTAGAAATGGAGTTTGGTATCGTCAACACCTGGTTGTCAAAGATCCTTATTCCTAAATACAATACCACACTGGATCATAAAACGCTTTAAGTTTCAAAACGTTTAGGTCTTCTGTTGGGTTCAGTGAATACCAACAAACCATCGCAACGAGCCGAAATTAAATAAAGGAGCCTGACTCTCTTTCACAATGATAGAGTGACTCAGGCTATGTCCTTTACCTACATTCGAGGGTTGAAAAGGCAAAGAACAAAATGATATATACCACTCTCTCCCACTCTATCACTCTCTCTCTCTCTCTCTCTCTCTCGCTTTGTTTCATTGCTTGAACTGTTACGTAGATAAGTTAAAGGTACTATGTCCCATTTGCAGGCCCCAAAAATGAAAATGTTAAATTCCACCAGCATTTGAAAGATAACACTAATTTAGAACTTCCCTCAAAACGAAAGGGCTTGAAAATGTCTGTGTGTGGGAAAATAACGACCGTTAGTTGTCGAATCGACTTTACGGATTGCAATCCTTTTAGTAAATAGTCTAATTTTCAGACCTTTGTACCGAATGGTCGTAGGTTTTTGCTGCGCGAAGATTCAATCAGTTTAATTTTGGCCATTACAAGAAGAGGATTATTGATGTAGGCACATGCTCATGTACCCTTTACAGCTCATTTTATTTATGTTATTACTAAAGGAAAAAAGGAAGTCAGTCAGTCACTCAGTAGAGTCTGACAGTGAAGTCTAGAAAGTAAACGGGTTTCCTTGCATAATTTGAATACTAGGACACTGCTAACGTTTAAATTTCACAGCTAGGACATACGTGACATATTTTACAATTCCTGCAAAGTTCTACAGATTTGATGTTGGCTGCAAATGGGACATGGTACCCTTAAGGCGGGGGTGCAGTTTCAATGTTTACCCCGGCGCCATAATACTTCCTAGAAATGCCACTGCATGCTCTAGATGAATAGGAACAACTATTAACTGGAAATTCTGTTCAGAATTTAGACACATTTTTTCTCTTTCATTCATGAATAGCACCTTCTTATGAATGTTATGCAGATTATTAGGCCTATTCATTAAATTGTTATGTATGTCTGTTTTGTTATTGCGACCCCAACTCAAACCCCACGCTTCTAGGGAATTTCGCCTCATTCCGACATGTTTCGTGATATGATTATTTTGATTTCGTGAAGGAATTTAATGTTTATTGAATAGAATCGAATTGAACAAGCCAAACAAAGAAGAGTGTCTCTATTTTGTAACCTCACACTCTACAATGTTTTTTGATGATTCAGAAAACGCAGGAAATCGACACAGTACTTCAGTCACGTCTTAAAAGATTGGCTTAGTAAAGTATCGTTTCACAAATCATAATCAACATAAGTCACAAAGTATGTGATACATGAAACACATTGATTTGGTGTATGTATCTTAAATATAATTGATCCCCTGAAGAGAAGAAATAAAGCATTTATTACACTCGTAGCAAATGGAAGTCTTTCGACCACTCTACAGGCTTCAAGCCCGTCCATTCCCTTAAAGCCCCTCTAAAGTGTTGGGAGCCCCAAACATTTGATGGCAAAATTTCACTTAAACTGTATCATAATGTGAAAGAGGATGTCATTTAAGACACATTTCTGCAAGGAATTTTCAAAACAAATGTGTTTGAAGTCGAATATTGATGAAAGAATACAAAATTTAGCTTTTCTACGTACAACAGAAAATCCGAATTATGTATTCTTTTATCAATAATTGTCTTCAAACACATATTTGGGGGAGAAATCTTTGCAGAAGTGTGATACAATTTAAGTGAAATTTTGCCTTCAAATTTTTGGCGAATTTGGGGCTCCCAACACTTTAGAGGGGCTTCAAAGTCCAGGCTTAGAGCTGGCCCCATTCCGTTAACCCCCAAACTAATTTATTTCTTTGATAAATTCGGGTTTTTTTCTTCAATCCTTTCAGTTCTTCGGGTGCTGACGCTGTAAAACTCCGGAATGCTTCATTGACCTCACCAGGGCGCCAAGCAGGGGACAGGTGACCTGCTTCCATCAGTATCTTGCAAATTACTTCCGGGGTACCACTATTCTCATTTTTTTAATGAATGCCTCACAAAAAAATGTTATTCTCGAGAAATACCATTCCCACGCCAAATGGCTCAACATGGGTACATATTCAACAGGTTCACCCCAACATCATTTTCCATACCAAACATCATCGCAAAGACTTCTGGGAAATCGAGTCAAGTGTAATTTTAATACCCTGTTGTACAGTTGTATGAATATCCTACAGAAATCATGTTCGAATGGTGTAAATGTCATGTTCGCAGGTTTCAAACGGTGATGGCCAAGGGCAATGAATTTGCCTTAATATAGATTTTTTTTTCTCAAAAGTCTTTGCCATCGTTTTGCCAGGTGTTAAGATTATTGACTGTCCTTGATAGTGATGTAGCTCTATGTGTAAACTCAAATTCAATAGATACGACTTTACATGAAATAGAAGAACAATAGTTAGACATATGATCAATTTCAAGTAAATTGTTGTTGAAGAGGCTCACATAGGCATGTCAGATGTTTTTCTTCTTTTTCTAATGTTCATTTTATACTAGAGATGTTGTCACTTAATCTGTTTCTACAGAATAATGATTTGTCGCATGTGTTTGAAATGATTTTGAATGACTCTATTTATTAATATCATATTAATTACCTTCTACTTCTGCACAAATATCCCACCCGATCAAATCACTTCCTTCTCACTTGCTCTATTCTGAAGTCAAAATATGTGTTGCCTTTTGTTCTTTTTCTTCTTCTTCCTCTTCTTTTTCTTCTTCTTCTTCTTCTTCTTCTTCTTCTTCTTCTTCTTCTTCTTCTTCTTCTTCTTCCTCTTCTTTTCTTCTTCTATTTCCTCTTCTTTTTATTTCTTCTTCTTTTTTATTTCTTCTTCTTTTTCTCCTTCTTCTTTTTCTTCTTCTTCTTTTTATTTCTTCTTCTTTTCTCCTTCTTCTTTTTTCCTTCTTCTTCTTCTTTTTATTTTTCTTCTTTTTCTTCTTCTTCTTCTTTTACCTTAATTTGCTCATTTTCTTTTTTCTTTTATTTTTGTATTCTTGTTTAAATCCAGAATGTGACATATTTGGCTTTTTTCATATTGCCCTTCCCACGCTCCTCTCATTCCCCCTGTGTCTCTTCCCCCTTCTGCCTCCCTGCTTTAAGTAGTTTCATTATCGATCTTAAAGTTAAATCTCATCTTTATCCCAATTCATTCTGTGTAGAATAGCATTGGTCCCGAGTGATTAAATAAAAAAGAGGTATCATCACTACCTATTGAAGTATCGTCAGAAGGGCCTTTTTATTTATCAGCTCGGGATATTTAGCGACTTTACCTAGCTGCCTGGGGGCCGTTTCTCGAAAACGTCATCAGTCTAACTTCTTAGACATCCCATTGAAACGTGTGTTATATAATTAACACGCGTTTCTATGGGATGTCCACGAACTTAGACTTATGGCAGTTCGAGAAACTGGCCCCTGGACTCTACATGAGATCAAAGGGATAGAAAGGGGACGGATATTAATAAAAGGCTATTGCACGAATAGAAGGAGGAGAAGCTGCTCTTTTTAAATACATGTAGTCGAAAAATTAGTGGTTTCTTTCAGGATGTGACTTGTTCCGTGACGGATTTGCTACTGCCACTAAATCCATCCGGCGGATTAGACGGTGGACCTAGGAGAGAGCTCGGCAAGTGAACCCAGTCCCGCTGGCGGATACTTTTGTTTTATTGTTGTTTGTTTGTTTTTTGTTTATTATTGTTTATTTCCTATCATCAAAATCATTATGAAATGCAATCAGTATGAACCCTATGAATGCATCATACGGAGATATATTACAGAGTAAACTTAATTAATTTGAATTTATTGATTTCACATCTCTGTAAAAAAAAATGAACATTATATTCGGGAATAAACGTGTGTTATGAGAAGAACACATTAATTATACAGGTACGGTGTAATGTACTTAAAGGGCAATCCAACCCTTGTAATAATTTGTATGGAAGCAGAAAAATAACAGAAACAGAATGGCAAAAGTTTGAAATGGCAAACAGCTTTGGCTGATATTGTCATCCTGTATAAATATTTTAAATAAATAAATAAATAAATGATTCGGAGCGATAGTGAGGAAGTTATGAATGTTTTAAAAATATGATATCACTAGGTCAAATTGGTAGTTTGGTCAGTGGATTGTGACGTAGGACGTGGATAACTCTCCCATTTGCCGTATACAAAAATATCATTAATTTCTGTTTTTCTCGTAATTTCCTTCTCCCTTGGGGCATTACTCCAAATATATTATAGATAGCATATTATTATAGGTCCTCTAAAAAGAATAGACCCTCCTGAGCCATGAATTTTGGAAAAATTGACATTTTGGTCATTGTATATGTTGGAACAGCTGGGAAAGTAGTCCGGCACTACATCACATTGACATTACCGCTTCAGCCAATTTGAAGTGCCCATACGTAGAGTGATTACAACTTTCAAAAATTTATAACTTTCTTATATTTAGTCAGATTTAATTTTTTAAATGTCATCAATTTGCTTCTCTGATTTTTCTGCTTTTTTAAAGAGTGGTTGTTTATTTGGGTGGGATTTCCCTTTAATTACAAGATAATCACAGAATGACGACATCAATCGAAGTTGAAAAGGGAGATTAGAGAGAAGACTTACAATTCGAGTATGGCCACGTTTTATTAATGGCGTTGGTTTTGTTTCTTTATCTCTCTCTCTCTCTCTCTCTCTCTTGCTCTCTCTCTCTCTCTCTCTCTATCTTTTTCACTCTCTGTTTATCTCTCTCATTCTTTCTTTCTGTCATTATTTTCATTATCTATTTATTTCTTTGGAGATATAAAGATAATGACAATAGTGGTCATTTATACTGCGCTATATAACAAGATTTAGAATAGCGCTTCTAATGTAAAACTTGCACTATATCTGACCGAACTAAGGCCAAACCCTGTTTTACATTCACTTCTTACAAAAATATCAGGTAAAGACTTTAATTCAGCAATTTCAAGAGAAAGTGTCACAGTCGAGTGGTTTGGACACTTGCCTATGAGAACAAAGATCATGCGTTCGAGCACCCCAACGGCACTATTGTCCATTGCTAGGATACAGCCCTTCTAGACCACGAATTTCATAATACACCCTGCGTGGTGGATATCAGAGCTGTGGAAGGAACTATTATTTTCATACTTTATTGTCATTAATGATGATACTGATAATAATAGACGGCTCTTGTATAGCGCTCATGTCTGGCACATGCCACTCCAGGAGCTCCATTATTTTTACGCCGGCTTAAGCACGGCGCTCGAGCAATTCAAGGAATTAATCCCTGCGAGGCCCCCTCTAACCAAACCTGGATCGATTGTGGCAAATTTAGATTAATATCTTGCCCAAGGAAATGAGTGAGGCTGCAGCAGGGATTCGAACCTCGGACCTCCAGACTTTTCCATGAGACCACAATACCTCTACACCGATTGAGTACCAAGTATTCATACTATATACCAAATCAAGTCATTTGAATGCCTAAATGGGAGATGGGGAAATTCTGGAATGAAAAATCAAATGTCGCGCGTCCGCAATTATTCTTTTACATCTCACGAACTATTCTGTCAAGCGCCGTCAAATATTGTGTTCTGCTACAAAATAAGAAGAACAAAAGATACACAAGATTATAAACAGATTTTATAAGAGATAGAATTGTAAAGGAACTAAGAGATTATTGTTGTAGCCCTTTTATCACGTGACTTCAAAATAGTGCACAAAGTTGATATTGATTTTTCTTGTTTAATTTGCGGCCCTTATTCCCCCCTCCCCTTTTATGTCTGTCTGTCTGTCTCCCTATGTCTCTCTCTGTCTCTCTCTCTCTCTCTGTCTCTATCTATCTTACTCTCTCTCTCTCTCTCTCTCTTACTCTCCCTATCTCTCTCTCTCTCTCTCTCTCTCTCCATCTCTCTCATTCTTTCCCATTCCCTTTTCCTCTCACCCAACTCTATCTTTTTCTTTCTCTTTGTAATCATGTTTTGTCCTCACCTTTTTCTGAGCCCCCGTTTCTACGCAAATAAAATGGTTGACTAAGAATAAGCGTCTATCATTAATCTAACCCGTTTGACGAAATTGACACCACAAAGCTTTATAGAGATATCAATCATGGATTAACAATATTTTTATATAGCGCAGCTACTATACGAATATTACATTACTGCGCTTAACATTTGCTTGCTTGCTATAATAGGTTCATTGTCCGTTCCAGACGTTGGCGATCATTATAGGTCTCTTTGAGAGCTTTAAGGCGCTAATCGCATTGGCCATTTCATTCATTTATTTAAACACTTAAAAAAAAACTCTCTCAGCCTAAACGGCTGTTTTTAGAAAGTCCGTGTGAACTGAATAAAAATATACAAATTATAATACAAACAAAAGCCAGTAACAAAAGAAAACAAAACATAAACATATGCAAAATACACGAATCAAATCAAAACAAAGGAAAACATAATTGGCATGAGTAACTATGAAGAATAAGAAGGAAAAAATGGGAAAAAATCAAACATGAATTATTATAATGTGCAAAAATACAAAACAGCACATCAATGCACTTGAATCAATTCAAAAGAGAGCATGCAGAATAATTCTGGGTAGTAGTTATACATCATACAATGTGGCATTAGAAACATACTCTTGAAGAAAGAGGAAAACAATTATGTCTTACGTTTGCTCATAATCTGGAAGAAAGTCCTTTTTCATCGAATTGGCTAGTTAAAAGGCAGGAAAGTGGCTACTCCTTGAGGAGAACAACAAAGTACACCCAGTACAAGTGCAAAACTAACATATCTGGTCATTGCCTCTTTTCAGGTGCGATAAGTGCCTCTTTTCACCTCTGATAATTTCTCTTTTAACAATGATACGTGCCCCTTTTCTTTTCTAATAAGGGACCTATCGCCTGTTCATAAATGCCCCTTTTCACCTCTTATAAATGCCCCTATAAATGCCCATTTCCTATTCTCATGACTGACTTTTTCATCCCTGGTGAGTGCCTCATTTTGAGGGTGTAAGAAGTGCCCTATTTTCACCTCTGATAATTACTATTGTACTTTGACACATGCTTCTTTTCCTTTCTGATAAGTGTCCCCCTTTCCTCTCATCATCAAACGCGCCCCTAATTTCAAGCGACTAAGAGCAATTTCCCCCAACGCTCGCTCGCTACGCTCGCACGCATCTATAGATGATATACTTATGTTACTTATAAAAGGTCTTTTCAGTCTTCCGTTATGAGAATGTGCTTATAACCCCATTAGGATTGGGTTTCTTCCTCTTTAAAAGATGTAATTTTTCGCACTGCGACCTCACAAATTTTAACATTTTCCTCGCTCGCTTCGTAGGTCCGATTTAAAAAAAAAATTGTTTTAAAAGATGCGCAAAACTCGAAAGAAAAAAGTCATGAAGCGGCGGGCGTCATCCGTATGCGTTCCCGAACAATCAGAAAAATCGCGGAGGGGGGGGGGGCATAATGGGCCCCCGGCCTTATTAGGGTTAAGCAATATCTTGTATGGTGTATAAAGTGAAACAAATGTTGACATCATCCCTGGCAATGTAATCACAATGTAGGGGTATATATACTAATGTCTAAAAAATTGTATATTTTCGCTTTGAGATTTCCCTTTGTAGGTGTCCTTTTTTCCAGAAAGTGCCCTTTGTTCTTGGTGCCCCCCACTTTGTAAGTCGCTCGGCCGCCCCTGAAAGAGTGTCTGGTGTTAGGCACGGGGGTTCTGCTGTTCAAGGAAACGTGGAATAGGTTTTGGTGCATCATTATTAATGTCCTTTAAAAAAAATCTTTTCTTAATCTTTCCAAGAGTCAATCATTTATAATCATGAAGTTAAGAGCTTGTTTTATATTCACAAAAAACTAATCTTCTTCACAAAGTCGAATCCCTATCATCAATTGACATTTGGCACATGATTTACTGGTCGAAACCTCGTGCATTGACAGAAAATTCCATAAATCTAATTTATCATGATTAGAATACCATCGTATTTCAGAGTCTTATATTAGGATGTATTTATTATTTACAGGAAAACTAATCCCGAAGAATAACTTTAGTTGTTCTGAGAGATTAATTGCATTCTTGCCTATCAATCTACAAGATTCCCCACCAAAAGTGTATGAGAAAGGCATAAAGCAAAAAGTAAGTACAGTTTCTCAGCAAGACATGGGCATCGCCATTTTCTTGATTGCATGACGGTACTATGCGGAGTCGTTTATCAACTAAATGTATTCAAATTTATGGATGCTTCCTCCCCAGGTGTTTCTGGTGTTGAAGCATTTCATTCACCTGCTATTATCTTTTGTACTCCAATTGCCAAAATGCAAATTGCATAAATAAGTTGGTGCTGTTCTGGGATGAAGGTTTCGCATAAATGAAATAGATTTGTCAACCGCTATATTTTAGTATTTTTAAATAAATGAGTTACAATTGTTACCCTATTATATATTTTTCAACCAAATGTAATTTTTACCTTTTCGGCTATGATTTCCCCTCATTGAAAAGTAAAGGTTTTGTTATTGAATTAAAAAGTCTTTCTAATTAAAGATTGGTGCATTATACATGTACAACTCCGCCTGGTACGTCACATTTTCAAGAAAATGGCTTCGCCCATGTCATGCTAAAAGGCATTAGATCATGCCAAAAAATCTTCATTTATATATCTCTTGTACACGTTCGTAAGACTTATTGTACATCAAAAGGCAGGAATTCATCTCGTTTTTTTCAGAATACCTACACTTATTCTTTGGGGTTAGTTCTCCTTTAAGTAAATAAACGCAATCTTTTTCATGAATATGAGATCCAATCTGTAACGTTTGTCAGAGCGTATTCTTAAAGCCCTCTAAATTGTTGGGAGCCCCAAATTAGCTAAAAATTGGATGACAAAATTTTACTTAAACTGTATCATAATGTGAAAGAGGATATCATTTAAGACACATTTCTGCAAGGATTGTCAAGACAAATGTGTTTGAAGACGAATATTGATGAAAGAATACAAAACTTGGGTTTTGTGTTGTGTGCAGTAATCCTAAATTTTGTATTATGTCATCAATATTCGTCTTCAACAATAAAAAATCTGAAAATTTGTGCAGGATTGCGTGTTAAATGACATCCTCTTTCACTTTATTATACAATTGAAGTGAGTTTTTGCCATCAAATTTGTTGGGCTCCCAACACATTAGAGAGGCTAATTTCATAGACCAACTTCCCTGTTCAGACTGATTTGATTTGTTTTCTTCTTCAATTAATCATGATCATCTTCCTGGATGTGGAAGCCCCTCGTCAATGGATGTTTGACAGAAGATACCCAGCTCGACACCTCAAGGGGAGCAGAATTTATGAGCCACATTTATCACGAATAGAATATATAAGTCACGTAGTTTAGAGGGTTTCTCATGTTTTTTAACGAAGTAAACAAGCTCTTCTTCTTATCATGGAAGCGAAATCCAATCCTCAACATTTTTTCCCGGCATTTTTCCAAATACAATTACTGAAAATAACAAAAAACATGACTGTAAACGGAAGGTTTAATACAAATATGCAGAGGGTACTTTGACAGAGGGTACCCAGGATCACATCTTATGGACAGACACAAATTAATGAGTCAAGACAATCATGATTATAGAATATTGTGATCAGGCATTAGGCCAAGTAAAATTGTACCCTGTTTCCCTTCTAGGGCATCGTTTCACGAAAAGTCATAAGTTCAAGTTCGCCGACATCCCATTTGAACACGTGCAATAAAGTTAGCACGCATTTCAAAGGGGTGTCGGCGAACTTGTACTATATGACGGTTTCGTGAAACGATGCCCAGATTTTTCGAAAATGATGTTTTTTGATATTGATATTTTTCTATGATGGCCGCTGCTCATACAAATGTTATTAGCATGATTAGGCAGGGCTCCCTGGTAACTCATATTTTTCTGGGAGTCCTCCTCGACCTCCAACTTTAAAGAGAAGGTTGAGTTCTGGGAAGAGGTGAAAAATAATTTGTGAGCGTTATTGTTGTTATTATGTAAGTGTGGAAGAACATCAGATAAAAAATGTTCCTTGAAAAGCATGGCTCTTCAAATGCCTTAATATTCTAAATATAGCATGTAACAGCATAAAAATCGGGACAGATTTTTATGTCACATGTTCGTGTAGTCCCATATACATCTTTCTGTGTACAGTGATTGTAACTTGAACAAGACTGGGCCAAATTTCTTATCATTTTGATGATTCCAGAACCTTGCAGTACACACCAATCCTTATATGCTAGATGAACAACCTTTTCTGATCGATTCCACACCGTTTCTTTCACAATGCAATCGCATGTCCAGAACTCAACTGTATCTTTAATACCTTAGGGGTCTGCAGCTTTAAGGAGAAATATTATATAGGGGAAAAAATACTCACTATGAAGACGAAAAGTTCATGCGTCACATAAATCATGCTAAGGGGCATTTGGTGCCATTAATTTACAAACAACTGTCATCATAAATAAAGTCATGTCAAAACATTTATCTTTATCATAATACCATCTTCTTCTTCCTATTGAATTCCTCCGTTATTCATCCTGACACTACTACAATAGTTCGGTGATATCTGAGTTTACGATTCATCAACCTATGTTAAATTTTAATGTCCAAGGCGACATCTAAAAATCCTCATTCAGATATGATGCGGTAAACCGCGGCAATTTGTGTGTGTGTGTGTGCGCGTGTTTGTTTGTTCGTTTGTTTTTTGTTTTGGGGTTTGGGATTGTTTTTTTTTGATTTATTTTTGTTTTTGATGATACAATTTGCAATACGCTTCACATTTCTGTATTGCATTACACAGATCTCAGTGAACATGCGGATGACCATCGTTGCGCGTGCACAGTTGCCAATCAGTTTAAAAATAAGCGCCGCGGTTAATCCCTTCATATCTGAACGAGCCATTTTAGACAGCCAAAATTCACGCATCACATAAATCATGAAATGCTTTTGGAGCCACCTTTACAAACGGTGAGCAACTGGTGCTGTGTATGATGTAGGGTTGGGTGTCCGGACACTTAAAGGGAAATCCAACCTTGATAGCAAACTTGTCTAGAATAAAGCAGAAAAATCAGAGAAGCATACTAATGAAAGTTTGAATGAAATCGAACAAAAAATTAGAAAGTTACGAATTGTTGAAAGTTGCAATTACTATAGGTATGCGCTCTTCAAATTGGCTGAATTGATAATGTACATGTGATGTAGTGGCGGACAACGTTCCCATTTGCTCCAATACACAAAAGGACTAAAATTTCAACTTTTCATAAATATATGACTCGGGATGGTCTGTTCTTTTTAGAGGACCTGTAAAAATATACTCTCCATAATATATTTTGAGTAGTGCTCCGAGGGTGGGAAGAAAAACAGAAATAAGTGATATTTTTGTACGCGACAAACGGGAGAGTAATCCGTCACTACTTCACAATCCACTGACATAATTGTCGATTTGAGATTCGCACAGCTGTAGCGATCTCATATTTCAAAGACTCATAACTCTCTTAATATTGGTCCGATTTATTTCAAACTTTCGCCATTCTGTTTTTCTGATGTTTATGCTTTCATTCAAGTGAACTTATTAGAAGGGTTGGATTGCACTAGTCTTCTCTTTTGCCTTCGGATTTAACGGAAAATATTAACCCAAAAGCACTAGTGGATCGGTGAGGAGTGAAAATGACATACGCAATGCAATGACAGTTGTACCTTGCTGGGAAAACCATTTTTAAATTATAGCGTACTTCTTTCATAATTGACGAGAATTCAAATTGGATACAGCACACATTATGTCAAAATCAAGAATGACTAATGTAATACATTGTAGTAAAAACATGGCGGCTGCAGATGAGCCGCCACTATGAAATGCTAAAGCATTTAAGGAATGTATTCTAACGGATACCCATTTACATCACCTGGGTGGAGAGTGGCAATTGTAGATTAATGTCTTTCCAAAGGACGTTAGTGATGCGGTGGGACTCGAACCGCGAACCATATGATCCACAGTCATGACGTATCTACTAGACCACGACACCTCTACAATGATACATTGACAAATAGCTTGGAGGTGTCGGTTAAATCTTCGGTTGAGTTAATAAAAACAGTAATGTCTATCTAAGAGCTTAAAGTGACTCGGTAACATTGTTGAAGGTTGATGAAAAAACTGCGTAATTTTTGTATGAAATGTTACTTATTATATTCCTTCTACTGTACTAACACTCTAGCATGCAAAAAATCCTGAAAAAATTCTCAAATCACAAAGATATTTATGGTTTTCTTTGAAGGTGTCACTGGTAATACCTTCTAACAGGAAATTCTCCCAACCATTTTTGAATTTTCCCAACCGTTTTTCTATGAAAATAAGACATGATTTTAAAAATCTTTCAACACTTAAATGTCTGGAATGATATATAGAGCTAATTCATAGCTTTGTTACGATTTACATTCACCTAAAATGTAATCAAATTGTAATAATATAGTTGGGAGAATTAAGGAATCGATCAGGTCAGTTTTTCTTAATTCTTATCGTTAATAATGGTCTGTTTTCACTAAAACTTCCAGATTATCTTTAATTTTACATCTAGCATTGAAGTCAGGCGTGGATCCACAGGGGCCGACGGGCCCGGCCCCTCCCCCCCAAAAAAAAAAAAAAAGAAAAGAAAAAAAAAAGAGAATTTTCTCACGAATTGTGCCCCCCAATAATAGTGCTCTTACCCCCCTCCCGCTCGCGTCTTATTTTTTCGTACCACGGCGAGCCCAGATTCCTATTATTTCATGAATATTCATTACGCAGGGTCGGGGAAAGTCTCGATTCTCTTGAATATTCATGTATGATCGAGGCGGGAACTATCCTACATACGTAGCATGCGCAGCATCGAATATCGCGTGTAACACGTTGGATTAATGGTATAAAACGACATAAGAAAAGCAATGTCATGGTCATTTGGATAATACAGTCATAAATGCTGTGTTTAATTATTAAAAAATGCCAAAAAACGAAACAAAATGTCAGTAGACAAGATATATAGCATATATTTCAAGCAAGAGTGAAATGATTGTTCTCTTGATAGGCAATTTATGAGTACTTTTCCGAGGTCAAGTTGAATCTAGTTCTTGTTATGAATGGGAAAATAATCAGTTCTAGGTTCGCTTGTTTAAATATTACAAGCAGAGGTTGAATTTTGGTATTGAATATGTGATACAGTATAAACATGAGTTAAGTTCAATTAGCAAAGGTGAATTTGATAAAACTGGATTTGACTGACTTCTGGTGTGTTTTATTCTTTAGAGGTCGTAGTGACAATTCAATCTGTATAAAAAAAAATAACAAGAATAGGCCTACATACAGACATCAAGTTAGCAAAAATAAATACCTGTGTATTGCACTTAAATTATTTCTATGATCTATGCTCACTTAACTGCATAATATTACCACTGAATAACTTTAGTGCCTGCATGATGTGTCGTTTCACATATGATGTACCTGTCATAATAAATGACTTATAAAATCAAACTCTATAGCTACGTACTTTATCCTCGTAAAGATACTCTTTCGTATTAAACGAATAAGGATTTATTTGTGACACACAGTGCTATATTTGTTCTCACCAATTCTAACCGGATTAAAATAACTGCTTTCTTTCCTAAGCATCAAATATACACACTTGTTCAATACTTGATAACCAAAGGGACAAAACTAAGTCACTAGTCTATACAAGCAGGGTATCAAATTCACCTTTGCTAATTGAACTTAACTCATGTTTATAATAATGTATCAAATATTGAATACCAAAATTCAACATCTGCTTGTAATATTTAAAAAGCAAACCGCGAACTGATTATTTTCCTTCATGAAAAGAACTAGATTCAACTTGACCTCAGAAAAGTAGGCCTACTCATAAATTGCCTATCAAGACTCTTGCTTGAAATATATGCTATATATCTTCTTCTGACATTTTGGCATTTACTAGTAATTGAACACAGCATTTATGACTGTTTTATCTAAATGACCATGACATTGCTTTTCTATGTCGTTTTATACCATTAATCCAACGTGTTACACACGATATTCGATGCTGCGCATTCTACACGCTTGGGATAGTTCCCGCCTCGATCATACATGAATATTCAAGAGAATCGAGACTTTCCCCGACCCTGCGTAATGAATATTCATGAAATAATAGGAATCTGGGCTCGCCGTGGTACGAAAAAATAAGACGCCTCCCGCTCAGGCGCGGATCTACGGGGGTAGGAGGTTTAAGCCCCCTTGGGCCGCCAAAAAAAAAGGAAAAAAAAGAAGAAAAAAAAGGAATTCAGAATGTCGTGATCAGGTATTTCAGACCAAGGAGATACCAGTAACTCCTTGTTCAGACCAGGAGGTGAGCGGCAGTAATCCAATTTTAATTTAAAATGGTCGCTTGGGGAGCGCGGCACTGAGAAGGCTTCAAAGGACACTAATCCAGATTTTGCTCTTTATGGTCTCACCTCCCTGTTCAGACTGAAATATGTTTTTTTTTATGTCTTCTTCTTCAATTAATCATGATCATCTTTCTGGATGTTCAAGAGAAAGTCCATCGTCTATTGATAGAAGATACCCAGATCAACACCTCAAGGAGAGATGAATTTAGGAGCCTCATATATCACGAATATAATAAATTAATCACGTAGTTTAGAGGGTGTTTTCATGCTTTTAACCAAGTAAACAAGCTCATCTTCTTATCATGGAATCAAGAATGACATGATAACTCTGAATATAACTGTGTATTAAACTGTTACTTGATTTTAAAAGACGTTATCATGCACTGCTTTTTATGGTCTCCATTGTGTTGGTAGATGCCAGGAAAACATCGCTTGCGGGCCAGGGGGTTCAAAATAGCCAAAACAAAATCGCCTCGCCGCTATGCGGCTCGTGGACGATGCTCTGCATCCTCATTAATTGGGTCAAACTGTTTAAACTGTTACTTGATTTAAAAAGACGTTATCATCATGCACTGCTTTTTATGGTCTCCATTGTGTTAGTAGATGCCAGGAAAACATCACTTACGGGGGTTCAAAATAGCTACACAAAAAAAAGTCGCCTCGCCGCTACGCGGCTCGTAGACGAAGCTCTGCATCGTCATTGGGTCAAACTGTTTAAACTGTTACTTGATTTAAAAGACGTTATCTTGCACTGCTTTTTATGGTCTCCATCGTATAAGAAGATGCCAGGAAAAACATCACTGACGGGGTTCAAAATAGCCCCCAAAAAAAAAAAAAAATCGCCTCGCCGCTACGTGGCTCGTGGACGAAGCTCTGCATCGTCATTGGGTCAAACTGTTTAAACTGTTACTTGATTTTAAAAAGACGTTATCATGCACTGCTTTTTATGGTCTCCATTGTGTTAGTAGATGCCAGGAAAACATCATTTACGGGGGTTCAAAATAGCCACACACAAAAAAAAATCGCCTCGCCGCTACGCGGCTCGTGGACGAAGCTCTGCGTCGTCATTGGGTCAGATTGTTTAAACTGTTACTTGATTTTAAAAAGACGTTATCATGCACTGCTTTTTATGGTCTCCATTGTGTTAGTAGATGCCCGGAAAACATCACTTTACGGGGGTTCAAAATAGCACCCCAAAAAAAAAAAAAAAAAATCGCCTGCTTCGCGGCTCCGCATCGTCTTCTGGTCACCCCCCCCCCCTTTGGCAAAAAGCTAGCTCCCCCTTTGCCGCTCATTCATCATTTTCGCTCATCTGAACAATGTTACAAAGTCCCTTTAAGAACGCTTATCGCAATGGAGTTAACCATTTATAATCGTGAAGTTAAGAAATCGCTTTATATTCACAAAGAACTAATCTTCTTCACAAAGACGAATCCCCATCATCAATTGACATTTAGCACATGGTTTACTGGTCGAAATCTCATGCATTGACAGAAAATTCCTTATATCAAATTTGTCATGATTAGAATATCATCGTATTTGAGGCTTAGGATGTTTTTATTTTTTAAGAAAACAAACGGAATCTGTTTCATGAATACGAGATCCAATCCTCAATGTTAATTACCAGAGTGTATCGTTAGTTACAGCAAATTTCGTAGACCAAATAGTTTCATTCAGAATGTCGTGATCAGGTATTTCAGACAAAGGAGATACCAGTAACTCCTTGTTCAGACCGAGGTGAGCGGCAGTAATCCAATTTTAATTTAGTGGAATGGTCGCTTGGGGAGCGCGGCATTGAGAAGGGTTCAAAGGACCCTAATCCAGATTTTCCTCTTTATGGTCTCACCTCCCTGTTCAGACTGAAATATGTTTTGTTATGTCTTCTTCTTCAATTAATCATGATCATCTTCCTGGATGTTCAAGAGAAAGTCCATCGTCTATTGATAGAAATTACCCAGATCAACACCTCAAGGAGAGATGAATTTAGGAGCCTCATATATCACGAATATAATAAATTAATCACGTAGTTTAGAGGGTGTTTTCATGTTTTTAACCAAGTAAACAAGCTCATCTTCTTATCATGGAATCAAGAATGACTAATTTAATAGTAACAAATATATGTTTTTTTACTACATGTACGCTGTTTATTTGTTTAATCAATAGCAATTGTTATCTTATTTTACTATATCATAAATGGAAGAAGTTCGTTCGCGAAGTTCTTGATTTTATTTTACTCATTCGTCATTCATTGACAACACGGCTTGCAAAGTCTGATCGTTATATATGGATTAAATCAAGTTAACCAGGTAAATTCCTCTGTGCTTACCGCATCGTTTTGTAATGACTTATGCCTGGTAAAGAAATACCCGTTAATGAAGTAACAGAACACGTGGATGAATCAATACAGTACTGCCCGGCTCCGTTTTTCATTAATTCATTGCTTTGGAACAAAGGATCGGAAATGTTATATGGGCGTCGGAAACTGTCAAAAGTACAAGGTCGCCAACATCCTTTGAAACGCGTGTCAGTTGAAATACACGCTTTACAATGGGATGCTAGCGATGCCTAGAATCATGAGAATACATTGACGCTTTAAAGTCCAAGTCCACTCCAAAAAATAACTTACTTTCAATAGAAGCAGAAAAATCAGACAAACCAATCAAAAAAAAGTTTGAGCAAAATCGGAAAACTAATAAGAAAGTTATGAATTTTTATTTAAGTATGTAAAACTATATATGGAATAATGAAAATCACTACACAAATTACCAAATTGGTTATCTGTTTGTGACGTCATGTCCCAACTATTTATCAATTGCTTTATATAGTTTAATCCCATTAATTTCCCTTTTTATCCCCCAAAAACTTGATTTCCCCATGCCTTTGGCCAGGTTATATGATTTGTATCATATTGCGTGTATGATATTTCACAAAATCTTTTATGAACTTTGAAGAATTTATACTTTTTTCTGAATATTGAATATTCATAATTATTAATTTGTATATACATAGTTTATCAAATTTCAAATTTTTCATAATTTAACTGGAAAAAAACCTCTATATTAGTGCATCCACACAAAAACATATTACTGTCAATCTAACTTGGATGCTGGTGTGAAGAAATTAGATTCTTAGGGGGAAAATATGAAATTAATGTTATCAATATAAAGAAAATAATTAGAGGATAGTGAGGACATGACGTCGCAGACTCATGAGTGAGTTGCATATTAATTTGTCTAGTGATTTTCAACGTTTTTCATGTCATTAAAAATTCATAACTTTCTTATTAGTTATCCGATTTTGCTCAAACTTTTTTCGATTGGTTTGTCTGATTTTTCTACCGAAAGTAAGTTATTTTTGGAGTGGACTTGCCCTTTAAGCCCACCGCAAACTACACCATCCTCATGCGATCCGATTTTCAAAGAAATAGCAAGTACTTGTTTGTTTCTTTGTTTCTCTGTTTTTATTTCCGTCATATAAAAATAATATACAATGTAAAGAAAATAACAACAAATTACAACATTTATAATCTTTTACATGATACACAGTTTACATTAGCGTGAAAAATCACATGGCATTAAATCGAAGAAGGAAAAAAACCATTGAGAACGAAAGAATGTACAACGAGAAAAACAAACACAGCGAACAGACGGCTGGATAGCCCATAGTGCAGCAGGGGGGTGTTTCACAAAGATCGACTTTAAGTTGGACTTAAGTATAACAGGCCGTTCATGCCACTGTTTGCTCTTACCATTTACTGGCATTTGTCTTTCAAGGGACGTACAAATCGTGGTCTTAAATCTACAGAGTTTACATATTTTGATAGTTGATTATTGAAGGAAAAAATATTATCTAATGATTATAATTTAGAGACCAATGGGGATAGCAACCAATGGCATGAATGGCCCGCCATACTTAAGTCCAACTTAAAGTCGATCTTAGTCTTTGTGAAACATCCCCCTGGTCTCCCATAGGGACCAGAAATGTATTAGATATGTTTATTTTTAAATCTATTTTTAAATCTATACAAACATCATCTTCCTGATTTAGGCTCTGAATAATATCAATAAGAATACCAATAAAAAACTTTAGTGCATTTAAGCCTTCTAGTCGAAACAGATAAATATTTAGATTTGTTCTATATTTGTTTGTCAATGATAAAGTACATGTGCTTGTTTTTTATTATGTGCACGGACTGGCTGAAAAGCAGTCTGTTTTAACTGATTGTGAGTTTTTACTGTGATTAAGTAAAAACAATACCAAACTAAAGCCTAAGCGGCTCTATACTGGTCTGCGTCACGACGATCCTGAGCCGATTTAGATTTTCGTCCTCCAAGAAAGCTTGACATCACTTGAAATTTAGATTTTATTAATCATATGACCATTCAGATCCTCGATCACTAATATTTGAGACGTTTGAAAGTTCATATCAAATGTTATCGCGCTTTCTTCCAAGATCGCCTCATAGTCAGATAATGATAATAATAATAATAATGATAATAATAATAATAATAATAATAATAATAATAATAATAATAATATAATAATAATAATAATAATAATCATAATAATAATAATGATAATAATCATAATAATAATAATAATAATAATAATAATAATCATAATAATAATAATGATAATAATAACAATAACAAAAATACCACTACTACTTCTACTACCAATAATGATAATGATAATAATAATAATAATGATAACGAGAACGATAATACCACAACTACTTCTACTACTAATAATGTTAATGATAATTATAGGCATAATAACAATTTTAATAGTGGGTTCTTGTAAAACGCTTATGTCTGTCGGACTTGACACTCTTGGCGCTCTGGGTTTATAAAGCGATTAATACATCGACGATGTCTCTAAGCGCTTAAACATAAAGACTAGTTCTGGTCATGCGATTGCATTGTGAAAGAAACGTTGTGGAATCGATCAGAAAAGGTTGATCATCTAGCATATAAGTATTGGTGTGTACTGCAAGGTTCTGGAATCATCAAAATGATAAGAAATTTGGCCCAGTCTTGGTAAAGTTACAAGCACTGTACACAGAAAGATGTATATGGGACTACGCGACCACGTGCGTGATATCTATTTGGTCCCAATAGATATAATAATTTACCAAATAAATCAATTAGTAGGCGGTTTCTCGACTTTCCCGACAAAATTTGTATCACCACGTATTAGTCAAAACATATTTTTTCACATGATTGGTAATGAGAGCTTCCATTTCATTTTTTTGAGAGGGGCGTTTCCAAAACTAGTCTTTACCTTTAACAGATAAATGTTTAACCCCGGGCATTAGATTCCGGCTTGCCCACACACAATATCTTCACATTCTCCACTCCCTGGGGAGCATTCCAGCCAGGCGCCATTTTACAGACGTTCACAATGCTGAGCAAACTACAATGAATTTCGCATCCTACCAGGTACTAGTACTCATTCAACACATGGGTGGAGAGTGGCAAGATTTGATTAATGTCTTGCCAAAATCAGTTAGTGCCGGGCTGGGATTCGAACCCTCAACCCTTGGATTCAGAGTCAAGAGTGTGCGGTGGGCTTAAGATACCCAAGACATTGCATGAGGAAGTCAATTGAAATATAACTTACCCGTCATGGACGGTACTTCAGTTTCTAAAACATCATGACTTAAAGTGACTTGGTAACATTGTTGAAGGTTGATTAAAAAATTGCGTAATTTTGGTATGAAATGTTACTTATTATCTTCCTTTTAATGTACTAACCATCTAACATGCAAAAAATCCTGAAAAAAATTCTCAAACCACAAAGATATCTATGGTTTTCTAAGAAGGCGACACTGGTCAACATCACCCTCTAACAGTGATCAACAGTAAATTCTCCCAACCACTTTTGAATTTTCCCGACCGTTTTTCCATGAGAAATAGACATAAGACAGGCAATAAAAAATCTGTCAACACTTAAATGTCTGGAATGGTTTGTAGAGCCAATTTATTGCTTTGTGGTGATTTACATTCACCTACAATGTAATTAAATTGTAATAATATAGTTGGGAGAATTAAGGAATCGATCAGATCAGTTTTTCCCAATTTGTTTCATTAATAATGGTCCGTTTTCACTCAAATTTTCAGATTATCTTTAATTGTATACATCGAGCATTGAAGTCACTACCTTAGCACCACTTTCTCTCATCTTAACAATGTTACAAAGTCCCTTTAAACAGAACCCATCGAATTGACAACACGGCTTTCAAAGTCTGATCGTTACAGATCACATCAAATTAACCTGGTAAATTCCTTTGTGATTACCGCATCGTTTTGTAATGGCATATGGCTGGTAAAGAAATAACAAATGACAGAGTAAATTGCCTTGAGATGGCATTCTAAAAAAGACAAGACAGGTTTGGAGTCGCGACGATCTCTTGTTATCACTGTTTTTTTGACAAGGACGGTTTTGTGAAACACTGGGCGAACAAGTCGAGTGACAGCGTCGAGAACAACCCCAGCTGCAGGGCGGCGATCCCGGGGACGGGGACACTTCCCGGAAAATTTGAAAAAGTGCCACAAAAAGCTGTCTAGCAAATACTGCCTAAAGACTGCAACATACTTTTATGCTCTGGAGGGCCCAAGAGTGCAGCGTTTAGACTAATAAAAATGCAAAATCTTCTCGCTCGGTCGCTAGGCTCCTCGCATAACATCCTTCAAAATGTACAAGTAAATATTGTAGAAAATCTGTATTCCGTTGGTATCACGTAAGCACAGTTTACACTGTATGTTTACAAGATAGAGTTATAGAAAATAGATCAGTGCTACAAAAATGAATATTTCGCTTGCTTGCTTATTCAGATTATTGGATAGATACAGATTTCTTTTGAAAATGTAACTCATTTGGCACAGAAAATGTAAAACCTGTCGGTTTTGTTTTTTGTTTTTGTTTTGATTTGCATATTACAGGTATTCCGTAATATTGGTTGGTTTTAAATAATTCACTACCACATAGTCTATATATTTGCCATTTCAACTCGCATAGCGATATCAATATGCATGTACATGACAGAGGCCAAGAGTGGGAAATAGAAATCACATCCATGCCCAAGCTCCCTACTTACTAAAATTTACCTATTAAATATTTACAACCCTCGGACTGCATACTAATTACCGGCAGAGTAAAAGTGAAGTGTGACAAAAATATATTGCTTGGTTTAGTTTTGCTAAGGAATGTAATTTTGTAATACAACAAAACTTCACAAACCTGTGAGGTGGTAGTCACTATCGTCACCTTCGCCCCTCTCGTTCACTATGCTCCCTCGTCCCTCACATTTCGCCCCGGTCATGAAAAGAAATCGCCGCCCCTGCCCAGCTGCATAACATCACACACGCAGGTCTATATGGTATACATAATATCTTAAAGGTGGTGTACAGTTTCAAAAGCAAAAAATGAAATTGGAAAGAAACATGTGAAATATAGGATCATATTGTTCTCCTTGTATCAAACGATCTATGTACGATATCGTAAATCGTAAATACTACCTTCAAATGTCTGCACGTCATTCTCAGCGCTCCGCATGGAGGCAGCGTGCGTGTAGCCGTTATACATAAAGTCCTCATGGGTTTTACTTTTGCTCAAAGCACAAGACATGCAATCTTCCTACAAATAATAATCTATAATATAGAAACTCATACACGACGAAACAAATGGGAATTACCTGTAGCGTAAACCGTAAAATGTTGGTGTACAAGAACCTAAACTTAATACATGTACAATAATATGGAGAAGACTTAACATTTCAATATATTATGTAGGCCAACTTAAGTTGATTTGATAATGTTTCTTTCCCTCTTCAACCGTTTATCAACATAATAGCACTGTCAAGATAATATCATATAATGTAGGCTTACCCTTCTAGATTTTGTAGGTCTATTATATTCATGATATTTATTCCAAAATTTGGTTGTCAGTCTTCCTTTTAGATGTTTCAAGTATGGACATTCCTCATTTTGGTTATTTTGTATGCGTGTAAGGAACATGAAATAAAAGCAACTGTAAATATCTCATTTGTCATCTCGAGTAAATATGATAAATCAGGTAATTTATAATACAACTGTTAGAGATACAGCGTAATGTACGATATAATTTATGTTGGGAAATTACTGTTAACATGCCAAATCAGTCATTGTTGAACATCATTGTTGAAATAAAACCATGAATTGAAATGGGAAATCTTTGAGTAGATCCCATAATTTTTGTTGTTGAGCCTCCAATAAATAAATCATCATAACTATGTACAATCGTACGGGGGTAGGGTAGTGATTTGACATTTTCTTTCAATGTCGCTTTTCAACTCGGTTAAAGAGAAAGACCCGAGTTCTGGTCATGCGATTGCATTGTGAAACAAACGTTGTGGAATCGATCAGAAAAGATTGATCATCTAGCATATAAGTATTGGTGTGTACTGCAAGGTTCTGGAATCATCAAAATGATAAGAAATTTGGCCCAGTCTTGGTAAAGTTACAAGCACTGTACACAGAAAGATGTATATGGGACTACGCGACCACGTGCGCGATATCTATTTGGTCCCAGTAGATAAAATAATTCACCAAATATATCAATTCGTAGGCGGTTTCCCGACTTTCCCGGCAAAATTTGTATCATCACGTATTAGTCAAAACATATTCTTTCACATGATTGGTAATGAGAGCTTCCATTCAATTTTTTGAGAGAGGGGCGTTTCCAAAACTGGCCTTTACCTTTAAATGAGTTTGAAAACTCGAGTTTGATCTGTGATATCTCTCATGTTGTCTGTAATGTTATCCTTTGGTTTGTCAGCTCGCATTCTTAAAACTATTCATTTATCATTTAAAAGTAACAATATTGGTAATAACCATGCGATTTGGAGTTACATCTGAATTTATTTATTCATTTAATTTGTTTACTCATTATTTATTTCAAATCTGTACCCAGAGTAGCCTATTCAGTTACAAAAATATATATCTATGTATACAAATTAATTTACAATAAAAATAAATCAAAATAGAATGTAAACAATACTCATAAAACAGACAATCATTAATAATTTTAAAAAAATAAGCAACTGCTTTCCCGTGCATTTTCCATGTTGATTAAAGGACTTAACTCGCCTGTAGGAAAGACGGTCCCCATATGTGTTACAATAAACATTTGCTTGGAAAAACAACATTCCCAAATTAAAGACCCTATCCGATGAAAATACAACTTTTTTCAATGGAAAGCTGATATGAGCATAGAATACAAATATAAAGGAATTCAACATATTTTCCCTTTCAGTATTGCACAAAAGCGAATTAAAACCCTATTTTCCGCACCTCTCCAAATTACAGGTCAACAGGGGTCAAATTTGCCGCAGTTACAGTGACGACATAATACGTGCACCCGATCGGCTCGCATATAGGCCTATAGCTGGGGCGATGAGCCGTGCTTAATTAATGCAAAGTCATTGTGAATATGCGTACTCCACATAAGATGATGTCATCAATTCGATAGCTAACTCCCGGTTTTCAAAGCTTTAGATTTCGAGTTTTCAGAGAGCTGTAATTACTCGACTGACAGGCACTAAAGTAGCATATAATTGGTATTATTGTAATCTATGGCTTGTAAGCTTTCATTTGATATATAATTCATCTATTTCATTTTTCACTTCCGACAGGGTCTTTAAGTTTTGAACTTGTCAACTCAGCAAAAGAGAGAGAGAGAGAGAGAGAAAGTTGTTAGGCTGTACATATTGGAAAGTTGGTTGATATGTTTGGCATGTCAGCCACCTGATCTAAAGTAATAAATCACAAATAAAAGACATGCGTTACGACCTAAAAACTTGACCTTATATGTTTATATAAGACTGGTGATTCTGGGAGTATAGTAGGAGGTAATGATAATAATAGATTCAATTTATAGCCTCTTTTCATTGGATACAAACCACTTTGAGATGCTATCCCTGGGTCAGCGTTCGACTGGAAACATTTATACAAGTTACCAAGCAGTTAACATGTGAGCTCAATGGATGTATTCATTAATTGTTGCTAGTTATGAAAACATTACGGCTTGCCCTACCTGACAACATGTTATGTATATGCAATTCGCATTCTGACTATTGAAATACAATTATTCGTAACAGGTGAATGAATTAATTTGTAACGAGGCACTGAACAAATATTTGTGCATAAAATTTGATTACATCACGAAAATGGCCATTACAAAAAACCCTCCTCGTTGGGTTTTTCTTTTGATACCAGAACTTCAACCTCTGTCAAATATCTTCATACAATAACGTTGGGTTACAATGATTTATTGTGCGTGTGTATGCTTAATGATAGGAGGTACTGTATGAAATGAATTTGATTAAAACTCGATTTCCTTCACACAAAACGTCTATTCAAACCTAAATTCGAATGTTTAGCAAAGAAGCTTGCAGCATTCCAATGGATCAATAAACAATTTATTACAAAGAGTCAAATAAGTCAGTCCGATGCACAGGGGCGTATCCAGCCGGCGGCAAGGGAGGGGGCCTAAAAAGGGGCCCACTTCGTGCGAAAATTTGAAAATCGTGCCGGTCGATTTTTCGCTCAGTGGGGGGGGGGTGGGGTAGTGAGCAAAAAAAAAAAAAAAATTTGCACCCGAAGGGTAATTTTTTTCCACCACCACCCCTTGGGCGCCAGGGGTAGTGAGCACAAATTTTTTTGGCACCCGAAAAAATTTCCTACGGAAGGGTATTTTTCCACCGCCACCCCTTTGGGCGCCAGGAGGGGCCCAACTTTTTTTTTCAAAAAGGGTGTTTTTACCTGTTTTTTTCTAGGGAGGGGCCCGGGCCCACCCCCTGGATCCGCCACTGCCGATGCAAGGATATTCCAATACATCATAGCAGGAGTTTGCACATATCTTAACACATGGCAGAAAATCTATGCTGACATTCAACTGAACTGCCATCGTAAACGGTTTATTTCGTTCCATCGGGTCTTCACGTCTTCGGGTTCCACGGACTTTCGTGAATAAACAAGCCCTAATTCCAGAATAGTCGGGTGTAACGTTTTTGAAATACACCCCTCTTATCGCCAAAGTGTCTGGTCCGCTTACCCGACACCTTCTGAAAAACCAACAGCAAATTTGGGGCTCCCAACACTTTAGAGGGGCTTTAAGAGGGCTGTGTTTATAGTCGTTCAGTACATACATAGAAAGCTCAATATGATGCGCTGACCGTTTTAAACGTAGTAGGCCTATAAGTTCAAACATCTTTGGTTCTAAACACCCACATGGCCATATGATTGTTTCATGGTGAAAGAATAATGTCTGTGAAAATGTCAAGAGTTTAAAGCCCCTCTAAAGTTTTGGGAGCCCCACAAATATCTTGACAAAATTCATTTAAATTGTTCAAGTATGTGTACAACAGAAACATATAAACTTTGCTTTATTTCATCAATGTTCCTCTTCAAACAAATTTATTTTGAACATCCTTGCAGAGGTGTGTGTTAAATGACATCCTCTTTCATATCATTAGACAATTTAAGTGAAATTTTGCAATACTTTTTTGGCCAATTTGAGGGTTCCAACACTTTAGAGAGGCTTTATCTTCAAAATTGTTATCTATTGGTACATAAGGGACACCGTTTTATGCCGTAGAGTGGTGGTGGTGATGATGATACGGATGATGATGATTACATGCGAGATGGCCATCTCGTGCAAGATTTCCTTTTGTAGGCCTACCCCATTCCCCTCAAAATCTTTATGGCTGATAAAGATATTTTGATTTTCATTATTTTTCTTTTTATTTAAAGGGTGAGGAAAGAGTTTAAAAACGTCGAAACAATTTTGAAAATTATACTAAATAAATAATGTAAATCTTAAGTTAAAGCCCCTCTAAAGTGTTGGGAGTCCTGCAAATTTGATGGAAAATATTGACTTATAATGATGTGATAAATGATGTGTTAAATATTTGATATAATGATTTGAAACTCAACAAAGTTAAGGAGCAGGCACAAAAATAGCAATATATTGATGTTAGATTTCATATTGAAAGCGGTATTAATCCCATATCCATGAAATGAAGTAAGACTATTATTATAACTGTGATGAGCAGATGAGTGACTGTGATGCATAAAGATTGCTGGATATGGTGCGGTGACGGTCAGTTCCTAGATCTCATCACGCCTCAGCTCCGCGCGCCCCGATAACACGAACGATACGGCCGCGATGCCCGTTCGCTGAAGTGAACTTCTTTTTCAGAAACTTAGGCGGCGGGTTACATTTTAGCGGAGTTTTCACATTAGCAGCTTAACACACGTCTCGACCCGACACCTTTTAATACGAGATAAATAATCACAAGCGTTCGTAAAAAAAAGGGGGGGCCAGCAACAGGGACTTTTAGATTTGCACGACGAGAACGTGGACTGCTACGTGGACATCCTTTTAAGGCAATGTGACGTCCTTTTAAGGCACTGCCGGGCACTGACAGTCTGTCCGGCAGTGCTTTAAAAGGACGTCACATTGCCTTAAAAGGATGTCACAGCTAGCAGTCCACGTTCTCGTCGTGCAAATCTAAAAGTCCCTATTGAAGGCCGTATAACGCGAAGATCCGTGTACCATGTATATGAACAGTATATCGCTATTAAGGAAAGACTCCCCAGAGCTTATTTTGAAAACGCACATAACCTTTTCACATTTTAGCACAAAATCGCTGTGAGTCAAACGACTGTGAAATAATAATAGTCAAAATGGGTTCTTGTATAGCGCTCATATCTGTCAGACTTGACACTCCTGGTGCTCCGCAATTATTACTCTGGCTTTAGCATGGCTACCATTTCAAGGAATTAATTCCTGCCGGGTACCCATTTACATCACCTGGGTCGAGTGTGGCAAATGTAGATTAATGTTTTGCCAAAGGACATTAGTGCCGCGGCGGGACTCGACCCGCCGACATTGTGATCCACAGTCCAGTGACGTATCCACTCGACCACGAAACCTCTACATAAATGATAATAGTAATAATAATATTGTGTTATATTATATTGCACACTAAGTCATATCCATTATGTCCATACAGGTGGTGTGCTAAAAAGCTTTTTCTTATTATTATCATTATCATCATGATTATTACTACTATTATTGTTTATCATCATTATTATTAAGATTTGTATATGAATAGTATAGGAGGACCTGGGAGTTGAACCACGAGCCATGTCAGTCAAGTTCTGGTGACGTATCCACTAGACCATGACACATGCAGGTCTACGAACATAAATACCAGAATGGTATCGAACCCTAAAAAATCTTGATCAAGTGCCAAGCAAATGCAACAAGCTGTGATGCGACACAAGGGCAAACTAGTGTCAATATTGAATACATTTCACCGGTAATGTTACATTACATTCCGTGCAGTTATTACCCATGAAACACCGGAAAGGAAATGCAATTCCAGTCTCATTACAATCTGTTAAAGGTTATTTCAATACTGATATCAAGTTGGTTTTAATAGAAGCAGAAATGACGGAACAGGTCAGTAACAGTTTGAGCCAAAAAGAAAACGATTTAAAATAAGAAAGATATGATTTTTTTGAAGGTGCGATCAATCAAGCACAAATAATCAACTCTTTGACGTATCTTGCGAGCTCCCCTCCCATTTGCCCTGTACTAAAGACTTAAACAAATTATATTTTCCCTCTAGAAAGTTTTCAATCACACATTCACTCTAAATAAAATTATTGCAAATATATTATATATAACCCCTGCATGAAACAAATCTCTTCCGTCATTAATAACTAAGAAAATGACAGTTTAAGAAATTTCCGGTACAGAGCAATTAAATTGGAGAGGAGCTCGCAAGATACGTCACAGTGTTCAAATGATGACAACTTCAAAAATTAATAACTTTCCTATTTTCAATCGGATATTGCTCACATTTTTACTTAATTTGTTTCTCTCATTTTCTGCTTTTATTAAAATCAACTTAATATTAAAATAAAATTCCCCTTTTAAGTCCGAACTCGTATGGCAGGGATTAGTTAGGGGGAAAAGATAATCATTTTTTCTGGCACAGTTAATTGAGGAAGCAATTATAACGGTTAGTTTGATCAGAGATAGAAGCAGGATATGGTCTCTATAATGGGATTATTAAAGGGACAAGTGAACTGCATACATGGGCTTACTTCGAATCATCGGGTTATCGCATCGGGTCGGGTTTCGAGTTACCCGACCTTATGTGAAAACATGCCCCTTTATTCACGAAATGTCGGGGGGTAATGTTTGTGAAATAAACCTCTCTCATCTACAAATGGTCTAGTCCACATTACCCGACACTTTGTGAAAACCTTACGGCAAATCTATGAAAGGTCGCATGATCTTCCGTTTTCGTTTCACGAAAGGTCGTGTAACGCGACCACACGACCGGACGCGATGACCCGATAATTCGAAGTAAGCCGCATATATGTCTTTTGGTTCGGTTTTGATAGGATTTAGTTTATTTCTGTTTGATTCCTTTTTTTTTCTTTTGCATGTTTACATTTTGTTTCACTACAAATTATGACAAAATTAGACTGGCAATAATTATAAAAGTCAAATGTATTTAACAGTAGGGTTAACAAAACAAACAGAGGATGGTCAAATAGCATACTCATTTCTCTCTTCATGTTAATTAATTTTAATGATGATGTAAGGCTTGCCAGACCCAGCAACTGTTGATTAGAGGTACAGTCAAACCTGTCTATAGCGACCACCCAAGGGAAACACAAAAAGTGGTCTTTGTAGATAGGTGGTCTTTGTAGACAGGTTCCTTTAGTACATGTTTCAATGAGAAACCATTTTCAAGGGAAACAAAAAAAGTGGTCTTTGTAGGCAGGTGGTCTTTGTAGACAGGTGGTCACTAAAGCAGGTTTGACTGTATTGTGGACTTGTGGATCGATGAGTCGCCGGTATGTAGACCACAAGGTACGGGGTTCAAATCCCAGCCCGGCACTAACGTCCTTTGGCAAGATGTTAAATCAACAAATTCAACAAATACCCTAATTCCACCTTTCATTCTTGATTTACTAAAATCACACCAAAAACAAAAATCAGATTTACAAGAGGTATGAATAATTAAGTTATTAACTCTAATAAGCTATTCAATTGTCTGAGACATTATGTTTAATTGTAAATAATTATTTAACATGTCCGGAAAAGTTAATACAATACATTAATGCGTCGGCTAAAAAATCTCTTTTTCTAACAAGCTACGACATCGGTATTCACTAACCTTATTCTTAAAGTACTTTAATTTGTCCTTATCCCCTTAAGGAGAGCCTTTAGTTTAGGGGATCGCCATCCAATCGTTCTTAGAGCTCTAACCGATGTTATATTGTTGATTGCTCTTTCACAATCCAAATCATGGATCAACGCGCTCATTCACCTGCATTTCCTCGATTTGGGAGATAATGATAATCTTTCATACTGAAAGGTAAAACCTGCTTTAGAAACCTGCTTAAAAACTGAAAGGTAAAACCTGCTTTAGTGACCACCTGTCTACAAAGACCACCTGTCTACAAAGACCACATTTGTTGTTTCCCTTGAAAATGGTTTCTCATTAAAACATGTACTAAAGGAACCTGTCTACAAAGACCACCTGCCTACAAAGACCACTTTTTATGTTTCCCTTGGGCGGTCGCTATAGACAGGTTTGACTATACTGGGTAAGAGTCGTAATAGGCTGATTATGTAGTACATCAGGGCCCTGTTTCATAAAACTTGTTATCAATACCAAGTTACAAGCTACTGTTATAAGCTACTGAAATCATGGCATCTGATTGGCTGAGAATAAATTTGTCATAGATAGAAATTTAGCAGTTGTTATAGATAACAAGTTTTATGTAACGGGCCCCTGAATTGATGTTATACCAGTCTGCGAAGTTTTGAAACGATCAAAAATTAAAAGAAATTGACACGATCATGATGAATATCGCATGTACTGCAGACAGAAATGAGTATATTGTACCAGACAAATGTATGGTCCAAACTATTCAGCTATTCCTTTCCATATTTTGAATATGAAGGCATTTTAAGAAAATTCCATTTACTATCATAATCTTCTAAACTAACAAACGAAGAATAAAAAAGCACCAGAGCTCAGCATGCTTTCTCTTGAACAAGCATTTCACATTACTGGTGCATGTAGGCGGTATTTTCAGTTCATCTACATTCTGCTCTGAGCTAGATTCTCTCTCTCTCTCTCTCCCTGTCTCTTCTCATCCCTCCCTCCCTCCCTTCCTCCCTCCCCTCTCTCTTTCTCCATCCCTTGCTCTCTCCCTCACTCCCTCTCTCTCTCTCTCTCTCTCACTCCCTCTCTCCCTCCCTCCTTTTCTCCCTCCCTTCCTCCCACTCTCTGTCCTTCCCTCCCTCCCTCTCTCCCACTCTCCCTCCCTCTCTCCCTCTCCCCTCCCTCCCTATTTCTCTCTCCCTCTCACAATCACAACATTCATACATCCTTGGCATTAGAAAGTACAGCGAACATTCAAGTGCGCATGGCAGAATCCGGACTCCGGAGATCACATGATTAAACCCACCTTCAGTTTGATGGTTTAGCAAGCTTGGTTCAAGGAAAAGGGAAATTGTCTAGTTGGTATTGACGGGAAATAGTTCATCACGGCTTTAATCAAACGATATTTACACTGAATGTTCAAGATTACAAATATGATGATACCTTCAAAATGATTTAATGATAACAATGATAATAACAAAATTTTACATTTTTAAAGCGCACATACCCACCACGCATGATGCTCAAGGGCAAGTGCTCTAATAATTACTCCGGCTCTGACCGATGTCATTGCACAGGGAATTCCTTCCTACCGGCACCCATTTAACACCTGGGTGGAGAGTGCCAAATGTAGATTAATGCCTTGACAAATGACACTCTTGCCGCATCGGGATTAGAACCCACGACCTTCGCATCTCTAGTCAAATTAAATCACTGGATTATACGACACCTCTCTCTCTCTCTCTCTCTATTTTGAAAGAAAAAATATAAAAACGAAAGATAATATAAGATTAATATAAAACCCACTCATGTGCATATCACGTTGTCTCACGTGCGTCAGGTTTTTTCTTCTTCAAAGAATGTGAATTCCAGCAAATTTTCGTCAGTTTGTATACATTTTGGTAGTCAAAATAACCCATTTACTGCATGGCCATCAATGAACTAAAACAGCACTTTACAACCGGGGGGGCCGCGGGAGAAATTTATTTACATCAAAAAACTATATTTTCGTGAAACACCAAATATTAGAAACCTAGAGTATGTAATATAATGAGGAAATCGCATTTTAAAGATTACAATAAAAAGTATATTTCTTCCTCGCTTGCCTTATTTAGGAATGGGAGGATTTCATGCAGCGAAGTGCCTGGTATACCTCCATATTTTTGGCGATGAGATGCCAGAATGTCATGCTATTTGACAGCCAAGTGCCGAACATGTTTTAAGGATATTTATATCGGAATAACATTTTAACAGGTTCGTTCGCTTAACTCGCTCGCCAAATTTAGAAAGGGATAAATCCGGGCAACGACATGCCAAAATATCCTCATATTAATGCATATTTGGCGGCGGTTGTCCGCATACATTATTATACATCTTATCTACATGTAGTTTGTTGATTACAAAACTGTTTTTAAAAACATATTCAAGATGTCATTATTTTTGGCTCGCTCACAAAAATTTGGAAACAAATATGCCCGAAGCTGTGTACATGGCACATGACGAGTTCCAGAGTGTGCACAATAAATATTCTGTGACGAATTTGGGATTAGGGTGACGCGAAACTTCTTCTATTTTTCTGAAAAAGGTGCCGTGACTGAAACAAAATGGTTGAAAGACGCTGAATTAAAAGACAATTTCTTTTGAATTGTTCTTGAAATGCAGTTTTATGATCACTAGATCCATTTAAAGATTAGACTAAAAGTGTCATTGTAGTTTTGGTGTTGATCTACACAAAAACGTGACGCCAAGCCATTATTAAGATTGAATTGATTAGGTTTGGATGACTGGCAGCTATTAATGTGCAATGTAAGCACATTAATAGATAGGAATCGCTTGAATAGCAAAATGTTGGATAATTACTAAGGCATGATCCCAATACGTATCTAAGGAACATGCATGAATTGACTACATATCACTTTGGCAGGGTTGAAGGACTAACATGACAAAAATGAAAGTATTTCAAACGTTTAGGCATACTTTGTGTTACTATACCAAACAAAAGCACTCCGAAAAGGTCCTAAGAATTACAAGGGTAAAATGTCAAAGTTTAGAGGTGGCATTGAATTGCCATTCCTTAACACATATAGATTTATTTCGCTGAGTACGTTTATAAATTTCCAGGATTTAGAGATAAAGTAATTACGGTTTTGAAATTGCACAATATCACCAAATTCATTCAGCCCTTTCGCTCTGCGTGTTCACTTTTTCTTCCTGTCTCTCTCGCTCTCAATAACTAATTAAAATTTACGGGATCGCCATGCAGATTGTTCGCTGATAAATATCCGGCTTACTTCGTATCCCATTTCAAAACGGTAATTATATTCTTCTTCTTTTTTTACATATTACAGATGTCATTATTTTTTGCTCGCTCAAAAAATTAGAAACAAATATTCCCGTAGGTGTGTACATGGCACATGACGAGTTTCAGAGTGTGCACAATAAATATTCTGTGACGAATTTGGGATTGGGGTGAAGCGAAACTTCTTCTATTTTTCTGAAAAGGGTGCCGTGACTAAAAAAAATGAAATATTCTTGAAATGCAGTTTTATTATCACTAGATCCCATTAAAGATAAGTCTAGACTTAAAGTTTCACTGTAGTTGTGGTGTTGATCTACCAAAAAACCTGACGCCAAACCACTAATGAAATTTAAATGATTTGGGTTTGGATGACTGCGCAATGTAAGCACAATAAAAGGTAGGAATCGCTTGAATAGCAAAATGTTGGATAATTACCAAAGCATGATGACAATACATGAATTGACTCTTTATTACTTGGGCAGGGTTGAAGGACTAACATTTTGACGGAAATGAAAGTATTTCAAACGTTTAGGCCTAAAAAAAGCACTCCGAAAAGGTCCTAAGAATTTCAAGGGGGAATGTAAAGGTTTAGAGGTGGCATTGAATCGCCATTCCTTAACACATATGGAATTATTTCACTGAATATGTTTATAATTTTCCAGGATTTAAGGATGAAATAATTACGGTTTTGAAATTGCACAATATCACCAAATTCATTCAGCCCTTTCGCTCTGCGTGTTCTCTTTCTCTTCCCGTCTCTCTCTCTCTCTCTCTCTCAATATCTAATTAAAAAATTACGCCATACAGATTGTTCGCTGATGAACATCCGGCTTACTTCGTATCCTATTTCAAAACGGTCAGTATATTCGTTTTTGTTTTAATCATGTTCATCCTGGCAATAAATCGTGATAATAGGCGCTATCAACAAAAGGTTTGGCGCCTAAAGAAAGTACGATCACCCTAACACCACACCAGCCTTTGACTAGAAGAAAAATGCCTGCTTTCACAAATATGAGAGATATTATTGCAAACTTTGGAAAATGTCATGCAACGTTGCAACTGCATAATAATGGAAATATTTTACATGATCATTCCTCATCACTTTTAACACCAAACTGCGCAAAACGTTTCAAAAGAAATTCTGAGACACACACACAAACTTACTGTACTGTATTTTTGAGGTTTAAAGGTAAAGACCAGTATTGGAAACGCCCCTCTCTCAAAAAATGAAATGGAAGCTCTCATTACCAATCATGTGAAAGAATATGTTTTGACTAATACGTGATGATACAAATTTTGCCGGGAAACCGCCTACTAATTGATATATTTGGTAAATTATTCTATCTATTGGGACCAAATAGATATCGCGCACGTGCAAATTTGTCGCGCAGTCCCATATACATCTTTCTGTGTACAGTGATTTTAACTTTACCAAGACTGGGCCAAATTTCATATCATTTTGATGATTCCAGAACCTTGCAGTACACACCAATACTTATATGCTAGATGATCAACCTTTTCCGATCGATTCCACAACGTTTGTTTCACAATGCAATCGCATGACCAGAACTGGCCTTTATCTTTAATACCCGGTCCTTTTAGCAATGCAACGAGTGCTCTCTTTCCCGATGCACTAATATGGATATTATGGTCTAGAAAGGTTCCATGGCCGAGTGGTTTGATTAATGACTCCATGTAGGGTTCAAATCGAGGTACGTGTAAGTTAATTACGACCGCATGGAAGCATTTTATCTACATTGCTTGTCTCTACACAGGAGTATAAATGGGTATGTATTGCTAGTATGTATACTTAGAAGAGAGTGGGATACACTGTCTGCGCGTCTAGCGTCATCATGGTCATGTTAATCATTTCGATAATCATGTTATTTTAAAATAACATGTGCGCTAGAAATGTGGCAACAATTACCTGGACTGTTTCCCAGAATCAGAATAACGAACATGACAGCTTTTCACAAGACCGTCAAGTACAAGTTCGCCTTCGCCAACAACCCATTGAAATGTACGTGTTTATTAAAGGACAATCCAACCATTATAATACTGAACTTAATTTGCATGAAAGCAGAAAATATCAGAGAAACAGAATGGCGAAAGTGTGAAGAAAAAAAACCGGACTGTAGGAATATAACTGATTGACCGTCATAATCTAGTTCCCTCATTATCTCCCTGTCCCAATGCTCTCTATCTCTCGATCTCTCTCTCTCTCT
Organism: Mesocentrotus franciscanus; assembly: GCA_037976565.1. Taxonomy (NCBI): domain Eukaryota; kingdom Metazoa; phylum Echinodermata; class Echinoidea; order Camarodonta; family Strongylocentrotidae; genus Mesocentrotus; species Mesocentrotus franciscanus. The sequence goes on along the minus strand of CP137686.1, from coordinate 21,735,315 downwards.
CTCCCTCTCTTTCTCACTCTCTATCTCTTTCTGTCTCTCTCTCTCTCCAATTCTCTCCCTCTCTCTATTTCTCTCTCTCTCTCTCTCTCTCTTTAAGTCCCCCTTTCTCTCCTCCCCTCCCTTTCTCTGTCTCCCTCTCTCGATGCCTCATCTCTCTCTCTCTCTCTCTCTGTTTTTGTTTCATAAACATACATAATTATGATTCAGCAGGAAGCATACATACGTGTTTTAATTACCCAGCAAAACAATTGAAACACATTTTTCCCGCTGAAGTTCCATGGCTTTTGGAACGATATAGCTTCTTGACTCGATTATGTTCTATCGCGTGGAGCTGGTTTAGAAATCACACGACACAAAATGTATACTGTATAATTATTTGTACTGTCAACTGGAATTAGAGCTTGCAGCGCATTGACATTGACATTGACTTTTTCCGCTTGAGTAAGAACGAACCAATTCATTTCCTAATTATGTCTAGACGCCAATGTCTAACATTCTCAGTGGGGAGCCGTAGCTTTCAGTATAATGTCGAGTCTGAATCATAGACGCCGGAAGCGGGGGCAAAGTGGACTGATGCCTCCCAAAAATTATCATGGGGAGCAAAATCGAGTAAGAATAAAAATTGAATGTAATTATCTTGCATTACAACGATGTATAATAAACTTTCAAATGCTGTAAAATGCAACTTTTCAGCATTCCAATATCTAATATCAAAAGTTTCTCGCTCCCTCAAATAAATGATAACAAATATTAAATTTGAAGGAGAAATTTTGCTTGCTTCGGGGTTGAGGGATATATGAAAGTAGTAAGCGTAGCTACATTTCATAGCTAAATCGGTAGAAAAATGCTTTCGAGATGCGGCCCCCAGAGTTTTTACCCCCAAAAAAAAAAAAAAAAAAAAATGAAAAATGAAAAATGAAAAAAAGAAAGAAAGACAGATAGAAATGAAAGGGAAAAAGCTGGAACGATTCCAGCGCACCTGATCTCAAATATGATTTGTATAGTCACAAAGAAATCAATCCGATGACTGATTTTTACTTGATCAGGTCCCTTTATCTTAAATTCATGCAATTTAGCTCTATCCATGATGGGTATCGTAGTATAGGAATAAATGGCGAGCCTTCGTGATTTGTTTGTATAGAGACATGCTCGGCTTGACATCCCATTCATATCGATGATTTTGCTTTAATACAGCTTTAAAAGTGAAAATTAAATGTAAACATGTATATTCGCACGAGAAGATCACACGTCAGTAAAGTCTATATGGAGTACGAAGTTCAAATTGGCTGCGGCGGATACAGGCTTCTCGGGTCCGGGGCACAATTCTGCAAATTTCGGACAAGCAGCGTGGCAAAACAAGGTAACTACATTTTTCAAGTGCCTACTGGGCCTAAATTTTCATCCGGGGAAACAAATCGGAGCATGTTCTATTATGTTCAGTCTCCATGCTCTGTATGTTCACTTAAATATGCAAGATGTGCTTTGACCGGGGGCACGAGCCCCCATGACCACCCTCCCCTCCCTTCCTCGATCCCGAATCTGCTACTACTGGGTATGGCAAGTCCGGTGTGGTGGTGGTTGAAATGAAAAGCAAATATTCACGAAGAAAGAAAGAAAGAAACACCAGCAGACAACTGGAGACTGGCATGGATAGATAAAGGAGAGATAGTGGGAAGATGGAGGAGGTAAAATGAAGGGACTTGCTTGACGAATTTGTGAGTAAGACAAACATACTCTGACGGAGACAGGGTAAAAGAGATATTGTGGGTATAAGGGAATGGGAAGAGGCAAAGCGGAGGTGGAGGAGGAGAATGAGGAAGAGGAGGAGGAGAAGAAGAAGAAGAAGAAGAAGAAGAAGAAGAAAAAAAAGTAGAAGAAGATAAAGAGGAAGAGGAAGAAGAAGATGAAGAAAAAAAGTAGAAGAAGATAAAGAGGAAGAGGAAGAAGAAGATGAAGAAGAAGAAGAAGTAAATAAAGAAAACGATGAAGAAGTAGAATAATAATAACTACCGGTAGACATGTAATACTTGTTAATAACAAGTATAGGTGGGCTGTTCCTCTTAGTGAGATAGTGATCGGTGAAATGTTTGACCTTTGACCCTATTTTACATACTAAGTAGTTAAGATAACATTGGCATGATTTGACCCTATTTTTGAAATAATCCTATAATTCATGTCAATTAGTATGCCAAATTTCAAGTCTACACAATGCATGGTTTTAGAGAAACCATGTACAGTATATTTGACCTTTGACCTTAAAATCTAAATAACAATGAAATATGCATATTCTAGATTTTGTGTTTTCATATGAAATATTTTTCTTACCTATCAACAGGCAACATTTCAAGTCGTTTGCGACCAATAGACCAAAATACTTCACATAGACATTACACGTAAACGGAAAATAGGATTCTCAAATCACATTTTGTAGTCAAAATATCACCATGATCTCATTATCTGATTAAAAAATAAATGTCACCCTTTGTGTAGAGAATCGTCTCAGCTACAACATATCCGAAGCTGGCAGAAAATCGAGCAAAAATAATCAAGACTGGAATGTAGAATGAAGATTTCAGAAAAGTCTTCTCATAGAGAATACACGTAAAATTAGGCATTTTATTACATTGTTTGTGATTGTATGTGATAATATGTTATAATAGTCGAAGAAGATCATAAAATAAAATTTAAAACGACGGCAAAAATAAAAAATAAACAAAACGTGGGTCGCCGGAATGGGAGGCAAGTGCTATGTCATAGCACTTGCCTGACAGACCACTATACCAAAATAATCCCCATAGACATTACACGTGAACGGAAAATGGAATTCTCAAATCCCACTTTGCAAGTGAAATATGAGCATGATCTCGGCATCTGATCGAAAAATAAAGGGCACATTTGTGATAGCTTATTGTCTCAGCTACAACATACTCAAAGCACAGCGAAAACGAGGGAGATATTGCTCGCGAAAGACGGGAATGTAGAATCCAGTTTTGAAAAAAAGTCATGTCCCATAGAGAATACACGCAAAATGTGAAAAATTGACATGCCTCCTTTAATCGCAAAAATACGCCATGATGCCTTTGTCAAAATGAAAAATCGTGTAACTGCATTTGTAGAAAATTGTCTCAGCTAGAACATATCAAAATTTGGAAGAAAATCGATCAATATTTACAGAGATACAATCAATTTTCCAAAAATATGCTGACGTCATAATATGCAAATTGAAATTTTGAGTTCGGAGGCCATTATGATGACGTCATGAGTTAATTGAGGGTCAAATGAGACATGAAATCATATCTCCGACTCATAATCTATCCAAATATGAAAAAAATTGGGAGTTCCTATCCATTCTGAAGAGTTACAATGAATTTTGTAAAGGCATGTTTTTGCCCATATATGCTATGTATTACAAGAGCTCGCGCGCACGGACATTTATCTTGAATGAACGCTCATTCCGTTATTAATGGTCATAAAGAGATAAACATGGTATCAAATTGTTCGAAAAAATATGGGAAATATCATGAAAGAAAAAAAACGGCGATTCTATGTTGTATAATCGTGTTACGCGCAAAAACGCGCGCGATTTTTTATAAAATGCTTAAAATGGCCTGAAACGTATCGAAAATGAATTTGAGACGATTTGGAACATTTTGAAATTTTGCGCGCTCGCTAACGCACGGACGTACGCATGCGTGCGCGTTTTTTTGACCTGAAATTGTTCGGACGGATATTGACCTTGATCATGACCAATATGAATGAGAAATGACTTTTCGTTATGAAGATATGATCATGAGTAGATTTTCAGAAAATTTCACAAAATGGCGCCTAGATGACGTCATCAGTCATGGTCAAAGTTGAAAACCTTATTGTGCTTTTTCCATATGCCTATACATATGTGTGCCAAATTTCAGGGCATTTGATAGAGCCATTTTCAAGTTATCTTGCTAACAAAAAAGTGGGTGGAAATAAGAAAAACTAGATTTGTAATACTTGTTTAGAACAAGTATAGGTGGGCTGGTCCAACTAAAATTGAAGACATAATCAAGGGCACATTTGAGATAGCTTATTGTCTAAGCTACAACATACTCAAAGTTCAGCGTAAACGAAGCTAAAACGACGGAGATATTGCTCGCGAAAGACGGGAATGTAGAATCCAGTTTTGAGAAAAATCACGTCCCATAGAGAATACAGGCAAAATGTGAAAAATTGACATGCCTCCTTTAATCGCAAAATACGCCATGATGCCTTTGTCAAAATGAAAAATCGTGGCAACTGCATTTGTAGAAAATTGTCTCAGCTAGAACATATCAAAATTTGGAAGAAAATCGATCAATATTTACAGAGATACAATCAATTTTCCAAAAATATGCTGACGTCATAATATGCAAATTGAAATTTTGAGTTCGGAGGCCATTATGATGACGTCATGAGTTAATTGAGGGTCAAATGAGACATGAAATCATATCTCCGACTCATAATCTATCCAAATATGAAAAAAATTGGGAGTTCCCATCCATTCTGAAGAGTTACAATGAATTTTGTATAGGCATGTTTTTGCCCATATATGCTATGTATTACAAGAGCTCGCGCGCACGGACATTTATCTTGAATGGACGCTCATCTTGTTATTAATGGTCAATAAGAGATAAACATGGTATCAAATTGTTTGAAAAATATGGGAAATATCATGAAAGAAAAAAATGGCGATTTTATGTTGTATAATCGTGTTACGCGCGAAAACGCGCGCGCATGCGTGTGCGCGATTTTTATAAAATGCTTAAAATGGCCTGAAACGTATCCAAAATGAATTTGAGACGATTTGGAGCATTTTGAAATTTTGCGCGCGCTGACGCACGGACGTACGCATGCGCGCGCGTTTTTACCTGAAATTGACCGGACGGATATTGACCTTGATCATGATAAATATGAATGAAAAACGACTTTTCGTTATGAAGATATGATCATGAGTAGATTTTCAGAAAATTTTACAAAATGGCGCCTAGATGACGTCATCAGTCAAGGTCAAGGTTGAAAACCTTATTGTGCTTTGTTTATATGCCAATACATATGTGTGCCAAATTTCAAGGTATTTGATTTAACCATTTTCAAGTTATCTTGCTAACAAAAAAGTGGGTCGAAATAAGAAAAATAAACTAGACATATAATACTTGTTTCGGAACAAGTATAGGTGGGCTGTTCCAATTAATGCATACCACACATGGTTAGTGAGATAGTGATCAGGGAAATGTTTGACCTTTGATCCTAATTTACATACTAAGTAGTTAAGATACCATTGGCATGATTTGACCTAAATTTGTGAAATAATCCTCTTAGGTCTATTAGTGTGCCAAATTTCATGTCTATACAAAGCATTGTTTTAGAGAAACCATGTACAGTATATTTGACCTTTAACCTTAAAATCTAAATAACATAATGAAATATGCATATTCTCGATTTTGTGTTTTTATATGAAATATTTTGTCTTACCTATCAACATGCAACGTTTCAAGTCAATTGCGACCAATATACCAAAATAATCCACATAGACATTACACGTGAACGGAAAATGGAATTCTCAAATCCCACTTTGCAAGTGAAATATGAGCATGATCCCGGCATCTGATCGAAAAATAAAGGGCACATTGTGATAGCTTATTGTCTCAGCTACAACATACTCAAAGCTCAGCAAAAACAAAACTAAAACGACGGAGATATTGCTCGCGAAAGACGGGAATGTAGAATCCAGTTTTGAAAAAGTCATGTCCCATAGAGAATACACGCAAAATGTGAAAAATTGACATGCCTCCTTTAATCGCAAAAATACGCCATGATGCCTTTGTCAAAATGAAAAATCGTGAGAACATTTGTAGAAAATCGTTTCAGCTAGAACATATCAAAATTTGGAAGAAAATCGATCAATATTTACAGAGATACAATCAATTTTCCAAAAATATGCTGACGTCATAATATGCAAATTGAAATTTTGAGTTCGGAGGCCATTATGATGACGTCATGAGTTAATTGAGGGTCAAATGAGACATGAAATCATATCTCCGACTCATAATCTATCCAAATATGAAAAAAATTGGGAGTTCCCATCCATTCTGAAGAGTTACAATGAATTTTGTATAGGCATGTTTTTGCCCATATATGCTATGTATTACAAGAGCTCGCGCGCACGGACATTTATCTTGAACGGACGCTCATTGCGTTATTAATGGTCATAAAAAGATAAACATGGTATCAAATTGTTTGAAAAAATATGGGAAATATCATGAAAGAAAAAAAAATGGCGATTTTATGTTGTATAATCGTGTTACGCGCGAAAACGCGCGCGCATGTGCGTGTGCGCGATTTTTTATAAAATGCTTAAAATGGCCTGAAACGTATCCAAAATGAATTTGAGACGATTTGGAGCATTTTGAAATTTTGCGCGCGCGCTGACGCGCGGACGTACGCATGCGCGCGCGTTTTTACCTGAAATTGACCGGACGGATATTGACCTTGATCATGATAAATATGAATGAAAAATGACTTTTCGTTATGAAGATATGATCATGAGTAGATTTTCAGAAAATTTTACAAAATGGCGCCTAGATGACGTCATCAGTCAAGGTCAAGGTTGAAAACCTTATTGTGCTTTGTTTATATGCCAATACATATGTGTGCCAAATTTCAAGGTATTTGATTTAACCATTTTCAAGTTATCTTGCTAACAAAAAAGTGGGTCGAAATAAGAAAAATAAATAAATAATAAATAAAGGCAATTTTAACAAAATTATAAGGTGGTCTGTATGATATACAGCCCACCTAATAGACATATAATACTTGTTAATAACAAGTATAGGTGGGCTGTTCAAGTACATGCCACACATGTTTAGTGACATACTAAGTAGTTAAGATAACATTGGCATGATTTGACCTTATTTTTTGAAATAATCCTCTTATTCAGGTCTATTAGTGTGCCAAATTTCTAGTCTATACGATGCATGGTTTTAGAGAAACCATGTACAGTATATTTGACCTTTGACCCTCAAATCTAAATATCAAAATGAAATATGCATTTTCTAGATTTTGTTTTTATAAGAAATCATATCTCCGACTCATACTCTATCCAACTATGAATAAAAATTAATACACGACAAGGACTCAGATTTCCCATAAGGTTGTACTCAAACGATTGACATATTTCTCCCATAGATATAACACGCAAAATTAGGCATTTTATTACATTGTTTGTGATTGTATATGATAATATGTTATAATAGTCGAAGAAGATCATAAAATCAAATTCAAAACGACGGCAAAAAAAAAAAAAATTGACCCACCAGGAATCGAACTTGGGTCGCCGGAATGGGAGGCAAGTGCTATGACCACTATACCAAAATAATCCACATAGACATTACACGTGAACGGAAAATGGAATTCTCAAATCCCACTTTGCAAGTGAAATATGAGCATGATCCCGGCATCTGATCGAAAAATAAAGGGCACACTTGTGATAGCTTATTGTCTCAGCTACAACATACTCGAAGCTCAGCAAAAACAAAACTAAAACGACGGAGATATTGCTCGCGAAAGATGGAATGTAGAATCCAGTTTTGAAAAAAAGTCATGTCCCGTAGAGAATGCACGCAAAATGTGAAAAATTGACATGCCTCCTTTAATCACAAAAATACGCCATGATGCCTTTGTCAAAATGAAAAATCGTGAACTGCATTTGTAGAAATTGTCTCAGCTAGAACATATCAAAATTTGGAAGAAAATCGATCAATATTTACAGAGATACAATCAATTTTCCAAAATATGCTGACGTCATAATATGCAAATTGAAATTTTGAGTTCGGAGGCCATTATGATGACGTCATGAGTTAATTGAGGGTCAAATGAGACATGAAATCATATCTCCGACTCATAATCTATCCAAATATGAAAAAAATTGGGAGTTCCCATCCATTCTGAAGAGTTACAATGAATTTTGTATAGGCATGTTTTTGCCCATATATGCTATGTATTACAAGAGCTCGCGCGCACGGACATTTATCTTGAATGGACGCTCATCTTGTTATTAATGGTCATAAAGAGATAAACATGGTATCAAATTGTTCGAAAAAATATGGGAAATATCATGAAAGAAAAAAATGGCGATTCTATGTTGTGTAATGGTGTTACGCGCGAAAACGCGCGCGCATGTGCGTGTGCGCGATTTTTATAAAATGCTTAAAATGGCCTGAAACGTATGCAAAATGAATTTGAGACGATTTTGAGCATTTTGAAATTTTGCGCGCGCTGACGCGCGGACGTACGCATGCGCGCGCGTTTTTGACCTGAAATTGACCGGACGGATATTGACCTTGATCATGATAAATATGAATGAGAAATGACTTTTCCGTTATGAAGATATGATCATGAGTAGATTTTCAGAAAATTTTACAAAATGGCGCCTAGATGACGTCATCAGTCAAGGTCAAGGTTGAAAACCTTATTTTGCTTTGTCCATATGCCTATACATATGTGTGCCAAATTTCAAGGCATTTGATTGAGCCATTTTCAAGTTATCTTGCTAACAAAAAGTGGGTGGAAATAAGAAAAATAAATAATAACTAGACATGTAATACTTGTTTGGAACAAGTATAGGTGGGCTGTTCCAACTAAAATTTGAGACAAAATAGAGCAAAAATAAGCGAGATACTGCTAAAAAACAATGTCATGTAGATTCATGATGTGAACGAAATTTACCTTCCTGAGGCATAACATGCAAATTAAGAAATTTCTGACATGTGGCTTTTAATCGAAAATTATGACGTCAGCATATTGAAGGAAAATTGAGTGTATCTCTGTAAATACTGATCAATTTTCTTCCAAATTTCGATATGTTGTAGCTAAGGCAATTCTCTACAAGCTCAATTGCCAGCATTTTCATTTGATGACGTCATCAAAATGAAAAATGTTAAGCTCTTATCGAAATTTGGAAGAAAATTGATCAGTATTGAGATACACTCAATTTTCCTTCAATATGCTGACGTCATAATATAAATTCGTATTTTGAGTACCAAGGCCATTATGATGAAGTCAGAATATTTGTAATAGCCAAATGAGACATGAAATCATATCTCCGACACATACTCTATCAAAATATGAAAAAATTGGGGTCCAGGTGCATCCCAAAGAACTATAAAGGATTTTGTATAAGCATGGTTTTGACAAGTGCGTTACCATATACCAAAATATTTCCCATAGACATTACACGTGAACGGAAAATGGAATTCTCAAATCCCACTTTGCAAGTGAAATATGAGCATGATCCCGGCATCTGATCGAAAAAAAGGCACACTTGTGATAGCTTATTGTCTCAGCTACAACATACTCAAAGCTCAGCGAAAACAAAACTAAAACGACGGAGATATTGCTCGCGAAAGACGGGAATGTAGAATCCAGTTTTGAAAAAGTCATGTCCCATAGAGAATACACGCAAAATGTGAAAAATTGACATGCCTCCTTTAATCGCAATAATACGCCATGATGCCTTTGTCAAAATGAAAAATTGTGATCTGTATTTGTAGAGAATTGTCTCAGCTAGAACATATCAAAATTTGGAAGAAAATCGATCAATATTTACAGAGATACAATCAATTTTCCAAAAATATGCTGACGTCATAATATGCAAATTGAAATTTTGAGTTCGGAGGCCATTATGATGACGTCATGAGTTAATTGAGGGTCAAATGAGACATGAAATCATATCTCCGACTCATAATCTATCCAAATATGAAAAAAAATTGGGAGTTCCCATCCATTCTGAAGAGTTACAATGAATTTTGTATAGGCATGTTTTTGCCCATATATGCTATGTATTACAAGAGCTCGCGCGCACGGACATTTATCTTGAATGGACGCTCATCTTGTTATTAATGGTCATAAAGAGATAAACATGGTATCAAATTGTTCGAAAAAATATGGGAAATATCATGAAAGAAAAAAATGGCGATTCTATGTTGTGTAATGGTGTTACGCGCAAAACGCGCGCGCGATTTTTATAAAATGCTTAAAATGGCCTGAAACGTATGCAAAATGAATTTGAGACGATTTGGAGCATTTTGAAATTTTGCGCGCGCATTGACGCGCGGACGTACGCGTACGCGCGTGTTTTTTGACCTGAAATTGACCGGACGGATATTGACCTTGATCATGATAAATATGAGTGAGAAATGATTTTCCGTTATGAAGATATGATCATGAGTTGATTTTCAGAAAATTTCACAAAATGGCGCCTAGATGACGTCATCAGTCAAGGTCAAGGTTGAAAACCTTATTTTCTCCATATGCCTATACATATGTGTGCCAAATTTCAAGACATATGATTGAGCCATTTTCAAATTATCTTGCTAACAAAAAAGTGCTTGGAAATAAGAAAAATAAAGAATAATAATAATAATAATAAAGGCAATTTTAACGAAAACATAAGGTGGTCTGTATTATATACAGCCCACCTAATAATAATAATAATAAAGGCAATTTTAACGAAAACATAAGGTGGTCTGTATTATATACAGCCCACCTAATAAATAATAATAATAAATAAATAAAGGCAATTCTAACGAAAACATGAGGTGGTCTGTATTATATACAGCCCACCTGATAAATAATAAATAAAGGCAATTTTAACAAAATTATAAGGTGGTCTGTATGATATACAGCCCACCTAACTAGACATGTAATACTTGTTAACAAGTATAGGTGGGCTGTTCCAAGTGCATGCAACACATGTTTAGTGACATACTAAGTAGTTAAGATAACATTGGCATGATTTGACCTTACTTTTTGAAATAATCCTCTAATTCAGATCTATTAGTGTGCCACATTTCAAGTCTATACAATGCATGGTTTTAGAGAAACCATGTACAGTATATTTGACCTTTGACCCTCAAATCTAAATATCAAAATGAAATATGCATTTTCTAGATTTTGTTTTTATAAGAAATCATATCTCCCACTCATACTCTATCCAACTATGAATAAAAAATTAATACACGACAAGGACTCAGATTTCCCATAAGGTTGTACTCAAACGATTGACATTTTTCTCCCATAGATATAACACGCAAAATTAGGCATTTTATTACATTGTTTGTGATAGTATATGATAATATGTTATAATAGTCGAAGAAGATCATAAAATCAAATTCAAAACGACGGCAAAAAAAAAAAAATTGACCCACCAGGAATCGAACTTGGGTCGCCGGAATGGGAGGCAAGTGCTATGACCACTATACCAAAATAATCCACATAGACATTACACGTGAACGGAAAATGGAATTCTCAAATCCCACTTTGCAAGTGAAATATGAGCATGATCCCGGCATCTGATCGAAAAATAAAGGGCACACTTGTGATAGCTTATTGTCTCAGCTACAACATACTCGAAGCTCAGCGAAAACAAAACTAAAACGACGGAGATATTGCTCGCGAAAGACGGGAATGTAGAATCCAGTTTTGAAAAAGTCATGTCCCATAGAGAATACACGCAAAATGTGAAAAATTGACATGCCTCCTTTAATCGCAAAAATACGCCATGATGCCTTTGTCAAAATGAAAAATCGTGAAACTGCATTTGTAGAGAATTGTCTCAGCTAGAACATATCAAAATTTGGAAGAAAATCGATCAATATTTACAGAGATACAATCAATTTTCCAAAAATATGCTGACGTCATAATATGCAAATTGAAATTTTGAGTTCGGAGGCCATTATGATGACGTCATGAGTTAATTGAGGGTCAAATGAGACATGAAATCATATCTCCGACTCATAATCTATCCAAATATGAAAAGAAATTGGAAGTTCTCTCCATTCTGAAGAGTTAAAATGAATTTTGTATAGGCATGTTTTTGCCCATATATGCTATGTATTACAAGAGCTCGCGCGCACGGACATTTAACTTGAATGGACGCTCATTCCCTTATTAATGGTCATAAAGAGATAAACATGGTATCAAATTGTTCGAAAAAATGAGGAATATCATGTCAAAAAAATCTAGTAGGAATTATTTTGCGTTCGGCCGTGACGAACGAAAACGCGCGCGCATGCGCGTGCGCGACTTTATGAAATGCCAATGCTAATAATGGCGTGCGCGCGCGTTTTGACCTGAAATTGACCGGACGGATATTGACCTTGATCATGATAAATATGAATGGGAAATGACTTTCCGTTATGAAGATATGATCATGAGTTGATTTTCACAAAATGGCGCCTAGATGACGTCATCAGTCATGGTCAAGGTTGAAAACCTTTTTTTGCTTTGTCCTTATGCCTGTACATATTTGTGTCAAATTTCAAGGCATTTGATTGAGCCATTTTTAAGTTATCGTGCTAACAAAAAAGTGGGTGGAAATAAGAAAATATTCTAACGAAAACATAAGGTGGTCTGTGTTTCGTTGAAGAAACTTATTTTCATTATGTTTTTTAATTTGAAGATACCATTACGTAATTCGGTGTCGATGTATACGTATGTGCTAATTTATGTAAAGACCAGCAGAGCACTATGTATGGGAGTTCAAGAGGCGACATCTTGTGATGTTCACCTAATTTTTGTGTGCTAGATTGCCTCATTATGGGGACAGTCGATGACTATTTCCACAGTATATCCTGCCAAGAAGTGAGTACAGCTTGGTGTGAATGTAATATCAGAATGATTTATGCAGATGTGAAAATAATGGATGTTTTATTATTTGTTCTAAACTAAATGGAGTTTCACTCAATGAAAGTGTACACGTGTAAAATAGATAGTCTGGTGTGCAGACCGTTTGATAAAAGGTATATGTTTGACATGTATTTGAAGTAGTGCTAAAGAATAAGTAGTATATCAATTTTCAAGGGCATTACTTTCAGGGTTAATTGTATAATTCGGATATTTACAAATTACAAGATAAAGCTGATTTGTTGGTTTATTTATGGCCGTATTGATAGACTTTCAATTAATGGTCTGAATTAAGACTAGCTTTTGGTATCGCATACGGAGGTTGTGTGTACTCGTGTACTCGTGTACACACACCCGGAGGTTATTGTGGGCTTATCGGCTCTTAAATTGCTCATGAACTTAGAAAAGGGGTTCGAATTTATGATATCTGTTGTATTCTGGAAAAGCTATTTTATGACAAATGATGAAGTTATTTAAAGAGATTTCTATATGGGTTTAATATGAATATTAGTGACTTGAAAAGTATGTCACATTTGTTTGAAGGTCAATAGGAATTATTTGACCTTGTGTTGTCATTCATAAAACCTGAACATGTTGAAGAGGGATATTTGCAGAAATATTATGAAAGATATAAGATGCCATTTTTGGTCATTTAGTAGTTATGTTTATATCTAAATAAGTGATTAATTATTCACGAGAAAACAGATATTCGGGCAGATTTGCATTTTCTGTTATAGAGGTTACGTTTATACTTGAAACTGATATGAATGAGTCAAGGTGACTTATATATTTATGAATTCATCAATTTGTTCTTTCAGATTGAATAAAATTAGACTTCGGTCTTATCCGATTCCAAGCGGGATATTCTGGCTGACTTCGTCTTTCTTATCAAGCAACCATCAATTCAATTTCTCACTGCTAACCTGGGATGCGATAGGAAAGATGACTGATGAAAGTAACCTGAAGTTCAAGCGAAGGGGTGCCAAGTCCAGATTCACGAGATTCGGCAAGGCGGCAGAGCTACTGATTTCTGAGGGCCGAAGTAGGGCGGAGGCACAGAAATCCTTCGAGAGGTACGAGCAGGCATACGAGGAAGTGCAAGATGCTCATGACAAGTTTACCATGGCCATCCAAGACGAGGCAGAGTATGATAGAGAAGACGCCTGGATGGAAGAGGTTCAGAATGATTTTCTGAAGTTACAGTTCAAGTTCACTGACTATGTCAAGCTTGATGAAAGTGCTGCGTCAAGTCCTACAGGAGGAGACACCACGGTCAGTGTTCTTCATGGTCATCAAGAGACTGGAGGTACCAGTCCTATGCCTGCTGACAGGAGACCAGAAGTATCTGCACAGGGAAGCATGAGCCACTTCAAGATCGAAAGACCAAGGCTACCAAAGTTCAGTGGAGACATCCGTGAGTACTGCATCTTTAAGTCAGATTTTGAACATGTCATAGGCAGCAGATGTAGCTCCAGAGATGCTATGATGATTCTTCGCTCATGCCTTCAAGGCAAACCTTCTCAACTCATCCAAGGTATTGGACAGGACTATGCTGCCGCCTGGGAGCAGCTAGATACCATATATGGGGATTCCAGATATGTGGCAGACACGATCATCAGTGACATTTCTAAGTTTAGGCCACTGAAGCAGGGTGAAGATGCCAGGTTCTGCGAACTGGTGAATACAGTAAGGAGAAGCTTCAACACCCTGAATGAGATTGGGAAGCAGAATGACATGGACAATAGTCATATGCTGGCCATAATCGAGCGAAAGATGTGCCCTGAAGATCGTAGGCTATGGTTTCGAGACCAGGACGACAGTTCAGAGACAACTCTACATTCTCTGATGAACTGGATGGCGAAGGAAATGCGGGCTCGCATGAGATCATCAGCTCCGCCGCAGTGAAGCCAAGTCCAGCAATGTGAACATGGTCTCCACAGCAGAGGAGAGTAAACCCAGGAATCAGTCCAGAAATGAGTATAAGTGTTGGGTCTGCAAAAGTGCTACTGGACACTGGACTGATCAGTGCAGGACTTTCATCTCCAAATCGGCACCTGAGCGATGGGAGATGGTAAAGGACAGTCATGCCTGCTACAGCTGTTTGAAGAAAGCTGGACGAGACCACATGATGAGTAACTGCAAAAGGAGACGCCGTTGCAATGAAACCAGGAATGGAGTACAGTGCTCATACTATCACCATCCATTACTCCATACTGAAAAGAGCATTGCTGATGAAGGAGGAGTAACAAAGCAAGTTGGAGTAGCTACAGTCAATGCCAGTGAATCTCTCCTTCCAGTGGTGATAGTCGATGTGATTTCCAGTAAACGAACAGTAAAGCAAGGGAATCTACTGATAGATTCAGGTGCAGAGATCAGCCTAATCCGTAGAGGGTTTGCAGAGGAGCTTAGACTAAAGGGAACACCAATTACCATAAGGATGGTCAAGGTTGGTCGAGATGAGGAGGTTCTACAAACTCACAAGTATCGGGTACCCATCAGAGAAGCAGGAAAAGCTCCATACCTATCATGGTTGATGCTATAGGTATACACTGCATAAGTGAAGACATTGCAGCAGTTGACTTGGGCCTTCTAGCAAAGAAGTTCAAACTGAAGAAGCAAGATTTGAAACGAGGTAATGGAGTAGTCGACCTCCTAGTTGGTATAGATCATGCCAGGTTCCATGTCGGAGAAGTGAGAGAAGCTGGACCTTTAGTAGCTCGCAGATCTCCAGTAGGATGGGTGGCGTTTGGCAAAGGACCCGCTGACCGGGTTAGCGCCAGTTCAGTTCTTCACATAAAGATCTCAAGCCCTGTGGATCTTACAGGCTTCTGGAGTTCGGAGACGATGGGTGTAGGGCCAACATCCTGCCAGTGTAAGCAAAGCGGTCTGAGTAGACAGGAAGAGATTGAGGAGCAGTTGATCAGAAGATCATGCAAGAAGGTGGGAAATCGATGGCGAGTTTCCTATCCTCGGAAGAAAGACCCCAATCTTCTACCAGATAACAGGATACAGGCTGAGAAGATTTTGGTGACCACGGAAAGGAAACTGGCCAGAAATGAGATGTATGCATTTGCATACGAAGAGCAGATGAGAGAAATGGAAGAGCTGAAATTTTCCAAGAAGCTGACTATGGAGATAAATGATGTTATCTTCTTGACAGACAGTATGATAGCCCTCTCATGGTTAAGGTCTAAGGCCAGGAACTTCAAGACGTTCATTGCTACAAGGGTAGGAGAAATCCAGAGCAACACGGACCCCAGCAAATGGCGACACATCTCCGGAATAGACAACATAGCAGATGTTTTGTCAAGAGGACTGAAGGCGAGTGAACTGAAGGGGTCATGGCAATACGGTTCAGACTGCCTACAACAGTCAAGATCTGATTGGCCTGAGGAAGTGAAGGTTCTTACGAATCTATCTGACGTTGAGAAGGAGAGGCGTCATGAGAAGACGGTTCTAGCTGTGTCTCGAAGTTGTGACCTAATAGAGTATGAGAGGTTCTCTAACTGGAGGAAACTCGTCAGAGTTGCAACATGGGTGTTAAAGTTTGTGAAGATACTCAAGGCTAGACGGGGAAATCAGGAGAAAGAGACCAGTAAAGGAATGACGCCCACAGAACTAGAGGAGGGAGAAAGGTACATCATCAGAGATGTACAGAAGAGCATGGAATCACGAATCAAGAAGGGAGAACTGAAGTCCTTGAGTCCCTTCATTGATGACTATAGAGTCATTCGAGTAGGAGGCAGGATAGATAAAGCGATGACATCATTCGAGCAGAAGCATCCTGCCCTTCTTCCGTATGGACATCATATTTCAAGCTGATTACTCGTCATATTCATGAGACGAGTCATAGTGGAGTAGCTGCAACCATGGCAAAGATAAGGCTGAAGTACTGGATTCTTCAGGGTCACAAACTTGCCAAGACGGTTAAGTACAGATGTACGAGGTGCAGAGCGTTTCTGCACAAGACGGAGACTCAAGAAATGGCAGAGCTGCCGAAGGAGAGGTTAGCCCGAACACACCGCCGTTCCATTTTACTTCATGCGATTACTTCGGGCCACTGACGGTGCGAGTGGGACGCAACAAGACATCGAAGCATTACGGAGTCATCTTTACCTGCTTGAACACAAGGGCCGTTCATCTCGAGCTGGCAGTAGATTGCAGTACAATGGAATTCATGCAGGTACTGCGACGTTTTTCGCCATCAGAGGACAGCCGTCTATGATATTGAGCGACAATGGCACTCAGTTTGTTGGTACACAACGCGAGCTGAGAAAGATGACCGAAGGACTGTCAGACGAAGAGCTGAAGGACTTTTGTGCGGAGAAAGGCACCACATGGAAGTTTGTAACCCCAGGGGCACCCCATCAAAACGGATGTGCAGAGTCCTTAGTTAAAAGCTGCAAGCATGCATTGAAGAAGGCGATTGGTGAACAAGTGTTGTCGCCTTTTGAACTTTACACTTGTCTAGCGGAGGTGGCGAATCTGGTTAACCAAAGACCAATCGGCAGACTTTCAACTGATCCAGATGATGGCAGTTATATTTCACCGAACGACATGCTTCTAGGACGAGCATCAGGGAACGTAGCGCAAGGTCCATTCTTGGAAACACGGAATCCAAGGCACAGAGTGGAACTGGTTCAGCGCATCGTAGATTCATTCTGGCAACGCTGGACACGGGACGTATTGCCACTGTTAGCTCCTAGAAGAAAATGGAATGTGCATCGACGTAATGTACGCGTAGATGATATCGTTATGTTCGCGGACGCGAACTCTGTACGTAGTAAGTGGACAATCGCTCGCATAATCGAGGTGTTTCCGGGTGATGACGGTAAAGTACGGAACGTGAAAGTAAAGACTATGAACTCTGAGTACCGTCGTCCGATCACGAAGATTGCTGTAATCTACCCCGCAGAGGGTTACGAAGATTAGGTTACACAGAACTTTAAGTTTGAAACATTGTAAACTTAAAAGCATAAATGATGGAAATTTCTTTTGAAATGAAGGTGAAGTTTCATACGATAGGCATGAATTAGAGTTTAAATTTTCTTCAGCATATTGAATTTGATTTTTGAAAACAGTTTACCAGTGATTTTTGCAACAATGACATTTATTGTGCGTGCTTTTTCAGATTGTTGTTACAGAAGTTTATACCTGTAATTTATATTATCTTCTGGCATTTTGATACATATATCGATATATTAATTTATGCATTGAGGCAAGGCCTCATAGGCGGGGGAGGATGTTTCGTTGAAGAAACTTATTTTCATTATGTTTTTTAATTTGAAGATACCATTACGTAATTCAGTGTCGATGTATACGTATGTGCTAATTTATGTAAAGACCAGCAGAGCACTATGTATGGGATTTCAAGAGGCGACATCTTGCGATGTTCACCTAATTTTTGTGTGCTAGATTGCCTCATTATGGGGACAGTCGATGACTATTTCCACAGTATATCCTGCCAAGAAGTGAGTACAGCTTGGTGTGAATGTAATATCAGAATGATTTATGCAGATGTGAAAATAATGGATGTTTTATTATTTGTTCTAAACGAAATGGAGTTTCAATGAAAGTGTACACGTGTAAAATAGATAGTCTTGTGTGCAGACCGTTTGATAAAAGGTATATGTTTGACATGTATTTGAAGTAGTGCTAAAGAATAAGTAGTATATCAATTTTCAAGGGCATTACTTTCAGGGTTAATTGTATAATTCGGATATTTACAAATTACAAGATAAAGCTGATTTGTTGGTTTATTTATGGCCGTATTGATAGACTTTCAATTAATGGTCTGAATTAAGACTAGCTTTTGGTATCGCATACTTAGGTTGTGTGTACTCGTGTACACACACCCGGAGGTTATTGTGGGCTTATATCGGCTCTTAAATTGCTCATGAACTTAGAAAAGGGGTTCGAATTTATGATATCTGTTGTATTCTGGAAAAGCTATTTTATGACAAATGATGAAGTTATTTAAAGAGATTTCTATATGGGTTTAATATGAATATTAGTGACTTGAAAAGTATGTCACATTTGTTTGAAGGTCAATAGGAATTATTTGACCTTGTGTTGTCATTCATAAAACCTGAACATGTTGAAGAGGGATATTTGCAGAAATATTATGAAAGATATAAGATGCCATTTTTGGTCATTTAGTAGTTATGTTTATATCTAAATAAGTGATTAATTATTCACGAGAAAACAGATATTCGGGCAGATTTGCATTTTCTGTTATAGAGGTTACGTTTATACTTGAAACTGATATGAATGAGTCAAGGTGACTTATATATTTATGAATTCATCAATTTGTTCTTTCAGATTGAATAAAATTAGACTTCGGTCTTATCCGATTCCAAGCGGGATATTCTGGCTGACTTCGTCTTTCTTATCAAGCAACCAGTCTGTATTATATACAGCCCACCTGATAAAGAAAGAAATAAAGGCAATTTTAACGAAAACATAAGGTGGTCTGTATTATATACAGCCCACCTGATAAAGAAATAATAAAGAAAGGCAATTTTAACGAAAACATAAGGTGGTCTGTATTATATACAGCCCACCTGATAAGAAGAAGAAGAAGTAGAAGACGGAGAAGAAGAAGAAGAAAGAGTTGAAATAAAGAAAGAATAATAAGCAGACGAACATAAACAAGATTGATGAGTCCGATACAAGGAGAAAGGAAAGGAAAAGGAAGCCTGTCTATCAATGTATGTCAATTTATGCATGTTTCTCGACCGAGCCCTTGATTATCAACTATTTGATTCAAAATGGCATATGTGTGGATGTTATTCAATTTGCTTACATTAGTTGTTGCTATGTCGGATAAGCCTCTGGCAAACTTTTCAATCGTCAAATGAAACTTTCGTTCAAAAATATGTATGAAATTAGTAAACAGGTTAAGATGCAGCAACAATAATACAGTTTTTTAGGGTGGGGGCTAGGTACCTTTGCTTCCTGTTCGTTCTCCTCAGCGATGTTGTCTTTGACAATGTCCTCCTTGACGATGTTCTCTTCGGCAATATTCTCCTTGGTTGTGTTCTCCTTGTCAATATTCTCCTTGACCTGTGCGACATCCTCTTTGACTCTTTCCTTGAGTACCATATGAGATACCGTAGTAATCAAATCCGTCATCATAAATAGATATTCCCAAATCCACAACTTCAAAACCAGGGGGCGTATAACACTGTATGAACTATGATCACCCACACGAGATCATTTAGCAGTCAGTAGTCTCAGAAAAGTGATCGACTAAACACACTTCAAACATCCTGAACGGATTGAACAAGGTGCTACACATTCACATTGACTTGACAGCGTCATATCTCAGATAACCTCTATGAATCCTCAAAGACCAAGTTATATTCAAACGTTCATGTTTCTCGATGGTCTTTATCGATGATGTGAAAATCAACGTGAGTTATGATTTTTTTTAAATCTGGATTACACTAAAGAGAGCTAGGCGGTGCTTCATTTCCTCTAGTCGAACCCACTGTCAACGACTGACCGTGATCACTCAGCTGTATACGTATTTATACAATGAAGGCATCAATAATCGGTGTTGCCATCATTATTCACTCGATTGTATATACAAAGTTGCCAAAATGAAGCTCAGTCGTGGTCCGCTTTTTCAACGAGTGCAGAATAACCAGGGAGCTGGGGAGGTGATAGTAACAGGCAGGCGCGCCGGAAGCAGTTTGGGATGGGGGGCAAACATTCCAGGGGGCTCACCTTTCAGGGGCAGTGGCGTAATTAGCAAAAAGGTCAAGGGGCGGAGCCCCCGGAAACTCTGGGGTTTTAGGCAGTAAATTACGGTCAGATAAGCATATTTAGATACCTTATTTGTGACACTGGCAGGTCACTAATTGGCGTGGGGTCCAGGGGGCTGAGCCCCACGAAGCTCAGGGTTTTAGGGTATTTAATTATGGTCAGATGAGCATTCAGGGGCCGTTTAAGGACTCCTGGAGGGGTCCAGGGGGCGGAGCCCCCGGAAGATCAGGGGTTTTAGGCATTTAATTACGGTCAGATGAGCATATTTTGATACCATATTTGTGACACTGGCAGGTCACTTATTGGCGGCGGGTCCAGGGGCGGCTGAGCCCCATGAAGCTCAGGGGTTTTAGGCATTTAATTACGGTCAGATGAGCATCCAGGGGCCCTCATTAGGGCTTTTGTGGGGTCCAGGGGGCAGAGCGCCCGGAAGCCCAGGGGTTTTAGGTATTTAATTACGGTCAGTTGAGCATCCAGGGGCCCTCCTTCGGGAATTCGGTTGGGTCCAGCGGGCACAGTCCCCGGAAGCTTAGGGGTTTAAGGCCGTCAATTACGGTCAGATGAGCATATTTTGATACCTCATTTTGTGACACTGGCAGTTGAGAAAAAATCCGGGAAAATCATATCATTTCAGCAACATTTGCGCCCTCCACCAGTACGTCAGTGTTCAGGGGGCTCATGTCTTTTCACTCCTTTAATACACGCTTTCCATCCTCTCACAATATTTCCACGATATGCGCGTAGGCTAACGCCATTAATTGCTAAATATAGGGGCATGAGGAATGTCTAAGAAGTTTAATTCCTGTTTACTCTCCTTTTCTTTGAATGGAATGTAATTTTTATGTGATTCAATTCATTTTTTATTTTATTTTTGGTTTTAAAAATACAAAGCATTTGTACTCCTTTACTGCTGATTTTTGGGGGTTTGGGGCGAAAATGCGTTTTGCCCCCCACACTTTTTGGTTGGGGCGACCTGTCCTTATCTGTCCTCTTTTTAAGAAGTTTATCGTGTATAGTTAGTGCAATGAAGACCGCTCTTTCATTGTTTTTTTGCCTTTCACTTCATGCAAAAAGTTTCCCGACCCAAAAGGGTAGGTGACCATTCGTACACCTACACAGGCGACTCCAACAGGAAAATGGTGTCACCTATTTTTTTAATGCGGATTCCGCAGTAAAAAAAAATAATACTAAAAACGATACCACCAACTAATTTTTGTAAATCGGTGCGCAAATTGCCAACATTTTAGGTTTTAGGGGCTCATCAGTGTTTATATGCATTTCAGAACAAATATTTTGGCTCAAAATGTTCGTTTGGTGTAGAAAACCCACTATGAACAATACAGTGAAATATGGTTTAAGTTAAGACCCACAGAAGACCACAGGGACCCCGAAGTTGCTCCAAAAAGGCCCAAAGGACCACCAAGTCTAGACAGACAAGAGGACTACTTTAAACTATTTTCTGGGGTAATAGGATCACACTTTTTTTTTTCGGTATCAAAATACAATGTTACATCGTGGGTATGAGGCTTTGATAGCCAAATATGTCTTAGGTACACACAATCTTATTTCAAGGGCGCAAATGTTACATAAGTGATTCTAGATATATTTTCTTTCTACATGCACGTGTAATTGTCTTATTTTAAAGGTACTTGTTTATTCAACCAATATCATATCACTTTCGAGCACCTAAGGGGCCACGGGAGCCCTGAAGCTATTCATCGTAACCCAATAGGAAATGCATGAAAAATCGTGTAATTTATTGACTAGAATATTAAAATATAGTATGCGATATGATGTGTTGAACACATTGACGAAATACTCCAGGCACCTACACCTTCCATCACAATTTTTAAGGTCCATTTTCTTGATTAAATCGTAAATATGGGCCCATAGAAGGACGCATTGTTTTGCTTGAATAACGTAGTGATTATTAAAGGTAAAGACTAGTTTTGGAAACGCCCCTCTCTCAAAAAATGAAATGGAAGCTCTCATTACCAATCACGTGAAATAATATGTTCTGACTGATACGTGATGATACAAATTTTGCCTGGAAACCGCCTAATAATTGATATATTTGGTAAATTAATATATCTATTGGGACCAAATAGATATCGCGCACGTGGTCGCGCAGTCCCATATACATCTCTCTGTGTACAGTGCTTGTAACTTTACCAAGACTGGGCCAAATTTTTTATCATTTTGATGATTCCAAAACCTTGCAGTACACACCAATACTTATATGCTAGATGATCAGCCTTTTCTGATCGATTTCACAACGTTTCTTTCACAATGCAATCGCATGACCAGAACTAGTCATTATCTTTAATATCATTGCTTGTTTTATTGATTTCATTTTAAAGAAGTATGTATAAAATACCTAATTTCGAAAGTCCAACTTTCCAGGAGAAATTTTGAATGCTAAAATCAAAGCTTGAAAACACCTCGCTGGTGCATGTGAAAGATTTCGCAGAACAGTCCCGTGTATTGCTTTATGTGTGCTCTGAATAATACAAAAACCTGGATGAACATTACTAAAGTAAAACCTTGATTAGGTACTTATGAACTAACTGAATAGGGATTTTAGTAGTATGCATTCAATGGACACCTGGGCCTCGTAAAATACATTTCTTGATTTTTGTTCGATAAGGCCATAGAAAATATGCAGAACAAGGCGGCGCCTCATGTTTTCCCTTTTAAGAGTGATTTGTTGTTGTTGTTAAAGTTTTTTTTTTTTAATGTGAACAGCATTTCCCTGTTGGAGCAGTCTCTGTACATATACTCCGAAAGGGCAAACTGAACAATCCGGTTGCTTTCTTCGCCTCTCTGCTGTCGCTCGTGTGCACATTTTTTTTTGTTGTATATGTGTATGTGTGTGTGTGCACAACACAATATGCATCACTGACGACATTCAACACAACATGAAATGTGTTCCTGAATATTGATTCTTATTCGTGATGTTGCCAAATTACCAATTTTCGGTCTTGAATAGCTCCAAGTCAATCCTTTTAACCCCTGTATATAGTTGAATCTTGCACTGGAAACAACAAAAGGCACCATCGACAGAAGGAGCGCTTTGTGAAACACAAATATTTTGCCGAAATATACCCATTTTCGGTCTCGAATATTTCCACGTCAATTTAAAATTGTACAGTTTGTGCCCCCCGCCATAGAATCGTGGTTTTCCCATTAATAAACCACCCCCAATTATCCCTTCTGGTTAAAGAGAAAGACCAGTTCTGGTCATGCGATTGCATTGTGAAAGAAACGTTGTGGAATCGATCAGAAAAGGTTCATCATCTAGCATATAAGTATTGGTGTGTACTGCAAGGTTCTGGAATCATCAAAATGGTAAGAAATTTGGCCCAGTCTTGGTAAAGTTACAAGCACTGTACACCGAAAGATGTATATGGGACTACGCGACCACGTGCGCGATATCTATTTGGTCCCAATAGATATAATAATATACCAAATATATCAATAGTAGGCTGTTTCCCGGCAAAATTTGTATCATCACGTATTAGTCAAAACATATTCTTTCATATGATTGGTAATGAGAGCTTCCATTTAATTTTTTGAGAGAGGGGCGTTTCCGAAACTGGTCTTTACCTTTAAACCAAGGCTACAATATGTGTGCTATGACTGCTTGTATGATTTCTATAGCAGGAAGGCCACTGACATCCATTGTTAATCCTTTGAACACCTGTATAGATGAATATTACACTAAAAACAATTCAATCACAATCCTGAAACCTTTGTTATATCTATCCCATGATAACACCACTGTTATGTAGTAGAGGGGAAATGTTTGTGTGGCATAACAAGAGTCAAAGCGTGATGATAGTGACTGATTCAGTGGGACACAGGAGGAAGACGAGGGGGAAGTAGTGTTGTTTGTTAGAGTTTTTTATTAATTTTATTTGTTTGCGGGTCTCCTAATGTAACAGCCTGCCCCCGCCCCCACCCACCCGCCCCTCCATAGAATGCGGTTTTTGCCATTCATAAGCCACCCAATAGTCCCTTCTGGCTACACCAATGCTACAATATGTGTGCTCTGTCTGTCTTGTATGAATTCTATAGAAAGCAGGTTATTGGCATTCAGATGAACATTCTTTGATTCGCATGGAAACCGTTTGTGTAAAGATTAATTTCTTGATGACTAGTTTCAGGGTTATTCGGCATACCTGTGTCCAATCAAAAGACAAAAGACATTCCTTATCTAGTTTTTTTAATACTAATAATGGTAAGAAATGTACATGTAGTGCAGACACCTGAAACTAAGAATTCCAGAAGTTGATGAGCTAGTGCCCTTTGGTAAGGCATTAATCCGCATTACCAAGTCCCTTGGAGAGTACTTGAAGCCGCCGATGGTTCCTTGGTTGTTTAGTCTAAGCATACGCATGCTTTCTCAGCTGTCGGGTAAAACAAACCTACAAACCGTCATATTTTGAGCAGCAATTAAGAACCATCAGCGACTAAAAGAGCATTTCAAATCTACAAACATTTTGAGAATGGCTCTGCCCCCACACTTCCCTAGATTTATGTGACATATTCATAACGCTGCTAAAATCATATTAAAATTTGACAGGTGAAAATGTCTGGTGATATGTACAGTATGGACGAATCTTAGCACTCGCATATTTTGAATTCGAGAAACAATTCTTCAGGTTACGTTCTGAAAAAAGTATGGACTTTAGAGGATGTTTTCTTGTCATCTGTACGTCACTTTTAAATTATGATCAAACTTGCATAACAAAGGACACTTTATAGCCCAGAACAAAACCAAACACTATAGGTAGACGCAGAGCAAAGATGGGATCCCAGATTGTTCAGGTAGACACCCTTTTAAAAAAAGGTCATAAATCTTCCAAAGCACCGATATCACCTTTGATGTGGGTTTGAACTGTTTGGGGTGATTTGTCATTGAGCAGGGTGCCAAGTTGTTCCCGCCTGTCGGGTTCTACAACTCAATAGCAGACAGCAGTGGAATGAACAATCTCATGAAAAAAATGCTCTCCTTCAAGGATGTGTTCAATGAAGCAATGCTCATAAATGCCGGTGTATTGTTAAACCCTCAAAAGAATAATCCATAGCTGTCACGCATTTTATGATTTTCCTGATGAATTCATATTATCTATCTCACCACAACCCGAACCATCTTAGAACCAAAAAATACTCTCCTTCAAGGCTGTGTTTAAATGAAGCAATGCTCATGAATGCCGTTATAAAGATGAACCCTCAAAAGAATAATCCACAGTTGTCACATTTTATGATTTTCCTGATTAATTCAAAACTTTTTTTCAGACTGAACTTGCCCTAATAAAGGAAAAATGCTCTATGTGAACCGAAATCCAAATAGCTACGAGGCAAGGGCCTAAAAGCTCTTTTTGAGAAGGCTAATTTCGATTTAATATTTGATTACTTATTTGTCATTAAATATTGGCCTATATTGTATGTCAGCACATATATTTATAACCCTAAGAAAAAGGAGAAACAGTAACGTGAAAACATGTATATGGGATGTTCAGAATGATGGGAGAATGACGATGAAGGGGTATTGTTAGAGAATCACAAGCATTAGGGTTGGTATTCCATGCTCTAGAAATCTCGTATTTAATTGATAATCATGATCGTGTTTTCACCTCCTTTTGTGAGTAATCCTTAATGTTGGAAAGGAAAAGAGTTTGATGTTGAGCCCTGTCGGAGTCTTTTTGTCTGATTTCTTTGCAATTAACGGTCCATTAACTTTATTGAAATTGATTTGTATGGGTGTATTGAGACCACTGGCTTCTCTAGGGGATTTGTGCGTGCGTGTGTGTGTGTTTGTGGATGTATGTTAGTGCAGCCCCCCCCCCCCCACACGCACACACACATCCACCGACCTAATTCAATATTCCGTCTGCAAATCAGTGATTTCAAAGCCAGCAAAGCCAGTCGGCAAATTAATCGCAAGAATTGATGCATTCCTGTATTCCTGCTTACTTGTTAGAAAATGTCTAGCTATTGTCTGCATAATAATCTAACATCCCCCGACGCCATCATTGAGTTAAAATGAATCCAAAACGTGCACAGCACAACCGTTGGTAGATGTAGAAGTGCCGTGGTTTAGTGGATACGTCACCGGACTGTAGATCACATGATTCGCAGTTCGAGTCCCGCCGCTGCACTAATATCCTTTGGCAAGACATTAATCTATATTTGCCACTCTGCATCCAGGGAGGTGTTTCACAAAGATCCTAAGTTGAACTTATCTGTAAGTTGGACTTAAAAATTATGGAAAGCCATTAGCATCTATGAAAATATTTTGTAAAAGTTATTTTAAAAGGCATAAAATGTTGATTCAAATCATTCATAATTTCTATTATCAAGGAGATTTCATGTTCTTGATGTGGAATTTATAAAAAGTCTAAAATACTTGAATTTTCGCTTTTGAATATTTTTTATTTTAAGGCTACAAAATAATGGCTCTCCATAATGTTTAAGTCCAACTTAGAGTTAAGTTCTACTTAGGATCTTTGTGAAACACCCCACTGGTGTAGTAAATGCGTACCTGCCATGGTAGGAATTTATTCATAGCATGCTTATAGCGCCTTACGGCAGTTATGCTTAGGCCAGAGTAATGCTACTTCTTCTACTACTTTGAAGGCACCTTGAGCATCCCGGGGATGTATACGTGTACAATATAAATGTAACTGTTATCATTATCATTATTTATTTATTATTATTGATGACGATGATGATACACAGCAAATATAAAGTGACATATGATTTTTGTTAAAAGCATTCAAAGGCGCAAATTAAAGAATGGCTGTGATACAGAATTTTAAATTTGCTACTCATGTTCATGCAGGAGCGTACCAATAACAATGTGGAGCGGTATGGTAACACACGTTAAATTGCCGAATCTTTGTGTAAATGCGAGTGATTTTAATTTTCAATCAAACGATCTGTGAATGGTGTGATTTTGTCTTGTCTGTAGAGACCTGCATGGTTATGACGAAAACATGAGATCATTACAATAACGGTTGACAGATTGTTTTTAGATAATATTTACCTAACTGCTAAGAAAGCATGTGTATGCTTGTAAGTAATCAACCAGGGGACCGACGGCTTTAAGTCCTCTCCGAGGAACTTGGTAATGAGGAATAATGCCTTACCAAAGGCCACTTGCGCATCGAATTATTTTCAAACCCGGGACCTCCCGGTTACGAGACCACTGCTCTATATACCACGGAGCCATCGCGCCTCTCTGAGTATATAGACCCCCAATTTGTACTCTCGAATCTTTTATTCTCTCTTATTTACTCAATACATGTACATACATTTGCAAAACAAAAGAAACGAAATGTGAGTTTAAACAGGTAGAGTATGACATCTATTCTGCTGAAATAATATGCCAGCACTACCGGCAATGCATTTATTTTTGTTGGGGGAGGGGGGGGGGAGGTGCATGACATTAGTGATGGTCTAGAAAGAGCCAAGTTTAAAGGTCATATGAAAGAAATCCATGTCACCTTGATATATCGGTCGGGAATCTAATTTCATATATATATATTCTGAAGATTTCAAGCTCTATTGAACTTCAGCCGCTTGCTTTTGTCCATGGGGCTTTGCTTTATTTGCATGAATATAACATGGATTGTCGCTAACACACAGTTATATTTGATATATTTTAGTCATTCGAGAGAGGGAATTTGGGGCTTACGTTTTTTACGTTTGGGGCTTAACATTCATCTCAAAGCCACAATTGATTTCGGTTTGAAATGGCATAAAAATTCTGAACACATTCTCTTCAAACCTTGTAGATATGAATGCGGTTAAATCTTTCGTCACATCTATAGGGCTGCCCCCCCCCCCACAAACATCTGAGAAGTTTCCATCGTATCTTTTCGCATAGACACACAATAACGCAGTTATTAACTTAGTCTTATATAAAGTAAAGTAGCAATAGTAGTAGTAGTCGTTATTGTAGTAGTAACCGTAGTAGAACTAGTAGTAGCATTAGTAGTAGGGGCAGTAGAAGAAGTGGTAAGAGTAGTAGGAGTAGAAGTAATAGAAGTAGTAGTTGTGTTAGTAATAGTAGTAACAGTAGTAATCGTAATAGTAGAAGTAGTAATCGTAATAGTAGAAGTACTAGTAGTACTAGTAGTAATAGTAGTATTAGTAGTACATGTTGTAGTAGTAGTAGTAGTAGTAGTAGTAGCAGTAGTAGTAGTAGTTGTAGTAGTAGTATAGTAGTAGTAGTAGTAGTAGTAGTAGTAGTAGTAGTACGGTAGTAGAAGTAGTAGTAGTAGCAGTAGTAGTAGGAGGAGAACTGGTAGTAGTAGCATTATTATTAGTAGTAGTGATAGTAGAAGAAGTAATATATAGTAGTAGTAATAGTAGTAGTACTTGTAGTAGTATTGATAGTATTAGGAGTAGTTGTAGTATAAGTAGTAGAACTAATAATAGTAGTAGTAATAATATAAAGTAAAGTAGCAATAGTAGTAGTAGTCGTTATATAGTAGTAACAGTAGTAGTACTAGCAGTAGCATAAGTAGTTGGGGCAATATTAGTAGTGGTAATAGCAGTAGTGGTAGTAGTAGTAATAGAATTAGTAGTTGTGTTATTAATAGTAGAAGTACTACTAGTAGTAGTAGTAGAAGTAGTAGTAGTAGTAGTAGTAGTAGTAGTAGTAGTAGTAGTATAGTAGCAGTAGTAGTAGTAGTGGTATAGTAGTAGTAGTAGTAGTAGTAGTAGTAGTAGTAATAGTATTTGTAGTAGTAATAGCATTAATAGTAGTTGAAGTAGTATTAATAGTATTAGGAGGAGTAGTAGTAGTAGTAGTAGTAGTAGTAGTAGTAGTAGTAGTAGTAGTAGTAGAACTAATAATAGTAGTTATAATAGTAGTGGGAGTAGTAGTAGTATTAGTAATAGTATTAGGAGTAGTAGTAGTGGTAGTAGTAGTAGTAGTAGTAGTAGTAGTATTAGAACTTATCATAGTAGAAGTAATAATAGTAGAAGTAGTAGTAGTAGTAGTAGTAGTAGTAGTAGTAGTCGTACATGTAGTAGTAGTAGTGGCAGTATTAATAATAGTAGTACTATTGAGACACCAATATTCCATAGCTGTTGCATCAAATTTCGATTAATATTGAGAATCAGATTTATTTATTTTCTATTCTCAAGTAATAATGCATAACATATAGATAACATGACAAAAGATACATTTCTCAGACTGATAAGAATGATATTTTACGTAAGCCTCAGTAGGGCAAGTTAAAAATTTGAGATGACTCGGTGATTATAATAATTGTTTCAAAAAATAATATAATTTTGTTTAAAGATAAAGTTGAGTTCTGGTCATGCGATTGCATTGTGAAAGAAACGTTGTGGAATCGATCAGCAAAGGTTGATCATCTAGCATATAAGTATTGGTGTGTATACTGCAAGGTCCTGGAATCATCAAAATGAAAGAAATTTGGCCCAGTCTTGGTAAAGTTATAAGCACTGTACACAGAAAGATGTATATGGGACTACACGAACATGTGGCATAAAAATCCGTCCCGATTTTTATGATGTTTCATGCCATTTTTAGAATATTAAGGCATTTGAAGAGCCATGCTTTTCAGGGAACATTTTTTTCTCTGATGTTCTTCCACACTTACATAATACAATGATAACGCTCACAAATTATTGTTCACCTTTTCCCCGCAGAACTCAACCTTGTCTTTAAATGCCATGTAGGCCTAGGGCAAGATTTTGCAGTTTTCCAGTAGCAAACTTATTTTAAAAGGAGGTTGAACAATGTGTCACATACCACACAACAAATTGGTCAATACTGATGCCATGGAATTCAGGATATTTTGAAACCGAATGTCTTTATTTGGTGAGGATATCCGCTAAGAGCATGGTGAGGATATCCGCTAATAGCACGATGTGGAAATTTAAACTAGAAAAGGAGATTACGTCCTTTTTTATGGACTTGTGAACTAGAGATGAATCAATGACGCAGCCGTGTAGTTTTCATGTTGGGAGGGGGCGGCCGGCCGAAGCTAGTGGGCAGATGAATCAATTGAACAAAAATGTATTTTCCGACACAAGGTTCTTTATATTGAAATATGGGTTTGTATTTCCAATTCATCGTCGGTTAGCATTTGGTGAGGATATCCGCTAAAAGCATGGTGTGGAAAACTACTAAATGAGATCACGTCATTTTTGTGTGTAAATGGCTTTGCATTTTTTATCCATCGTTAGGGGGGGGGCATTTGACCGCCAAGTTACTATTAGATTTATCAGGTCACGGGACAATGATTTCATTTTATTTCATTTTACTATTATACGAAGATGAATAATTATTGGTAGTGTTTTATCAGTTTGTTTTAATGTCAACATTTATTAGTATTATTAATATTATATTGTGAACACGTTCAAAAAATTGATTATTTTTTGTTATGTTGTATCGCTGAAATGTAATTTGATTTGTATGTTGCAGAAGAAAATAAATTAAAATCAATTCAATTTAATTCTATTCAAGATAATACAATACGGTCATTATTGTTTTAGATTTTGTTTTAAAAATGCACTTTCTTGTTCATCTTTAAACAAGATATTCATCGGTGCCACAAACGAACATTAAAACGTCAAAAAAGTATCCTATCATTTCAGGAAGATATCCCATTAGCCCCTCCATCAAAATTTGTATGGGAAATATCTATTGGAGTTGATAGTCCATGGGGGGGGGGCGTTACCTCTAGGTTTTGTTTGGGGCATAATTGTCATGTATTCTCTGCCAATAACTCTGAGAGAGAGGGACAGAAATTAAAAATATATATATACCGTAATGGTACATCCTGTTTGAGTCTAACATAATTTTTTGTGAGAGACAGAATAAAATTATTATGAATCCTTGCTTGATCGGATTACGCTTATGGCATATTGAAGAGGCAAGGAATCTTAAGCAGAAAATGAATGTTATCTGTTAAAGGATCAATACCTGGTTATCAATCATTTTCTAACCAGCATTAAGCCATTATAATAACAGATACAATGTCGAAACTCTTAGTTTAGTAATACACTCGCAAACTTTGACATCTATTCACAACTCGTGAACATATTTAGGACCTACTTCTTGTTTGAAACAGCATGCGAAAGGGGTGAATGAACCCCTTCTGCAAGCAACAAGGAAGCTTCGGTGTGTTTTTTTAATTTCGACATTCAATTATCGCTTTGATACTATGTTGATTTTATCAATATATATCACATAAACGTTCGAGACTACATTGACGTACAGCAAGAAATGACGCATAGATCCGATAAATAAAGCCAAGAAATACCACAACTAGGCGTTGTGGCGTGCGCCTGTAATCCAGCTAACAGTGGAAGTTACAAACTGGTTCAACCGAGGACGCAAGTTCGAAACTGAGTCACGTCTTTCGGATGGTGACGTTAAAGGTCGGTCCCCAGACGTAAATAATCATATCTGATTGATACACGTCTGTAAAAACCCAATACACACACGAGACCTCTGCTCTACCACTGAGCCATCGCGCCTCCTATTCGTAGTTTAAAGTATCAAAATAAACACATCAATAATAAAATGTCATCATGTAACCCTGCACCACAAAACCCCCAAAAAGGTGCATAGTGTGGTTTCAGTTAGAGCTTAATAAAGATGTAATTAGTCAAGATGGTTACATTTTAGATTTCAGCATATCCTGAAAGAGTATCCTTTTTTCTAAGTAATTTCAAAATTTGGAAGCACAAAACAATTTTAAAGTGTATTTTGCCAGTATCTTGTAGGCCTATGTTTTTTATTCTGATTTTGAGTTTGTTGCAGTAGTTTTGATTTATTTACGACCCTTGCTATTGGTCTCATTTTGATTTCCAATAACTTTAAAACAAAGTAAGCTATTACATTGATTTTTTTCAAGAAATGAAGAACGAGGTGTGTTTAAAGGTACTATGTCCCATTTGCAGGCCCCAAAAAATGAAAAGGTTAAATTCCAATGGCATTTGAAAGACAATACTAAGTTAGAACTTCCCTTAAAAAAGGGGGCTTGAAAATGTCTTTAAGTGGGAAAATAACGACTATTAGTTGTCGAATCGACTTAGGACCTATAGAGCCAGTAAGTAATAGTCTGATTTTTCAGACCCTTGTACCGAATGGTCGTACATATTATGCTGCACAAAGATTCAATCAGTTTAATTTTGGCCATTACAAGAAGTGGGTTATTGATGTAGACAAATGCTCATGTACCCTTTACAGCTCATTTTATGTATGTTATTACCAAAGATGAAAAAAACAGTCAGTCACTCAATAGTGTCTGACAGTGAAGTCTAGCAAGTAAACAGGTTTCCTTGCATAATTTGAATATTAGGACACTGCTAAAGTTTAAATTTCACAGATATGACATACATGACATATTCATAATTCCTGCAAAGTTCTACAGAATTTGATGTTGGCTGCAAAAGGGACATAGTGTCTTTAATATGTGTGCCAAGTTTTTAGGACGATTCGATTATCTCTTCACATAAATTACTGTAGAGTTTTGTCACCTTGCACAATATCTTGGGAGTCAGAGTGCGTAAATAGACTACAAACTTTAAATACCGTTTTCTCTAAACTAACATCATATGGGACAGGGCATTCTTATCTTATCTTTTTTAATTGAGTTAGGGACATCCAATTGTGATGAGTAACATTTCATTTTAAAGCTGCAAATCTCCTCTTTCAGAATCACCCTGAAACTAAAAGTCTTTTCAGGCGACCTTTTGGTGGTTTTGTTGTGCAGGGTCACTCATTAGAGACTTCGGTGGAAAGCGCTCCGTTTTTATTATAATTATTACTATATTCTTCAGGAATATCCTGTTTAACGTTTGTATTAAAGCTATTCAGTGATGAACAATATCTAAGTCAATTAGTGAGAGCATTCCAACACAGAACAGAGACTGCTTTCCTATATTTTTTTTTTAAATTTAAGATAAACATTTATGTGATTTTCATCTCATAATAATGTTTTACATAGTCGCCATTCCTGGTTATTGTAATTTGACTTTTGCACTCAATTATCTATGTTATACTATAATTTTGAAATTAGTTATCCATTGTTATAACAATTTGAGAATGATCCTATTTGTTTGGATTATATTCAATAAAATTTGAAATTTGAATTTGAATTAAAATCATTATTTACGTCGTGGGGGGATCTCGAAGGTCACCATCCGAACGACAGTTTCGAACCCAGGTCCGTCGGAAGACAGAGAGCTGACCATACCCCTTACGCTAGACTCTCATCTCAATAGTTTGTTTGATGATTGTTTTACCTGACTGCTAAGAAAGCATGTATATTATGCTTGTAATCAAGCAACCAGCCGGGGACCGATGGCTTTGAGTCCCCTCGAAGGGATAATGGGATAAAATGTCTTACCAAAGGGCATGAGCGAATTGGTTTGGTTTCGAACCCGGGACTTCACGGTTACGAGACCACTGCTCTACCACTGAGCCATCGCGCCTCCCTGATTGAACCTGAAGGTCAGGCGTGTCAGCTGACCCCCTTCGACACTCCCTGGTAGAAAATAAAGACTCGACCCGTCATGATATAGCACGTACGATGTAATAAGAATTCAATCAACAGGTTTGGCCGTACTGTTTGTATATTATAAACATTACATATAGGAGTGAAATACCAGCACGACACACTTTCAATCATCTCGATTTATTTCAAGAACGAGTGACGCGCGAAAGTTTTCATCAGGAGAAAGGAGGTTTACTCTGACTCAAGGTCAGAGTATAGTAACTTGGCATTTCACAATGGAAATATGTGCAGAATAATTATAGTTTGGACTTTCCAATCCCCCCCTCTCTCTTTCTCTCTCTCTCTCTCTCTCTTCCTCTTTTCTTTTTCTCTTTCTCTCACTCACTCTAATAAATTAAATTCTGTGTATCTCTTCCTCCCTCCTTTTATCCTTCACCCCGTGTCTGTCTTCCTCCATCCTCTTTCTATCCCCCTCTACCGCTTTTTAAAGAATTTTACAGAGGTGTTTTATCGTGTTGTTTCGGCTGTTGTATTTCTTAACTGGAAGGATAATTCTTTTTGTTTTGTTAGCCTTGCCACTGTCTGTTTTTTACCTTTTTTTTTAATTGGAAGGATATCGTCTTTTTATTTTGTTTCACCTTGGTACTGTCTGTTTTTTACCCTTTTTTTAAATTGGAAGGATGTCGTCGTCTTTTGTTGTTTACCTTGCTACTGTCTGCTTTTTTTTTTACTCTTTTTTTAAATTGGAAGGACATTGTCTTTTTATTTTTGTTCACCTTGCCACTGGCTTTTTTTTTACTCGTATGTACATGTACTTTACCTAGCCTCTTTTTATCATTTTGCTATCTCTCTCCCTTCCTCCCTATCTCTATTTTTTCATGTCACAATCTGAGAAGCAGTACAGACTCGGCTAAAGGCACCATGAGGGAAATTTTTCACTTTGTCCTGTATGCTGTGTGGGTGATCAAGGTTTTGTCAGATATCACATTCACATGCATTACATAAATCATAAGCAATAAACAACAAGAATAAAAACAATTGTTCTTCCAATGGGTGTAAAAATAGATACAATAATACCAGGCCACGAAGTAATAATACAGTCGAAGTTAACATGAGGAGATATAAATACAATTGCATGGCATATAAACTAAAACTAGACAAATATATTTGTAGTGAAATATGGGAAAAATCTAGTAAAAAGCTAAGCTTGTTAATTGTAGATTCCCTTGTATAAATAAGAGCAGTCTACTGAGTAAGTAGATCCTGTTCAATAAAAATTAAAAGAAATAAAATCGTAAGTAAAAGATCGGCCAACAGCCGAAAAGAGTTTCACAGTGATAATCAGCCTGAAGTGAGCAGATATAAGGCAAAATGAATATTATACCATTTCATTAGAACTTGATAAGTTTATTGATTACATCAAACACTTTTTGGTGTTGCTACGTTATCATAAATCGATTTTTGTTTTCTTCTGAGGGTCAAGGTCGTTAGCACTTAGTTAATAGCTCTGCATCGTTTCGCTTAGTTACGTCATCAGTGTAGAGATTTGATAAAGGGAAAATAAAAGAGTTCGTTTTTGTTGCAAAGAGTGTCATTAGAAAAGGTACTGGAATGGTTAATAGCCAAGGGGCTTTTGAATCAATAGAATTCGTATCAAAGATTGGAGCCATGCAAATCAATACTGACCCATTGCACACAATGCCTTCAAACTTGGCGTGTGAAGAATTCCTACGTCAAAGAACTTATCGATGCTGAATTTTAACAAAAGGCATAATATTCCATTGAATGTACTGATATGTCTAAAGAACGACTATAATGGAAAAAGGTAAGGGTCCCTTACAACGCATATTGCAACGATCCGAGTAGCGGCCATGATTTCATTTTGGGAGGGGCGGTTGTAGTAAAGACCCCATTGCCTCTATAACTCTTGTAAACACCCATTGGATTATCTGCATGCCTATGCAATATTGTATCCCACATTTCACATTCATCTTCTTTGGTTTTAAAGTTTATTTTGCGATTACAAATTTAAAGTATATCATGCGAGGGGGGCGTAGTGAGTGAAATAGAAGATTTTCCACTATTGAATATTTAGAGCCCTTAATGGATGAAATTTAGTATGTTCTATTCTTAAATTCTGTATGATATACTTGTTTTTTAGAGTCCCCCGGGGATTGCCGTCACTGCTGGTAGTACAACGTTGTACGGTCTTGAAAGAAATGTCATGATATTGCATATGCCTATGGTAAATGGGCTGGTTGGTTTATGAGAGGAAAGTCTACTGGCGAGGAAATACTGACAAATAAGCCATTTTGATATCTCAAAAGACATAATGTAATAAAATTCTGTTGGATAACTTTAAACATATTTTGAAATGATTGATATAGTAGAAAGCAAGTTGCAACATCATGGGGGTCGGTTTCGATAAAGGTCATCTGTACTCACATAAAATAGGTGGCCTATAAATTAAACCAAATTCTTGTTTCATTGCCGATTCTTGTCCGCATGAAGAGCGACTTTTCATTATGATGCAGTAGGGGAAATTAGTTTGGTCCTCCTGTCCTTCCTTCTGTTTTTCCATCCTTTTCTATTTCCTTCTCTCCCTCTCTCTTCACCTTTTCTTTGTTTGGGGCATTTAGGAAGGGGCGATCGTCCCCACCGCCCCCTCCCCCTTCCATGCGCGCCTGATTCCAACACTCGCTTGCAATGTAGAGGCCTTTTGTATTTGAAGGCTTCCAGACGGCAGTATAATAGGCTTGACCCGCCCTCGTTTTGCTCCACTACCACCACCATCCCCGCCTTCTCCCTCTCTCTCTCTTTCTCTCTCTCCCTCTCTCTCTCCCTCCCTCCCCTCTCTCTCTCTCTCTCTCTCTAACTCGTTTTCTTTCTCTCTCTCCCTCTCTCTTATGTTGTTCACTCCGACTTTTATTCTGTCTATGTGTTTATAAGTCTGTCGACCTTTGCTCGAGGGAAATATAGTATTCTCGCCGCACTCATATTTCAAGTGGCACAGGTATCATCATCAAAGCCTTTTCATTAAGTCCAAAAATTGATGACCCCTACACGCCCCCCCCCTTTTTTTCTTCTTCCTTTATTTCTTTCCTTTTTGGAAAAGTTAAATCTATGTCAGTAATTCTGAACAATTTTGGTCTTTATTGTATACTATTATGTTATTAGGCCTATATCTTATTCTATTCTGCCCTGTTCTAGTATTAGAACAGAATAAAATTAAATAAGATCAGCAGCAACTATAATAATATCAAGGACCGTGCACTTGTTTTGTATAATGTCTTTGAATATACACGACATATGGAGAAATCTTCATGTCTTCCTGATTCATAATAATTATGCATACTTTGATCTTGATAATGCTTTGGTCATTTCAAGCCTCTATGAATTTTCCCCTTGATACCAATGGGGAAATAAATAGACTAGCCGGTAATGAAATGCAAGCAAACTTAGGAATTTTTATTCCCGGTCTGATCAAGCGAAGAAAATGTATTGCGGAGGCTTCCTTCGAATCATCGGTAATCGCGTCGGGTCAGGTGGTCGCGTTACACGACTTTTGTGAAACATGCCCCTATATTCAAGAAATGTCGAGGGTAACTAGTGTTTGTGAAATAAACTTCTCTCATCTACAAATGGTCCGGTCCAAAGAACTGCAAAATGCGTGTTTTACAGTTCTGTGCGTGCATCTTCACATGATCCATTTTCGTTTCATGTAACGCGACCACCCGACGACCGCACGCGATGAGCCGATGATTCGAAGTACTAGTAAGCCTATTCTGAGCCACATAATATATTACATGATGATGGATTACATGATGAGGGATTAAAAGATAATGATCATTATCAATTCGTAAGAACCTCGCTTCATGGAATGATCGGGAACATATTCCTTAATCACAGTATCATAAACAAGAATAATGGGTTCACTATTTTCAGTATTGTGGTATTATGGGCCAAGTCCCGGCCAACGTCATTCCAGAATATTGTCCTATGAAGAATAGTCTTATTCAAGAAGATCTCTTCATTGTACTGCTTACGGATATCATGTGTAAAGGCAGTATGAAAATAAACCTATTTACACTAAGGCCTTTGTGACCTTCCTGGCAGGTACTCGGTTTTCCGAAGGTTCGTCATTCTGAAACACAAATTTCTCATACATGTGAGGTTCATAATTCCGAAAAATTAAAAATAGGGTTCATAATTCCGATATTTGTAGCGTTTTTCCGAAGGTTCGTTTACCCGAAGGTTCATAGTTCCGAAAGTGAAGTAGGGTTCATTATTCCGAAGGCTCGATATCCTGATTATGAAATAGGGTTTATAATTCCGAAGGCTCGTAATCCCGAAAAAACACGATACAGGGTTTTATTTCATTTTGGGAAATGCGAACGTTCGTAATTATGCACCTCCGGGAAAACGACACGTAACCATTTTCCTCGCATTTCTATGTTAATTATCACACTACGGTATAAGATGCTATATTATCACGCCTCTTTATTTTATTTATTTATACTTCCACCATCGTTACATCATCATGATGACGTCATACCTGCCAATTAATTACTTTTCACAGCAAATAATATTAGGACTCTATTCTTCCTCTTTTCCTTCTGTTTAAAGGTACTATGTCCCATTTGCAGGCCCAAAAAATGAAAAGGTTAAATTCCAACGGCATTTGAAAGACAATACTAATTTAGAACTTCCCTAAAAAAGGGGGCTTGAAAATGTCTTTAAGTGGGAAAATAATGACTATTAGTTGTCGAATCGACTTAGGAGCTATAGAGCCAGTAAGTAATAGTCTGATTTTTCAGACCATTGTACCGAATGGTCGTACGTTTTATGCTGCGCAAAGATTCAATCAGTTTAATTTTGGCCATTACAAGAAGTGGGTTATTGATGTAGACAAATGCTCATGTACCTTTACAGCTCATTTTATGTATGTTATTACCAAAGATGAAAAAGCCAGTCAGTCACTCAATAGTGTCTGACAGTGAATTCTAGCAAGTAAACGGGTTTTCTTGCATAATTTAAATATTAGGACACTGCTAATGTTTAAATTTCACAGATAGGACATACATGACATATTCATAATTCCTGCAAAGTTCTACAGAATTTGATGTTGGCTGCAAAAGGGACATAGTATCTTTAATGTGCAGGGGAGTTTCAGTTTCAGTTTCAATTTCCTCAGTGGCGATTGAAAATGCATCAAACATCGAAGAAAGACTAAAAAAGGAAAAACAAAAAATAACGACGCACCCGACTTCAATCCGTCCTAGATTTGATGTCAAAGTTATTGATGCTGTTTTTACGTAGAGAATGAGTGATGGGAAAACAGACCGGGTGAAAACTTGTTTGATTGCAAACAAGTATTCTTTTAATGTTGATTGCAGTGGTCAGCACGTGAAGAAAAATAGAGCAATGTGAATTTACTTTTCACGACTTTCTGATTGAAATGTAAACTTGTTTTTTTGCTTTTTATCTTTTTATGACATTTTAAAGATAACAATCATTACGACTAATATTTATGATATTGAGTTTGATCGCACACAACTTCAAAGTAAATTCGCGCTCTCTTAAATATATTGGGGGCAAGTGGTCCAACTTGGTTGATGAAAATGTTAAGGCCGTCGAATAGGGAATATCACGTTTTAACTCTTTCATTTGGGACAGGGGTACTACTAGATTAGAAAGTTCACCGAAGAGGAAATAGCACGTTTCACTCTTTGAAGGAAAATCCAACCTTTAATAGCAAACTACTCGAACAGAAAGAAGAAAAATCAGAGAGTGTTTGAAGCATGATCGATATTGGACAAAAATAAGAAAGTTTTGACATTTTAAAAGTTGTAAATAAATACGTATTGGTATTTAAAATTGGCTGAATCGGTAATGTCGCTGTGACGTTGTGCCGGACAACTTTCCCATTTGTTACAAAACACAAAAAGCCTAAAAATTTCACTTTTCAAAATGTATGACTCAGAACGGCCTTTTCTATTGAGGACCTGTAATAGTATGCTATACATAATATATTTTGACTAGGGCTCCAAAAGAGAAAACGCTCAAGAGAAAACAGTAATGAATGATAATTTGTGTACATGGCAACGGGAGAGTTGTCCGTGCACACGTCACATTCCGCTGACCAAATTGCCAATTTGAGCTTCGCATAGATTTAGTCATCTCATATTTCAAACACTCATAACTTTCTTATTATTGATTCGATTTATTTCAAACTATTGCCATTCTGTTTCTCATATTTGTTTTGCGTTCATACAAATAAACTCAATACAAATGTTCGATTGCCCTTCAACTATAACGAACATGAGAGAGAGAGTGAGAGAGAGAGAGAGAGTGAGGGAGGGCTTAATGGTGCCCCTGGCTCAGGGTATTAAGAGAGGCTCTCTCATAAATCTGTGCTCAATGCTCACCAATCACTAGGAAAACAGGCCATCACCTTATAGCCAGAAAGAGGCTCTAACAAGACGAAGAAAATTGTTTGTTGGGCCTTTCCATAGATAACATCGAGCAATATGATTTATGAGGGACCTATTTCACAAGGGGCCTCTATACACCCCGCCCTTTTCGCGCGGGCTCTCTCTCTCTCTCTCTCTCTTCTATCTTCCACTTTATTAAAATCTTAAAACCTTTATTCTGGCATTCATAGTAGATTTCCTGATAGCAGTAGCCGCAAGGCTAATAAGCGGAGGGGGTGTTTTTGTGTTGTTTAAACTTCATTTAGTAAATGACGACGATACGGGATTTTTAAACAAAATTTAGCATTGCCAATAATCGCCTTAATAGGCTTTAATGTTGATTCCTTTTCTTTTACATACGGATGTGGTCATGGCGCCTAGGCTCTATGACCAATACCCATAAAATATGAACCATATAGATTACGTGGAAAGTATTCAACTATTACTATCCATAGGCCTAAACAAAAATGATCTATGACTGGCAGATTTCAAAGAAAATTTTGAATAACCCAGTGTTTTGTATACGTCATGGTATAGTATGAGTGTACGATTGACTGTGTTCATATATAGTCTACCTTTATATCTCTGATAGTTAACATGCCTCTTGCTTCTGGGTAATTATAATACACAAACCACACCATACTACCTGCGCCGGTTTTATCACTCAGTTTGCAAATTTGTATCCCCACCCCACTCCCTCCCTTCATCTCCCAAATACGGTAAAGGTTAAAGTTGACCGCGATCGTTATTTTACATAATTATAATTAGAAGGAATTACAAACATTCATAATTGATTGGAGGCTTTCAGTAACACCATGTGGTAAAAAGGCTGTTGACTATTCATTTTCCAAAAGAACCCACTAATGGCGTGAGAACGAAGTTGTTGGGTTTTTTAAAACACTTACACGGGACTTTTTTCTTTTTTGGAGGGGTGAAGGGTTCTCGTGTATAAAGTGTTTAATAAGACAAAAATTCATTCCCTTATCATCTCTTCCCTTTTCGTTCTCTTTCATGAACAGTTTCCTTAATTTCTCTAAACGCCTCATAAGCGGGTTCTTTTGACTTAGGAATATATTATTCGCCATGGAAACCTCCAGAGAAAATCCAAATATAATTCAAAGTTCAAAAACTTTGCATCCAAAATAAAGCGGGAGGAGACAAAGAACATTGCGTCAGAACAACGACCCGGATAATTATTACTAAAATAATACTTCGATTGTCGACAGGGTCGCTGATTTTAATGACGTAGCTACAGGAACAGCCCCCACCCCCAAACAAAAAAACACTGTTACGCACAACGACTGACAAGTGTTTTATTCCCCCTTGCAAGCTAACAGCAGTGGCGGATCCAGGGGGCTCGGGCCCCTCCCCTGGCCAAAAAACATACACCCTTTTTTGTTAAAAAAAAGAAGACAGGCCCCTCCCCTGATGCTCAAGGGAGGGGGGTGGATGTTGAGTTTTTTAAAAAGCACTATCCCCCCAGTTGAGCCAAAAACAAAAGTGCTCACTAATATACCCCACCCCCGCTTATTCACCGGCTGGCTGAGTCGCCGCTAAATATTTTTCACGAATTTGGCCCCCTCTCTGGCCCCCTCATTTGTAACCCTATAGATAACGCCAAACTCAATTGCAACCCTAACCTTATTATTATCACCAAGCTACATTTGCCCTATATCTTTTGAAGAAATAGAGCCTGGGGCGATCGTCGCCGTCGTCTTTTCCATTTTTATATATCTTTTATTCTTCAGACATCAATCATCTTTGTCCTCCCTAACACGCATCCCATACGGCGCAGTGTCTCCACTGATTCGCACGACCCCCGAAAATGCACCCGTCGAAGAATGAAAGGACTGTCTCGGTTTTAGCGAGGTGTTTTAGTGGGTGTTATTTTCTCAGCTGATCTCGATAGAAGCGCGCGACACGGAAACAGTCTAGTGCTTGGACTATCGTCTCCGGTGCACCAGTACTAATGGAAGGTCCAGTCGGGTGGGGGCGGAGGGGAGGTGTGGAGGGGGGGGGGTATCCATTTGATTTTGTTGTCAGAAAGTTCTGTGTCATGATCGAACGTTAACTGAGAAGCTCCGAAGATATATATGAATTTTAAAACAGACACTCAACAATAATGACAAAAGAGTATCCATTGATCGCAGTATAGTAGACCTGCGGTTAAAGTTCAATTACACCCAACGGTCACTCTGTCTGTGAAAAATAGGTCATGAGGTCATGGAGTCATGGGTCATCAGCATCAGTGAATCAGTCTACTAGGACAATAACTTTTCTAATGTCATAAATATGAGTGTCTGTGTCTCTGTGAGAGCCCATGATTAGGGTTAGGGTGCCAACAAGCACAGACTCTAATTTGATACTTTACCACAATTCCTTAAGCCTTGAGCAGAGCCTATAAATGTTAGTCTCTGGCTGCCTGTGTCAAATACAGAGCCTATTGTAGTCTCATAATCATTGCAGACACTGCATGTTACGCACAACGGCTGACTAGGGTTTGTGCATGCAAACTATTTTTGGTAAGTCCCCTAAAGCAAAAATCAAATAATAAAAATGAAATAAAATAAAAGTTGGATTTAACCGCTACAATGAGTGTATCGGTAAGAGGCAGTAACGGTTCTAGAGGGAGTTTGGGGGCTCAAGCCCCACCACCTCCCCCTCAAATAAATAAATTAATTAATTAATAAACAAATAAATAAATAAATAAAAATAATAATTTATGAATTCTAGAAACGCTCCTGGGTAGACGTACTATGTAAACATAATAATAAATATCAACAATGTTCTCATTTTTATCTGGAAAAAACATGTACGAATGATATTAGAAAAACAATTTCGATTTATTTTTCGTTTCTGTTTGCAATCAAATTCGCGTGTTTGGGCACTGGACCTGTACAAAGTTCGCACGACAGTGGGTATAGGTCACTTGGCCAGATGAACCTGTGATAAAATTGCAGACATCAAAGGACAGATAAATAATGCCGAAATACGAAATGAGATAATGAAAGTACCTCGTATAAGTTTATATGATATTTCATTCATTTGTATATTTCTATTCCGTCTGTTGGTGAAGAGGCGATTGCTCCATAAATCGATCAGATGATTCATGAGAGATTTCGGTGTCATTAATCTAGACTTATAAGTCACGCCTAACATGCGTGTTTATGAAGAAAACAAACTTTTGTAAAAATAGAAATAATTCCACGATTCAATGCTTTTTAATCACCGGCAATTCACGCAATGGCTGCCGGATTCGTTACATTAACTTCTCGTATTTAGCTCAAGCAAAAAAACATAATGGCCAAAAAAAAAGGAAAAAGGAAGCAATGGAAGGGGGAATTGGGTCAAAGTATAACGAAATTAGGTGAAATCAACTATTGATATGAGTTGCAACATTGATATTTATTCTTGATCACAAACTCGATCAGAAAAGGTTGATCATCTAGCATATAAGTATTGGTGTGTACTGCAAGGTTCTGGAATCATCAAAATGATAAGAAATTTGGCCCAGTCTTGGTAAAGTTACAAGAACTGTACACAGAAAGATGTATATGGGACTACGCGACCACGTGCGCGATATCTATTTGGTCCCAATAGATATAATAATTTACCAAATATATCAATTAGTAGGCGGTTTCCCGACTTTCCCGGCAAAATTTGTATCATCACGTATTAGTCAAAACATATTCTTTCACATGATTGGTAATAAGAGCTTCCATTTAATTTTTTGAGAGAGGGGCGTTTTCAAAACTGGTTTTTACCTTTAAAAGATTAAACTTTACAACAAACCAGGCCTGCAACAAACGATACTGTTGGAAAAGTGAATCATCGTAGTGCTAATATTTAAGATATAAAATATATCATTGTTATAATTTATTCCTCCAATCTCAGTCATGAATCACTCTTAGAACAAAATGTTTCCAAAAAATTCTTGGAACTGTTTAGTGGATCTTCTAGAAGTGTGTTTGTGTATGATTGGGTTTTTACAGACGTGTATCAATCAGATAAGACGTGACTCAGTTTCGAACCTGCGTCCTCGGCTGAATCAGTTTGTAACTTCCACTGTTAGCTGGATTACAGGCGCACGCCACAACGCCACAACGAAGTATCAATAAATGTTCTTTTATGTAAAGTGCGAGTGGGTTCTTACCAATGCTTAGCGACACAGTTGTTATATGAACCACATTATTTGTGGAAGAGGGGTCTCCTTTTTTAACCCATGCCATAAACATGGAATCAGTATACATCATGAAAGTAATGAACGAAGACTGAAATACTTTTGTATCTTATTGCTTGGATTAACCTTGTCTTCTTTATTTCCCATCTAGATTAATA
Source organism: Mesocentrotus franciscanus (assembly GCA_037976565.1). Classification (NCBI taxonomy): domain Eukaryota; kingdom Metazoa; phylum Echinodermata; class Echinoidea; order Camarodonta; family Strongylocentrotidae; genus Mesocentrotus; species Mesocentrotus franciscanus. The sequence continues at coordinate 21,690,527 of CP137686.1, read as the reverse complement.
ATTGTTTCTCATTACTTCTGTCAGAATAAAAATAAACACTGACTCTAAACTCTGTTGGTTATTACAAAGGCTGTTTTTTTCTTCATTTATTTACATTTATTTTCATTTTCAAACATAACATAAAAACGATATAACATGTTGACATGTGCAGGGCATGGTTGATAATCAGTTCACATAAACTTACAATAAATAAATTTACAACAAGACTAGGATCACAAAATACTAACAATTGCATGTACGAACATTTTCCATAATGTACGAAAAAATTGCATGATTCGATTTTTTTTAAAATTACTAAACACCTGAACAAGACATGTTTTAAATACCTTTTCCACTACAAATATATATATTTAACCATCTTCTCAAATTGTGTTAAAATGCACCAAATGTGAAGGGGACGTTCGTTAGATAGCTCACATTCAATAGAGTCAAACTTGCATTAAGTGTCATAGCTTGGATAATGATGAATTATATGACACTGTTCAGTCTGTTCTTGATAAGAATTTTAATGAAAGCTTGAATAACTCTTTTCATGACAGTGGCGGATCCAGGGGGGCACAGGGGGCACGTGCCCCCGCCAAAAAAAGAAAAGGAGAAAAAGGAGGGGAAGAAAAAGGAGAGGAAAAAGAAAAAAAGGGAAGAGAGAAAGAAGAAGAAAAGAGGGAGGAAAAAAAGGGGAGAGGAAAAAAGGAGGGAAAGGGGAAGAGAGAGGAGAGAAAAGGCGGAAAAAGAAGAGAGGCGGAAAGACGGAGGAGAGAAAAGGGGAAAGGAAGAAAGGGGGATGATATTATAAGAAGGTGTTTTTTTACCGGGTAAGGGGCGGGGGGGGGGGCATGCAATTTTAAGTCGAACATGACTAATACCAAAGATTTTATCTCCTTTCTAACTTCTAACTTCTAACTTATAACTTAGTCTTGAATTAATTTTCCGATATACCTATTCTAAGTGCTCTTTCAGCATGCTGATTGTCCCCGCCATTAATCCTGCCACAGTTGCTGGTTTCATTGTCATATTATTTTTTGTCATCCCTGTGGCCGCGAAGAGCCTACCACAAAGTTTCTATCCGTTTCGCAAGCACTTTTTCCATCGCCTACATGTAATGATTATTGCTTCCAGTTTGCAAAAGATCCCAGTGGCGGATCTATGGGGGGATGGGGAGGGGTTAGGGGGTAACCCCCTTGGGCTGCCAAGTGAAAATGTGATGTGAATAGAAAAACGCCATCATGTGTCCAGACCCACACAGTATCCGCACCGTCATCGGGTCAAACCCCCCTTAAAGGTACTATGTCCCATTTGCAGGCCAAAAAAATGAAAAGGTTAAATTCCAACGGCATTTGAAAGACAATACTAATTTAGAACTTTCCTAAAAAAGGGGCTTGAAAATGTCTTTAAGTGGGAAAATAACGACTATTAGTTGTCGAATCGACTTAGGAGCTATAGAGCCAGTAAGTAATAGTCTGATTTTTCAGACCATTGTACTGAATGGTCGTACGTTTTATGCTGCGCAAAGATTCAATCAGTTTAATTTTGGCCATTACAAGAAGTGGGTTATTGATGTAGACAAATGCTCATGTACCCTTTACAGCTCATTTTATGTATGTTATTACCAAAGATGAAAAAGCCAGTCAGTCACTCAATAGTGTCTGACAGTGAAGTCTAGCAAGTAAACAGGTTTCCTTGCATAATTTGAATATTAGGACACTGCTAACGTTTAAATTTCACAGATAGGACATACATGACATATTCATAATTCCTGAAAAGTTCTACAGAATTTGATGTTGGCTGCAAAAGGGACATAGTATCTTTAAACCGTTACTTAATTTAAAAAGACGTTAACCATGCACTGCTTTTTATGGTCTCCATTGTGTCAGTAGATGCCAGGAAAACATCACTTACAAATTACACTTAGCAACAACAACAAATCGCGGCTCGTGGACGATATGCTCCGTGTCGTCATTGGGTCAACCCCCCCCCCTTAGCAAAAAGCTAGATCCCATCATCCGCCCCTGGATCCCTACTCTTTGAGGGGGTAGGAGAAAGCAATTTTACGTCATATTACTACAGAAAGTGCCTGAAAATGCACCTAATGTGGTTCTAAAATTGCAAATGCTTCCTACTCAGGGAGGGGTTCTGACCCACTTCGCTTGGTCGCTCCGCTCCCTCGCCGCTGACGCCTCGATCCATCGTTTTTCATATATTTCACCCCATGTGGTTTTGTGCCCCCCCCCCGAAAGAAATTCCTGGATCCGCCACTGCATGACACCATGTAGTTGTAGCACAATTTTTTTTTTTTTTGCCTCCGAAAATTGAAAAAAATGTTTTACCACCCAACCCCTTGAGCGCCAGGGGAGGGGGCCAATCTTCTTCTTTTTTGCAAAAAAGGGTGTAAGGGGGCCCGGGCGTCCTGGATCCGCCACTGCTCACATCTCCCCTGTTTCACACACACACTCTCTCTCTCTCTTCTTCTAATTTTCTGTAGTGTGCAGCTTTGTTTTGTCTTGTTTTGTCCTGTCATGTCTTGTTTATCTTGTCATGTTATTAATTGATTTGTCATGTCCTGTCTTATCTTAATATTATGTCAGTTTCCTGTCTTTTGTGTCCCGTTTTGTAATTCTGTTTCTTTGTATATTTCGATTGCATGGACACTTTAAAAGGATTTATGAAAATATGTTATTGTATTATATTTATTTTACTGTGATTATGAAGACACTTTAAAGTGATTTATGAAAATAATGTTCATATTATATTTATTCTTGGGAACCTACAAAAACAAGCTATGCTTCCCAGTAGGTTCCTGTTTCATTTCATAATTGTGTACTTACTTTGTCAACTATGTTCTTTATTGTGTGATATGAAATGGAATAAATTCGACCAATCAATCAATGATACATGAAAATAGAAACGTTTTCTGTAGGTCATTACTGTCTGGAAACGTCTTTTTAAAGAATTGTAAATGAAACTTTATTTGAGTAATTGTCAAATTCCTGTACTGCCGTTTTATAAAAAAGGGAATTGATTTTGACATCAGAAAGTAACAGAATAGTTCTACATGGCAGAACCATAGTTCATAATGTCCCAACGGGATGTTAGACTGTATTTACCCCCCTGCAGAATGCACTTAAAGTACTCTTAGAATAATAGCATATTCATGATGAAAATGTGCGAACGAAAGCACCTCTAAAGTAGCTTATTATAATCCGATAATCGAAAAGCAACAGACACACAGTACAGGTGCACAGGATGAGCTCAGGTATAAGGAGTGAGTGTTTTAGACCAACTCCTGTCAATCCTGTGAGAGACACACGTGTTTTTTTCCCCCGAAGGCTCATAATTCCGAAGGTTCGTACAGGTAGGCCATTTTCGTGATGTGCCTCGTTACAAATGATTTCATTCACCTGTTACGAATAAATGTATTTCAATTGTCAGAATGCGAATTGCATACATTTCATATTGTTAGCTAGGGCAAGCCATAATGTTTGCCCTACCTAGCAACAATTAACAAAGATTTGGGCATTAAATGTTGATAACATTACAAAAATGGTTTATTGCCGAGCACAACTTTCATAGCTATACCAAGTGGTTCATCGTCCCGAAAAGATAGGCTTCAAACTTCCGAACATTCGCTGCGTTATTCCGATGGTTCGTTCATCCGAAGGTTCAAGTTCATGATTGCGAAAGTGAAATAGGGTTCATCATTCCGAGGGTTAATTTCGAAAATGAAGTAGGGTTCGTTACTTCGAAGGTTCGTACTTTTCCCCTGAAAAACGAAAGGCTTACAGGGTTCTACGTCATTCTCGAAATCATAAACCTTCGGAATGGTGATCGTTCGGGGAAAACGAGTGCCTCGATCCCGAAGATTTGACAGGAGTTGAACTGAGAACATTCCCTCCTTATACCAAATCCCATCCTCTGCACCTGTACTGTGTGTATGTTGGTGGTCCATCATCGGATTATTATAAGCTACTTTCGAGGTGTTTTCTTTCGCACATTTTCTCCATGAATATGCTATTAGTATAAGAGAACTGAAAGTACATTCTTGGGGTAAATACAAGTCTAACATCCCTTTGGGACAATATGAACTATGGTACCGCCATGTCGAAACATTTTATTACCTCCTGCAGTCAAAACCAATTGCCCTTTTTTTTAAAGGCATTACAGGAATTAGAAGAAAAAAACTAAAATAAGGTAACATTTGCAATTCTTAAAAGAGATATTTCCTGAAGAACGAACCTTCAGAATTATGAACTTTCAGAAATACGACTTATATAACAATTTTTCATTTCATAACCCCTTTTTTATCACTACGAGTCTTTCTCCGTCTATAGGTTTTACAATGCAACACAATCATCATTATTCACTGATGCAAAGCATAATTTAAGACATTCTGTTTTTATATTGTGCTCATTCATTTTTGAATGTTTTTATTGTCAAATTATCTACAAGAATTGTTCCATATTTTCAATGTTAATAAAAACCAAACTGAATTCAATGTTTGCTCAATACACACTTCTCCTTTAATTCGGACAGCGGTTCCTTAATAATTATGGTTACCTACTTACCTACCCCCCTTCCAGGTACTTGTATCTTCACCCTCGTCCTTTAATTCTCTCTAAAATATATTGAACTTTTCCTTTCTTCTCTCTTTCTTTCTTTCTTTCATTTTTTATTCCCTGATGTCGTCTTAAACAATAACATGCGTGTGACCTAGAACTTAGAAATATACGACCTACGTCTGACCTACAAAATCTACTCGCTTGACTCAATTACATGTATTCGCACTATAAAACACCCTCGCTCACATCCGTTATGTTCCCTATCCTTATTCTCTATGCCCTGCATGGATTCCTCCCCTTTCCCCTCTCTCACTCTCTATCTATCTCTCTCTCCCTTACGATCACTCCCTTCCACCATCCACCCATCTCCCTCTCTGTCTCCCTCTCTCTCTCTTTCTCTATTACGGCCACTCCCTTGAATCCTTTCCACCATCCATCTCTTATCTTTCTTTCCCTCTTACCCTCCCTTCCACACCCTCACTCTCTTTCTCTCTCTCTCTCTCTCTCTCTCTCAATGGTCCATGCTCTCTTTCTCTTACGATCCCACCCTTCCATGATTCCATCCCCCTCTCTCTTTCTCCCCATCACTACCTCTATTTCACTTTCCCTCCCCTTATGTCTGTTACATACGTGAAATGCAAAATCGCTCAAAAAACAACCTACTTTTTTTCTTCCCAGAAAAGGGTTAAGAGTAAATCTGGAATTTTATACTGGTACTAACTTCCTAATTATGCATAATGCACAATTTAAACTTTTCTGATATGCGTATGAGAACCACTTTATAGTGGACACCAGAACTGCAATTCCATTGATTGGATTTCTCCTAAATATGAACAAGTACGTTTATTGTATGAAGATGTCTGTGATAGCGAGAAGGGTCCACTGGTGGGGCGATCAAGGTCAACTTTGTATTTCGATGTTAGGAATTCACCAAGTTAATTCTATCAAGGATTGAATTATACTGTAAGATGACTGAATGCATTACATGCTGGTCTTGATCGAATTCGAAGCTATATTAATATAACAGACACGAAGGCCTATCTTTACGGTCATTTACAGTCATATTCACAGTACCCCCTCGAAAATGAACTTGGGGAAAAAATATTTCCTTATTATACATGCCAGAGAATTTCTGACCGAAAAGTGCCAACTTCTATTTGGGAAGGAGTGGGGGTTGTCAGAAAAGCATCTCCAAAATCGGATGACTTTTCTTACGCCCCCCCCCCCCCTTTGCATGCTTGTTGAGCTAGTGACTAGTAATAATAATAATAATAGTTCGTCCTTATATAGCGCATTTCAGGACCGCAGGCCCTCTCAATGCGCTTTACAGATTATATATTATTACCCCGGTAATCGGATTCATGCTTACTCGCACACAATGTATGCACATTCTCCACTCCCTGGGGAGCATTCCAGCCAGTCGACATTTTACAAGCGCCACTTGCTAATCAAACTACATTCAATTTCGCATGCTACCGGGTACCCATTTAACACCTGGGTGGAGAGTGGCAAAAGTAGATCAATGTCTTGCCAAAGGACATTAGTGCCGCGGTGGGACTTGAACCGCGGACCTTGTGATCCACAGTCCGGTGACATATCCACTCGTCCACGGCACCTCTAGTGACCCTCCCCCCACTCGTCTACTGATGAATGTATCAATGCATCCAGCTGTAAGTCACCAAATGCAACTACTGTATACATTAAACAAATCCAGTCATTCTGTTTGATACCAAAAAAGCGATCTACAATACATGTTATTAGTTAACTCTGCATAAGTCGAATCTGTTGGGACTCCAAAAATAGTTCGACTTACATGCATGCAAAATTCAAAAGATTGATTTGACTCGGGGGAAAATTTGACTAGTGCGACTTTGAGTTATGCATAGTTAACTGTGCTTATAAACAAGGCAACTCCTTATAAACAAAGTTGGTAAGTTTTAGTATTAAACACGTTTTACTTTAATATGTGAGGCGCTATATAACATATACAATGTTATATTTATCACTTCAATAAATCATAATCACATTTACGAAAATGACTGCAGAAAAGGTTATGCTTAAGCTGTATAAGCCTGTATATATGTTAAGCTGTATGATCCTAGTTATCACCATGAAGGCCGTGTAAAATAAATTTGAGTTAACATTAAAGAAGAGAGGAGACATCCTTGTAATTTGGCTGGGGTAAACATCATAACTTGAGAGATTACTCAGAGTAAAATGACATCTGTGACCTACATTGAATTAAACCCACCCACAGTATAGCGTGCAAAGTGATAAATACAGTATAAGATGGGTTTTCCCAGTTTCTTTTTGATTTTATCTGATATAAATTTGGTGTTTTCATTAGTTGCGATACCATCTGGTGGTCCTTTTATCATTTTGGCTAACATCCAATAGCCGATTGTCAGATTTCATGGTTTCAGGGGTTAGATGAATTCGTTCTCACTGGATTTAAGTATGTCCAGTTTAATAAGTTTATTTCTCCTCGAGTTATTATTACCCCGACACTTGGCATGACTACACTATTCAATATCACACATGAGTACATTAAGATGTGGTGTGGGGCTGAAATAATGCACTCATGATAGCAAAAAATACATAGTACATGTATATACGAATAGAGAACTCAATCTCAACGAATCCATCCAAAGAACAACTTATAAATATTTAGACATGTTTATGTACATGACAATTGATAAGCATGTTTTTACCGAATGGCAATACATTCTCATTTTTCACTTTCACTTTTCCCTTTTTCTTCCCCTTTTTTTCAAAATAATTTCATGCAAATGCAATATAGGATTATAAGGGGTCAAGAGATCACTGACAGGTAATGTATGAAATGAATCCATTCAAATCCTAAGATAAAGAACAACTTATTAACAATGAGACATGTTTATGTACATGACAATTGATAAACATGTTATTACCGAGTGGCAATATATTCTCATTTTTCACTTTCACTTTTCCCTTTAAAAAAAAATAATTTCAAGCAAATGCAATCTAGGATTATAAGAGGTCAAGAGATCATTCACAGGTCATGAATGAAACGAATCCATTCAAATCCTAAGATAAAAAAACAACTTATAAACATTTAGACATGTTCAATTGATAAGCATGTTATTCCCGGGTGGCAATATATTCTCATTTTTCACTTTCACTTTTCACCTTATCCCTTTTGTTTTCTTTTTTTCTTGATTTCATGCAAATGCAATCTAGTTCCTAATGAATTAATGACAGGATTAACTTGTCAATTGTTCCAAATTTATGGAGTATTGTCTTGCAGGTCTTGACTTCAGTTGTGAAGGTATTGTAACATCATTGAACTACAGAACTGCATCCAAGATTAACATTGTAAAGCGTTACAGGAACAAGATTTTCCTGAATGATACATAAGTGCTCTGCTAGAACACAAAAGTTAATCTACACAATAAAGCAATAGTGAAAGATAGAAATCTTCATCTACAGAGTTTGGTTAAAATCTTGACTTTATTCCATAATTCGTAAACCAAGAAGACTTTAATAACCAAGAAATTATGTGCTCAGAGTAAGATTTTCCTTCATCTTCTCCTCCTCTTCCTCCTTCGTTATCTTCTTCATCATCGTAATCTTCTTATTTTACTCCTCCTCCTCTTCCTCCTTCTTTATCCTCTTCATCATCATAATCTTCTTCTTCTACTCCTCCTCTTCCTTCTTCTTTATCTTCTTCATCATCATAATCTTCTTATTTTACTCCTCCTCTTCCTCCTCCTGCTCTTTCTTCTTATCTTCTCCTTCTTCTTTCCAAAGCCATGAGAAGACTTTCAATATTTATGTACAGCCTAAGTCCCCAAAATAAAAGACCTCTTACAAAAACATGACTGGTACCTGGCTCAAATCGAAACATTCTTCTGATTCTAATCTTCATGCAATCCAGGTCAAAGCCATAGTCCCTGGGTATTACAAGGAAATCAACTTGAACATTTGCCAAGAAACTTTCCCCCAAACCAGACTGACTTATGATGTAAGGACAAGATAAACAGATGTCAAAAGAATTATGAAGTTGGTAAAAAGCATGGGAAATATGAAACCGGATTCTGCTTTACTGTAACCTAGCATGCAGCGTCTGACTTTGCACTTAAACATAGGCTTGAAATTGAAGAAAACATCATGAATAACAAAGCACTGTCATTAGAAGTAATATCATGATTAGTGTTTTAACAAAGAAATACATTTTTACACCAAAAAAATATGAAATATTAACAGTGAAACAAATATATTTCACTTTGTGTACATATACATGTATGTATAGTATCAACTCCTCGCAGTTCCTAACTTTAAGCATGGAAAAACATAATAAAGTGTTGATTCTGAAAGTTCTATTTTTGGGTCGTATTTTTGAAGAAAATTCAAATTTTCCTGATGGAAATGGTGGAAATGGAAGAATTGAATCTCTAGATTCGCTAGAGACATGCTACATAAGTCCACCTCACACTACACTATCCTCCTGAGATCAATTTCGAATGAAGGGCAATTATATTAGATATTAAAATCTAAATAAACATCATCTTCTTGGTTTAGGTTCTAAATAATGATAATACTAATAACCAGAATTTCAGTGCATTCAACTCTTCTAGTTAAAATAAAAAGCAGAATCAGCTTCAAATTGTAGACAATCGCACTACTTGTCCGAAATCACTTCGATTCTGAGCCGATATATAGCTTTTCCTCCTCCAAGGAGACACGAAATCCATAAAAAATTTGATTTTATCGATCATATGACTACTCAGATCCATGCCCATTATGATTTACATGTTTGAATGTTCGTATCAAATGCTACTGCAAATTCTTCCAAAATCGGATCGCAGTCAGATCGTAAAGTAAAGTAGGTTTTACAAATCTCCTGCGCTCAACAAGCCTATCACTGCATATGAACATTTATGATGAGGGAGGGGTGTCCCGATTCCTAGCAAAAACTGAATAAAGCCTTCTATTTTGCCTTTTGGATTTATAGAAAAATATGCTTTAAATAGCAATAACCACAATGCATGTTTTTCCTTTACTCCTTTATAACAATGTCCAACATAAGACGTACAAAATATTTATGGAATATTGCCTGTAAACTTGTTAAAAGTAAACTTTGAAATAAACTGTTTAAACACTGAACAACCAACCTGTCCTGACACATGATGCGTTGGTACATACATAACAACAGGTGGATAGGACCCAAGGGGAGTTGATCCATCAGGCTTGCTCATTTGGATATGTTTATGATGTGAGACTGGAGCAAACACTGTGATCAGAAGGATAAACTGCTGTTAATCTCATCATTATAGAGAAGAAACAAATTCTGCAACACTAGGGTTGATACTTGATAGCCATTATGAGATTTAAAAAATCATCAAATTCACACATTTTGTGGTCTTTAGATACTCTGTTGCATACAATGTGTAGGTACATGTACTTCATGGCTACAATTCGTTCACATATGCTGAGTTTTTAAATCTTTTATTCCTACAAAAATGTTAAGTGCAGAACGCAGTAAGCATGGTTTATTTGGCATATGTGAACAAGCCTTAATACACATTGAAATATTTTCCTTCTTAATGACCCAAAAGTGCTTAATTAAAAATTTTCCCTTCATATTTACAGTGTCAATATTTTGGTAAAAAGCACTAGATTTATTCAGGAAATACACTTGGTCAATCTGTTTCAAATCAAATCATTGGTTAGACTCCTGCCCCTTTCAAAATGACCTAATTTTTACGTACACTGTATGTGGAGGAACTTTCAACACTGAAATTTTAAGCTTTAGCCCCATCAGAGCTTACTGTTTACATTATGGCATGCACTTTTGAGCCATGTTGGCAAAATAGGGCATTTTTTCCACCTTTAAATTATTATTTCTCTGGACAATGGGCTAAATTTGTTGATACTGATGAATCAAGACAGATTAATTACACAAGCAATCAAAAATTCCCCATTATTTTTCACTACAGAGCAATGTCCAGTTTTACAACTTCCTGACCTCACAAGGTGTTCCACAAGGTAAGTTTCAGGTCAAAGTAAAGGTCAGTAGTTCACTGAACTTTCTGCCGCTCAGCGTATTTTAAAGATAATGGAAAACTTGATTGCCAGGGTTAATACCCTTTATAGTCGTAATAAATTAATATCAAACAATTTGGTGCAGAGGAAAAGATGGTAACTTGAAAGTTGAAGAAAGTGCCTATTTTTTAGCCAAACTAGATAAGGGCATTACGAACTGTGACTGTAGTCATGAAAACTATCAGCATAATGTACATGTAATACCGGTAGGTTCCATTTTTTAAAGCCCAAATTAAACTCATACTTCAATTTTGCGCAGAATTAAAGGGGAAAGTTTTATATTTCAGAATGTTGATAATATGACACAGAATGACCAACACTTTTCATATTTTATACATAACTGTTTGTAAAGATTTTCAAAGCTTTGTGTAGTTTACTGTCTATTTGAATGCCTATCAGTCAATCATATTTAAAACCTGTGCTCTTTTAGGACATTTTTATGTCCAAAGTTATACAGTTTTTATCAAATATGCAACAACTGGCTTCAAGTCACCCGAAGAGATTATCCTGGCCTGCAAGCACCAATGAGCAAACTCCTGCGGACATAGTGGAAGGCCACTGAACCAAGATAAGAGATCGTACAGCTACATGTAGTTTGCTTTTACTGTTCATTTCAATGATTATCAGCCAATCATATTTATTATCTGTGCTCTTTAAGGACATGTTTATGTCCAGCGTTATACCGGTAGTTTTTATCAAATATTCAACAACTGGCTTCAAGTCACCCGAAGAGATTATCCTGGCCTGGTTTGGTGATACCACTCTCCAATGCCTGAAACTATCCATTATTGCTGACATAGAGGACAGCATTGATCTGACAGACACATTCGAAGGGCTTGATTGGTTGTTTCACTTTCCGATGCGTTGGACCATCCACTCCTGCTGACATAGAGGGCAGCGGTTGTTCTGCTTGACCCATAGTGACATACAGCAGTTGTGAAAGGAATGATTGCAGTCACCCCATACAACTGTATCAAACAGATAAGAGAAGAGCAGATAATAGATAACAAGAGAACAGAAACACAGAAAGCAAACAAATGATTTTTAAAAAAATGAGTAATACAAGTATTCTTATAATTGTTTGTAAATATTGTAATTATGTTTGATTCAATAAAACAAATGAATATAAAAATGATAATATATGTATTCAAAACACAATACAGAGATTGTAAAAATTACCAAAGAGAAGCCAGATAGGGTGAGAAAAGATAGACAGAGTTGAAGATACAATTGGAGAAAAAATGAAGGGTAGAGAATGGAAATATGGTAGAGAAGAGTGAAAAAGATAAGGAAACAGAGAGATATAAAAGCAAGAAAGAGGGACTAAGAAGTCAAGAAGAAAGAAAAAGTACCAACCTCAATGTATCACCATACCTTATAACTTCAAAAATTATAGAGGGCGACATTGCACTTCCCAGTACAATAAAATGAGACATTAATGAAAACCCTGAACTGAATATTGCAATAAAACTGTGAGTGTACTATCATACTAGAGAATTTGCTACAGTTTATACTACTACATGTTTTAAAAAATGTAGACATTACTGTTTTTAGCTCGTTTTTTAGCAGCACTTCTCATAGAGCAATGACATTAGACTACCGGTAATCAATCCAGTATTTTTCCTAGTCCTGTATCTGTGATAGTAATTTTCAGGGAGATTTCAAACAAAATTTGTTACTTTAACAAATAAGAAACATCTCATTTACAGCACGACGAACAATTCAGAATGATGTTAACAAATTTTTCTCTTGATATGCAGTTAATTTACAAGAACCAAACGTTACCTAATATGAGTTAAATGGAGGTAAAGCAAAATTATTAGATTATCTTAAGATTACATACCAACACATTCTTCCTGTTTGTTCTCTGTTTGACATCTCAGACAGGCATCTGTAAGAAAACAAACAGTTAAAATACTGATTACATGAACATGTTCTTGCAAGTTTTATTCCACTCAACAGTTCACACAAGATTTGTCAAGAATGGCAGGCAAAGTAGTGTTACTGTACTTCAAAGAACGCGAGGACATTAACTAAAGATTTTCAAGGAAAGGTCTCGTTTACACACAAGGAAATGCTTTTTTAGCAACAGAGTGGTGTCTGTCTGGAACAGTGTCCCTCAAGAAGTAATGAACTCAAACTCCATCGATACCTTCAAAGCAAGATTGGATCTACACTGGTGGTCTAAACAATTTAATGTAATATGATAAAAACCGCCTCTACCCTGGGCATGTGTAAAATTAAGAAATTGATTCCACATCTGTCATAGACTGTAGAACATGACCAACCCTGGAGAAGTGACCCGAAAATTACAGAGTCAACCTCTCCTTGTATCTCGATGATGATGATGATGATGTTGAAAGATCTTTGTTAGGGTACACATGCTGAAAGTAGAAGGGTTGCTGGACTAAGTAACCACCTTCTTCAAAGCTCATGAAGGGTACCTCTCCATTCCAGTGCGACATCTGCTTCACCCTCTCACTCGTTCAACCAGAAGATCACACAATAAGTCTTATATTGATTTTAGTTCAAACAAAGATTCTTTCAAATATTAATTCCTTCTGTAAACACTTACAGACTGGAACTCTTTACAACCATCCAATTATCATTCAAGACCCTGACATATCCAACGCTCATGTGCAACAGCATTTTCAATAGCATTATTCCATTTTATTTCATGGGCACACCCAGCCCGACTCATTTTACTCCACCAGGAGAGATGAGCTGTTTATTTTTCAGATTCAGATTCAGAAATGAACAAGACATATCCACCTACACAAGGCTACCTGGGATAATCCGGTGACAGCGAGTTCAAATCCTCTTGTATAACTAAGAAGTGTGACTTAGCAAGGATTGGTCCAGGTTGTAGCTCAAACATGATCATGGAGTAAAATGAGTGTTTAAATTACTTCATTTTCATCTTGTACAATTATTATTAGCAGAGAACAATGAAGAAATTCAGTAAATGTACATGTAGTTCTTCTTTTTATTACTTGTGCAGCAGTGGAGGTTTTTTATACAATAATTCCTAATACAATTCATAGGAATTACCAAGATGCAGTTTTGTATTTAATAGGAGAAAACACATAATTAGTTTGTTATGTTATTACAATTACACAATCTACATTTCTTCTCATATAGAAGCTAGACAGCAAACAAACATGTTATTTTGGGGTCATTTTTAAAGTCATTACAAATTTTGTGAGATAGGAATTTACTGAATTTCAACTAAAAATTCCTTGATCCAAAAGATCAAATTAATTTTTTGTTTTAGGTACAGTCAACCTTGCACAATTTAACAAATTGGCTAGGTCAATGCTTAAAAGTAAGTCAAAATTTTGTTTATAATATTTCATTTAAACTCTTTGCTCAGGTCAAATTTTGCAAATTACAAGTCAGCTAAGTCAACAAAGAGAATTTACAGCCCAGGCACTCGACCACCTGCAGCTGCACACCCTTGTACATCGAGGATCAGCGTTGTCATCCCCATTTGCTAAGAACCTGACGGCCCCAACTTCTGACTTTTGACATCTCTTCCCAACCCGTTAACCTAACACATGCACACCTAGACACACCCAGGCATACCCACAAATCAAATTCAGAACAAACAGGCAAAGGGATAGTGCAATTCCATATTTCATCAGACTCCTAAATGAAAATCCATAAAAGTAAAGAAGAAGGCATTTCACCTTCTGTTTACCAGTAAAAACTTTAAGATTACACTTTTATCTTGAAATTGGGGATTATGTTATTTCTTGCATCTTATTTAAGTTACCATCTGTTGTATATTCATGTCACTCCTTTAACTCTTCCTTTTTTCTTTTTCCTTTTTTCCCTCTTTCTCAGTTTCTATTTTTCTCTCTTTCTACATGTATCTGAATATATAAAACCGTCTAAATGCTGTAGTCTGTCAGTCAGCAGTGGTTCACCAAGAGAGATACCATTTTACCTTGGCAATGAAACTAGTATTAGAACACTCAGAAAAAAACCTCATCGTTTTCTTGGGGCCCAAATTTGCTTGAGTGGTAAAACATCTGAAGTTTTCCAATACGTCTACAGTGAAATTAAAACAAAGCTAGAAAGAATAGATCGATCATTGGTAAGACCTGAATTTAAGGTGGCTACAGTATATATACTAGATGCAACCATCTGTTCGCTTTCTTCTGACAGTCCATTCCCTCCAAAGGGCACCTTAGACGAACTCGACCTTCTATCTAGACGGTTCGTCAAAAAGTGGCTGGGAATCCCATCCCGTGGGGCAAATGTTGCCTTAGTACATATGACCCAAGGAATGAATATACCACAGATGTTCGATATATATTGGCAGAGCCACACTCTAGCACTTACAAGATCTAGAGTCAAAGGGGACTCCTTGGTGAACCACGCACTTGATTGTACTCTCGAAAGAGAATCACGATGGTCACAGAAGACCTCGTCTATTGTTCAATGTCAACTAAATCTTAATAGAGTAAAGGATAAGGTAGAAGTTAATAATAGTTCATGGAAGGTGGTGAAGAAGAGTGTCAAAAACGTGTTAGAAGGTGATGCATCAACGTACTGGGAAAAATCTGTTGAACCATTGCTTTGCCAAGGTCGGTTTGTGAAACTACTGACTCTTGAAGATGAAAACCTCACATGGAAATCCATTACCGTACCGTATGTACGATTTACCCAAGAGGATTAAGCTTCGTAACTAACTCATGTATTGACTCTTTGCCATCATACACATTGTCTTTACAGGTGGGGGAAAAGACAAATAAGTGCCCTTTTGCCCACTTACAACTGGTACCCTTCACCACATTCTAGCAAACTGTTCCAACATTTCTTGAAAGATACGAATGGAGGCACATTGGCACAATAATATTCTTAGGTATATTTATCGAACTGTGAAAGAGTCCCTCCCTCACAAACAAGTTTATGCCGATATTCAGGGTTTCACCGTTGCGGGCGGAACCATCCCATCCCACATTTTGGTAACTTCTCAATGCCCTGATCTCGTCGTTATTTGGGAATCAATGAAACAAATACTATTGATCGAATTAACAGTGCCCTTTGAGACAAATACCAATGATGCTCACAATAGAAAGCTTGACCGGTACAAAGAACTTGTGGCCGAAGTAAGAAACAATGGTTACAGTGTGACATACCATGCTATTGAGATAGGAGCAAGGGGGCAAATAAATAGGGACAACACATATCGGCTAAAGTGGGTACTGGAAATGTTCAGTCCCTCTTCGCCGAATAGTTTCTTTCAGAAAATAAGTAGGTACGCAGTCGTGTCATCCTTTGCCATATTCTATGCAAGAAAAAAATCACAGTGGAAGGATGTGAAATACCTTGACCTTTAATCAGCACTCCATTCTCCTCAATATTTCTTCTCTTCTTCCTCTTCCTCTTCTTCTTTGCCTTATTTTGTCTTCTTCTTCGTCGTCTCCTTCCTCGTCCTCCTCTTCTTCTCCCCTTCTCTCTCACTCGTCCTAAACTTTTCCCCCTCGCCTACATGTACCTCTCCATCCTTCTCCTCCTTTACTTCATCTGCTTGTCGTTTCTCCCCTCTTCTTTCTTTCTCTCCCTCTTATTTTCTCCTTTTCTTCCACTCATCTATTCCAAGTAGAATGACTTGTTTACACTTCATCTCCAACCTATAATGTACCCTTTACTTTCCCATCTCTTTCACATTTTCTTACATCGTTTCCTACTCCCAGCCTTTACCCACATGCTCAGAAAATCATAATACCCTTAATTTTTTTCTTTTGTTGTTGCCAACCTATGCATGATTAATGCATGCACGATTAATAATCGTAACTATGCATGACTGATATATAATTTGTAATGATTATTGATCAATGATGAATGTATAGTTGTAACTATGCATGATTAATCTATAATTGTAATTATGCACGATTGATATTATATTGTAATTGTAATCCATCATTGTTTGTATTTGTTTTATATGTAGTGCGACCTGCCATGATTTCGGAAAGGGAACATGGACCTGGTATTGAATGTATACATGTACATGTAATACTAGTAATCCTTTTTGTTATGAAATAAAGACTTGATTTAACAACTCTCTTATCTATATCTATCTCCATGACTCCATCTCTCTCCTCACACTCGTCTTTTCTCCTCTCTTCACGTTTCCTTCTTTAAAAATCTCTTTCCTTCCCTATTCGTTTCCCCTCCCTCTCCCTCTCCCTCTCTCCTTCATCATTGTTGGATATTTCCTTTTCTCTCTATCGTCATATTTTACCTTATTTTAATTTTAATTCAACATGTCTTATTGATTTTAATGCCTATTTCTTTATCATTCTATGCGGTTGCTTTTATTCTATTCATGATATTCTAATAATCATAATGCTTTTTAAACTTATTGTCAATGTTTTGAATGTACATTACATACTAGTACTACTTGACATGACTACAATACATCTTGAAATGACAATGTAATTGTAAACTTTTGCAATTCGGCCTTGCGGCCGCGAGGAATGTGGCCGCGCCGCGAGAAAAGTATTTGAATAAAGTATAAACCATTTTGAATATAGTCATGCCTCATGGGAATGGCAAAAAAAACCAAGGCAAGACTAGAGTTGTTTTATTCTGAGAATGAAATTTAAATTTCAAATGAACTTTTAATTTTATCTTTGAACTGAATTTGAAGTCGATATTTTTGAAGTCGATATTTTTTTCAAGGGAAAAAAAGGTCAAGAAAACAAAATCTAGAATCCATAATAGATCTAGGCATAAAAACAGAAGATTAAGATCTACATACCCATGACTTGAACCCTGCAAATTGCACAAGTATCACATTCTACATCCCAACTCCACATCGCCACAATGTTCCATTTCTTCAACGAGAAGAGTCTCTGGTCTGTAGTTTTAGCATTCGTCCCGGTCCCCGGCCCCGTTCCTGCGGGGCTAGTGCCCGTGGTACTGGTACTGGTAGTACCGCTGCCAACTTCCGGATTCGCTGCTGCTTGAGGCATCGACATTGTACTCCGATACTCGTCTTTGCCGTGGACATGTATGCCACTAAAATCTTTTACATAGAATATGTATGATCTATAGATGAATTTAATGGAATTTTAATTCATTTCCTTGATTGAGAGAGAAAAGTGATGCAAAACTAGTCTACTTTGATTGCCTTTGGATGACTTTGATCGCAAATCTTAGCTAATCTATATTCACCGTTGAGGGCGCGGCTTTGACTTGCGTTGCCAATCAGCTTCAAATCTTTCAATCTAAAATTGATATTACGGCTCCATATATTTTCTAACGACAAAATCACGCCTTAAAATAAACCACATTATTAAACAAAAATGTATAAAATTAATTTAATTTACTTATAAAAATACAATTTGGACAAAAATTTGCTTAATCTTTATTCACCTTCGATACTCCTCCTAGATTGTTGCTTGACAACCTGAAACGAAATTTGTAGCAGACACCTCGCATTAGCTTGGAAAATATCGAATTTTACAGTTTTGTGGAGGTGAATTGGTTTCGAGGGCAATCTCAACAATGGTGAGTGTCTATCCTCTTTTAAAACCAGTTTAATATCCTTTCTTTCGATATCTGTTTCTTATTTTTCTACTGTCGTGTTCAAGCTGTTGTCGAATCGTCTCTTGTCAAGTCGTCTTGTTTAGGCCTGGCCCTAGATCTAGTCATACTCATAGTCATTGACATTAGTGCAGTGCTTGCAGTGCATACACATTGATGCAATTAACGTTGCGTTGAAAGGCAAAATTTAAAAGTGACAGTTTGATTTTTGTTATGTTACGCATCAGGACTCACAACCCCTATCAGTATATTACCAATATCAGTATCAGTATTATTATCAGTATCATAGACGAATCCCCTCATAGACTATCATAGAGGCGCTTGGTCGATTTTATTTTTAAATTTTACTATTTTTAGACCGAAAATTTCTGTCTCTTGAGACTGTCTTGAGTCTTTCGTTCGTTAGCCTCTGATTTGGGTAGGCCGCCGGCCATAGGGTCGGCTCCTCTCTTTAGAGACAGCAGAAGCAGACCATAGCTTAGCTCATAGTCATAGGGTCTACTCATAGGGACTGCATGCATTGCAAACTGGTGTTACGGATCTGAACACCAAATTCCGGCAAAACTTTTTGAATAAAATGTCACTTTAGCGGCTTCATATCCGATGCATTTATTTTTTAAAATTAGGTCTAGGAAGTAGGGGGTCTAGGTCTAGATCTATCAAGTATCATCTAGGTCTACTACTTGTACTAGAGTAGAGGAGGGAGTTTTCGGCCACTTAAGGCACAATCCTATTTTTGGACTCTTTACTTCCTATTATTATCATTTTTTGTTCAAATCATGATGCCAATACTATTATTATTTAAACAAAAAAAGAATCCCAGAAAAAAAATCATGAATTGCCATATTCATTTCCTTGTTCACTTTTTCGGAGGCAGTTTTCGGCCGCATGTACAAAGTCAATAGGGAGCGCGCGCCGTGCGTTCGCCCGCTGATTTATAGCACGTGCGGCCAGAGCACGTAATCCCCAGCACGGCCAAAAACTACACCTGCGGGTGCGGTGATCAGAAATTGGAATCTGAACTAAACAGAGATACAGCGCTATAGTATCCGACTGCAGTGATAGGATACGTGCGGTGAGATACTTTTAAGCTTGCGGTACACAACAAATCTGGCTCTAAATCAGAAAAATACTTGAAATACAGCTCATTTTATGGTACCCATATTCCTTACAGACACGCGTAAGATATTCGATTTTTCAGATTCAGGTAGCGGGACCGCCGATTACATCGCTAAAATGTTATATTTAAGGATACGTTTTCCTTTGCAAATGTGGTTCTCTGGTGACTCGGGCATGTTATTGTATGTGTGATATGTGATATGCTATTATGCAATATATTTTAAAGGATTTTACCATGCATCCAACGGACCGGCCGAAAACTGCCTCCTTTACTCTACTTAGACTGAAGATTTCTGTCTCTTTCGTTTGTTAGCCTCTGATTTGGGTAGGGTCGGCTCCTCTCTTTTGAGACAGAAGCCGACCATAGCGACTGCATTGCAAACTACTGCTCGCATCCGAGGAGAAAACTTATGCCCAAAATACTACATTTTACCCGATGCATATCTGATGCATTTATTATAGTAAATTAGGCCTAGGCTAAACTACATTGGTTCCACTTACCAGATTGGCTGTATGATGCGTTTTTTTCCGGATTTTCATCGCCGAAAATGAGCTCCGTGTTGAAATTCTTGCAGCCGTATTTTAAACTGTTACTGTGCATGAAGGAAGATGACGTCATCCATTGACATCCATCCATCCATCATCCATGCGATCCATCTACCGTCTACATCCATTAAAATTAAAACTACCGATATGATGACATTGTCTTGAGAAAATTGAGAGTTCTAAATTCCTTTTATCACGTCACTTGAGTTATTGTTGTTATGTTTGTTTTATTATGAGGTTAGAATGGTCAGAGACAGAGTGCTCTTTATTTATAAGCTGATCAGATTGACATTTCAACATATTGTCCATTCATTGCTAATATTAAAATAACTTGATTCTTCCATCCAGGCAAGTTCAGCGCAAGATGGGCGTTATTCTTTCATCTGTGAGTGGTATGATCCTAATGCAGGACTAACGAGACGATATCAGTTCCTCTTCTATCCTAAGGATAACACCATTGAAATGGTAAGCTAAGTACTTATCATTTGTGAACCCTTTGAAGATTGTTGGCTAGTAGTTGTAGACCATTATGGCAATTTACTTCAATACTGGATTAGTAGAGAACACTAGGCCTGTTGAATTAAGATCATTGCAGTGAAATACATGTAAATGTTAATATAAAATAGAGTACCGTAGTTGTAAGAGCTAGAGTATGCAATTGGCTTTGAACAACGTTTTGTTAGATGTGTATGAGTGTGCAATAAAACAACCGATTTTGCATGGTATATAATGCATCCAATTGTTCAAAAGTGAATGAAGCTGCACACCAGTCTTTGAGGATCATGGAACTTTCTTTATGTCAGATATATATTATACAAGCAAAATTCATTATCATTCACATTATTACAATAAAAGTTATTAATGAAAAATTATGAGAAAGAATAATAGAATATTTCTTATTAAAGAATTTTTTTTTTTTTTTTTTTCTGTCAGTATGACCTGAAGAACAGACTTATCTTCTTGCCTGTGATTCGGTTCATCTAGACCTGTTAGTGATATGGACTATACAAGCAATGTTCATTATCATTAACATCACAATATAGCTAATTTGAAAATATTAGAAAAATAGAAAGAATGTTACTTATTAATGAATTTCATTTTATTTCTTATTTTATTTTTTCTGTCAGTTTGACCTGAAGAATAGACGTATGTTCTTGAAGAGATCTGCTTGTGATTCGGTTCATCTAGCAGACCTGTATGTCGGAAGCACGGTGAACGTTCACTCACGTCAGCTTAACCTTGTTGAGTATTCTGATGATTTCACAAGGAGAGCCCTTACCACTGTCAAAGAGAAGTGAGTCAACCGAAATTATATTTTCTGAAATTATTATATTTTATTAGGTTTATCAGGGTTGTATTAAATAAAGTTCTTGTGACCTGCACATTTGTTAGCTCTTAATGAATACACACATTCTTGGTTTACTTATGTGGATACTATTCAATATGCCAAATAAATAGTCAATTCTTCTGGTTTTCATTTGACCACATTCTTCGGTTTTGATAATGTTCAATGGCTTTGAAATGGAAAGTAGTGACATAGTACATGTATAGAAGCTTTATTAGGTTATGATAACATGTAGATAACCTTCAAGTTTAAGTTCCTGCGCATATAGTTGACTTGTGAAAAACAAATAAATCATCATTTCATTAGATCCCACTTTATTGTCTGTTGTGGGATTAGATGTTGACTGTCCATCACATGCCTGTCTCTGGCATCTACAATAGCAAATATTGTCAACCTCGGATTTTCTAATAGAGTCTCGTCCAGTACAATCATGTCAATTAATTTCTTTGTAAATTGTATGCCCCCCATATTGAATTTCTTTATCTTGAATACCAGTCTCTGGCATCCACAATAGCAAATATTGACAGACTCAGATTTTCTGTCAGAGCCTCGTCTAGTACAATCATGTTAATTAATTTCTTTGTAAATTATATGTTTACCCCCGGCATGTTAGGTGTGACAGACCCAAACAAGTAAAAACAGAGTATCTACATGTACACTTAGTAATTATGTTTTGATAAATGACATTCTCTTTCATTATATTTCAGGACTTTGGGTCTGATCAAACCAGATGCTATTTCCAAATTTGGTATGTATGCAGACATGTATCATTTTATTGCATACAAGTAGATTTTGTTGTGATAAATGTTTAATGAAGGTTTTTTTTATTGAATTATTTAAAGGTACTTTGTCCCATTTGCAGGCCCAAAAATGAAAAGGTTAAATTCCAACGGCATTTGAAAGATAATACTAATTTAGAACTTCCCTAAAAAAACGGGGGCTTGAAAATGTCTTTAAGTGGGAAAATAACAACTATTAGTTGTCGAATCGACTTAAGAGCTATAGAGCCAGTAAGTAATAGTCTGATTTTCAGACCATTGTACCGAATGGTTGTATGTTTTATGCTGCGCAAAGATTCAATCAGTTTAATTTTGGCCATTACAAGAAGTGGGTTATTGATGTAGACAAATGCTCATGTACCCTTTACAGCTCATTTTATGTATGTTATTATCAAAGAAGAAAAAAATCCAGTCAGTAACTCAATAGTGTCTGACAGTGAAGTCTAGCAAGTGAACGGGTTTCCTTGCATAATTTGAATATTAGGACACTGCTAATGTTTAAATTTCATAGATAGGACATACATGACATATTCATAATTCCTGCAATGTTCTACATGATATGTTGGCTGCAAAAGGGACATTGTACCTTTAAAGATTTCATCATCATAATTTTTGCAGGTTCCATTTCACTGTTATAATTAATGTCATACGTCAAATGACAAACATCTCCAAGGCTTGTTCACATATATCGTGGTAAACGGCGGCAGTTTACTTTTCTTTTTTTCTTTTTTTCAAAAGCATTCTGCGCTTCACACATCTGTATTATATAACGGACAGATCTATGCATAGGACACATACTCAAATCTATAAAAACTAGATGGAACTTCAACTGCGCGCAGTCGAAAAATGCCTCCGCCATAGAGCAATTTTACAAACCAAAATGGAAGCAATTTTTAAAATTCAAGTTTGATTGTAATCCATCTGTTGGTTCTAATGATAACACGATCACGAGCTATTTTAGGATACATAATGAGCCCTGTGACCTTTGACCTCGTGACCCCCAATTCTAATCTGTTCATTGACTCTGCAAGATACATACATGACCCAAGTTTGGCGGTAATCCATCAATCGGTTCTTGAAATAACGTGATCACAAGCTATTTTGCATACATAACGAGCCCTGTGACCTTTGACCTCGTGACCCCAAAATCTGATCAGTTCATTAGCTCTGCAAGATACATACATGACCCAAATTTGGCGGTAATCCATCAATCGGTTCTTGAGATAACGCGATCACGAGCTATTTTTGCATACATAATGAGCCCTGTGACCTTTGACCTTGTGACCCCAAAATCTAATCAGTTTATTGGCTCTGCAAGATACATACAGGACCCAAGTTTGGCGGTAATCCATCAATCGGTTGAGATAACGCGATCACGAGCTATTTTTGCATACATAATGGACCCTGTGACCTTTGACCTCGTGACCCCAAAATCTAATCAGTTCATTAGCTCTGCAAGATACATACATGACCTGAGTTTGGCGGTAATCCATCAATTGGTTCTTGAGATAACGCGATCACGAGCGTGCGCACGGACTGACAACCAGAAAACATAATTCCCGGCTACTTTGTAGCGGAGGCATAAAAAGTAACCATGTATTGCCATTATAAAGAATTAAAGCTCGTTTTCATTTGATTTTTTTTTAAAGAATGACATGCGCTGCATATGAAATTCAATTGTCAGTGCCTTTTGCTTTTTCTCATGAACTGTGTACCCATAAGACATTGAGTGATTTCAAGTACGGTGTTCGGTGTTGGTGTTGGTGTTGAGAGCATGGAAAGGCTGCTAAACCAAGCTCCAACACCGACGGTCAGTTTAGAAGGACGATACCGATCGCGTTATCGATAGCTCAACACCAGCCTCAACACCGAGTGACGTCATACTCTACAGGCGAAAAGTCTTGCAATAAAAGCATAATCCTTTCAGAAATTCCATTAAAATTACATCATATCGAATATCAAATGTAAAGTCATATTAAACGAGCTGAAGACATGGAATTTCACAAGTTGACCTCTGTGACCCTTGACCTACATGCTCCAAAATCTAAACAGATCGTCTTCCTATGGTGATACATACTATCATTAAGTTTGAAGTGAAAATTCTCCAGTGGTTCTTGAGATATCGCGATAACGATCTCAATGTATGGAATTTCATAAGTTGACCTCTGTGACCCTTGACCTTTGACCTACGTGCTCCAAAATCTAATCAGATTGTCTTCCTATGGTGATACACACTATCATTAAGTTTGAAGTTTAAATCTCCAGTGGTTCTTGAGATATTATGATAACAATCTCAATGTATGGAATTTCATAAGTTGACCTCTGTGACCCTTGACCTTTGGCCTACGTGCTCCAAAATCTAATCAGATCGTCTTCCTATGGTGATACATACTATCCTTAAGTTTGAAGTTTTACATCTCCAGTGGTTCTTGAGATATCATGATAACAATCTCAATGTATGGAATTTCATAAGTTGACCTCTATGACCCTTGACCTTTGACCTACGTGCTCCAAAATATAATCAGATTGTTTTCCTATAGTGATACACACTATCACTAAGTTTGAAGTTTAAATCTCCAGTGGTTCTTGAGATATCATGATAACAATCTCAATGTATGGAATTTCATAAGTTGACCTCTGTGACCCTTGACCTTTGACATACGTGCTCCAAAATCTAATCAGATCGTCTTCCTATGGTGATACATACTATCCTTAAGTTTGAAGTTTAAATCTCAAATGGTTCTTGAGATATCGCTAACAAACTCAATACAAGGAATTTCATAAGTTGACCTCTGTGACCTGTGACCTTTGACCTACGTACTCCAAAATCTAATCAGATCGTCTTCCTATGGTGATAAATACTATTCCCGAGTCTTAAGTTTAAATCTTAAATGGTTCTTGAGATATTGTGATAACGGTCAAACGGGACGGACGTACGGACGTACGGACGGACAACCCAAAAACATGATGCCTCCGGCACCACCTTCGGTGGCGGAGGCATAAAAATCAACTCTCAAGCAACCATCTTCTTCCCAAACCAAGATGAAAGCAACAAGGACTAACGTATCAAACAGAAGTGCGCACTCCCCAATCCTGATGGGACGTTCAGAAGGACCACCACCAAGAAGAAGAAGAAGTACCTTTATTTGTTGCATGCAGCTGTTTTTATGCCTCCGCTACAACATTATGTTTTCTGGTTGTCCGTCCGTCCGTACGTACGTACGTACGTCCCGTTCTCGTGATCGCGTTATCTCAAGAACCAATTGATGGATTACCACCAAACTCGGGTCATGTATGTATCTTGCAGAGCTAATGAAGTGATTAGATTTTGGGGTCACGAGGTCCAAGGTCAAAGGTCACAGGGCCCATTATGTATGCAAAAATAGCTCGTGATCGCGTTATCTCAAGAACCAATTGATGGATTACCGCCAAACTTGGGTCATGTATGTATCTTGCAGAGCTAATGAAGTGATTAGATTTTGGGGTCACGAGGTCCAAGGTCAAAGGTCACAGGGCCCATTATGTATGCAAAAATAGCTCGTGATCGCGTTATCTCAAGAACCGATTGATGGATTACCGCCAAACTTGGGTCATGTATGTATCTTGCAGAGCTAATGAACTGATTAGATTTTGGGGTCACGAGGTCAAAGGTCAAAGGTCACAGGGCTCATTATGTATGCAAAAATAGCTCGTGATCACGTTATCTCAAGAACCGATTGATGGATTACCGCCAAACTTGGGTCATGTATGTATCTTGCAGAGCTAATGAACTGATTAGATTTTGGGGTCACGAGGTCAAAGGTCACAGGGCTCATTATGTATGCAAAAATAGCTCGTGATCACTTTATCTCAAGAACCGATTGATGGATTACCGCCAAACTTGGGCCATGTATGTATCTTGCAGAGCTAATGAACTGATTAGATTTTGGGGTCACAAGGTCAAAGGTCTAAGGTCACAGGGCTCATTATGTATGCAAAATAGCTTGTGATCACGTTATCTCAAGAACCGATTGATGGATTACCGCAAGACTTGGGTCATGTATGTATCTTGCAGAGTCAATGAACTGATTAGATTTGGGGTCACGAGGTCAAAGGTCACAGGGCTCATTATGTATCTCAAAATAGCTTGTGATCGCGTTATCATTAGAACCAACAGATGGATTACAATCAAACTTGAATTTTAAAAATTGCTTCCATTTTGGTTTGTAAAATTGCTCTATGGCGGAGGCATCATTTTCGACTGCGCGCAGTTGAAGTTCCATCTAGTTTTCATTATCACTTGCCATTCATGTACTACACAAACAAAAGAATGTGCCACATGTGAATGATCCGTCACTTAAGTACAGATACTAATGTTTACTTTCTCCTTGTGTGTAGGTCCCATATTTGATATGACGTACGAGGCGGGATTCCTGGTTACCAATGCTAAGATGACTCGCTTGTCAAGAAATGCAGCTGAAGAGTTCTATGCTGAGCATGTTGGCAAACCATTCTACGAGTAAGTGTGCTAGCTCTGTACTGAAATAATCTCTGGATTGTATTTGTAGCAGATGTTTGACAAACTATTTGCTCAGGCCGTAATGCAGATGATAATAAAAATATAGTGGAGTCTTGTTTAGCCCTCATTTCTGGCACATTGCCTCTCGTTGCGCTCCATTATTATTACCCCAGCTTTAACACGGCTGACATTACAGCGCACACAAGCATTTTAAGAAAACAATTCCTGCTGGCTGGGAGTGCCATGTATCCATTTACCTCATTTTACCTCACTTGGGTGGAGTGTGGCAAATGTAGATTAATGTCTTGCCAAAGGTCATTAGCGTTGTGACAGGGATTCAAACCCTGTACCTTGTGGTTCACAGTCTGGAGACCTATCCACTTGACCATGACAGCTCTACATTACCGGTATATCATTTTATCTTGAGAGTTGTAACCTTCATCATTACATTATTATACAAACTTCATTTTATTGTGGGAAATGCAATCGCAGAAAAGTAGTCTTCTTTTTTGTTGTTGATAATTCTTAATATCTACAATTGATTATCTTTGTTGCTTGTAGTGCTTGTATCACCCAACTCTAGCTGATAAAAATAATATAGCTCTTTGTAAATGCCCAATGTCAAACAAGTTTAAAGCATCACAAGGAATTCTTTTAATGACTTCTGTTAGAAAACTAGTAGACAAACACAGTCTAACAAAAAGAAAGTACTTATCGATCAAAAATAGGATTTTTATTTTGAAAATAGGATATTTTGGGGAAAAGAATAGGATTTTTGTTCAGTTGGGGTTGGCAGCTCTGCATCAAACTAGTCGGTGTACTCAAATTATAATGGAATGTGTCATTACATTTTGAATCTTACTCTCTCAGTCAGTCTGCAGCCAGTGCGAAAACCCTCTATTTTATTCAGCACGTATGCACGAATTTACGTGTCTTGCATACGTAATGAGTTGTGCAGACGGTCATTCCGATTGGCAGTTTTTGCCTTTATAATTGTTCATTTTTCATGAAAGTGGTCTTAATTTACAGATAAGACGTTGCACTTTCTGTATACATTTATGACAATCATGTTAAATATTTTTTGGAAACAGATATTTCGCCTAGAAAATGGGGTTTTTTGACGATAAATCTATCTTAAGAGTAGGGCTGATTTTCACATAGAAATCATTCTTGCGACACGAAGATGTTATAATCAGCATAAAGCATAGATATTTGTCTTTACAATGATATCAAAATTATGATATTATACGCTGTACCAGAGTCAGGAACCAAGAAAATCACGCGAATGTTCATGAATAATTAAAAGAAGTAGTCAATTTTGCCGATGTAATAATAGAGAGTTCTGATTGGTCAAATACGTCAGCTACGTCACATATGTTCCGCTTTGGTTCATTAACATTCTGAATACCAAAGTTCATCAAGCGTGCCTTGTGGCGTGCGCCGGTAATGCACTTGCGCGTACACATAACAGTCATGACAACAATTAATGACAACAATATAAGGACCTGGGATCAAATGCGTCACCTGCCTTCCAGATAATTTTTTCTACAATATTTCTTTTTAATCATTTTTCTATTTTTTTCGGTCAGTCGGTGGCGCGGCGGAGCTCCCTGGAGTTTAATAATCAGTTATGTATTGCCATTAATTGCTCAGACGGTGAGCGTGCACGAGTATAAAATCACACAATTTCGCGCTATCATATAGAAAGAACAAATTGGTAACTTCCGGGGTTTTAGGGTCTCAATTACTATGATTATAAAGAGAACATGAATTTGCGTCAATAAGGTTTTGACATTATTTTGATCAGTGACTTTTCATCTTTCGAACGAATCTCAAAGTAAACAAATTAATTATGTACCAGAGTCAGGAACCAAAAGCGAAATTCCGGGTACAAAATAGCTGTTGAACGACAATAAAAGTGGTGAAAAAGGATTGTTTCAAAATTGTGAAATATGGAAAATTCCTTATCAAACTGAAGCTGAAAATCTCGAGAGTAAATTAACGTTGCGTGCTGCCATGTTGACTGAAGTTATCGACCACAAAAGCAGCTGCATGTACACCCTTACAAATCTCACGGAAAATCTGGTGAATTTCAGCACACGTGAATGTTACGAGATCACCAATGAGACGCTGAATAAAAATCAGCTTACAGCCTCATTATCGCGCACACTGCGGTCTGACTGCTCTCTTTTTTCTTTAGGGGAGAGGTTATGGAGGCATTCAACATTTTCCACTATTTAGTGATGTGTTTGTGAAAAGTTGATTGTTCAATACTCTCTGTACAATAATCATTCCAAAGTCTTCCGGCTCAGATCTAAGCCTACCCATTATATTCAAATTGCAGTCTTGTTACTTTTTATCCAGAAAACATCCTTTCATAATTGGTTTAGAGTTAGTTCTCCTGGTATGCATCATTTCTATTTCATTTCTCTTTTTAGCAACCTGGTGCGTTTCATGTGCAGTGGTCCAATCATAGCCCTAGAATTGATAGCTAATAATGGTATCGGAGAATGGCGTCGTCTGCTGGGACCTACAGACAGCAGCACAGCACGCAGTGAAGCCCCTAACAGCATCAGGGCCAGGTTTGGTACAGGTAAGGGAAATGTTTTACTACTAATTCATTAGTATCCCGGTTAGATGATAAAATGCTTCGATATTGTGTTATTCAAATTATCCATGGTGTTATTCAAATTAGACATGGTGTTATTCAAATTAGACATGGTGTTATTCAAATTATACATTGTATCGTCAAAGATATGTTTTAGAGATGCTAGTTACAAAATTTACATGGTTAGTCATGGAGTATGCAAACATTTGATTTTGAAAATCATTTAAAAACAATCATCACATGATCTGTATTTTCATCAGGCCATGAGTATGAGGATGTTCGTTTTTCATGCATTATTCATTAAACTGTTCACCTAAATTTCAGGTGACAATAGTGCACTTAATAATAGCCGCTTCTTGTAATGCCCTTTACCAGTTACAACCGATCAATGTGCTTATAGTATTATTATTCCACACATTTGAGTGCACATTCTCCACTTCTTGGGGAGTATTCCAGCTAGTCACCTTTTACTGGCATGCCCAATCACATTGACTTTTGTATCCTACCAGATTCCCATTTATAAACGTGGATGGAGAGGAGCAATGTAGATAGAATGCCTTGCGCAAGGACATGAGTGCCACGCCGGGGCTCGAACCCACGACCTTTCCATTCCCATATCAAGCAATGACACCACTTGACTATGACACCTCTATATTGGAGAGGTAGAAGTGAGCACTGTTAATTCTTAAGTATGAAGAAAAAATGTATTCTTTAAAAAAAGTACATTTGTTGTATCTTTTTTTTTCTGTAGATAACACAAGGAATGCGTGCCATGGTTCAGACTCTGTTGAGTCATCGAACAGAGAAACAAACTTCTTCTTCGGACCATCGGCGAGGATGCGGAATACATCTACACTTGATAACTGCACTTGCTGTATCATTAAACCAACAGCAGTCAAAGAAGGTATGTAAAACACCTACATCTCTTTACTTGTAGTACATGTACAGTAACATAGATCAGAAATTTGAGAGAATATTGCTTTAAAGGCACCAACATTAAATGTTCAGACAATTTGAAAAACAACTTCATGGGGTGATTAATTAATTAATTAATTGATTCGCTTTTTAAATTCATTTCAGTTTTATAAAGAACAAAGTGCAATATTACAGGTGCCCCAACTTCATGTATAAAAGAGTTTTCCTCTTGTTTGTTTGGATGGTGTTAGGATTTCGTATTGGCACGGCTTCATCTTTTATTTCAGTTTTGATTTCTTATTATATTTATATTTTGAAATAATCATTTTGTATTTTGTACAATCCACTGGTCTATGTCACAAAGGGATCTAAGATAATGACACTATCAATGCTGGTCAGATATGAAGCAGTAATGATCCACTGTACTTTTTGTTTTATGTAACGTGTATTAAAATGAAAGGCAACAGCACGTAACAAAGGTCCTTTGCAATGCATATTCACTGAGCTTTGTGCTAATTGGACACAGAAATGTTAACTGCATCACACTTACGTCATGAAAACAACTACCGCGATTTACTGCAACGTGTCTGAATGAGTCTTTAGGAAGATAGGTATGGAATATAACATAGTAGTATGAAGACAATATTGTTTATGTTTGACTCTACAGGTAAAGCCGGTCAGATCATGTCAGCTATCTGTAATGAAGGTTTCGAAGTGGTTGCCTTGGAAATGTTTCACATGGAGAAAGCCAACTCTGAAGAGTTCTTTGAGGTCTACAAGGGTGTCGTTGCCGAGTATATGGTGAGATCTGAATTTTTGTCACGAATGTTTTCTCTGCTGGTAATCCTTCTCTTCTAAACTCTACTTTGTAGAGATGTCGAAGTCGTGGGTTCGACCCCTGACATGGCACTAATGTCCTATGGCAAGGCACTTATCTTCATTTTGTACATCAAACTTTATGAGTGATAAGACTTTATTTTAAAAGGTTGACACACTTGAATGACTTTTAAGGTTAGAGTCGAGTTCTACTCATGCAATGATATTGTGAAAAGAACTGTCTAGAAGCCATTTAATATATTGATTATGAAGTACATAAGTTTATTGTATGCTGTGAGGTTTTTTGTTACCAGAATGGTGAGAAATTGACTCAATTCGCTGAAGGTCACATCCCATGCTCGTAGACATGGGTATATGGGACTACACACATTTGCGGCAGGAGTTTGGTCCAAACTTTTCTGCCATTTAACATCATTACTATTATTTCAAATATGAGGGAATGTGCAGAGCAATCCTTTTCAGTGAATATGTCTGCTATGGTATCCTTCCAAACTGACATACAAAAGAATGAGAAAGCTCACAAATTACTTTTCACCTTTACCAGAACTCAATCTTCTCTTTAAATCCTGGCCCTGTTTCATAAAACTTGTTATCAGTAACAAGTGCCACAGATCTTATTATTTATAACAATTTTTGTGAAGCAGGGCCCGGAACAACAAATGTCTATTGTAAGTCCACGAAACAATCAAAAGAGTGTCTAACAATATACCTGTTTATCTGTTCTATGATAGGACATGGTAACCGAGCTGACATCAGGACCGTGCTATGCTCTAGAGATCAGGTGCTCCGGTGGGAAGTTTGATGACGTTACCAAGGCTTTCCGAGAGTTTGTCGGACCGGCCGATCCCGAGATAGCTCGTCAGCTACGACCTCGTACCCTGAGAGCTAGGTTTGGCAATGACAAGGTTCACAATGCTGTTCACTGCACCGATCTACCCACCGATGCTCTCCTGGAAGTGGAGTACTTCTTCAAGATCTTGTCTGAATAAGACGTACGACTTCCAAGTCATTTTCCCGTCCTACTCATCGTTTACCATTCATACCCCCATGTGTGTGTGAATCAAACAACTAGATACTCTGTGAATATATGAAGGCACATGTCATCTGCCTGGAGCTAGAAGGGCATTATCTCTGTGTTAAAGCATTTGAGTTAAAGTCCTTTTGGTTCTAAACAGATGATATTATCCTTTGAAATGTTATGACATATAGTTATGACAAATATGTACTGGGGGGTGTTTCACAAAGACTAAGATCGACTTTAAGTTGGACTTAAGTATAACAGGCCGTTCGTGCCATTGTTTGCACTCACCATTATGATCTTTAGACAATATTTTTTCCTTCAATAATGAATTATCAAAACAAGTAAGTTTTGTAGATTTTTTACCATGATTTGTACGTCCCTTGAGAGACCAATGCCAGTAAATGATGAGAGCAAACAATGGCATGAACGGCCGTCTATACTTAAGTCCAACTTAAAGTCGATCTTAGTCTTTGTAAAACACCCCCCTGGACAGCAATGAAAGAAAAAAAAATCTGCTTTGATATACTTTTGACATGAAATTTAATTCATAGGTAATAAGACGAGTTTCCCAGAGCGTTCATGTCCTTTCGGAAATGCCCATGGAGTTCATCTGTTAACATGCTGTACAACAAATAAATTGCTTTAAAAGTTCTTTAATATATGAAAGACATTGAACCATGGACCGACGGTTTCAGACTAGGATTCTTTGCCTCGTGAGAGCACTTCTTCAATCAGCCCTGCACATGCAAGGGTGTGTAGTGCTTACTTCACTTGTAACATTTGTAAGTAGTTTGTGAGACTTTGCCATGTTTAGCATACGTTTTTATAGGGTGATGTATTACGACCGGTGGAAGTTTAAGAAGCAGTGCCTTTCCAGTGTATCAGAATATGAAAGACAAAACTATAATTTTGATTTTGAACCTACCCCCTTCAAAAGAAAATTGACCTGTATAAAACAAATGATGCATGTTTTCATCTGTTCATTATAGGATCTATCCACTCTTGTTGATTCTGTTTATGCACCTATCGTAATCAGTCTGACGGGTTTGTACGCTAAATGCATACAGCCTCAACTTGAGTGTGGACAGATTGTATAATAAAATAATTTGCATGCATCATTTGTATAATAGTCAATTTCACTTTTTCACTTTCAATAATGGGAATTCTTGCATTCCTAAGAGCATAATTATTGCTGCTTTTGATTGCATATATATACTATTATATCATTTCTAAGTTTGATTTGTATATATGAGGTATTTATGTCTTTTTGTATAAAGAATTTCATTCTAATCTCTTTTTTTTCCTTCTTAGAATGGTATACTGTAACATGAAATTTTCTTCATTACGATCAGCCGGATTTCTGCCTTGCTGTGGTAATGCAATAAGTCTCGAAGTTTTGTAAAAGAAGTTTAGTACTCAACTACTACTAGTGGCCCTTTACATTATTCTATATCTTGATCAATCTTCTACGAATTCAAATCTAATCTATCAGTATGTACAAATTTATGTACTGATAAACTTATGAGTTCTGAGAAATTTTTCTTCAGCAAATATTTGAACAGAAATAAGTTTTGAAAATCAATTTACCCATTTATTTAATTTTTGATGTAGATATTTGTACAGTTGGCATTGCCATATTCTTATGAACTGTATCTTGTGAATAAATATTTTTCATATTGTCTGAATAACAATATTGCTATGTATCTGTTTATTCTGTGCCTGTGTGTGGCTGTAATATATGCTAAAATAAGGTTATAATTATCATCACCATCATCATCGCCTCTATTATCATAACCAATAGATTTCATCACTATAACCATCATCATCACCACCACCACCACCACTATTATCATGACCATAGATCATCATCATCGCCAACATTATCATAACCAAAAGATGTGATCATCATCACCACCACTACCACCGTTATCATAACCAAAAGATGTGATCACCATCACCATCACTACCACCGTTATCATAACCAAAAGATGTGATCATCATCACCATCACTACCACCGTTATCATAACCAAAAGATGTGATCATCATCACCATCACTACCACCGTTATCATAACCAAAAGATGTGATCATCATCACCATCACTACCACCGTTATCATAACCAAAAGATGTGATCATCATCACCATCACCACCACCACCATTATCATGACCATAGATCATCATCATCGCGCCATTATCATAACCAAAAGATATGATCATCATCACCATCACTACCACCGTTATCATAACCAAAAGATGTGATCATCATCACCATCACTACCACCGTTATCATAACCAAAAGATGTGATCATCATCACCATCACCACCACTGTTATCATAACCAAAAGATATGATCATCATCACCATCACTACCACCGTTATCATAACCAAAAGATGTGATCATCATCACCATCACTACCACCGTTATCATAACCAAAAGATATGATCATCATCACCATCACTACCACCGTTATCATAACCAAAAGATGTGATCATCATCACCATCACCACCACTGTTATCATAACCAAAAGATATGATCATCATCACCATCACTACCACCGTTATCATAACCAAAAGATGTGATCACCACCACCACCACCATTATCGTGACCATAGATCATCATCATCATCACCACCATTATCATGACCATAGATCATCATCGCCACCATTATAACCAAAAGATGTGTTCATCATCACCATCACCACCACCGTTATCATAACCAAAAGATGTGATCATCATAACCATCATCTTCATAATCAACATCACCACCACCAACGTTATCACAACCAATAGATGTCATCGTCATCATCATCATCACCATCACCACCACCACCATTATCACAACCAATAGATGTCATCATCATAACCATCATCATCATCACCATCATCATCACCATCACCTCCACCATTATCACAACCAGTAGATGTCATCATAACTGTCATCATCATCACCACCACTAACATGACGATCACTACCACTACCATCAGTTTCCTTCCCACCATGAGCATCCATCCATTAATCCATAACTGTTCTGAGTTTTCTACATGTCTATTAAAATGAATTTGAATTTCCTCCTCAATTTGGCAGTAATCATTTATATTTTCCACTCTTTAATAATTAAAAATATTGAATTATATTAAATGAAAAAGTGTGAATGAAAATGACAAAAAATCAGCAAGAAATCGCCAATTTGTAAAAATAAAAAAAATGATTATAAATTCCACTCCTCATTGCCAATTTAGAGACTTGAATGTTTGCTTTCAATTAAATCGCTCCTCTTCATGAACGGCACAATGTACTGCAATAGAAATGGACTTTAAAAAATTCTGGCGAGTTTTGCCATCTGCTCATGTACAATTTGAGATTCAGAGCATTTTGGATAAAACTAAATCATTAAAATGGTGACACTAAATAACCGATACGGGGTTAATAAGAAAATGCTAACAGTTATGTGAACAACATGATACATTAAGAAACAGACAGTTTTCTATCCTTGATTTTTAATAATACAAGGCAACATGGAATAATACATGGATTCCTACTCCTCAGATCTTGAGCAGGAAGCATAAAACAACTACATAACATTCAATCACTGTTACAATGATAAACATTTTCAAACCACTCAAAAATCGCTATCAAAAATATTCTGATATAAATTTATCGATTTTGGCCCTATTAATCAATGGAAGACCTGATTGAGCAAGAATGGTAGATAACAAAGACTATCCTTATTTACAGAAATATATATTTACAATAAAAGAAATCATCGATTGGCCATTGTAAAATGAGAAATCTCACTGAACAGTGTAATGCACCAGACAAATTAACATATCGTCCGTTTGGAGCCAGAAGGGCGTTACCTCTGTGAAAAGATTAATAAATCAACACCCTTCTGCCTCCAAACAGACAAAGTATACTATCAAAATTTATTAAAGCACTCATTCATAAATCAAAACATAGTTTTTTGCTCCACACGAGAACAGGGTCGAAAAAATATCAAATATATATATATATTTTTCTACCAAAGAGAGATATGAGTTGTTCCATTATAAAATAATATGCAGTAGGCCATTTTATCTACATCTATACATATATTCTTAATTAATATGTAGATATAAGCATATCTACATGTACATGTAAATCCAAACTGATATCTGAATTTCTAGAACAGTATGTGCTAAAGATTTCTTTACACAATCTGTTTGCTATACAGTTTATAGAAAAACTCTACTGTAATTTAGTTGTTGATACATGTACATACCAGTAAAAAGTTCGAACAATAGACCCTAAAAACAATTTTTTCCTCCTTTTCACCTTTCTCTCTCTCTCTCTCTCTCTCTCACACACACACACACACATGAACATAATTTTTTCTCCTTTTCCTTTGTATTTTTTCCAATACATGAGAATTTCACATAAAAACCTCAAACTCAAAAATCCTCAAAAATAATTTCCATATTGATGAAACCTCCAGCATCCAAATTACATTTAGCAGCACAACAAAAACATATACTAACAGAGCAGTGAAAGTAATCAGTCTAAGAGCGAGAGATTAGAGGAACAGGGCCCGTATTCAATTCAATACTTAAATACAACATTTAAGATTTTTACTTAGTATTTGTCTTAGATAAAATACTTAGCCAATTTTGGTATTCAATTCAAACTATTGGCTAAGTATTTTACCCTAAATTTAAGACAGCACCCTACAAGACTTAAGCCAATTATTTGGAGGCCTTGATTGGCAGGCATATGGTTTTCTTACACAGTATCATAACCTGCGCACAATTATATTAGCGCGCATTTATTGCGACGCGTTAATTGCGCATTACTTTTGATTGACCGTGTGATGTCACAATGCTTATCAGTAAGTATTTTACTTAGATTTTGTCTCAGGTAAGTAAAAGTCTAAAATGCGATTTTGAATACGAGATAAGTTAACTTCTTAGCTTAGCCATTTACTTAGTAAATTTCTTACCTATTCTAAAGGAGTAAAACACTTGTGCTTCTTTGACATTTTCTTCAAATCAGACTGTAAAAAAATGTATTTGTGTTTTTGAGTTTTTTATGTTTTTTTTGAGGGATATAGCATTTGGAAATTCTTTACGAGTGGATGACCAATATTTTTAGTCTTTTAGTGAGGATATTTCAACTCGGTCTAACCACATACCAGAGACAAACCAGAAAAAGGTTACTTCACTTAACTGTTTAATCATCTCTCTGAAGATCATCAAGAGTTAATCAAAGTCAATTTTTTTCTTCTTCTTGGCATTTAAATTCAACTCCTTGGCCCCGTCTTACAAAGAGTCACGATTGATCCGAATCAATCGTAAGTCCTTCAATTAATCGCAAGTTTGCAGTCTCCTATCTCTTATGTACATAGTTGCGATTGTAAGACGGGGCCCAGAATAAACAAAAAGTGAATTAATTAAGTACAAATATGCTAAAGATCATATCACAGCAGTTCAGACCCAAAAAAAAAAAACTTTTAAAAACGGGCAAACTGAAATACTGTTTTATATTGGCATAATGGTATATGAAAAATAACAATGACATACAAGTACAATAAACATACAATTTGCCTGCTTTTAGCTTAGCAAGTATGAGGACACACAAATTACTCCTACATGTATATTAGAATTTTACATCTACCTTAAAAAATTCAATAAATAACAAAATATGGAAGAGACAGAAGAAGAGTGATGAAAAGAAGGTTACATAACCCAGGAAAAAACAAAATACACATTACGCAATACCATAAATACATTACTAAAATGATACAACATATATCTAACAACTTGAAACTTGAGCACTTCAATCTGTCTTTGGTTAATGCCTACACTTAAACAGCTATAAATACATGCATACAGTATAGTAATGACACTCCTATATTATCGATAAACAAATTAAAAACACCATTCTTCTATAATTAACTGAGTTGTTATTTCTGTCATTAAATACAAAATTCTGGGGATTTAACTCTTTCGGATTGCTTTCTTCGTCTCTTTGCACAGTCACTTGTTTGCCACAAATGCATTTTCGCGCAAACACAAATAGGCACAATTGTTGGAGGTATTGCTTTATGCAACACAATGGCTTTGCAAAATTCCTCATTTTCGGTCTTGATTAGCTCCATGACAACCTTTTCAACAGTGGTATATATATTAATCTTGTACTGGAAACAGTTAAAACTGTTAAATCTCATAAGTTCTGGAATTTACTCCAGGTTGAAGGGTTGGGGGTTAAGCAGACTTCTATATTGATAATAGTGTACCAGGATTGAGGTCAATGCCATTCAAATATCCACCAAATACAACAGAAGACTGTAGTTTAATACCGTTAGACACAATTTGGTGTCTTATGTATTCTAGATGCTTCTTTGATTGTATACAATGAGACAACAAACGAGACTGAGAAGACAAAGAGACATTTGAAGGCAAAGAGACAACACGAGCAGAGGATACATGGCACCAAGTCAAGAGGTCACGGTTGGTCAGTCTAATCTAGGAACATCAAAATGAAAAGCTAACATGCACAGACACATTAATAGACAAATGGCTCTGCACCACTTAGTTGGACTCTCCTGGAGGATCAGGTATCGCAGGAATATAGATGACAGTCTTGAGGCTTTAAATATTCACACCAGCAGTTTACTGCGACCGTTTCAGGTACAAAGCACTTCACATTTCCGTATCATATAACAAACGAATGTTGTGCACAGCAACTTTTTCTTCTTCATCCCTATCTGCTATTCATTTACTTGTTAAAAAACAAACAAACAAACAAACAAACAAAAAACGCCACTTTCTCATGTCATAAACCTCATATGTGAACAAGCCTTTACTGTGTCATTCGTTTCATAGCACACATGTGTGTGTCATACAAAAAAAAATACTGTGGATAGATGCACCCAGGATACACCAAAGAGTGCATGTTGAAACCCGTTGACTACGGTACTGAATTCTCTCCTTCCCATAGGCTTAATACATGTATCACCTGATTCCCGTAGGTAAAGGTTTAAGGCGCCCAAGAATATGCAATGGAACTTCTTTTCTCATTGATGATACACTTACATGTTAATATTGTATACAAAGCATTCTAATGATATAAATAATTCATGAGTGTTTCAAGCATTTTCACATCATGATCAAATATTGACTTACAAAATGGTGAACCTTTACAGTTTTGACCAATGCTCCGTCCGATGCAAAAAAAAGAATGCACCATTTCACAAATCTCTTTCTTGGAGGTTCATGCTATTTTGATGTAATGCATCTTGGGAGTCTTTATCTTACTGAAATCATGAATGGTTCAACCATTTTCAAATCATGATCAAACGTCTACTACAAAATTGTGGACATTTATAAAATGTCTACTTAATCTTTCTTATCTTCTCATCTAAACAAGAGGATGCAGAACTCCACAAAATCTCTTTGTATTCGATGGTCACTTTATGTTCATTATGACAGAGATCGGAGGGTTCAATCTCATTTCTTTCCAAACTGAACACCGAACAATGAGAGTCCTTTCTTCTTCGTACTCACATCAGGTTCCACTTCCGTAGAGGGCGCACCTGGAAGCTGTAAG
This sequence comes from Mesocentrotus franciscanus, assembly GCA_037976565.1. NCBI lineage: Eukaryota > Metazoa > Echinodermata > Echinoidea > Camarodonta > Strongylocentrotidae > Mesocentrotus > Mesocentrotus franciscanus. The sequence goes on along the minus strand of CP137686.1, from coordinate 21,651,076 downwards.
GCCGGTTCTTTACTGCTCGGATCTCTCACTTTCCGATGAGGCATCGATAGTGCTCGCCTCACTGTCACTGTGAAAAAAAAGTAAAAAGATCAGTTTACGAACATGTAATTATACGACACAAATTCGTAATTCTTGTAACAATTGGCAATGTCAGTGTACATCTTGTAACCAATGTTACTCTGCAGTAAATTCTGTACAATTTCACCAATAGCACCCTTTTCTTAGCAAAATTAATTTTAGATTCAACATTTAAAGTCAAAGTTGCCCAAGACAGTTAAGTTGGCACCACGATGCGTGACTCAAAATCATTGATTTCAATCAAAATTGGCAATTTTTTCAACTTTTCAACAACAATCTTGTCCATGTATATTGTTTTCAGAGACATTTCATTTTATTTTAAAGGGATCCGGTAACTTTGTCTCAGATTCTGAAACAAATTCTGGATTTAGCTCATGCTGCAATGATAATTATAAACCTTTAGGTCAGTCAGGAACCCCATGACTTTTACAAGCCGATCGCCTGTCTGATTATCAAGATATTTATGATTAGAAATCAAAATTTAAAAATTTGTTTTCCTAACGGTTTTTATAACACTACAGTCTATTATGGAAAATTATGAGTATGGTAAAACCGGTCACTCAAGGATTTTTTCTTTTTTGAGGCTCTTCATGATCATTTTGAAGCGCAATTTTTTTAGGGCTTCAATATTACACCATATCACAGACACTGATAACAGGTAGGGCCGTGCATCTCAGAGTTAACATTGTTAAACGATGCCTTTAACAATGTAGCAATGAAAAAAAAATATTACTGTTGTCAATCAGAACAATATGTGACCGATTTAGCCCTATAAATACATCAATCCTGTCATGAAACGGTTTTAAACAATTGTGTACTGATGTATACCAAAAAAAAAATTAATGTTTTTTTTTTTTTTTTTTTTTTTTTTCCTTTTTTTCTTCTTCCCCCCCCCTTCCACAGGGTTTTTATTTTCAAAACAAATGTAAAAATATGTAAAAATAGATGATATCCTTACCTCCTCTGTCTGTCGGTTTGCTTGGCTTGTTGCTACTAGATGTGGTTTTCAATGCTGCCTCTTTAGCTGCCATAAAGCTGCTACCTGTAAATTACATACAACAAAAAGGAGCATCAAAAAATAGAAATTTAGTCATATTACAAGAATTGCTGAACACCAACTTTCCCAGATTATTTTTATTATTATTTAAAGCCCCACTGCACTACTTGTAGCTACTTGCTCCCTCTATATAGAAAACAATGCCTAAGCGGTGCCTGTTGGTCCCCCATGATCCTCTTTTTCTTATGTTAATTGAGAGCTGAGTTAATGAGATAACCACCTGTCCGCTAGTGACCACGCTAATCCCTCTAATCCCTCCTGGCCAAACTAATGTAAAGAGGCTTTAAATGGCACCATGTAGATGGATTCATTAATAGCACATGAAGATGCTTCAAAACAGCAATCATTCAGTGATGACCCTGTGCACTGAAACCATTCCATTATCATTCTGTTTGCATGCATTGATTGTTGCTATGGCAGGCAAGTCTCAATCAAGTAGGTTTTGGAATAGTCACAACTCACAAGACACCTTTAGAATATGCACAAAAGTGCCATAGTCTCAAGCAGGTTTTGGAATAGTCACAAGACACCTTTGCAATATCCATAAAAGTTGAGTCGGCCACTTCATGCAGGCTCTCTCTCTCTCTCTCTGCGAATACCCCATAATAATTTAATTGTGACTAAAAGCACATGGTGTAATTAACGGTACAGACAGTGCAACCTGTGGCTTGGTCGCACAAGTATCTTTCCATGATCATTTAAAGCTACCGGTAGTTCAGATATGGCTTGGTAAACTGCAGCACAAAGCTGCCGCTGTTTTTTATGTGATAATGAATGGCAACTGTGCGCAACAAAGGAATTGTGCATAATCACTGAGCTCTGTGTTATAAGATACATAAATGTGTATTACCCTGTACATCATCATTTTTTTTTTTTAATGCTGAACTTCTGCCGCATCATATCTAAACGAGCCCTTAGGGTAAATAATCAATGGTATATGTAAAGTAGTATCTTACATGTTAACAAAATACTTTTAAAATAGTTTGCATACCATATTTGGTAAAAATTTAGCTAGCAGCAAAAAAAAAAAAATATGCATGTACCCTATATGAAAATATTGCTTGCATCCGTTTCTGGTAGAGCCTTACAAGGAAAAGATGTTTTACTCTACAATTTATTGAATTGTTACTGTATATTCAGTCAAAAGCATGTATTGTAAATTGAACCTTCAGCTAATTATTCTGATGTTACCATTAGAGTAATGAACTGAAGAAAAGTGGACCTAAAGTCTGGCATCTTTTTTTCCCCTTTCTTCTCGTAAGGATATTCAATGCGTTTCAGCCGAAAGGGCAATAGTTGAATACCAATATTGTGTTTATGGCCAATGATGATGGGAGTTTAATTAATTGAACATTTCTGTTCTCATCAAAACTTTATATGGCAGGCATATATATAACCATCAGTCCCTTTAATATTTGAGTTCGTTTGTCAAGACTGATATTTGGCAATTTCAATCTGGATCATATTTGACCATCCTCCCCCAGTCAATTTTAGTTTGTATTTAAATGTGACATACCTGTATGCGTACATCAATTAGATATGTTGAGTATATATGTGATCCTTACATATGAATAATATAACATACACATGCTTAGGTTTGTGTTCATAAGAAATAATAATGACTGAAAAAATAGCAAACCAAAATTAAAAATTGTTTTGTAATATAAGATACATGTATTATGAAGTTTAGGGTAAAATAAACAATAAATTGTGAAGGATCAATATAAAACAATCTTATTTTACATTTTTCCATGATGATATTAATTGTGAATGTGTCTAAATCACTATAATGTGAATGAATAATTTAATAAAGACATGCCTAATTTTGTGTGCATAAGGAAATGAATAATAATAACTGAAAAAAAAAAATCATGCAACATGCAACTTATAGCAAAATAAATCATAGAAAATAAAGTATATCTAAGACAAATCAAATAAATGCATAAATTAATCATGAACAAGTTTGCGTAGAAAAGCATTCATTCAATAATAAGACTTGCTTACTCTTAATTCTTCTCTTGGGACGATTTTTATGAAGAGAACCTTGGCTTACTACAATACAAAGCCATTTATGAGGAAGCAAAGTTAGAAGAAATATACTTCATCAAAAGTGTAATTCTCTTTACTCTACAATGAAATGGATAGGTATTAACTTTCTGTAATCAAATATTTTCAATCAAAATATGATTATATAGAGTCATATTTCAAAGAAGAAGGTGAAATTAAAAAAAACCTATGGTAGCTTTTAATAGCGAAATGCAGTGGCACAACAAGTTGTAATATGACAAATTTTAATTATATTTTAGGTAATATTACGTCTAACCAGGGTAGTAGAGAAATTTACTAGTCCATGTTCTAAAAATTTGGTTCTATCACAATGTCATAACATCATTTTCAACAATTATGTACTTTTCGTTCCAGACGGGCACTACTCAAAATACATTATGGATAGCATATTATCATAGGTGTTCAAAAGAGAAAAGACCCTCCTGAGTCATACATTTTTGACACATTGAAATTTTAGTCATTTTGTGTGTTGGAACAGATTGGAAAGTTGTCCGACAATAAATCACAGAGACATTACCGATTCAGCTAATTCAAATAGCCCATACGTAAAGTGATTACAACTTTCAAAATGTCACAATTTTCTCATTTGTGTCTGATTTCATTCTAACTTTCTCTGATTTTTTTTCTGATTTCCTCTTGAGTAGTTTGCTATCAAGGTTGGTGTTACCTATAAGGATGAAGAGTTTGAACCTACCTCTAGTCAGGCCTTCATGGACGATCTTCCTCTCTTTGGCAAAGTGTCTCAGCCATCTCCTCTTCTCTTTACGACTCCTACACATGAAGAGGTACACCTTGGACTGGTCTTCAAAGTTCTGTATCTTCCAGGCATACCGAAGTGTTACGTTCCATTCGTTCTCTGTGAAAATGTTGAGATACATGCAGTCGATTAATACCGACATACAGATTGACACATACTAAACCTGCCATTAATTGACCTGAAGTTCCCTATTTTTGGGGTCATACCGTTAATTAATAGATGATTGAATAAAACACTCAAACAATGGAGAAAAAAAAAATCAGAATTTAGACAAAGTTTCTTTGCCCCAGAAACAATGGTACATGTAGTTTAATAGATTTCCTACAATCTAATATGTACTTCTTCTTCTTCTTCTTCTGTGTGTGTACTTTAACAACTCATTAAGTCTTTTGTGTTTTAATTGATGATCCTATTTCATGACGATTATTACATTGTAAACATTGTGCAATTAGCCCTTGGACTAATACTTTGCATTTTTAATCAACCAAACAGAATTTGAATTTGACTAGTCATGTAATTATTTATAACAAAATGATGCAAAAAGGGTCGACCATCATTAAATAAAAAATCCGAAAGAAGTTGCTCAATTCAATCGGAAAGTACTTTTTTTAAAGAAGCACCGCGTATTGCAATCACACGTGTATGAGATTTGCACAAAGTAAACATGCAACAGTATCCACTTCAGGTTTAAAGCCCAAGTCCACTCCAAAAATAACTTACTTTCAATAGAACCAGAAAAATCAGACAAACCAATCAAAAAAAGTTTGAGCAAAATCGGATAACTAATAAGAAAGTTATGAATTTGTAATGACATGAAAAACTTTGAAAATCACTACACAAATTGGCAACTCACTCATGAGTCTGTGACGTATGGTCCTCACTATCCACTAATTATTTTCTTTATATTGATAATATAAATTTCCTATTTTCACCCTAAGAATCTTATTTCTTCACACCAGCATCCAAGTTAGATTGTTAGTAATATGTTTTTGTGTGGATGCACAAATAAAGAGTAATTTTTGTCCAGTTAAATCATGAAAAATTGAATTTTGATAAACTATTTATATAAAAATCAATAATTATGAATATACAATATTCAGAAAATAGTATCAATTCTTCAAAATTCATAAAATTTTGGGAAATGTCATGCATGCAATATGATACAAATCATATAACCTGGGCAAAGGCATGGGGAAATCAAGTTTTGGAGGATAAAAAGAGAAATTAATGGGATTAAACTATATAAAGCAATTGATAAGTTGTGAGGACATGACGTCACAAATTGATAACCATCTTGGCAATTTGTGTTCTGATTCTCATTGTTCCATAGTTTTACATACTTTTTCTAAAATTCATAACTTTCTTATTAGTTATCCGATTTTGCTCAAACTTATTTTGATTGGTTTGTCTGATTTTTCTGCTTTTATTGAAAGTCAGTTATTTTTGGAGTGGACTTGCCCTTTAACTCATTCTTCCTCCATATAGAGCAAGTTCATATTTTCCTACTATGTTTGTGAGGGATTGTATTTGAGAAACTTTTGAGAAAGTTGTCCTACCTTTCCCATCGGGTAGATCTTCTATCTGACAGTCATCCAGATCTATCCTGTCCTTGTACACATACAGATCTCGTCTTAGTATGTCCTGCAATCAAACAAAATAATAATAAGTCATCATCTTCATGGATAAAACAATTCAAAACCACTTTGTCACTGGGTGTTTTACATATACAGTCAAACCTGTCTATAGCGACCACCCAAGGGAAACACAAAAAGTGGTCTTTGTAGACAGGTGGTCTTTGTAGACAGGTTCCTTTAGTACATGTTTCGATGAGAAACCAGTTTCAAGGGAAAAAAAAAATGTGGTCTTTGTAGACAGGTGGTCACTAAAGCAGGTTTGACTGTATATGCCCCTGTAATTTGGGTACATTTTGGTATCCTTCCACATCTCCATTTCTCTCATGGGTTTGGGGTGGCAAATGTAAATAAGTACCCGGTATCTTGCCACAGGATGGTATTACTGTGGCAGGGATTCAATTCTCAACCATTTACATACATGTATCTACATGTACCGCATCATCTTTATTCTACGAAGATACGTGTACAGTTAACGACTTAATTATTGATACCCTCACCAAGTTTTGTAAGTTTTTTAAGTATGTCAAAAATTGATTTGTCCCGATTTATGTTTCTTGAGAATGTCCCATTTGCAGGCCAAAAAAATGGAAAGGTTAAATTCCAACGGCATTTGAAAGACAATACTAATTTAGAACTTCCCTAAATAAAAGGGGGCTTGAAAATGTCTTTAAGTAGGAAAATAACGACTATTAGTTGTCAAATCGACTTAGGACCTATAGAGCCAGTAAGTAATAGTCTGATTTTTCAGACCATTGTACCGAATGGTCGTACGTTTTATGCTGCGCAAAGATTCAATCAGTTAATTTTGGCCATTACAAGAAGTGGGTTATTGATGTAGACAAATGCTCATGTACCCTTTACAGCTCATTTTATGTATGTTATTACCAAAGATGAAAAAGCCAGTCAGTCACTCAATAGTGTCTGACAGTGAAGTCTAGCAAGTAAACGGGTTTCCTTGCATAATTTGAATATTAGGACACTGCTAACGTTTAAATTTCACAGATAGGACATACATGACATATTCATAATTCCTGCAAAGTTCTACAGAATTTGATGTTGGCTGCAAAAGGGACATAGTATCTTTAAGGCTTACATCTAAGAGTATTCAACAAAGGCCCTATTTCAACCAGTCCACCTTTCATTTTTGAGTTATAAACTAGATGGAACTTCAACTGCGCGCAGTCGAAAATGATGCCTCCGCCATAGAGCAAGTTTACAAACCAAAATGGAAGCAATTTTTAAAATTCAAGTTTGATTGTAATCCATCTGTTGGTTCTAATGATAACGTGATCACAAGCTATTTTGAGATACATAATGAGCCCTGTGACCTTTGACCTCGTGACCCCCAAATCTAATCAGTTCATTGACTCTGCAAGATACATACATGACCCAAGTTTTGCGGTAATCCATCAATCGGTTCTTGAGATAACGTGATCACAAGCTATTTTGCATACATAATGAGCCCTGTGACCTTAGACCTTTGACCTCGTGACCCCAAAATCTAATCAGTTCATTGACTCTGCAAGATACATACATGGCCCAAGTTTGGCGGTAATCCATCAATCGGTTCTTGAGATAAAGTGATCACGAGCTATTTTTGCATACATAATGAGCCCTGTGACCTTTGACCTCGTGACCCCAAAATCTAATCAGTTCATTAGCTCTGCAAGATACATACATGACCCAAGTTTGGCGGTAATCCATCAATCGGTTCTTGAGATAACGTGATCACGAGCTATTTTTGCATACATAATGAGCCCTGTGACCTTTGACCTTTGACCTCGTGACCCCAAAATCTAATCAGTTCATTAGCTCTGCAAGATACATACATGACCCAAGTTTGGCGGTAATCCATCAATCGGTTCTTGAGATAACGCGATCACAAACTATTTTGCATACATAATGAGCCCTGTGACCTTTGACCTTTGACCTCGTGACCCCAAAATCTAATCAGTTCATTGACTCTGCAAGATACATACATGACCCGAGTTTGGCGGTAATCCATCAATTGGTTCTTGAGATAACGCGATCACAAGCTATTTTTGCATACATAATGGGCCCTGTGACCTTTGACCTTGGACCTCGTGACCCCAAAATCTAATCACTTCATTAGCTCTGCAAGATACATACATGACCCGAGTTTGGCGGTAATCCATCAATTGGTTCTTGAGATAACGCGATCACGAGAACGGGACGTACGTACGGACGGACGGACAACCCGAAAACATAATGCCTCCGGCTACGTTGTAGCGGAGGCATAAAAACACACAAAAACATCAAATTTACAAGGGTATGAATAATTCAGCTGTTTGTTTAATACACCGCTTTGATAATTGAACTGCTCATTATATATTGAATGCAAATGGAAGGCAAACATATCATACTGTAATTACCGGGTATATACTATTGAAGCAAAAAGTATAATGGCCTATGATTTCTTATAGCAGAATAGCCAGTGCAGTGGTTTTAATTCCATCTTCCAATCTCCAATCAAATTTCTGACTGCTCAAACAAGGATACATGTGCAAAATAAATATTGACCTTTCTACAAATATGTCGTTACTCTGGGAATAGCTGTTCTTTTTTCCGGGAAAAAACAACCCATATCAATATTCAGTGTGAAATTCTTTCCCATAGAAGATTTTTTATACCGGTACCTAATTATATGCTTTGAAAGTGTATGCATAATGCATGTATATAAATGAAGTGGCACACAATATATGGAATTAATATTCACAAATAAACTTTTTATAAAAAAATGATGATAGTACAAACAGAAAATTTTATTCTGATTACAGTATATCATGCTGCAAAATAAGGTTATGGTGCAACATAAACTAGACACAACACTTAAACAAAGGAACATCACAAACAACATTACACCTGTACAAGTTGGGCAAACGTATAGTGCAATTATTTGTCTGATATACAATGTACTTGTCATGTATGGTAATAAATAAACCCAACAAAACTCCAGCAACAACAAAAAATATCACATTCAGATAGATAAAAAAATATTTAAAAAAGTATACACTGTACAATTTGTACATGGTATATTTTTTACAGTTTACAGTTTAGTTTACAGATAACATTGAAATCCAAGCAGGACTATGAAATGATAATTTATACACCTATCTCTAACATACCAACAGTTAGCTTTAATAACATGTATTGTAAATACCCAGTAGGCTAAATGTAACTGGAATTTATCATGATAATGGCTTAAATCATAAATACATTATCCAGTTGCATATAACTGTGCCACTGTGGGCCTTTAATCATACAAATAGGATGCATTGTGAGCATCTGTGAAATGGCGCCTGGCTGGAATGCTCCCCAGGGAGTGGAAAATGTGCATACATTATGTGCGGGCAAGCCTGAATCCGATGACCGGAGTAATAATATATCTGTAAGTGCTTAGCGACATCATCGATGTATTAAGCGCTATATAAATGCGGAATATTATCATTATTATAACAATTTACGGATGAAGTCAAAGTGCTTGAAGTGAATTTGACTGGTAGTAGACATGGATTATTATAGAATAAAGTTAAGGCAACCATCACCATACACCACCACTGAATACGAGTATCATTTGTGCATAGATCTACCATCTTTCCTTGAATATACCACCACACCAAGTGCTATAGTTGGGACTATATGACAACATTGAGTCCTTACGCGCCACATGTAGACGGAAGCAGTCAGGTATTCCTTGCCACTCATTTCTCCTTTCCTTGTTTTATCAATCCAATCATCTATCCATAACTACAATAATTGGCATTAAATGACACGTAAAGACAAGGGAGAAAAAAATGGGATGTGAAATATGAATTTGTCATTTTAAAAAATTTACTTTGATAAAAAATGGTACTACAGTAATGTCTCTCATTGAAATTCATTTTGAAAAAGCAAAATATTTTTAGAGGGCAAGAATGATCTTTCAGCTGCACGACTAGAACTACATGAAATTCCGACAACAAACCAAGTCTTGGAAAATGGTTTAGTTTTTAAAAAGAAATATCCTTGCAATCTACACATGTTTCTTTTTTATCAAAGAAGGTGATGATCTGTTGCTCTTGATTTAGGATTATCTGTTGTAGAGGTCAGAGTCCTAAGGTCTGCATGCTGCGAATACCATTCACGTCATTAGTGAAAGAGAACGAATCTCAGATCACTGCAATAAAGGTCGTTTCAGTTCGATGTGTCCCGTATCGGTATGACAAACATGTACATCAATTTGTTTCATCCAGCAATGAAAATCTCTCAATAATGCCATTAAAGGGAAAGTCCACCCTGATATTAAGTTGGTTTTAATAAAAGAAGAAAAATGAGAGGAAGAAGTCAGTGGAAAGTTTGAGCAAATTCCGATTGAAAATAAGAAAGTTATGAATTGTTAAAGTTGCGTTCAAGCAAACACAACGTGCCAACATTGTGACGTATCTTGCGAGGTCCTCGCCAATTTGCTATATATGAACATAGAATTTCTTAAAGGCATTGTTTAACAATGTTAAATCTGAGATGCACGGCCCTACGTGTTATCAGTGTGTGTGATATGGTGTAATATTGAAGCCCTAAAAAAAATCGCGCCTCAAAATGATCAAGAAGTGCCTCAAAAAAGTAAAAATCTTCGAGGGGACGGTTTTACCATACTCTTTTTCCCCAATAGACTGTAGTGTTATGAAAACCGTTAGGAAACGCAAAATTTGGTTTCAATTTCCAATCATAAATATCTTGATAATCAGACAGGCGATCGGCTTGTAAAAGTCATGGGGTTCCTGACTGACCTAAAGGTTTATAATTATCATTGCAGCATGAGCTAAATCAAGGATTTAGTTTCAGAATCTGAGACAAAGTTACTGGATCCCTTTAAACTTTCATTTTCTTCGTTATTGATGACGTAATAGATTTTCTCGATACAAGGGTTGTATAGAAACATATTATTTTGCAATATCTATATTCAGGGTACATGTGTATGATTACAAATTTTCTTGAGGGAAAATGAAAGCTCGCAAGATACGTCACAGAGTTGCATTTAATGGTTATTTCTGGAATCCCTAATACAATTCAATGGTTATATTTATATAGTCCATTTGGGGGATGAAACACCTGGAAAAAAAGACATGTATAGTACAGGACACATCAACAGAAATGCTCTAAAGCAGAGGGAAGTGTCTTTTATCTGTTGAAAGACAAGAGAGGAACCTTACCAGGAGTTGTTTAAACTACCGGTATCACAATGCAGTGCACAGTGATACAATGTTGCTAACATGCTCACATTACATAACTAGCATCGCTCTTTACACCAGCGAGTGTATCAATAATGTTCAACTTCCCCTCTCGTTGCGATTATGAACACATCTTACCACCAAATGAACAGAGCAAAACTACAAGCTTCTTGACAAAGAAAACTTTCATTGGTCGGGGGTAACCATAACATGTAGTTTAAGCTTCTACCAACTGTAACATTTAGCAGGCAAGCTTTCATCCACTCCTGCTGTCTGGAGATCACTGGAGTGAAGATAGGTGACAATGAATACCCGGAGAATGGCGAGAGAATCCATCTGGATAAAAAGGATTAATCCTTCGCTGAAGAGGGACTCTGGCTATTCACTGTGATTTATCTTCGCTCCAGTGATCTCGAGGCACCAGGCAAGAAACTGCATGAATCACCACTTGAGAAAGTCCACAGGAGTGGATGAAAGCTTGCCTCCGAAAGGTTAAAGATAAAGACCAGTTCTGGTCATGCGATTGCATTGTGAAAGAAACGTTGTGAAATTGATCAGAAAAGGTTGATCATCTAGCATATAAGTATTGGTGTGTACTGCAAGGTTCTGGAATCATCAAAATGATAAGAAATTTGGCCCAGTCTTGGTAAAGTTACAAGCACTGTACACAGAAAGATGTATATGGGACTACGCGACCACATGCGCAATATCTATTTGGTCCCAATAGATATAATAATTTACCAAATATATCAATTAGTAGGCGGTTTTCCCGGCAAAACTTGTATCATCACATATTAGTCGAAACATATTCTTTCACATGATTGGTAATGAGAGCTTCCATTTCATTTTTTGAGAGAGGGGCGTTTCCAAAACTGGTCTTTACCTTTAAGGTTGGAAGAAGCTTAATTACATGATGTTACTGGCTTATTTTAATCTTTAGTAACTCATACAATCTAGTCCATCTAAGTTCTCCTTCTGTTCTTGTTATCATCCTAGCATGCAACCACATACAGTTAACAACTGAACTATTCATACCCCTTGTAAATTTGATGTTTTTGTGTGCTTTTCGTAACTCAAGAATGAAAGGTGGACTGGTTGAACTAAGGACAAGGTCTTTGTTGAATTCTTTTAGATGTAAGCTTTAAAATATCATGTTCTCAAGAAACATAAATTGAGACAAATCAATTTTCCACAAACTTAAATACTTAAAGGGTATGAATAATTTAGTTGTTAACTGTAAAAACACATAGAAAGGGAATAGACTTCAAGACGCAGGGTGCAAGTGTTTTGTAGGAGAGTCGTACTTCCAAAGCCCATCTAGATATTAAGAGATGTCTATATTTATAGATTAAACTGAGAAGATACATGTAATATCTAGAGATAAACCTACCTTTCTGCAGATGATGAGCTGATGATCAAAGAGGAACAGTTGCCGTGGTGATGTACGATGTCTACCGGCCAAGCTCACACGATTCACTTCATTGGAGTATATCAGCATTGAGCTACGATCTAATACATCATCACCCTGCAAAAAAAAAAAAAAAATTCTTAAATAAATTGTCCTAACAATTTATATTTTATTTAAATGACATAAATATATAATTTATATCATCGGCTCTCAGCAGATGATATAAATGTTTTAATATGATCTTTATCTCTTCACCTACTCTGGCATACATACATATATATATAGGCAGTACATAGACTACAGTGACATTGCTCTCCAAATAATACGATAGTCCAGGGTTTCATTGCTGAGCATGCGTATCAAAGTTGGTCGAATATCGATCATTTGATAATGATTATGATAACGATACAATCAGGCCATAAAGGAAATGAATGATGATGCCCGATAAGCTGCTAATGAGCGTTCAACATGTTTTCTGAGCTTCACAACACTTTTGACATAGACTGATTCTATTGTTGTTGTTCTCATTGTTGAATCTTTGATATGTAACCAGCTCTCAACAAACTTAAGCCAGACGAAATCTCCAAACCATAGTACACAAGACTATCAGACTATACATGATTCTCACCTCCCAATCTCCTATGGTCTTCTGCCACAACGCAATGTTCTCAATATGCTCTATCCTTCGTTTCCTCTCGTTGATGCTCTGCGCTACCTCCCTCATGGCCTCGAGGGCACTCTTCAAGGGCTGGAAGTCAGGGTGCTGTGGCCGAGTGTACTTGAGAAGCTCGTTGAGTTGGAGAGGGTATTTACAGATCTTCTGGACCGGTGTTAAGAGGAAGCCGTCAAGCTGTATCTTGATCATGGACTGAAGCAGACGACAGGCCTGCAGCATCATCAAGGATAGAAAGAAAGAAATACAATAAAATGTTTTATAGTGGCTGCATTAATAAAGCGGAACAACATTCTACTCTGCATTTGAGAGCCAACTTTTCTTGCCACTTTTAAAATAAGCTTAGTTCTACAGTACATTCTCCAGTAATCGAATGTGATCTATTAATTTTATGAGTCTGTGTATTTACTGTTTTCTCTTCAAATCTGTGATTTAAAAGTGCTATGGTACTTTTAATGCTTTAAGTGCCCCTTAAAAAAAGGGGGTTTGTTGTTGTTGTTATTATTGTTATAATATTATTAATGAAAATGAAATCAAAATGAGAATGACTAACAAATATTAGAATGGCTAATTTACCTCAAAGAATTGCACATATTTGTTGTCTCTCATGAGTGTTTGAAACTCATTCATTGCATGAGGATAGTTGTTGCAGTATTCACCGTAGATGTCAAAGGTCAGTTTCTAGAGAGGAAAGAAAACAGGGTCAGGGTGTCAATTAGCATAACATCAATATTCCATGTTTTCTGGAGTGATGGCTACTGGATATCACAAATTCAATAAACACAATAGTCGGTTGTTACTAGATTACATGTTCAAACATACTATACAGTGTATTTAATCCTCCTGCCTGAGGAAAGAAATGCAACTGTCATCACATAACCAAGAGCATGATACAGTCAAACCTGCTTTAGTGACCACCTGTATAGAAAGACCACCTGCCTATAAAGACCACTTTTCTTGTCTCCCTTGGGTGGTCTTTATAGACAGGTTTTACTGTACTACAAATTGCATGGATATTTCTTACAGTACACATGCATTATCAAGTGTCATGAGACATGTTATGGCAAGCTACCGGTATTCAAAGTTACAAAATTATCATTCAACATTTATTTTTTCAAGGATAAATAAAAGATGGATCAACCCTTGGATTTACAGATATGAGTAAAGATAGGAAAGGATTGAAAGTATGATAAATGCAAAAGGTCATGTCTACATCAGCAAATTTTTACTCAGAATATGGAAAGTGTGTACTCAAATAGTTTTGACTGATAAAGGTTAATTCACAGATGCAACAGCCAACTGCAGGTTATTATAAAGCAAACTGCACTTCACAATTTTTAATTTTATAACACACAGATACAAGAGTATGCATAAGACCTTTGTCGCAAACAGCTACAATGAAACCTGTCTATAAAAAATGCTCAAAGGAGACAAGAAAAATGGTCTTAGACAGGTAGTCTTTGTGTACAGGTTTCTGTAATACATGTTTCAATAGCAAAGTCTTTTCCATGGCAAAAAAATATGGTCTTTATAGACAGGTGGTCTTTCTAAACCATTATGGTCGCTAAAGCAGGTTTCACTGTACATTTTTTCATTCCTACTTGTCATTCATTTAGTACACCTAAAAATGCCATAGCAAACCATCATGGTTTACCAAGGGTCAATTCCAAATGTTACAGAATGACATTTCCAGATAATTTTCTATTCTCAATACAAAATCTACAAATTAATGGCATAACATATGACATAATACGAGGTAATTTCAAAATATATGGGTTTCCTGTCAATAATTAAATTTGTGAATTATTGCATATTATGTACCTTGTTATGGAATGATATAGAAGATCAAATTTTGGTCATTCTGTAACAAAGCTATTCAAAATACAATCATATTTTATCAATTTGATGAATGGTTGAGAGGAAACTTAACGGTTGTTGTGAAAGTACATCATAATAGTTTATATATTACAATCTATAATTTGTTCAAATGTCCATGAATTCCTTTTTCAAGATTGCTTTCTGTTTTGCATAATGATGAATGTTCTTTCCAAAGAATTATACTTGCATGAAAATATCATTTTGATTTGTTTGGATTATGTACTTTAATTTCTTAATAATATTTTGTTTGTTTCAATCGATGATCCTATTTTATGACCATTTTTACATTGTAAACATTGTGCAATTAGTCCCGGACTACTACTTTGTATTTTTAATATACCACATTGAATTGAATTCAATTGAAAGTTCTCTGAAACGTCATTTCATAACGCTGGGAATTGACCCAATGCATATGTGAACAAGCCTTCACTAGAGACTTACATATTTGAGGAAGCAATCTCCGATGGCACTCAGATTAGGCATCTCCTTATTAATACACGTCTCAAGGTCGGCTAGGAAGCGTTGCTGGAAACAGTAGATTTCCTCGATGTTACAGAACAGTTTTGACATGAGAGTCTGGTTGAACATGTCGGGTCTACTTCGAGCCTGCTCAATGTAGCCCTGATGAGAAAAAAAAAAAAAAACTGTATTAGTCCAAGTAAAAGTTCAAGTTCACTTTATTCAATACTTTCATTAAAAATATACAAAGGTAAACAAACATATAAAAGTTTAAAAATAATATCAATATATAACATGAGAAAAACACAAGCGGAGAAGTCAAGAAGAACAAGGAAAACAAATCTAAACATGTACATTAATGAAAGTACTTGGAGACAAGACAGGGAGGCCGGGTCTTATGTAAAAGTCTGTCTTCAGTGACTGTATCAAAATAACTATGTACATTAATTGAATTGTTATTTTTTTAATAGAAAAAGGGAAAAAAGGGAAATCATTTATTTACACACAAGACTCTCTCTCCCATACATACAAACACACACTTATTGATATGTCTGATGAAAATTAAAGTTGTACGATAACAGAATACGGATCCTGTTTTTAAAATATTGTTGTGACTATTTAACAGCAATTAAAAAATAAAACCACAAGACTTTTCCAAAGCACTTTTTTCTGGTGGATTTCATCCTAAAATATCTCCCCCCCCCAAAAAAAAAACACTCAAAATGGATCAAAAGACAAGTGTTTGAAGTTGTCAAGTTGACTAATACACTGAACGCACAGGTATGCCTGAGGAGAAAACTAAGAACACATAAACATGTGTTGCAGCTTCATTATGACTTTAATGTCTTTTCAGATCAAAACTATTATCATTGTAGTAATTTTGACAACATTTTGACAATAATATTGCACTTGGCATGAAAGCCATCAGGCCTTTGTAGGTGTGCCTTGCAGTATTTCTTTTACCAACATTTCTAAGTTTTACTAATTTGTTTTTATGCAATTTTGTACTTTTTCTACCACCAGATTTTTATATATATATATATATATTCATGTTATATTTATAATATGTTTTTTAGTTATGGTTTGTGAAATAAAGACGAACTGAAAAGAAAGACGAAATGGAATGAAAATCTAGAAAAGAACCTATATCATATTCAGAGATAAGTTAACAAGGCTCCATGTGCTCATACGTCATGACTGATGAATTGCCATTTGGTCTAAAACCACTTTGTATACTCCCAAATTAGCCTATTCTCGTATTGTCTACACCCACCTGTCTACCATCCACATGGTCTAAAAATCATTTGGTCTACTTATCATTTGGTTTTATGACCATTTGGGCTATTAAAATAGACATTTCGTCTGATCTCCACTAAGTTTACAACCCATTTGGTCTATTGCTCACTCAGTCTAATTTCCAGTCGGTCTAATTCCCAGTTTGTCTAATGCCCATTTCGTCTACTATCCCGAAGGTCTAATAATCACTTGATGATCATTATCATTTATGATTAAATGATAAATCATCATGACTTACCTCATAGATATCAGCCAGATTCTTGACATAATCCCTCTCCGTGGTGATGATCTCTTTGATGACATTGGCCCTGACCTGGTCGTTGCTAAGGAAGCTGAGACTGACCTTGCGGATCAGAGGCGTGTGGGCAGAGTTGAGGCCTTGCTGATGCGACAAAGTGTTGTCTTGGAGACGGGACATGCATTCTTCTACTGTTTCTCCTTGACTAACCTTCAACTAATCAGACAAACAAAACATGAAACATTAAAAGGTAATATTTTGTTAAATGATATATCAAAAAGTATCACAAAGCGCTAGATAACCAAGAAATCCAAAAGTTTTCCCCACTCCCCATCCTCCTTTCCCCCACAATCAATCTGCCAAGTCTGTTGTTCTAATATCATCTGCTACTTTACTACTTCTACTACTCACTCTAACAAAGGGTGCTGGTAACCACCCTTCTTGTTTGTCTATGCACCCCACCACCAGTACGCATCCGTCATGTCTGTTATCTCTATCTGCTACCTTACTACTTCTACTACTCACTCTAACAAAAGGTGCTGGTAGCCACCCTTCTTGTTTGTCTATACACCCCCACCACCAGTACGCATCGGTCTTGTCTGTTATCTCTATCATATCTCCTGCTTGGAAGGTAAGTTCATGCCCATCCATGGTCACATGATCAAAGAGAGCCTCGGCTAACGTGGCGGCACAGAATTGCTCAAATGTCTGAAAGAAAAGAAAAACAATACCATTTCATAAAACAATCGATCTCTAATGTATGACAAATTTGTGTACATTATTTAAAACAATCCCCAGATCTCCCTCTCTCCCTCCATTTCCCCTCACTTCCTCCTCCTCCCTTCCCTCCCTCCCTCCCTCCCTCCCTCTTCCCCTGCTTCCCTGCTCCTTCCCTTCTTCCCTCCTCCTCTCCCTCTCTCTCTCTCTTCCTTCCTCTCTCTCTCCCTTTTCCTTCCCTTTCTCTCTCCCCATCCCTCTTTTACCCTGTCTCCCCTCCCACCCCTCCCCCCCTCTCTCTCTCTCTCTCTCTCTCTCTCTCTCTCTCTTTCTTTCTTTCCTTCCTTCCTTCCTTCCTTCCTTCCTTCCTTCTCTCTCTCTCTCTCTTTCTCTCTCTTTCTCCCTCCCTCCCTCCCTCTCTCTCATTCTTTACAGTATATTCACGAACCTCAGACATTCTTGCATTGATCTTACTAAGATCAGGATCTGACATCATGAGTTCATCATCTCCCAGTCCTGTAACAGAAAAAATAAATACATACATCAAACTGATCAAAATGATATTCTAATCCTCAATAGAACACTGTCAGAAAACTAATGAACAAATAAATCACCATTGTACATGTCATTTCTTGTAAATTTATGTTTTTGAAATGGAAAAGGAAGTCTCCTGGACAAAGTGTTAAGGTTTGCAAGTTATTTGTATACTTTTCCATACCTATCCCTCACAACAACAACAACAACAACAACGGCAATAATCCCCTACGGGATAGGGAAGATGATTTATTTTTCTCTTGTCGCTTTTGACAGAAGTTAAATAATATCTGTCAAGTAGGACAGTATTTTGAACTACCGCTTTAGAAACTGAGGCAGTGTTCATGAAAAAACATTCATAAACTTCAAGTGGCAGATTACAGTATACACCCAGGCCTACAAATATATAACAAATAAACCACACGGATTGCTGCTCAGGGACTCGATTCAATTTTCAATTTGCAAGGTTGTGCAAACTTAAAGGTTAAAGCTACATTTCAAATTAGAGTGAGAGCAATACCAAATGAGAAGTTTGCCATAAAGAGATTTTCTGCCTGCTCACCCTCTAATCTCCGAGGTAAAGCAAGTTTGAATGGAATCGCTCGACAGGCACAATAGGCAACTGAAGATTCTGGTTTAGAATTCCACCCATTTGTTATGCCATTCTAGACAGCCTGAAGGCAACACAGTTTGTTTTCTTTGTAAACTTTTCATGGCCGTTTTTTCCCACTTCTAGCCTTACTTCTCTCAGAAGCAAACATTGAATGTTATCCTTCAGGTCTCGCTTTTGAGCATGGGTCGGAAAATGTTCTAAATATCACAATTTCTACATAAACTCTACCCTGAGTTATGATATTGAGAGAGAACGGATTATGATTTATGCTTCTCACAAGTAACTAATATTCTGAATAATGTCCCTCTTCTTATGAACTAGAATGAAAATTTTCTCCAAATTTCATTAAAAGGGAAGTCCAACCTGATATTAAGTTGGTTTTAATATAAGCGGAAAAATGAGAGGAACAAGTCAGTGAAAATTTGAGCAAAAACCGAAGGAAGTTATGAATTTTTGAAAGTGCGATCAACCAAACACACATTAGCAACTCTGTGACATATCTTGCAAGGTACCCTCCCATTTGCTGTGCACTAAAAAAAAACAGAACATTCTATTTTTCCCTATAGAAAATTTGCAATCATACATGCACCCTAAAAATGTTTCTATACAACCCCTGCATGAAACAATCTATTCAGTCATCAGGAACTAAGAAAATGGAAATTTATGAAATTTTCTTTATAGAGCAGACCTCGCAAGATATGTTACAAAAATTCATAACTTTCTCATTTCTAATTGGATTTTGGTCAAACTTTCACAGACCTGTTCCTCTCATTTTTCTGCTTCAATTAAAACCAACTTAATGTCAGGGTGGACTTCCTATTTGATACTTAAGTCTCAAAGGAAGTACTAAAATGTTACCACAACTGAGGAAAATCACCACAGGCAGAGCAACAGACAAATAAAGGCCAATGGCTGTGTGTAAATAAATGTGTGAGCTATGGAAATTAATTGGGACTGGACTTTTTGCGATCCACCCCCATTGTTTTGTGTGTGTCATCGGAATTGGCACAACTTCAAGAGTACATACATCACATCACAACACGTGGTACTACTTTAATAGCAGACAGATTAATACCACTGTTATATGTATTCAGACATCTCCCTCAGTACCTCAATTTTTGTCTTGTCATTACTTTCTGTTCCAACCTATTCTCATGCTATACATATACTTGACTCTCCGAGGTTTTGCCCTATGTTTTGATTCCATTTCAAACTCTTGCTAGTTTTGTATTTGTTGTCATTTTGTATTTTATAGTTTTCTTGTATTTTTATTTGTTATTTGAATGTACTATGCAGGCATTCCCACATCAAGCTTTGCTTTTCAGACTAAGCCTTCTCCTATGGAGTTATTATTAGTGAGGTTCACTCGACAGTCCGCTAATTCCAATTTTAGGACAAGGTTTTAAAAAAACTTCAAAGTTATATTAGTTAGGGACCGTGTGGACGCACTCATGGTTACAAAACTGTAAGTTTACTCAAAGTTACAAACCATGAGTGATCTTAATGTTAGCATGTTAACTACGACATTCCCAAGTGAACATAGCTATAGATGATTCTGTGTAAACATGGATTATACAAATTAAATGAATGTAACTTCTAAATACAGTCAAACCTGCTTTAGTGACCACCTGTCTACAAAGACCACACTTTTTCTTTCCCTCGAAAATGGTTTCTGATTGAAACATGTACTATAAGCACCTGTACATAAAGACCCCCTGCCTATAAAGACCACTTTTCTTGTCTCCCTTGGGTGGTCTTTAACGACAGCTTTCACAATATTTCTTTAAAAAATTTTGTTTGACTGACCTGCTGGAAGTGAATGCGCCCTTTCATCAATGTCATGTCAGGGATTTCGAAGGCACCCAGAGATCCGAGAGATCTTGACCTAGGCCTAGGAGTGAGCGGAGTGACCGGGAGATCGTTCATGGTTTTATCGTTTTGCTCCGCATCGATGTCGACAACCAGGGACAAAGGGTCGGGGGCTGTCTGGCGCTGAGATCGTTGAAGTCGTGGCGATGGCTGCAAAAGAAATAAATCCTTCTTGTCAGTAGAGTTCATCCTTCTCACACATTTCTATGCTAGTAGTTTAAGGATTATATCAGGAGTAGAGACCTGATGGCTCATAGTGATTCGGTTTGCTTTTCCCCTCCCAGGCACAGGTGATGCCAACTACTTAATGATGATAATGAATAGAGATTTACATTCTAAAGAGTTTATGACAAATTGAACAAATCATTTGATTTCCTCTGGAATGCTGCGAAGGCTAGATGCAATAATTATCAAGAGTTGAATCAATAAGTATACTTACATGTTATCTATCGGTTAAAAACTTAAAAATACAAGACAACTACAATCCCCTGAATTATTATGATTGAATCTGACATTGGGAGAGTATGAGAGAGAACACTGAAAGATAATGACTACCGGTAACTAACCTTTCCATCTGATTGAGTAAGTTGTCTGATGGGAGACTCTCGTCCGCTGCTACTATTCAATATTCCCATGATGCCAAGCGCAGACGTTGGCCTCTTCCTCACGACTGACGATGATCTAGATGTTCCCTCGACTACCTTGGGTGCTTCATCGCCTAAAAGACAAAGACATCACAACAATGTAATATCACTAAGCCATGATAATCACAGAGGCTTTTATAACATGCAATGTTCTATAAAAATTAAAGCATATTTAGACATGAACGGTATGATTTACACTGGAAAATAAATCCTACATTCAAAAATGACTAAAATATAATTTGAATGCTAAAACTTTCACATGCACATTGTTTTTATTCATGTTAGACCAGTACTTGTTCATGTACTATTATAGATTTTTTTTTTAATCAATTAGATATTACGATAAATCCTCCAACATTACATTCACACTGTTTGACAGTGCTCTTCCCATGGTGAATTGCCATTTTGTCTACAACCAGTTCATCTACTACCCAATTGGTCCAGGGCTTAAATTAATCCAAGGCCACCAAGGCCATGGCCTTGGATGCCCTTTTGATTGGCCTCAATGCCCCTCTCATTGGCCTTGGAGATTTTTTGTGCCCTTTCCAATTCTTCCTATTTGTGCTGTAATATAGGAATGTGCCCTACAGAAAAGTGGCCTTGCCCTAAAAATATTGAAATTTAAGGCCTGTTGGTCTATTCCTATATGGTCTCCACCCAGCACATCCACTATCCACATGGTCTAATAATCATTTTGTCTACTTATCATTTGGTCTAATGACCAGTTAGGCTAATAGACATTGGTCTAATTTCCATATGGTCTAATCTCCAATTAGTCTGCTACCCATTTGGTATATTGTTCATTTAGTCTAGTAACCAGTTAGTCTAGTACCAGTTGGTCTAGTACCCATTTCGGAATTAGACCTACTGGAAATTATACTAAATGAGCATCAGACCAATTGGGTAGTAGACGAACTGGTTGTAGACCAAACAGCAAGAAACCCTTCCCACACACAAATATCTGATCTCGGTGACCTTACTCCGATGGGAATCAAATCCCAACATGCAACAACGTGAAAATAGTTCAACAAATATAGATATAAAGACTGCATAACAATGAGAAAGTATTTTCCCCTCTATTGTCTGTGACCGACCAATCCTCCAGCTTTGTTTACCCTATTCTGAAACAGCCCTGGTCGCCACAGAGTGGCATTCCGATAGAGATCATAGAATACATTGGGCATGCCAAATGCAGACTGGTCACAAAATTGGCAGACGCAAAGATAAAAGTAGAGAGAGAAAATGGAGAGAGAGAGACACACACAGACACAGAAAGAGAGAGAGAGACAGACAGACAGAGACAGCCAGAGAAACACAGAGAGAGATACAGAGAGAGACACACAGAGAGACACACAGAGAGACAGAGAGAGAGACAGAGAGAGATACAGAGACAGAGAGAGATACAGAGACAGAGAGAGAGACAGAGAAAGAGAGAAAGAGACAGAGAGACAGAGACAGAGAGACAGAGTGATGAAAATGGAAGGAATAAAGAAGAATACATGACACACATGGTAGGAACAATTAAAAAGGAAAGAACTTTTTTTTTTTAAAGTATTTTGTTGTTTGTATGAGAAAGAACTTTATATCAGTTAATGATTTAACCCATCGCCTACTGGAACTGGGTGGCCCTGTATTAAGCCTATGGCAATGAATAAATCCAGTAGTCAACGGGTTAAAGTAAATGATTTTGTTGTGTTTTATGGTACTAAGAATGTACTTGAGTGCATGGTACATGGTGCTTCACGTCTACTCCCCTTATCTCCTCCGATCTAAACTAGGACTTCAAGAAGTTTCAGAATGTAGTTGCACGATAAATTTATTCTCATCTGACAATTTCTTCTCTTTTCCTTTATATAAAAAAACAAATTAAATTAGCACTTTAAAAAGTTTCAGAAAGTAGTTCCACAATAAATTTATCCTCATCTGACAATTTCTTCTTTCGATTTTCCTTTATATAAAAACAAATTAGCACTTTAAAAAGTTTCAGAAAGTAGTTGCACAAAACTTTATCTCATCTGACAATTTTTTCTTTCTTTTTCTTTACATATTTTCCTTTCTGTTGATAACATTTACCTATTCACTTCAAAATGCGATGGCATCAGATAAAAGAAAATGGACCCTGACCCTGACCCAACTAGCTTTTGACTGGTTAGCAATTTGAATGAGATGGTTGATGGCATTGCAGATACATGTACTATGTCCCATTTGCAGGCCAAAAAAATGAAAAGGTTAAATTCCAACAGCAATTGAAAGACAATACTAATTTAGAACTTCCCTTTAAAAAAGGGGGCTTGAAAATGTCTTTAAGTGGGAAAATAACGACTATTAGTTGTCGAATCGACTTAGGAGCTATAGAGCCAGTAAGTAATAGTCTGATTTTTCAGACCATTGTACCGAATGGTCGTACGTTTTATGCTGCGCAAAGATTCAATCAGTTTAATTTTGGCCATTACAAGAAGTGGGTTATTGATGTAGACAAATGCTCATGTACCCTTTACAGCTCATTTTATGTATGTTATTACCAAAGAGAAAAAAGCCAGTCAGTCACTCAATAGTGTCTGACAGTGAAGTCTAGCAAGTAAACGGGTTTCCTTGCATAATTTGAATATTACGACAACGTTTAAATTTCACAGATAGGACATACATGACATATTCATAATTCCTGCAAAGTTCTACAGAATTTGATGTTGGCTGCAAAAGGGACATAGTATCTTTAAAGGGTAATCCAACCCTTCTAATAATTTCATTTGAATGAAAGCATAAAAATCAGAGAAACAGAATGGCGAAAGTTTGAAAGAAATCGGACCAATATTAAGAAAGTTATGAGTGTTTGAAATATGAGATCACTACAGCTGTGCGAGTCTTAAATCAGCAATTTTGTCAGTGGATTGTGACGTAGTGACGGATTACTCTCCCATTTGTCGCGTACAAAAATATCACTTATTTCTGTTTTTCTTCCAAGTGCCTTCACCCTCGGGGCACTACTCAAAGTATATAATGGAGAGTACATTATTACAGGTCCTCTAAAAAGAACAGACCATCCTGAGTCATACATTTATGAAAAGTTGAAATTTTAGTCTTTTTGTGTATTGGAGCAAATGGGAAAGTTGTATGCCACTACATCACATAGACATTATCAATTCAGCCAATTGGAAGAGCCCATACCTATAGTAATTGCAACTTTCAAAAAGTTGTAACTTTCTCATTTTTTGTCCGATTTCATTCAAACTTTCACCAGTATGTTTCTCTGATGTTTCTGCGTTATTCTAGACAAGTTTGCTATCAAGGTTGGATTTCTAACTAAACTTCCAATTATTTGGAATAATGTTGACTGGAAGAGTGCATATATAGCGCTATTCTCTACAAGGAATATAACAGCAAGAGATGATTTTGTCTGTTGAGAGCCAGAAGGACATTAAGTCTGTGTTAAGTATAGGAGTCCAAGCCCTTCTGTCTCTCCAAAGATGATATGATTTGCACTTTTAAAAAAGAAAATAAGCTCTGAAATCCTTAAATTGGCAACAATTTAAGAGATTGAAATTCACTGAGTTTTTTAATAAAAATTTGTCCTGAAAGGTTCAATACATACCTTGCATCTTTGCTAGAGTCAAAGCAGCCTTGATGATCGATGGGTCACCTAGATCAGTCTTGGATCTTCTCAGAGGTTTATGCCTTGGTTTAGGTGGTTTGATCCCAGACTGCATAGCAGCATGGCTGATACTGCTTCCTTGACTGCTTCCAGAGGCTCGCATCCCGTTACCACGGCTACCAAGCAGGTCCTCCTGACTCTCTGGGGGAAGATAGGAATGAGTGGAGACATTGGGAGAAGCAGCATGTGATTGGAAGGATAATCTTTTAGATGGGGTGGAGTGAGGGGTGGAGTGAGGGGTGGAGCGAGGGGTGACATTAATAACTGGTGATGGAGGTTCAGAGACTGGCATGTTTCCTGTTGATGAGGATTCGAGTGATGTCTCCTGGGTGTCGTTGTTAACCCGAGATGAAATCTTGGGGGTGCTGGCCACCAAGACTGGTACGTCACCTTCAAGATGTAAAAGACTACTGTCAATGGAATCTCTAGAATATCTCTTTGATGTAAAAGAGTTTGAATCTGAATGTACGTCTGTCTTTGAAGATGGTCCAACCGAGTCCGATTCCTTGACCCTTGATGTCTTCCTCAATCTTGGACATGTTAGTAGCTTCCTTGGAGATGGTAATGATGATGACAGAGCAGTTCTACTGGATGTTGTTCCCATGGTTACAGATGACCCACAACATGGAATCAAAGATGATGATGAGAGAACATCAGGTTCTCCTAGATAAGATGCTGATGATGGTGATGAGTATATAACATCCGAACCTGACAATACCGTCACAGCACCGGTTAACATGGTAGAGGACATCACTGAAATCACATCACACACAGACGATGCAAGAGAAATTGGTTGGGGTATTGCTGCATTGACTGACAAAGATGTTGGGGCATTGTCTGCGAAAGGCCCCATTATACAATCTTCACCTCCAACTCATTCCGATATCACGCTGTTTAAATGGAAATAAGTTGAAATTCATCCTGAGCATATCAAGTCTCTAGCTCTCTGTAAACACTGCTGCATGTATCTCCATCATATAACCCGGTATGTCCCACGCAGTGCTGCCTAAAACTCCAGCACTACTAATCACTGCTCTGAGCGGGAATACACAGAAATGATTCAAAAGTGACAGAAGCAGTAGTTTCTGGTGGATTGGGGATGGGCACTGACAATGGTGGGGCGTCACACTCCACTGCAGCTCTACAGACTTTCTATTCAGATTATTCCCTGCATACATTCGCTCAAGAGGGCTACCAGCGAATCCCCATAATCTATATGGAAATTAGTTGGGGCCTGAGAGAGGGTATATACAGGGGGGGATAAAGACACTCCGAATGTTATGTAACACACTTTTTCACTGAAAAACAAGCAAATGGAAAGGTAGCCAGAATCACTGAAGTATACGACCATTAGGAATTGCAACAACACTTGAAATTGAATCGAGTCTAGTTTATTCATACTGGTTCTAAGAGGTTTTCGATTCATTTAAAGCTAGAAAGTTTTTTTTGTTATCAGATACAATTAGTAGAAATTTGAAAGTTCTCTTACAATGGCTTCCCATAAGTACACACTGATACTGAAAGCCCTTGAAGGCAAAGGTTTTCCATCTCCATCTCCATCTCCCTCTCCCTCTCCCTCTCCCTCTCCCTCTCTCCAGGGTTACAAGAAATAGATTGGCTACTGAAACTAGGATTAGCCACAGATCTACCATGGACCTAACTTAGTAGGTCCATGGATCTACACAGAACATGACAGAAAAAGAAAAGTTTCTAAACCGATTCTCCCCACAATTGTGAGTTGCAAGGTTTTCTTTTTAGGTTTATAGGAACAAAAGGAGTCGGCTAAGTCTGTACATGGACCTACATGTACTATGGGTGGTCCAATGAGAGTCTGACCTCCTGACAGCTGACCATGGGTTTAACCAAGTAGGTCCATGGTTTACAGTACATGTAAATCTAGCTCAAATATCATTCTATGTTTTGTGTAAAAAGGTTCTCATTTACAAAGCTAACGAAAAAGAACAAAAGTAAAACAATTGGGGTATGATGATAAATGATGGTCGGATAAGTAAGCCATACACTGCAATGGTACATGTACACCTACGAAACCCTACCATTGATACAGCTTAAACCTAACAATATCCAATATAACAGCATCGCTCTAACCAGTTAAATTTTTGTCTCTTCAAGACTTCATGGGGGTGTTTCACAAAGACTAAGATCGACTTTAAGTTGGACTTAAGTATAACAGGCCGTTCATGCCATTGGTTGCTATCCCAATTGGTCTCTAAATTATAATTTTTAGATAATATTTTTTCCTTCAATAATGAACTATCAAAAAATGTAAACTCTGTAGATTTGAGACCACGATTTGTACGTCTCTTGAAAGACAAATGCCAGTAAATGGTAAAAGCAAACAGTGGCATGAACGGCCTGTTATACTTAAGTCCAACTTAAAGTAAATCTTATTTTTTGTGAAACACCCCCCAGGACTAATTACAAGACTTGGATATTGTGTTTATGCATCACAACCTTATGATAGAAAGTGTTTCAAGGAAAGCCTTATTTTTCAAAGGGGGTAGCATACTGTGCAAATCTGTATGTGTTTTTCTCGCTGCATCAGAATAGTTTGAGAGTTACGATGCTCTTCTTTTGTTGTATCATGTCCCAGGGGGTATTTAATCACTACTGTTTTTCTCAGAGCTTCAATAAATGTTAAATTTAATGGGAGAGTAGTTTAACATTTTCTAAAGGTTGATCTACAAATAAGAGGTAAATATATGTAAAGTGAGCTAGGTCAGTAGGAATTTTAAAGTTGTTTTTAAATCTTTATCAAGTGTTAATAGCCTTTGGTTTGATTTTACTTTTTTGCTGTTGTATAATGACGTGGAAATGCAACCCCCACAGACACACACATGCACAAACACAAACAAACAAGAAAAACAAAATATTGTCTGTTGAGAGCCAGAAGGGCCCTAAAGGTACTATGTCCCATTTGCAGCCAAAAAAATGAAAAGGTAAAATTCCAACGGCATTTGAAGAACAATATTAATTTAGAACTTCCCTAAAAAAGGGGGCTTGAAAATGTCTTTAAGTGGGAAAATAACGACTATTAGTTGTCGAATCGACTTAGGAGCTATAGAGCCAGTAAGTAATAGTCTGATTTTTCAGACCATTGTACCGAATGGTCGTACGTTTTATGCTGCGCAAAGATTCAATCAGTTTAATTTTGGCCATTACAAGAAGTGGGTTATTGATGTAGACAAATGCTCATGTACCCTTTACAGCTCATTTTATGTATGTTATTACCAAAGATGAAAAAGCCAGTCAGTCACTCAATAGTGTCTGACAGTGAAGTCTAGCAAGTAAACGGGTTTCCTTGCATAATTTGAATATTAGGACACTGCTAACGTTTAAATTTCACAAATAGGACATACATGACATATTCATAATTCCTGCAAAGTTCTACAGAATTTGATGTTGGCTGCAAAAGGGACATAGTATCTTTAAGTCTCTGTTATAGTATATGAGATAATGCCCTTCTCGCTTCAAACAAACGATGTGCGGAATCCTACCTGGTCTAGAAAGTGTATCATCCAACAGGTCTTCTCTACTGCCGGTGTTAGGTGTGAGAAGAGTAGGGCTATGTGGTGTGGAGCTGGACAGATAGCCAGGTATACCTAGGATAGAAATCATAATGATAGAAACAATGTATTAAACTAAAACAGCATTAGCAATTATTGCAATAGTAAACACTAATTCGAAACAGGTAGAAAACAAACAAAAAGTACATGTTATGATGGCAGTAGCCCAGAGAATCATACTTTTGTTCACTTCATTTGATCCAAACAATAACATGGAATCCTTCATATTGGACATCTCATATACAGTCAAACCAGGGGAAACAGACAAAGTGGCCACTGTAAAGGGGTACAGCATTTCTAGACAGGTTCTACAATATACATTTCTTTCTCAAGGGAGACAAAATGCATGGCCACTATAGACAGGTGGTCTTTATAGAGAGGTAATCACTATAAAGACAGGTCAGACTGAACCCCTAGTTGAAATTTAATGTCATATCCAAAACTATACACCATTTGCAACTTTGAGTTTCATCATCTAGACAGTGGGTGAGTGTGAAAGCAGTAGTACTTGGTAACCATTTCATCCCGATCTACAACCGAACAATAGCGGAATATAGAATAGAAGGGGGCTCCTAATGAATAGCACACCGCTTTCATTAATTACGTTAAAAGGGAAGTCTTTCTAATGACTTCACAATCTATTGACATCCTGATCGAGTCTTAACACAGGAAAGTAGAATTAGACTGAAGACCAGTAGCTGCTGCACAGCTGACAACCAAAGACATATGTAGGTCTTGACTACCGGTATATATATATATATATATATAGCTTCTGAATGCTGTGCTGTTTATAGGGTATACCTTATGCATGGTCTCACATGACCCTACCCGTTTTATGGCAAGGTCAGTCATTCCTATCGTGATGCTATGGTTCTATCATGTAAAACAAAAAACTGCAGACATAGTTAAACCAACGGAAGTGGTACATTGTACCTTTCATATAAACTTTATAATGCTTTTAAAGCACATAATCATACAAAAATAGTTTTTCGTTAACAGAAAACAGTGCTGCTATCATGTTTGAAATAGGACCATCATATTTAAATCTGTAGTTCGGGTGGGTATAGTTAGCATTACAATTACTCCCTCTTTACTTTTTACTTACACATTTTACTTACAAAGTTTTAAAATAACTCACAACACCAGTGCTCATATTATATGCATCTTTTCTCATTACACAAACAAACTTTTTATTGTTCAATGTGACTCATTTCAATGGAAATAAAAGAAGTTTTTGAAAGGGGTTTTAAAAGTAATTTTAAGAGTAAGAGTAAAAGAGTAATTTGATATTGCATTACTTTTAGCAACAGAGGGCAGCACTTCACTATCATGCTAATGAACAGTGAAAGTTGACTCTCATACTAAAGAACAAATGTACCCTGATGTGTCATTCCCTTTAATGCTTTAAACAAAATAATGATCATAAAATGCAAATATCAATCAAAATATGCACCCTAGAAATGTAAACAATATTATCCTAACGTGATAACTTTCTACCTGCGATATCCATACTTGCGTGTTTCATCACAGCTTTTGCTTTTATGTATAAGCCACTACAAACCCAGCTGTTGTTTTAATTTTAAAAATGCACAAATTCAAGTTCTTCATCTGACTGCAAAATATTTGTCCTCATTAAAAATATGAAGCTCAAATGGCTGATTAACTCGATATCACACAGAAGCGCTCTGATATTTCTTGTAAGATTACCAGGAATTATGATATATTGATGACCTTAGTTTTCATATATCATAAGCATTAGCATGAGGATTATAGGTCATTTTCGCATCATTTATTTAGCTATCAATTTAGAAGTTGATGCTGTAAGAGAATATCAGAAATGATGATCCAATATTCACTGATCTCACATTCAATGCCATGCAGATACAGCTAGGACAAGATGATAGCAACTAGTCTTCTCTGCCAGACCCAATTCACAATAACGGACCAAAAGTGTGAAATCATAAAACAAGATTTCATATTGAAGAAATAAAAGATACAATGTTCTATATCAATTCATATTTGTGACCATGATATGATCTATAAATCATTCTCTACAACTGAGTGAGTGGGACACTTATCTAATTACTTGTATATTTCATTGAAATCAGGGAAATACCAATATTTGCATTCAAAAATGCTCAATGAAAGGCACTCTGTCTAGGAGTTAAATCATTTTTAGAAAGGCCAATAATTTTTTCATTGGGTTATTCCCTGCTCGATACACATTTCCTCTCCAATAGTCAAATTACAGAGAGGATCACATACCGGGTGTGTTTCTTATATCTCAGAATCAAGGATATAGGCCTACGTGATATATATATATATATATATATATATATACACACACCGTCTAAACCAGTATTTACCATGATCACATGTACCTCATAAAACTTCATTTCCCAACACATGTTGTATTCTTTCAGTTTCAATCTCCACTTAAACACCCACTGACAATCATATTATAAGGAATCTGTTTTCTTTGTTTTTTCATCTAACTGAAACCACGCATAAACATGAACATCAATCAAAGCTTGTAGCTTAGACAATGTAAAACAAGTAGTTTTTATTGCTTAAAGATAAAGTTGAGTTCTGGTCATGTGACTGCATTGTGAAAGAAACGTTGTGGAATCGATCAGAAAAGGTTGATCATCTAGCATATAAGTATTGGTGTGTACTGCAAGGTTCTGGAGTCATCAAAAATGATAAGAAATTTGGCCCAGCCTTGGTAAAGTTACAAGCACTGTACACAGAAATAAGTATATGGGACTACACAAACATGTGGCATAAAAATCTGTCCCGATTTATATGCTGTTACGTCATGCCATATTTAGAATATTAAGGCATTTGAAGAGCCATGCTTTTCAGGGAACAATTTTAATCTGATGTTCTTCCACACTTGCATAATAACAATGATAACGCTCACAAATTATTTTTCACCTCTTCCCAGAACTCAACCTTCTCTTTAAGATCCAATGCATCCTGCCAGTATTATCATGAAATAAAAATGGTTTCAATTCAGCAATAACAAATATTAGAAAAATATTTAAAGGAAACACTGTCCATATTTTAGATTTTGTCAAATGCTATAGAGGACTTGCTCCCATTAAAAATGAATAATATTACAAAAATAAAGAAAGTCTAGTTTGTATGCACTTGCTTTATCTTTGTGGCGAATTTTAAATGTGAGTATCTCACAATATATGGCCATACACCAAAGAAAGAGAATAAACCAATATTGGAGGCTCACTTTTTATGCCATAATCCAAGAGTGAGCGTGTTGAACATTTCTTTTTATCTTCTAGTATTTATTTAAACCATGAATTACTAATATTTCCCTTATAGTGGAAACAGCTATCCTCATTGTGAAATTTGTTCCTATGAAATCTCTTTTGAGCCCAATTTAGAAATGAAACAAGCTTTTTAAAGGTAAAGACCAGTTTTGGAAACGCCCCCCTCTCAAAAAATGAAATGGAAGCTCTTATTACCAATCATGTGAAAGAATATGTTTTGACTAATACGTGATGATACAAATTTTGCCGGGAACCGCCTACTAATTGATATATTTGGTAAATTATTATATCTATCGGACCGGATAGATATCGAGCACGTGTTGCGTAGTCCCATATACATCTTTCTGTGTACAGTGCTTGTAACTTTACCAAGACTGGGCCAAATTTCTTATCATTTTGATGATTCCAGAACCTTGCAGTACACACCAATACTTATATTGCTAGATGATCAACCTTTTCTGATCGATTCCACAACATATCTTTACCTTTAAGTCCAAAGTTTTATGACTCGAAATTTCTTGTATGAGAATTGATCAAAAACTTGGTGCCACAGTAAGGGTTACTGAGGCCTCTCCTTCACTTTCACAACATGCTATTAGACCTAGTCTAGCAGTCCCTGAGAGATGAGACTAGTCCCTGAGCGCCTGCATCCTGTTTACAAGTTCTAGAATTTGACCTGGCTCGGTAGGGGAAGGGGGGAACTCGTAGACCCTAACCCATGGGAAGGGGGCTACGAATTTGCCCTGCCCTAGAGATGGGGGGTAAGAGTCTATAGAAATCAACCTTGCAGTTTACAGAAAGGCCTACATTTAGAAGAGATGAAAGAGGCTTAGTAGTAGCCTACATAATATACCTACAAAATGTGCCAAATATCTTCTTCTTTTTTCTCTTCAAATATTTACTATTACTTCTACCTTTTTTCTATGGATTCAAATGTTATAATCCCAATTCACATATTTGTAAAATAGCTTTTTAAATGGCAATTTAAAAAGGAATAAAGTGTTTGAATAGATTTTTAAGCGGATGAATTCAAAATACAGATCTTCATAAAATAGCTAAGACCCCTGTTACACATGCGTCGGCTTTTAAAGCCGGCTTCGGAGGCGGCCTCACGCCTGCAATTTGAAGCCGCCTCGCGATCATCAAACCCCTGTTACATATATCTCGGGCCCGCAATTTTGTGTCTACATATAGGCCGGCCTCACGTCGCCTTTTCACGAGCTGACGTTGGGGCGCACTCCAGGAAGACGGAAAGAGAAATTGATAGAATGATAAAAACTAAGAGTAACAAAAGGAAAGACAGAAAGAAAGTGATAGAATGATAAAAACAAAGAATAACATAAGGAAAGACAGAAAGAGAAGGGATAGAATTATAAAAACAAAGAATAACATAAGAGAAGGTGGCAAGCGCGCCCGATGTATTATGTTGATATATGAGGACAGGTCACGTACCGCTCATAAGCCGGCCCGAGTCCACTTTGGTGTTACACATACTGATTGCGGGACTGAGTCCGACTCGGGCCCCCAAACCACATCCAGAGGTGGACTGAGTCCACCTGGCCTCAGTCCGGCCTCAGTCCGGCTTTTCAAAAAAAGTTGATGTTACACATACGTCGAGCCGCCTCCGGGGCCGGCCTCAGTCCACTTTCAGACGTATGTGTAACAGGGGTCTAAGTCATTTGTTGTTAAAACTTTAAAAAGAGAAAGAAAATTTGTCCTCGTGAGTAAAGGACACAGGAGGAAGAAAACAAGCCACCTACAAATCAATGAACTGTAAAAGAAAAATAAGATTTTAGAAGCCAGCTTGGAATTCATCCTTGACACTTGTCGTAGAGTCCAAATCCAAACACATTTCTGTTTTCAAACATTACAGTTGAATGCATATTGATTGGTTTCTCTTTACACAAATTAATCTAATTACTAGCTAAGCCTAAGGTTATGTGCACTTTGTGTGGGTCCCTGTTAAAGGGGAAGTCCACCCTGATATTAAGAAAAACAATCCAAGCAACACCAATTTCTTGATTGAGTCTTTACAGATTCAAGATCAAGAATCAGCACACAAAAGCAAAACAAAAACGACTAACTGTGTTGAACATTTCAAATTTCAAATACAGATCAGTGCTAACTGCAAAACCAGAAACTTTCACATTTTGGAATAACAATTTCAAGGACAACAAATTTTACGGCATGAGACTTCGCAAAGTGTAAAAGTTTAATGTTGCAGTAATGAAATCTGTGAATCAATTTTGGGTGTTTTTTTTTTGCGACAAGAGATTTTTGCGAATCTGAAACATTTGTAAGTTTTGCAAACATTTCACGTAACATTTCTAGTCTTAGAGTACATGTATAAATGTATCAATGACTGTTTGTATTCAACATTTCTGAAAGGATAAATATATACAGACAGGGTGGAGATATGGGGGAGGGGGGTGGATATCATGTGGACAAGGAGGGCTACTTGGGATTATTACAGAAAATATGACACATAGATCCAAGGGTCAAGATGGCAATTGATGCACACGTACCAAAGCTGAGCCCTTAAAAACAGTGGAAGCGTGAGATAGATAGTATCGCTAAAATAATGCATACGATTTTCATGCAATTCTGTTTAATAATAAAGACCTATAATGCTCCTATTTTGCTCTTAAAGCTAATCTTGAGCTCTGGTATGGGAATCGTATGTCGAGAGAACATTGCTATGATTTATTCTGGATTGTTTCTCCTGCAGTAGATGGTTGTTTGAACCAGTAAAATAAAATCAACCTTGCAAAAACTTGCTGGAAATCATCTTCAATAAAAACCACAACTCTCATTTGCACATTAGGTGTGTCTTCATCAGCTCGAGAATGCCAAATTAAGAGCCTGCTATTTCTGATTTGGGAAATAAGCCTGAAGTTACAAATCGCGTCTTCATCAGCTCGAATTTCATGAATCTCGGGCTTGAGAAATTAGCTCGAGATATTTTGCTCAGCGTTCGCGCATAGTGCGAGTCTTCGGGCTGGTGAAGATGCACCGGACAAATAGCGGGATATTTTGCAAGCTAGCCCAAGATATCTTGGGATGACTATCTCGACCAAATATCCCGTTAATTGCAACTGTGGGCTGATGAAGACGCAAATTAGCTGGATAATCTGCGATCAGGATAGTTAAAATAGCGGGTTATTTGGCAATCTCGAGCTGATGAAAACAGGCCTATAGTGACCTGTGTTAAGCACATGGTGCCGGGTCTACTTACCTCGGTTTCCTCATCTTTCTATGCCCATTACTCAGCCCCTATACATTTTCTACCAAAATCGTGTGGCACATGTCATTTATTTGTAATCTGGAACATTCAGTGTAAGTTTTGTTGGATTCTGTGATAATTTTCTATCTAACATTACCAAAACTAGAGCTTATCTTTAACTAGGGGGTTTATGAAAGGGGTAATAGATTATATGAGGTAATGTACTGTGGCCTTTACTAGGTATGCAAGGTACCTCATAACCTGGAAATCATAAACATCAACTGATCCCTATACTAGACACATGACTCATCGAGCCTTGCAAGATCAACTAGTTCCCCTCCTTACACCACATTCAATGTGTTCATGTGTGATACATTACGTTCAGACTTACGTTTAAAGGGCGCTAAATATCACTTGCGAGTTCCCCTTCTTACACCACATTCAATGTGTTCATAAGCGATACATTACATTCAGGCTTACGTTTAAAGGGCGCTAAATATCACTTGCGATGCAATAAATGTACCGTGGGCTAGCATGAGGTGATATTCGAAGTGGGACCCTAATTAGACATGATTTAATCACATCTAATCATATCATCGGAGGGTCAAATGACTTCCGAACAGCTGCAGTTACATACGGAATATAGAGGGCTTGGCACGGTAGCTATTTTTAGGCACCCAAAGTGTTGGAATCTAATTCAACCCAACTTATAATTAGATAATAGCACACCCGTTCTTTATAGCACTCTGTGCAATGTCGGTACGTGCTCAGCTCTACAGCATGTTGCTGTGAAAGATATTCCAAATGATTTCAAGCTACTTTTATTGCTCTATGTGATTGTTACTGAATATGTTTTCAATCAATAACAAAAAAGAAAAAGAAACAGAGAAAATGAAAATGTGAAAATTAGGATTCCTTTTGCCAACTCCATTTGCCAACTCCATAGCCCAAGTTTGGATATTGGTCATACAGAGCATTGTCATTGAAATGATGTCCTATTTTCGTGAAACTTAAACAAATTTTTCTGAGATAATATTTGTTTAAAGGGCAAGTCCACTCCAAAAATAACTGACTTTCAATAAAAGCAGAAAAATCAGACAAACCAATCAAAAAAAGTTTGAGCAAAATCAGATAACTTATAAGAAAGTTATGAACTTTTGAAAAAGTATGTAAAACTATGGAACAATGAGAATCACAACACAAATTGCCAAGATGGTTATCAGTTTGTGACGTCATGTCCTCACAACTTATCAATTGCTTTATATAGTTTAATCCCATTAATTTCCTTTTATCCCCAAAACTTGATTTCCCCATGCCTTTGCCCAGGTTATATGATTTGTATCATATTGCATGCATGACATTTTCCCCAAAACTTTTATGAATTTTGAAGAATTGATACTATTTTCTGAATATTGTATTTCATAATTATTGATTTTTATATAAATAGTTTATCAAAATTCAATTTTTCATGATTTAACTGGACAAAATTACTCTTTATTTGTGCATCCACACAAAACACATTACTAACAATCTAACTTGGATGCTGGTGTGAAGAAATAAGATTCTTAGGGTGAAAATAGGAAATTTATATTATCAATATAAAGAAAATAATTAGTGGATAGTGAGGACCATACGTCACAGACTCATGAGTGAGTTGCCAATTTGTGTAGTGATTTTCAAAGTTTTTCATGTCATTAAAAATTCATAACTTTCTTATTAGTTATCCGATTTTGCTCAAACTGTTTTTGATTGGTTTGTCTGATTTTTCTGGTTCTATTGAAAGTAAGTTATTTTTGGAGTGGACTTGGGCTTTAACATTAAAATTCTGCTTTCCCCCTTCAAGATATTGGAAGTAATTTCATATTTGGCCCTAGCTTGTCCACTCCTTCAGTCTTTTTCACTGAATTCATTCAATTATCAGTCTTAAGGCTTGTCAGGATATGATGTGGTAAACAAAGGCAGGTTTTTTTATAGCATGTAAAATGATTGGCAACTGCGCACTTCAAAGGTCCTACATGTATTCACAGTGCTCTGTGACATAAGATACAGAAATGAGAAGCATATTACAACTACACAGTTATAAAAAAATAACCACCGTGGTTTATCATGGCACATCTAAGCTAAGCTTTACAACGAAACATTAATTATATCAATTAAAACAAAAATTATAACTTACCTCGAAATCTTGGTGACAGGACCTCGCGACCTTTCTCCCAGCTCAGGTCACCGGTGTCGGATGAGAGGGGTCTGGAAGGAGGATTGCTGTTACAGCTAGACGAGACCTGGCTGCTAACATGAAAGTCCTGAAAGGGGGTAACAATATCATACAGATGGGTGGATGTTGTTACTATGGCAACACTGACAGGGGACTAG
Source organism: Mesocentrotus franciscanus (assembly GCA_037976565.1). Lineage (NCBI taxonomy): Eukaryota > Metazoa > Echinodermata > Echinoidea > Camarodonta > Strongylocentrotidae > Mesocentrotus > Mesocentrotus franciscanus. The sequence continues at coordinate 21,613,807 of CP137686.1, read as the reverse complement.
ACTTGACTATACACACTCAAGAAAGATTACCAACAGTCCTTTTCAGGACTCCCCAATCCTCCCCCTCTCACATGGTGCGACCGTAAGCCTACTGTATATCTACATCACCATGCAAGCCGATACTTAAAATATAAGCAGCATCTAATATACACATATTTATTTATTTCTAATTTACTATAGTACATCATTCAATGAACGTTTATCTTTCCATGCTATATATTTCCAAATAATCAGAGCAGAAAGTAATGTAACAACCCCAAAAAAAAAAGCCCAGTGTTTTCCTTATATCTGAAAACAGCTCAATCCCACCATGAAGGTGACTCAAGACCGATCCGAAACCGACAAGATTCTTCTCCATTCCAGGTAATGAGATTGTTTGTTTGGTCTGTTGTCAGGCTAGTGTCAGTCTCTTCAGTGTGGCTGGAGTATTAGTAAGTTGCTTTTTTTTTCTAACTCTGTTATTTGTACCCACCACTCTCTACGACATTGTCTAGACTGCTCTCATACAACTTTCAAATGTGATATGGGGCAGACACCATGTTGTCTTTTTCCTCAAGTGATTCATTTCAATTAGTCATAGACATGACATATGAAGTAAATCCAGAGTGTATATCAACACTCACACAAATCACTGTAAACAAGGGATTGAGTTGCTTAATCCATGGCAGATTGAATTAGCCTTGGGTACTAGGAAATATGTACATTTTAGGAGCATGTATCTACTGATGTTAATGGATTCCTCAAGCAGTTTGAACAATAATCAAGACCTCACTTAAATATTCAACATGTTCAAAATGTTTTAAATAATGTGGGGAAAAAAAACAATTATTTGAACAGCACTTGATTCAACACCATTTTGAAACAAGTTAATAATCAAAACAAAATAGAATAACTATTGTTGATTGATTTCCTGAAATAGAGAGACAATTCTTCATGACAAATTAGTCCTTAGCAGCCATTCATAATGCATGGGTTGTGTCTTTTTGTGTCCAAGGTCTGTGATCTTCTCCCATGGGACTAGATTTTTACAGGGATTGGAAATGAGACTAGGGGTATTTATCTTTCTAGCAACCTTAATTATGTCGGGGTGATTGTGAGAAAGCTGCCAACAAGTATTGGAAAACAAGTTCTATTTTTTGTGATTTTGTTACTTCTACCATATATCCTACCAATATAAGGAGCTTTTGACCTAGTGACTATTGAATTCTAAATAATCTCATAGGCTCTATCAAGGAGCCAACTGGTTGCCAAAGGCAATGGGTTAACCAGTTGGCTCCTACCCATTGCCTTTGGCAACCAGTTGGCTCCTTTATAGAGCCTATGAGATCATTTGGAATTCAATACCGGTAGTCAAAGGGTTAAAAGCCCCTTATCTTGACATCTTAGAAAGAAATCTTACTCACCTCTAGTAACGAGTCTGCACTTGACTTGGAATGCCTATGATCCTTGCCCAGCCCACTATCAGTACTGCTACCTGGTGCATTATGGTTTTGTTCTAGCATTGGGTTAGAGTCTGGAAGAAGAGGTTTCTTCCGTTGCCTTTCGACCGGTCCATCGGATTCACACCGTCGGTAAACAGGACTCTGTCTCGATGGTGACTTGTGGCTCTCTTCGTAACCCTCCGTGGACGCTTCAAGGTTTGGCCACGTCTTTCTTGATTCAGAGTCGTGTCTTAGAGACGCTGATCTCTTGAATGTCCCAGGCTCGTTCTCGGGATTTTCTACGTTTGGTCTCAAGATTTGAATCTCGATTTTACCTGCACTGCTTCTTTGAGGTGATCCCCTGGTGAGTTTAGAGTTACTGAAACGCAACTTGAGTCGAGAGATGACTTCACGAGGCGACACTGACTTGGACTCTTTGCTGTTCTCGACAATTGTCCTTTGTTCTGGGGATGATTTCTTACTGGAAACAACAGGACTTACACTTTCATCAGATTGTCTTCGCCTTGGAGTCTCATGAGTTAACTTCTGTTGTTTGGCTTCAACAGGACTCTTACCTCTCCTAGAGGATATTGGACCGCACACATCGTTTCCATGAGAATGTCTTGTTTGAGGAACTTGTAAAGAGATGGGGGAATGAGGTGAACTTGATAAGTTGTTCTTATCCTCACCCTCGACTAGGATGTCACCATTATTTTCTAGGAGAGAGAAGCTATGGTTGGCACCGACACCAGGTGATGAAGGAGACGTGGAAGATCCCGACTTGGATAGATCCATTAATTCCCGATTGAGCTGGTTCAGCTGAGCAATCAGATGAAAATCAAGGTCCACGTCCAATGGTCTCATGCACACTTCCTTCATCTCAAGCCGACCCTCGTTCATGGCAAGAGCCAGGCTCTTTTTGCGCTGCCTGTAACCGCTCATCTGCTGATCCTCGTTCTCTCCATTGGCTGCTAGAAACCCAGAGTGTCGCTTCCCGGAGGCATCAAGCCTCGATACATACTCCCTGGCCTGTGGGGAGAGTGATCTACGATTATTGTTAGTAGTCCTTGCATGCTTCTCTGCCCTCCCACTGGGTCCGCTCTGAGAGTCTACAAACACTTCCCTATTTCTTGAAGGAACGTTGGACACACTACGCACAAATCTAGGAGGACTGTTTCCCGATTGCCCTAATGTTGTATCACCTTCTGGATCTCTGGAAACATCCTCTGTAGCATCCAAATTGGTAACAGATTCATTGATAGGGTCCTCCATAATGCTGTCTTGAGGCATTTTACAATCTTGATCACTACCAGATACTTCCTTGCTATCATCAAAGATATCCACAACAATGAGTTCTGGTTTCGTGTGCTTTAGAGCCCCATTCCTCCGGTCATTCCCACCTTGTTCTTGTTGGAGGGATTCTAGTTTCTGTCTCAGCTGTTGAGGCTGAAGGACCCAAGGGTTGAAATATGATGTTGGAGGTGAGACTCTGCGCTTGAATGGAGGTTTACTGCGAACGTTCTTCTTGACCAAGAACTCCCCGGTCAGGAGATGTGGTTGCTTGGTGTCTAACGATCTCAGATGGTCCTCCTCATCAGGGTCTAGCTGAGGCTCCTCACTACACAGTCCACTTGTGGCCTGAAAGAACAACATCAAAAAGAAAAGAAAAAACCGGTTAGTACAATAATCAAGAGAAATCAAATGACATCAGATAAGAGAATTTCCAATGATTTCCAATGGAATTTTCATTTCTTTTTAGAGGCAGCAATCAAACTTAAACATACAAATTTTCCCTGAAGATATGAAATTTAATCACATGCTATCAAGACATTGAAGACAAATATATATATATACAGTGTATATCATAAAGACTCAGAGAACTTGAAATACAACTTACATTTACTTGCACTGCTATATACAAACTGAAAAGTACAGAACTTGATCAGACACAGCTAGATAAACCCAATTAGTATGCACAAACAACAACAAGCAATTCTAACAGTATGCATTGGAAGGAGTGCCACATTTCGGATTAATGACGTGAGAAGAAATTGTCTTTGCCAGTTTAACGGTTGAAAGAAGAATGCAGAGATCAGGCGACGAACCGATGCGGTGTGACAAGTCATTTAGTGTCAGTAGCGCATTCCTTTCCATGTTAAACCCTTGATAACATGTAAAGAATAATTCAAAAGCACAAAGTTGATCGCTATGCCAACAGTGACGGAATCTACCCATTTTCGGGGGCGGCAGCCTAAGAACGATAGCTATCACATTTTCTTTTCTTCCCTTGCTCAAAAACCAAAGATAAGATCGGAATGAACTGGGCCACATATGGAAAGCGTGTCAAGTCAATTAGGAGTATAGTGTGAACCAATTTAGACATCTGGTGATTGATAATATTATTGTTCATGATACCAAACGAAGTTGGTGTTTCCATATTGGAAGAAACTAGTCCTAGATGGTTGACCTCTTCTGTACTATTTCAGGAATGACAAATTATGCCGTTCATCCAAATCTTAAAGAGAAACATCCATGGAAGATCATTCAAGCTTTAAAACCTTCAACAACAAAACCTTCAAAATCTTTACAATAAAATCATTATTAGTACCCAGCTATAAATTGTATTTTTAAAATCTATGTTATTATCATTAGTGATTGTCTATTTTTGTTGTAAAATTGAAGGGTGAATGCACTACAAAGATACTGTAAAATAAGGAATACTGCGATGTGCCATTTCAAAATTCATGATTGTAGAGATCGTATAGATATCCTTATCCCTTTGTAATCTGTCAGTCCAAGCAAAAAAAATTCTTTTCACTCACAAAGAAATTATTATCTATAATCTGTATAGTCAATGTTACAGCAAGCATGTGTATCATCTGTTGTATGAACAGATGTTCAATAATGATTTACAATTAAAAGAAATATTTACTCACTCCCCATACATTTGTTCTCATCATTCATCAAAAATAGAAATGTTTCATTTGAACAAATCACGGCCCTGTTTCATATAACTTGTTATCAATAACAAGTGGTAAATTTCTATGACAAATTTGCTCTCGGCCAATCAAATGCCACGTTTTCAGTAGCTCAAAACAGTTATTGTAACTTGTTATTGATAACAAGTTTTATGAAACATGGCCCAGATCTCCTACATCAATAAAACTGTAATGATTTACAACAGTGCAAAAGGCATATTATTCTGTTCTGTAAAGTGAATGTAACATAATTATGACAGCGATTGCCACTGTCTCTTTTTGGATCCATGTAGCATGCCTCGGAATCTACTACACTGGCCTCATTAAGTTATACATGAAAGAGAAAGAGGGAATAAGGGGACTGAGATTCAATAATTCAACAAAATTCAATATCAAAAGCCATATTATATTGTTCTCTCTCTCACTCTCTCTCTGTGTCTCTCTCTTTCTCTCTCGATCTCATTAACGTACAGTTATTAGGCAAATCTAGATCTCTGTGTAAAACGATTGACATAGCAAAATCAAACAAGATAAACATGTTTCCACTGAACTTCATGATCAAAAGTAACAATTTAGGTCTAGCCTATATGTTACCAAGCCTGCGTGACAACATAGGAAACCCACCTTAATTGATGAAACAAGATATGATATCAACTTAGTACTTAACCAGTCGCATGAAAACGATAGAAATGATAATTCCAGACTCCTGATAACTGTGATGTGCTTGTGATGAGAGCCCGTCGACTACTGTACTACAGATAACACAGAGTATATAGTCCAATCATGGACCTCCAATCAAGTCTCTGTACAAACAGGACAATCTTGTTGTTGTTGAATGGACAGATATCCTAATCAAATTACCCCTATGCCCCAATTCTCTTTGGCATGATCATGCTAGTCAAAGGGCTTCCTTCCTATGCGCTTATGCAACAGTTCGACAGACACGATTGCGATACAACACGCTCTGCAGCGGGAAAATCATTTAGAATACTTAGAAATCAATGTTTTGGTCATGTCAGCAAACCGAGGAGTAAATTCAGGAATGCAAGCAAGATATATCACACTGTGTGGTATGGGAAGATGAGAAAGGAGAGCCACACTGGGTAGGGTTGAAGGAACAGATCATATTTCAAAAGTACATACATGACCTGAATAAACAAGAGACATTCTTATGAGAATGTGAACCAAAGAATGGAAGTTTTATCAACATCATATCACCATGGCAACTGGGAACAGCTTTATTCTAATAACAAAACGGAACATCAGGTAGTGCAGACTCATCTGCACTTTGCAAGTTTGCATCACAATGTACAGCATTTGGCCCACAACATATTACCCTCATTCTTTTATCTTTCATTTGCACAGCAATCAATTATAGTTAAGCCGTTGTGCAAAATTATTTTGTACCTACGGTAGACTAATTAGTAATATATTGATAGAATAATAGGCATGCATGAACATTTATTTATACATGCTGCATGACTACACTAGATTTGCTTACTGCACAGTATGAAATCAAGATACGTTCAGATATATGCCTTGGTAAACCACTGTATAATTTTTTTGAATGATGATGTTAAGTGTAATATGCTTCACATTCCTGTATCTTATAACCAGGAGCTCATTGGTTATGCATAGAACTATTGTTGCGCGCCGTTGCAATTTATTTACACATTAATGATTTAGGATTTTTTTTTTTTTGTGGTGCATGGCGATTTCCCAAGTCGTATCTGAACGAGCCTTTAGAATGCGACATGAAATGGTAGTACTGTCAAGTACTCAAGTTAATTTGCAGACACAAGCAAGGCTCATAGCCTCTTAGTCTTACCACAAATGTATTTCCAGGATGTATTAATGGCACAATACAAAACAGTCAGAATAGAATATATCCAATACAGGCGGTTGACGCAGAATTCGCAAGAAAGCTCTTGCTACCTCTTCCAGTCACAACCTGACGACACAACTGGCATTTCTCCGTCCTACAGAAATTCCTGGGTCATAAGGACAAAGTTTCTTCAAATAGACCTGACTCCTGCAGACACACACCCTTATCAAAAGGCACACATTGGCTATGATAAGTGATAACCCCTCGCAAACACTGCCCACTGACATGTCATGAAAGGTAAATACAGAGTGACTTCAAGCAATCACAAAACGTGTAATTACACCTATAATTGAACAATCGTCCCATATTTTATTGGTAAACACAGAGTTAGCTCACCAAAGATATGTTTGCACTTTACAAAGTGATGGACAATCGCTGAGTATGGACAACTACAGGCGTATGTTCATCCAAGGAACTGTCTCTATAGCTGAGTTTCAGTGTTATAAATAGGAAAGTGTATTTTTACTGAAAATTTGCAAATTAATGGCAAGCGTAGTTGAAGAAAAAAAATCAGCTACAATGCATTCAACTGAGATACCATACACATGTAGCTATATTCTGCTTTATTCTTCATTCCTAAAAATTATTCTGTATTCATGAAAATACTAGTTCTGTAAAAAAAAAAAAAAATTTCATTAGTAGATCTATAACTCTAAAATTTAAGGGTTTTACATTTACCCCCATTTTTTTTTTACACCAATACCCTTCAAACCATCTGTAGACAAGGATATATGAATTAGGCATAATCCAATAATTCCGTTTAAAAAAAAAAAGTGGCAGATGCTATTAGATATTCAATATTTTATGAAGCATGAAGCATGGTAGCTTCAGAAGGATCAAAACAACCTCAAAACAGCTTTCCCCACAATAGCCTGTTTGATGTTTGTGATATACCTTTATGCTTTCCTCTGTGCAACATCCACATATCCTGAATCCACAGGTTTTGAGAGAACTATACATTGAGAACGGATGGCACGCACACAAACACAGAACTGGCCACAGATCTTTCTGATTTAATCCAATTATAATATGTCCGTCTCTTGATAAGCGTTAGACATGGCTATCACCACTTCATCAACGACTGCGGAAAATAAAAAGACAGGAGTCGCACCTTGGACTTGATTGAATTCAGCTCTTTTACCCCCTCAAATATTAACCTGATTGCGAGCAGACAGGCACGGCGTGTACAACCAACCTAGTCTTACATCACAACCCAATCACACACAAACAACTCTTTTTTAAAGGGATAGTCTGTTCGCTTATGCTATTTAATCTGTGTTTATGTGATTAGATATCAATGAAATATATTTGTCTGGGTATAAAATGATACATGTAATCGGTATTAACGAAAGATAAATTACCAAAAATGATAAATCACTGTCAAATTGGCATCAGAACAATTTTTTTACAGTAAGTGATAAAGCTTCTTTCCAGTTTCCATCCATTCAATTCCTCCTACTTTTAATGAGACAAAATAATGTTTGTATTTAAATATATGACAACAGATCCAGTGTACAGAGTCATATTGTCAATTTCTTCATCTAAACCAACTTACTATCTTCCATCCAACCCACCCTCCCCACAAAAAATACATAACCATTGAATGGTATTCATCAGTTCTTGGTAAGAAGACTAGATATAATTTCCCCCTGATAGAACAGTAGCAAACACTCTATCCCTGGATAGCAGAGGAAGGTGATTCAGGCTTTCTTAATCAGGTGTAATTAACCCACTAACAAACCTGGTTGACCTGCATACATGTAAGTAGGTGCAAAATATGATAGCATTTACTACTACCACTACCACTACTATACTACTACTACCACTACCATTACTATACTACTACTACTATTATTATCATTATTATCATCATTATTAAAATGTATTATTATCATTATCACGACTATTAATATTCTTATTAGTATTATTATTAGTAGGAGTTTCATTATTATTATCATTATTTCTGTTATTATTATCATTATTATTACGATTATCATTGTTATTATTATCAATATTATCATCATTGTTATTATGATTATCATTATTATTATCATTATTATTATTATCATTGTTATTATTCTCATTAATATCAATATTATCATTATTCTCATTAATATTATTTTTATCATTATTATTATCATCATTATTACTATTATGATTATTGCTATCATTATCATTATTATTATTACATGTACATGTACTATTATCATTAATATCATTATTATTATGTGTGAGAGAGTCTACCATAGTTTTATAGTAGTCCAAGGGCCTCCATACAATACATGTATCTCCACAATGAGCATCTAAGTAGACCATGGACCTAGGTCCATGGGGTAGGTCCATGAGCAGACGGAGCATACACATTCTAACACGTAGCTGATATGAGCGCAGATCATATAGAGCATTCATACATATAAACCCTCCTGACATGTGGCCATCTAAGGGTGCGTTTATGCTCACTTTTGAAGGCAGAATGAGCGATTTGAAACGCTCATCGTAAACGCTCATCGTAAACGCTCGTCGTAGGTGTACTCTTTATGCTCCCCTTCTCCGGCTCCTCCAGGCAACTTCGGGCTCTGCAGCTGGATTCGCAAATATGTACTGCGCATGCTACGTTGACCCCGGGAACGTCATTTAAACGCGTTTACAAATGATTGTGTGTTTATGCTTCCCCAGAAACCCTCTTTTTGGAGAATCGCCGATCGTAAACGCACCTTTTTGTGAGTTTACGATCGGCAATTATGATCGCCGTTTATCGTGATTCTACGAAAATGAGAAAGGACGCAACCGTGTTTTAAACTAACCACGTAACAAAAGCCTCATTCTGGCCAGAAAAAGTTGAGCATAAACGCACCCTAATTGAGTCAGGAAGAGATAGCAGGATACAATTCATTACCAAACTATTTCAGCAATGGTACAGCTTTCAATCCTCGCTGTCTACTGTAGCATCAGGTCCTTTAAATTCTTAGGAAGCAGTGCATGTGCAACACAAATACAATAATACAGGGCTTTAGCATGTGCCAAGTTTTCCACAGGCGCAACTGATGTTGCCCCCATAGCCCTCAAATTTCTTTCTTGCAGATGTGTGTTTTTTGTTTAAAACTTCAAAGCCTCACAGAGAGGATAAAAAAATGGGATTTAGCCAAGTGGGTCTAAACATGCAAGTCACATTTCCGCTTGAAAGGGGGTTTTCCCCTTGAAGATTAAACACACCATTCCTCTGCATTTTAGAATTTTTTTAATATTCTAAATTCACAAGTCACACATTGCAAAGACAGTGATCAGAGCTGATGAGTCACATTCCTAATCTCTTGAAGTATGCTGACCTTGTATCAGTGAGCATGGGTATCAAAAACCTGCACTGATACAGCAGGCAATATATCCAGATCAAATGAAGTTCCTGCACATTTTAGGGCCCATTTACACAGCCCAAGCACCATTTTGAAAAAAATCATGGATTTTTTGGACTGCCATTTACACTACTGGAAAAACCCATAAAAAAACGGCATCGAACGCTCCTTCCAATGTTTTGGTGAGTAGTGCGCATGCACGACTTGTCGCTGCTCTGCATGCGATCACACGGAAGCGAGGGGAGTCACGTGACAGAAAAACGGACTCATTTACCGATGTTTCAAGAGAAGGCATTTACACTGCAAAAATCAGTGAAATTTCTGCCTGCGTTTAAAAAGACCACACTCAGAAGTGTATTTTTCGATTTCACCAGAATGTGTGAAAAATTGCAGCTAATGTGAGCATTTTCAATTTTCAATCCAGCTTAGCCATGTGATTAGCCTGTATAAGAGACATGACATCACTCATCTATCACTATTAATCCCAGTTTACTTCATCTCCTTTGTAATGATCTGTTCCATACATATTTCATGGTTGTAAAGAAGATTATGTTGCTAAGTCTATGCAAAACTCCTTGGTCTATGTAATAAATGGCCCCTTGATGAATTTAAAGCAAGGTATTCTTCTGACACTACTTTAGATTTATACACACTACCATCGATCTGCTGCTCACAATGTCCCAAACAGTCATGTCCCATCCGCTACAGTTGCTTCCCCGGAGAGGAGATAATAAATGTATTCCACATTGTCAAATTCATATTTACTCAAACCAGAGGAAAAACATCAAGTCTAGAAGCCAGACTGCATGCAAGAAAATCTCACACTTTTTTGTCAAATAAGATTATTCTATCATTGCCTAATCATTCATTACTCATGGTGGATTTTCTGCAAGCTCACTTAAATTTGGTTAATTCGTTTAAGTCACAGTAACTTTCATGTGCAAGTAGCAAGCCATTATTAAAGATGACTAAATCTAACATGGTCCTTAGTCAGAACCGCAATGAAATGAACTAAAACATATGGACAATCACTAGATTTAAAGATCATGAGTGTTAATAAACAACTGGGCCCCGTATTACAAAGAGTTGATATCAATCGCATTTTATTTGCGATTGATATCAATCGTAACTATGTACATAAGAGATAGGAGACTGCAAATTTGCGATTGATTGGAGGACTTACGATTGATTTGGATCAATCGTAACTCTTTGTAAGATGGGGCCCTGTTCTTCATCTTTGCTTATTGAAGATGAATCTTCCTGTGATTTGGAGATTTAATACAAAGGATTCAAAGGAAATTTCAAAATTGTCGCAATATGTTGTTAGAATGCAGCAATTTTAATTCAGCACCCCTCTCCCAAACCCCTCCCCCCTTTTTTCTCTCTATCTCTCAATCATTATTTTCCAGCCTATTACCAGTAGATGGGAGCACTAGAGAGGGGGGTGTCCACTTTCCCATTGGACTGTGCTATATTATACACAAAAGAGTAAACATACAAAAGTAGTGCCTGCGAACATTTTTTTTGAGATCTGGGTCCAGTATAAACACCCCTTTTAGACTATCATCTGAGGCCTCTCCCCCCCCCTGCCCATCACACAACTGATGGAAGTGCAGTTCGAGTGGTACTCCTCCCAGTAAGTACACACATTTTACAAACAGCATATTTGATGTGCTGGACAACCCTTTGTAGCACATAGCAATGTCACCTTGGTCTGTACAGTATATGGGAAGGATCATTTCGGTATCTGGTCTTTTTTGAAGCGAAGGTGAATTATTTGAATCATTTACATTCCTAATTAATAGTGCAATTAGTAAACCTGAGGAGTCTCTGGTAATTTGAATTTTTAAGTCCAACAAACCAGTGCCGTGGTATCTCCTTAACCCTCACTTACCTCTTTCCATCCCCCTTTTACCCCACCCTCTTGACCCCTTGAATAAATAGATGAATTTCAGGAGAACAAAACGTATGCCACTTTGCTCAAGATCCACTTCTTACAAGATATCTACACCATCCACACACCCCTTCATTACTTGATATAAAAATACATTACCAGTATTAGAGCACTTTGATCTACTTTCTTACTGTAACTTGCTCTAATCTGTCTTGTTTTGACACTCCTTTAATTACAAATCTGTGAAAACTAGTACTATTGGACTCTTTGTGACCTTGACTGTGTATCTATTGTTACTATTGTCTGGATTCCAGACAGTCAGAATTAGTCTATTAAAACACTATATATATTCATATACAGTCAAACTAGAAACTAGAAAGAAGAAATTTTCACAAAATTTGAGACAAGAAACTTTGTTGATTCACAAAAATTCAGGGCGGCATTGAACTTGCAATTCTTAAATATTTCAGCAAATTCACAAAAATTTCAATAATGCAAAAAGTTTTCAATTTTACAGAAGACTGCATTACCCGAGCTTGATTATTTTCAATCAGCATTGGACTTTGTGGGTCTATGAAAGAAGACTAAAGTCACAGCGGGATTGAAAAGTTTTCTACAGACGCATTCTGACTTTGTCCCGTGACTTTGGACAAGAATAAATACAGCATTTGGTTACTTTTTCACAACGTAACAGTAGAAAGGATACAATTTGAAAACTAATATAGACAGATGGAACAAATTACTTCGAACTGTTTAAAAGAGAGTAAGCCAACTAGTCGCCGGCAACATGTGAGAAATTAATACCTCTGTATTATTAACCATGTTAAAAACTATGAATAACCGAGCTGTTGAATACGTTTCTACAAATCCACACTATCGTCAAGTGGCATCTATTAAATCACGCATGATTCATGCAATCTTACTTTTTGGTAAGATTTCTTACTTTTTGACTTGCTAAAAAACAGCCATGCGGCTGAAAGCAGGTTTTTGTTATCACTGTATTGAAATAAATAAATCAAACAAACGAAACATCATACATTTCAGTGGAGCTAAACCAGACTTTCTTAAATTTCTTTTGTGAGACTCGGTAGGTTTACAGCATATTTTTTTCTTTCTTTTTTTTCATTTCCTATTGACATGTCTAGAATTTGCCAACTTCCTTTAACATGCCCAAAGCAGAGTTATAACTCATTTCTGTTTATTCATAATACAAACATCATACACACAATGCCAGGAAAAATAATTACAATTTGCTTATTCAATTATTCTAAAAAGAAAAATTGGTTTTCATTTACAACCTGCCATGTCCTGTGTTGATTCATTGATCAGTATACCTGGTAACTCCGGGTGTTTTTGTAAGGTAACAATCTTTGTCAAAGTCTTGTAGAACAGCAGCTTATCTAAATTGAATTTAAGATTGTGTTACACAAAAATGATTGCTTTCTTTGTTGGAAAAATGTCCAGAAGGAGGGCAAAAATCAGCTCGTGAAAATTGTTCTTGATGGCAGCAACAATCTATTCACTATTCTACAGTAGCCAGTGTGCCTTGAAGAACTGATTAAAATTTTCAGAAGAATTTTTTATAATAAATTTTTAAACATTGTGGGAACACAAGTCGAACATTTCAAACAAAATATGACCAATCGATGCATTAAAAGGAACATTAAACAGCTGATTTCACATGACTACTTTAGCCTAGACAATGGTGTTTTGCAAATATCTAATTGCCTTCAATAACTCATACGGGATGTTAAAATCTATGTTTTTTTTTTAAAGCAACCAAAAGCATTGACAGCTTCTTCCTCTTTCAATGATAATCAATATGGGAAAGCTAACTGCTAACGGTCATTATTCTCGATACAGAAAATCAGTTTAAATTGTCTGCATGCTTGATGTTCTTAAAAAATGTAAACAAAATTGATTTAGATTTCTTCCATTTTAATCATGTAACAAAAGGAAATCAAGAACAGTTTGCCTATAGAAGGCAAAATACAATGGAAGTTACAAGAAGGTGGAGATGAATACAAATTGATGCAGCTACATGTATAGATTGGGTAAGATTGAAAACAATTGGAAGTATACACCTGGGTAATCCTATGATAATTTTTGTTGATAATCAATAATTAATCCCCCCCCAACACAAACACCTTTCAATATAGCTTGGTACAGCATGGGATAATCTTAATACCCCCAATAAACATCCAACACCCCTTCTATTACCCTTGTCCATAACAAAGATCTCACCACAGGACAATAAGAGTTGTTTAACAGCATCATTACACCACCCTAACAACTCTTAAGCCAAAGACTATCTAATACAATGCAGTTATGACCTCTATTAAGAACACCACCAACCGATCTATAATTGATTTCTGTTCTCAATTCTAATCTCTTTCTCTCTCGCTAATCCCAAGACTTCTTCATAGGGGGGCTTGGCTTCTTTTATTCAGAGGTAATAAAAGAATGTATAGAGCAGGTTGATGCAATGTCTTGCTGCGCATGTAAATAAAACAGCGGGATGCTTTCCTAACCAAAGAGAGTGTAATACTCGATCAAAAGAGCTCACATAAAAAATATATAATAGAATGCCATGTTTTTCTAACACTCATACACGCCATATCATTCTTTAGTAACTCAAATACTGTAGTAATATTACACTTACTCTTTTTATTTACATGCCAATTCATGAAAAAAAGCTGAGCTATTTATTAACTACAGTACGATCAGCGTTTGTACTAGTAGCATAACGAAGTCACCCTGTAGTAGTAGCAGATTAACAGAAATAACAGGAGTACTAGATATAGTAATCATAATAATATTCAGCTTTTATACAGCGCTTAATACATCTCAGACGTCTCTAACAGGCCCAGCGGAGCACCCCAATTAGCATATCATTAACGGCCCGTTCTATTTGAATAACCAACGGACATCTACGTGAATCCGAACATGTGTTTGCTAGAATGTAAAATCTTAAAATTCGCGTTGCGCCTTTATTACTGCCAATATCGCTATGAAACTTTCCATACTAACTACAATTATTATGAACTTGATATCAGTGAAATAAATATGAAATTCCTTAGAATAAAACTCGAGATATGAGCTTCACCCCTCGATAAACCACGCCGTCTATTTTTTTCTGACTCTCCCCTATCCAGCAATGCAGGAAGTAGAGACTTAGTATGAATGTTCATGAGGGTTGAATCCATATATGGGCGAAATTTTCGCTTGGCCGATGGAGTATTTTTATAGTTATAAGTTCTGTTTCATGGGGCTTCAGGGACTTTTAGATTTGCACGACGAGCGTGGACTGTTGCGTGGACATCCTTTTAAGGCAATGTGACGTCCTTTTAAGGCACTGTCGAGCACTGGCAGTCGGCCTGGCAGTGCCTTAAAAGGACGTAACATTGCCTTAAAAGGATGTCCACGCAGCAGGTGCACGTTCTCGTCGTACAAATCTAAAAGTCCCTATTCTCTGCGCATGCGTCTTCGGGCTCAGTGCATTCGGCCGGCAACACATGTATAACCCAGGCACACGCGAGGTTTCCCTGACATAACATACTTTTGAATGAATAGGACTGGTCATAACATATTGCGCACACGAAGGCTTGTTTTTGTTCGATGAGATTCGGACGTTGGGGTATGTTTTCTCTGACTCTACCCTATCCAGCAACTATAAAAAGAGATATTTCAGAAGGATTGAGATTATTAAATTTCTTTTCTGTTCATATGAGGCAATTCTTGGCGGTCTCGAAAAAATGGTGAATTTTACGGTGATTTCGTATCTCATTTTTCATTTTTGTTCGTCAAAATTATCCCTTAAATTTCACATTTTCGGTGCATCAATAACTTTTGTTATACACATGAGTGTCTTGCAAATTTTTAAATAATCGATTTAGTAGCTTTGATTTCTGATATTCATCAAATTAATGAAGAATTTGCCTTCAAAATTTGTTTACTTTTTTTCGCATCAATCGGTACACAATTGTTTATTTTATGCAAATGATGTTTACTGGACGAGAGTCGATCGCTCGGTAATTGGGGTGCTCCGCTGCGCCTGCTAAGCGGTTTACAGATCTACTATTACCCCGGTCATTGGATTCAGTGCTTGCCCACACACACTGCGTGCACAATCTCCACTCCCTGGGGAGCATTCCAGCCAGGCGTTACTTGACCCTCAAAAACTGTTTGACCAACAATGACGGTCGCATCCTACCTAATATTAATATTGATGTACGCTGTAATAGCTGGAACTATAACATTTCAGTTCATTACACAGTTTAGGTAGTCAACATCACCAACCTATTCAATCATGTATAGGCCTAACTGTGCAAACATTTCATATTTAAAGAAAGTAATGACATTGAAAACCTGAAGTAAAAAGATGTTAGAAAGTTAATAATGGGCTTTCAATCATACATGTATGGAGGACTCACCTCAAGATAATCAGTATGAAATAATCCAAGATCTACAATATAGCAGAGCGAGAGCTGAAGGATATTCCTGTATCATTGATAATCCTCAACTGAGAAGCACACATATGAATGACAACCAATCTGTAAGGACAGACACTGCATGTCACCAAAGAATTAGTTCACATTGGATGTGCATGAGAACAAACTGAATGTATCTATTTGCTCATCAGAAGTCTTACTTACACGGGTGTCTGCCACTCTGTCAATATTTGAATAAATCAGATCTGATTTTCACTACAGATCATTTCATATCAGAACAAAATAGTTTGAAGTCCATTTATCACCTCCTTAACATTGAACCCCAGCGTGGACCACCTCGAAGATCAGAAGAATATAAAGCGCAGTAAATAGCTTCAACTTGGCCAGATATTTGGTGATCCAATGAAGTGAGAATAAGCATCAAGAATAGGAAACCTGCCACACCGATCAAACGTCTAGTACCAATCAATTAAAATTGTACATGCACCAACCTCTCGGCCAGATATTTTGGTGATCCGATGGTGTTAGCATGATCATCAGGAGTAGAAAAACTTGCCTCACTGATCAAACGTCTACCAATCAATTAAAACTTCATCACAAACCAACCTCTTGGCCAGATCCAACGATTTGAGAATAAGCATCAGGAAAAGAAAACCTTCCTCACTGATCAAACGTCTACCGATCAATTAAAACTTTATCATGCAGATATTTTGGTGATCCAATGATGGTAGGATGAGCATCAAGAGTAGGGAACCTGCCTCGCTGATCAAACGTCTACCAATCAATTAAAACTTTATCACGCACCAACCTCTTCAGCGGACCCTGTTGTCCACTCCACCCACGGAGCGCTATTCTTCAGAGCCACTCGAGTCTGGAGTTCAGGTTGCTTGAAAGGGGATCTCAAACCTTTGATACATAAGATGAATAGTAGTCTACAAGTATACCGTATACTATCCTTGGTCATGGAGAATAAGTTAAAATATAAATCTTACAAAAACACATTTATGACTTTATTCATCACTCTCTATTAAAAGGGACTTGGCCCGCTAATCCATTTTTCATAAGGTTTACAAGTTTTCATAAGGTGTGCATCCCAGATTTGAAGAGTAATTCATCCTGAGCCCTTCTTGTACACATACCGGTATGTATTTAGAAGAATTTCTTTCCTCTGCATGAAGTACAAAGAATAAGATGCTATTTGCTCTTATTTCTCAATATCTAATAACTACAAATGTCTAAACATTCTCAAATTTGATCAATAGCATTTACATGTAATAGGAACAAACCAACAACACAACCTTTCTTCAGGCATTCATTGTTTCCCCCAAACTGGTCTGTACTGATTAGGGTCTGGAAATACAGACTATGCTGTAGCCTGGGATTGGGTCAAAGTTTGAATGGCTGAATACAGCACAGGCCATTGGAATTGGGATAGGCTTATGATGTCATTCCAGACACATTAAGCTTTGTTATAGCTCATAATAGCTGTATAGCTGCTGTATAGCTTGATAGAATTCTATCTTGGGGTAAACTGCAAACCATTAAGGTGAGTTCTTTGAAAGGCAATTGCCCATGAAAACTCAGAAAAGTAATCAATGACCCTCATCACTTACAAGCTTGCTAATGATATCAAATGCGATGACAATAACGCAATAACAAGCAAGATATCGCCATTCAAAATGTGCTTTCCCACAATTAAAAAAAAGAGCTTTCTTTACATCAAGAAAAAAACAGTATAAGTTCCCTTTAA
The DNA here is from genome assembly GCA_037976565.1 of Mesocentrotus franciscanus. Lineage (NCBI taxonomy): Eukaryota > Metazoa > Echinodermata > Echinoidea > Camarodonta > Strongylocentrotidae > Mesocentrotus > Mesocentrotus franciscanus. Next base: position 21,596,078 of record CP137686.1, on the reverse strand, counting down.
AGATACTATGTCCCTTTTGCAGCAACATCAAATTCTGTAGAACTTTGCAGGAATTATGAATATATGTCATGTATGTCCTATCTGTGAAATTTAAACGTTAGCAGTGTCCTAATATTCAAATTATGCAAGGAAACCTGTTTACTTGCTAGACTTCACTGTCAGACACTATTGAGTGACTGACTGGCTTTTTCATCTTTGGTAATAACATACATAAAATGAGCTGTAAAGGGTACATGAGCATTTGTCTACATCAATAACCCACTTCTTGTAATGGCCAAAATTAAACTGATTGAATCTTTGCGCAGCATAAAACGTACGACCATTCGGTACAATGGTCTGAAAAATCAGACTATTACTTACTGGCTCTATAGCTCCTAAGTCGATTCGACAACTAATAGTCGTTATTTTCCCACTTACAGACATTTTCAAGCCCCCCTTTTTTATGGAAGTTCTAAATTAGTATTGTCTTTCAAATGCCGTTGGAATTTAACCTTTTCATTTTTGGGGCCTGCAAATGGGACATAGTACCTTTAACTCATGTATAAAGTCCTTGAGAGTATGTTACGAACACCAGTTGATTTCTATTGTAATAGAGAGTTAAACATTGACTATGCAGCTTATCTCATACAACAAATGGACACCATTCTCTGCCCTATGTATGGATACCACCTTTCAAGCTGGGTATGTAGTTGTGTCAATAGATGTCTCCTAACCTCCGGATGTCAAAATGCTCCACAAGATTACAAAATCCAGAAGAACAAAGGTCCTTTATAATCCATTTCAAACATTCGGAGATGCCCGGCTGAGCAAAAAAAGTTGAAGATATTTCCAAAATAGTAGGCTATATGTATATAGTATACACTTTCTCTTCATTGATGTTCACAATTTCCAAGCAGACATTAAATATGCATGAATTCACAATACCAATCGTGAAATATCATCACTATACCTGAAGAAATCATCCAAAGTATGAGAAAATGTCAAGTCTGCCTCCGAGATATATGTTGACATAATAATATCATGGTTTTGATCATCACTGCCCGTAAAATTTTCTAAGTCAGAATACCAGAGAATCTTCCAAACCAGGGCCCTGTTTCATAAAACTTGTTATCAATAACAAATGCTAAATTTCTATGACAAATCTCCTCTCAGCCAATCAAATGCCACGATTTCAGTAGCTTATAACAGCTATTTAACTTGTTATTGATAAGGAGTTTGATGAAACAGGGCCCAGGAAGCAAGGTCCACAATACGTTGATTTCAAATTAGGCCAAATAACAAAAATTAAGTGTTTCTCGTCCCTGCCTACCTCCTTTTCGGCCACCGCCTCCTTTTTTGTACTATTTACTATTCAGAAGGAAAAGAAAAAAAATCCTGTGATATATACATCTTGTTTAAATAGCTTCTAAAGTGATATAAATCATTTGTTTTGTCATACATTGCATCAGTATACTCACATAGCACAATATCTGTGAATAAATAGGCTTGGCCAGCTATAATTAGCATGGCAGCCATCTTTGAAAAAAATTGCAAAAAATTGCAAAATAGTAATGCCCTGCCTCCTCCTTTTTTTTGTTAAAGTCTGGACGAGAAACACGTTATTTTTTGTTTTTTGGGCCTTCTATCCAGCGTAATCTTTTCAGATTTGGAGTTCATATGGTAAACAGCCAACAGTTTTAGAATTCATACTCACCTATTTACCTTCATACTTCCCAGATTAAAGTATCATATAGGGGAGGATAGGGGCGGTAGGAAGGGCACAACGGAGTGGAAATATTAATTATACGGGAGGCCAGTAAGACTCTAAATATAAATAGGAACATGTGTTGACCAGCCGGACCGTAGACAGACAACACCTAAGGATATCTTGGAAGGGTCTCTGTCCGCTTTAGATATCATTTTTGAATCAACAACAATTTTTAGCCTCGTGCAATACTAGCCATTATTATTTGTATGAAGGGTTTTACGCCAAGCAGAAAAATCAGTGGATTTTAACGATTTGCGGATGGCCATGAAATTTTAAAATCATATCTGATGGTTTGTGAAAAAGTACCCGGATGACCGTGCAGTATTTCTCTGTATGTCGTGGTTTGGGATGTGGTAATGATTAAGAAAGTTAATACGTGTTTAAATACATGTACGCAAAGGCTAAGACAATAGATGTATGCGCACAGCCCTTGCAAAATGCTTAGGTGAAGACAATTTTATTCCCCCTGTGTTTAATATTGATATTGATTAATAACATAAGGATGCCTTGAGGTCAATTGGGTACCGGTACTAGATATCATACAATTAACATTGAATGGCTTTTCTTTCATGAAATACAAGGGGATATGGTAGGCATAAGAATTCCCAATCTTGACTGCAAAAAAAAGAAGCTTACCTTGTAATTGAAGATTGGTTGAACACTGACAATGTATCCACAATCAGGCATACTAACCGACATCGTGCTTTCAAGATCCTTCATAAATTCAGGAGGAAGAAAATGTACTGAATCTATTCTCCTGTGCTATATCCTGATATTAAAGTTTCCCTCCTTTATTACACAATGTTAAAACTGAATTTCGACTGGTTTCACACACACAAATTGGTTCCTTCTGGCTAGCTTTTGCCTTTTACAATGAAAACTTCTTCCCGATTGAACCAAGTCTAGACCTGGCCACAACAGGTCACTGAATACACCACCAATGTACTACAACAAGACACTGGCTATAACATGAGCAGACAAACCTCCTGTATGGATCCAACATTTTTGCTGGAAAACGGTTTAAATGTCATGGTTATGCCCATGCTAATGTTACGATGAAACTTAATCCGGTGAGAACCTGACAAGCTGACATTATTTTGATCAGTCCTTGCACTGGATATACCTCTTGCCAATGTATCTAGGAACTAGGGAGAAATATCTCTCTGGTGCAATAAAAGTATTCCAATATAACTATGCAGATGCATCAAGAAATAGCACTGGAACATGAATAGATCAACAACAATAAGCACAAGAATCCTCCTCATATCACAATTTGATTGAATATGGTGTATTGCCTTGGAAAGTTGGAATAAAGAGCAGCGACTCCTGAATCTAAGTGAAGATAGTCTATGATCCTCAACCGGTATGCGTTTTCTAAACCCTATATCGTAAAGCTCCCTTGAAGATTAACTAGGCAGAAAATGTGGTGCACCAATAAAAGTATATCAAAAATAAATGCAGTGGGAAACGTATGGATCAACAATTGTCCAAGAATCGTCCTGTTATTTTGGGCAGATTAAAGATTAAATACGATGAATTGTCTCGAAAGAGACTCCCCAAGTGAAGATTAGATAGACAATGGTCCTCAACTGGGATCTGTTTGCTAAGCCATGAAAGATGACTGTCCAGTACTAACCATTGGTGACCTCATGTCCACGAGGGTCAAGGAACATTCATGGAACACAGCTGACCATATACAGGAAATCAATTATTACAGATCTGGGCCCCGTCTTATAAAGAGTTGCGATTGATCCAAATCAATCGCAAGTCCTCCAATCAATCGCAAGTTTACAGTCCCTATCTCTTAGTCCCCTATCTCTTATGACTTATGTACATAGTTGTGATTGATATCAATCAGAAATCACACCTGTTTATATTAAAGACATGGCCCTGATATCCTACTAGCTCCATGGACCAAAGCTATGAGCAGACACAGCTATATATCCTTCATTGATATCTTGTATACCACACAAGGGCCTTGTCTTACAAAGAGTTGATATTATATGCATTAAATTTGATTATATTTCAAAAATGGTCTATATTTCATACTCATGAATGTACCTCTGTCACAATGGATCATATGACTTACATGTACATGTACATAAATGTATCGTAAAATCAAATGATTTATTTAGAAGGAAAAATATTGCTGCATGGAAACAGACTCACATCCTGCTAATTATTCATCCCACGATTGGACCATTAGTGATTTCCATCAAAACAAACAAACAAACATAAAAATAGCAGTGATTGTAATTTCCCTGTGATTCACCAATATGAAACATTACATCATAATATGAAACAATACATGATACAATCATAAAACCACTAAACAAATATAAACTTGAGAAAACCAGGATACATAAATCACTCCCATACTTAAAGGAAACCTCACCCCAGGAAGTAACTTTAGTTATTCTGAGAGACTTACATGTATTGTATCCTTGCCCGTTAATCTTCAAGATTCCCCACCAAAAGAATTGACGCAAGATATTCTTGGCATAATGTACAGTTTCTCAGCATAGTATTCCACATTATCAAGAAAATGGCTGCACCCATGTGAGCCAGTAACATTGTTGAAGGTTGATGAAAAAACTGCGTAATTTTTGTACGAAATGTTACTTATTATACTCCTTCTACATGCAACAAATCCTGAAAAAATTCTCAAACCACAAAGATATTTATGGTTTTCTTTGAAGGCATCACTGTGCAACACCCTCTAACAGTAAATTTTCCCAACCATTTTTGAATTTTCCCAACCGTTTTTCAATGAAAATAAGACATAAAACAAGCTTTTAAAAATCTTTCAACACTTAAATGTTTGGAATGGTATATACTATATAGAGCCAATTCATTGCTTTGTGACAATTTAAATTCACCTAAAAACTTAATTACATTATAATAATATAGTTTGGAGAATTAAGGAATCGATCAGATCAGATTTTCCCAATTTTTTTATCACTAATAATGTTTTGTTTTCACTCAAACTTTCAGATTATCTTTAATTGTACAGCTAGCATTGAAGTCACTACCTTAGCACCATTTTCTCTCATCTGAACAATGTTACCAGGTCCCTTTAATAACCACCGCCAAAAAAAAAGCCACATTTTTTTTTAAATGTGCAAATGAATGGCAACTGTGCGCAACAAGGGTCCTACATGTATACACATATTTGCTTTAATAGCTCTGTGTTATAATAAGATACAAAAATGTGAAGCATATTACACTTAGGTCATCATAATAGACGACCACGGTTTGGCCGCATCATATCTGAACGAGTCTTTCATTTCATTTGTGATGTAACACAGAACATGTTGGCAAACGGTAATGGAGAAGGTTATACAACATGGCTCATGATAGCGATAGAAAAATAACAAGCTGGGGAGGGGGGAGGGGAGGCAAAACGCAGAACTGTGTTCACTCGATGGGGATTCGTACAAGCATTTTGGTAGCTATAAGATAGTATTTAATTCTATGCACTTATCATGTCTATTTTTCAGCGCACAAAAGGAAAAAATAACGAAAAATTTATGAACTGAGGCCCTGCCCCCCAAGAGGGTCTACACAGAACACTAGGCTAAATTCAGTATCCCTGGGCCTCCCTCAAGAATTTTGCTCCCTTTATATTCATATCTGGATATGCCAATACATCATACTTACAATACAATACAATACAATATAACTTTACTTTGTATGAAAAATGTCTCATTGAATAGTAAAATAATCTTCTTATTCTGCTTCACACGTGACTTATTTGGTAAAAATAACAGTGTGAAGGTAAGGAATGTCCTAATCAGTATTTTAAAGCTTACGTTATTTTCATTTCCCATTTTAAGAATTGTAAGGTGGTTCCCTGGCTTACCCCAGTAGGTGTGCCATATTTTTAGAGCTGCACCCAATGATTGTATTTTTTTCCCCTTCTGCATGGATAAATACTTTTAATGACAGAGTCAAAAGTTAAATATGCCTTTCATGAACTTGGTGAGGTACAAGGAACATGACAGTATATTACTGTAAACGCTGTTATTTTCGCGTGATTAATTTTTCGCGCTGAGCGACCCCAAAACATATTCGCGGGTTCTTAAATTTGCGTTGCACGCAATTCAGCCCATTCAAAACATGCATAAGAAGTCATGCTTATATTTTCGCGAGTTCTAAAAATTAGCGCTTGCCGATCTTAGCGCGAAATCCGTGAATATTTCCGCGTTTACAGCATACTGGCTGTCATCCTGTATTCATACCAAAGGGCTCAATCTGCGCTAACTTTTTCAGAAGGGATCGAGTCCGGAATGCACTTTTTTTAGAGTGTGTATGTACTGTACATGTATGAGCCCTATATGCAATTTTAGGCGTCTGGACGGACGTCATATTTGGGCACCCATGTGTCCTGGAGCGCCTGTTAGTGTTGAGCCACCATTGTGTCAATGCAATCTAAACATTACTTCACTGGACTCGAACTCTTGCTTAACATATTATTTGAAGTACTCAGGATAGAAATCAACAAAATGTAATTTTCTTGTCCTTGCACTAGTTACACTCCCCTACACTCAGTCACTCATTCAAATGATTTTAGATCTTGCTGTAAATTCACTTTCAAGATAATGATTTAAGCAAAACACATCCTGACCCCCCCTCCTACTGTCGCCATTGGAACATTTATGAATAAATTATTATATATTCATTATTACTATTCGTCCGTGTTGTTGAAATATAGTATTGTTAATGCTACAAAGAATATAAGGCCCTTGCTTTCTAGAGAAATGTAAGATCACCAACTTTTGCAAGCATGCACAAAGCTTTCACAAAGTTTGCAAGGGGTCATGAGGATTCATAAATTTCATGCCACAAACAAAAAATAATCAAAGTTTCAGATCAAGAAAAAGTCAAGTTTACACTACTTTAATATAGGAGACAGTGACAGTTTCACTGAAATACCCATTATCACTTGGATGCTAGATTTGACTCACCATCGATGGTACAATTCATGTCAAACTCTCAGCCGAGATGGGAGACAAGCTGAAACATATTATTCATCTCTAGAAATTTCGTTTCCGGAGACAGACATTTGAAGCTAAGGAAGTATGTCTTCAGAAGCTCGGCACAAATTTGGTTCATATTGTGACAAATCGCTTCTGAACCAATAACATAAATAATGCAAATATTTCCAGTGCTTCCCTTTTGGGGGCTACACAATTGTACATGACACAATAGTCCAGGTTTCAAACGCTACGTTCAGACGGTGAATCTCAAAACTCATGTGATCTCAATTATGAGAATTTGCAAAAGCTGATCAGCCCACGACAGAGAGAGCCACAAAAGCTCTTTTATAATCCCACACAAACAGAAAAATGTGTCTGGAATTTAATTTCTTTTCTCTCCCCTTATACCCTCACCCAATGAACTTGTGAGCTCACTAATTCGCATCATTGAACAGACAATACCTTCATCAAAACACACCCGTAATTAGCTACATGAAAACAACAATAAGAAAAACCACTGGCAATGATTTCTATTTATTTTTTTTATAGTATTTCTACTGTAAATGATAAACGGACTTAGTGGACTCAACGGACTGTGGAGAATTCAACTCACTTCGTTAGTTGTAAACCTTTTTTCCACACAGCTCACAAAAATTAATCGTCTGTTGCCAATCCTCTACATCCAAAACCAACATCAACCTTTAGGAATGAATCAACTGTTTCATATCCCTTTGAAGCAAAAACATATATTCTACTCTGAGTATTAAGAGAAATTTCAAAACTTGATCATCATTGCTTGCCACCCATAAAATCCTCTGAAATCTCTATATAATAAGTTCATAGGTTATCAATGCGAATGAATAATTAAAGCAAACATGATACCAATATGACATTCTTTTATGCAGATTATTCTTTGAACTTGAAACAACAACAACAAAAAAACACGGAATGGTCCAACAAAAGTGTACTAATCACCCGAAAAAATAATTTGTGTATACAGTAGGTAGAATGTATAACATCAACCCAAAACAACTTTACCTACATGTAGCATTCTATAGGGAAATGGTTAAAAGTATGCAGAAAATTTTAAAAAAACATAAAACCTCGCATCTACTCTAGAGCTCGCACGTAACTCAGGTCGGACGTGGGCTCTGTACTATTTAACAAGATGTTTTATTGTTCACTGAGAATGTATTTTTATTGCAATATCTCTTTGTAGAAGTAATATTTGAAGCTCATATTTTGAATACAGTATAGCCACAAGGAACCCCTTATATCAAGAGCAAAAAACACTTTTTGGTGATTGAAAACGTTTTTTTTTTAAAACTAATAGAAACATAAAAGGTAACTTGCATTAACTTTTAATAATGTCTAACATACAGGTAGAACTAGTTCTTACGGAATGTTTTTTTAACAGAACTGAAAAGCTAAATACGTACCTCAGTCACAACGCCAAACCGACTCTAGACAGATAAGACTCCGAACCGATTAACTTTTTGGCATAGAGGTAATGCTGTCGGTCTGGTGTCGAACTTGTTGGTGTGACTGAGGTCTAAGAGTACTTAACTCGTTGACTACTGAATTCTCCAGATTCTCATAGGCCGTATACAGGGACCGTCTATTCTCGTAGGCAAAAGGTTAATTCAACCGCAATCCTAGTATATATTCCCTTGAATGAGTGTTACATCAAGACAGTTCAATTATGTAAATCGATGCTAATCCTCTTCGAGCCCGTTCTAAGAAATCTTTTTTTACAATCCTTTTCCTTGAGGACCACTGGAGTATATACTTCAAACTACCCAAACAATATGAGTTAGATGTATAAGCTCATCAGATTAAAGACGTAGAATATTTTACTTCTTCATTGAAACTAATATTCTTCCTCGACTACAGCTTAGAGACTTGTCAACAGCAAGCTTGATAAGTATCAAATTTCTGAGGAAGTAAAATGAAAGAAAATATTTTATACAATACTACAGATTATATTTTTCCAAATTTCACATTTTTAAAAGGAATATTCAGTCTGATATTCCTACAGAAGTTCACAATTTTTGTAAAGTTTGAATATGTCTATTGAATCTATTCACTTTTGAAAAATAGCTTTACTATTCCAATAAAATCCAATCAGAAAGTTCAAGCTAAACTTGTCATGAATTATTCATAACATATTCAGATCATTAACCATAATCTGAAGCATTAATGCCTTTTCCTTTCTGATCTCTTTTCAAATTTTGAACAAACAAAAAGATGGAACCAGCAGAGATAAATCTGGAGCTATTTGGAGACTGAAAGAAGCCAAGAAAATTTGAGGCAATTTGCCCTTTGAATTCTGAGCAGACATGAATCACATACCCAACATAATCTAGTTGTCATGTGAATAATCTGAATAATTTCATGTTTTCATGTCACTTGAAAACACATGTCATTTTCCATCAGGAAATAAAAAATAAGACAATAATAGACTTACTGGTGATGATTAGTTCTTGTGTGATCCGTAGAGACAACTTCAGAGCAACTAATCTCAATCAAGTATAATTAAAGTCAGATTTCAGTTCAATCATGCAATGTACATGTAGATAGGCTGTTCACACACAAAAAAGAGCATTTACACTGCAAGTAAAAACAGTTGGTTTGGCTCACATTCAGGTTGTTTCGTCGGAAGTATTAAGCAACTACTCACAATTAAACACGACAAAAAATCCAAATAGAAAATCCCACCTCAGTCTGGAGTGTGGCCTTTTGAAACCCCTGGCAGAAACTTCACCGGTTTTAGCAGTGTTAAATGCTCACTCTCACAACACCGGTGAATCATTCAGGTTTTTGGTCAACATGACTCTCCTCTGATGGTCTTTTTTATAATGGTTTCGGGGCTTGCACCCAATGTGAATGGTGATCTATACAACAGGATATTGGTGAGGAAATGATAGAGCTACGAAACAAACTGCCATGGTGTCATACAACTAATTAACTCCATAGCATAATGAGATAACCTTGAAACGGCTAAAATCCCTGTATGACACCATCAAACCACAGACTCTCTACAAACCGCAGGTTATCATATAAGCCACATTAACCCTGTTGCTAATACGGATTCTGCATCGGATAAACTTGAAGATTAATGGCAGAAAATTGTTGGCACTATATACATATATGTACTGTCTAAGGAAACTTTTGAAAACATTCTGATCTGACGAATCTTGTTTCTCACGATTATGATTCCCTCTGCAATACAATTGATGGGAGAACACTTTCAGGAAGTCAGATAATGCAACTCAGATGCATGTATGACTATTCCTGCCAAACACATAATAATAATAATATTAATAATAATAATAATGACAGTCATAATCATATTATCATAATAATAATAATATAAATAATGATAATGATAATAATAATGATAATAATAATAATAATAATAATATTAATAGTAATATTAATCATAATAATAATAATCATAATATAAATAATGATAATAATAATAATAATATTTTTACATGTAGCTGAGAACCAAGAGATATATGTATAGACCAATATACTTTAATAAATACACTGTTAATAGCCTTCTACCACTCAACAGACCATACAGACCATATACTACAGAGATTTCCTGTACACACCATGTACATATACATATATCTTCTAGAAATTATACTTCAAAACTTAATTTTCCAGAAGTTAGCTGTAATATGAACCTGATATAAAGCAGATTGTCTGTTATCCAAGGAAGGAAACTGCATAATGTGGTTCTCATTAAAAAACTTCGAAAGAGGATGTGATATATCCTCTCAAGTATTCACAAGGTAAAACCATAGGCCAGGTAAAAATCATACCTTGAATGGATACAGTCATTTCAATTTCTCTGATTTTCACAGAAACTGCAATACAGGGTTTAATACACAAGATTTGCACTACTAAATGAACCTTTTGTGATACAAATATTTGGTCAATAAACATTTAATAAATGTTGACCATTTTTGTTTTCAGGAAATGTCAACTCAAGGTGTTATCAACATCATCTGTATAGAGCCACATTAACTCATGTCATTTAGGCCTAATATTATAAACTGTTCACTTGTATATCTGCCTAGGTTAAGTCCTAGCCTATATTAAACAGTTCACAACTCAATAATTCACACCCTTACCAATTTTTGTCATTTTTTTTTCGAATACATGTGAAAATTCATCTGTCCTGAGGCTGATATATGTTTCTTGAGAATGTGACATATTAAAGCTTACATCTAAAAGTATTCAACAAAGGACCTAATTCAACCAGTCCACCTTTCATTCTTGAGTTACAAAAACACACAAAAACTTCAAATTTACAAAGAGTATGATTAATTTATTACTTAACTGTAACATGGAATGGCTGAATTAAGCTGGTAAATAATGTGGTTATGTTGAGATGCAGCCATTGCAACATGCAACTTGTGTATATGTCATTCAATAATGTTGTTATTTGTCATTCAATAATGTTGTTGTTAGTTGATTTGAAATTATTTTTCTGGATGACTAGGCATTTTTCTGGATGACTAGGCATTTGTGATCACCTCCAGGAAATTCAATAAATAAACCAGCGCTGTGTGATGAAATACTCACAATATATTCATACACATGAATTAATTGTCATCATAGCCTATTATTAGAACTGCAAAAAAAAACACTCTGGAACATCAGGCTGAATTACATGTACATCTTATACAAAAATTATTTAAAGGCCAAGTCCACTCCAAAAATAACTTACTTCAAATAAAAGCAGAAAAATCAGACAAACCAATCAAAAAAAGTTTGAGCAAAAACGGATAACTAATAAGAAAGTTATGATTTTTTGAAAAAGTATGTAAAACTATGGAACAATAGGGGCATTTACACTGTCATCCAAATACGCCAAAAAATGCCAAACCGGAGCCTGACCGCGATGTTTACCATGGCAACTACCCTTTACCGGCAAAAATGCCAAGCCCGAAAGATTCCAAAACGAAGTGTGATCTTTTGGCATATCTTGGCGTATTTCGCAAGTATAAACGCCGCTCTTGTAAAATCGCGATTTTAGGTCACGTGACTTTAGGAACGTGGCTAGCTTTGTCCTTGAAGCCTTAGTTGCATAAAGTGAACAACTTGTTTACGCTGAACCGCTACGAAAGAGTCTCAGCTAAACTGTAAAATCTCGCTTTAGAAACCACTAAATGAAATGATTGAAATGTCAAATGGAAGAAGAAGGGTTGTTCTAACTCATAAATATTGCAAATAGTTGTCAAATCCTGTTTTAATATGCGAAAACTGAGCGAAACAAAGCGCAATCCTTTTTGTATTATTTTATCTGAAAATATTTCAGTATTTTTCATATTTTCCGTCATTACACCAAATCTATACTTTCGTGCGTGATAAATCAAAGTATATCAAAGCTCTCTTCCAAATATCTTCTCATAATTCTATGTCTCACGGTTGTTTCGGGAATAAATCGAAGGCAATGTCATCAACGAACCCATGGCGAAACATTCACGGAAGCGTAAATGTAGTCCCATCTATAGGGTACGTGCGGTAACATGTAGTCCATGTAGTCACACGTACCGTTATACGTGCATGACTGTTCGTGCTGGACTCGCTGTGTATGATTGAGCATTTTGCATTGGGAAGACCGCGCATGCGCATTACCAACCAAAACACGCCAAAACATCGCTGAGCAGCTCAGTCGGTGATGTTTCGGCACAAGTGTAAACGGGTGCACGAAAAATCGCGATTTTTCAAAATGAGGTATTTGACAGTATAAATGCGCATAATGAGAATCACAACACAAATTGCCGAGATGGTTATCAGTTTGTGATGTCATGTCCTCACAACTTATCAATTTCTTTATATAGTTTAATCCCATTAATTTCCTTTTATCCCCCCAAACTGATTTCCCCATGCCTTTGCCCAGGTTATATGATTTGTATCATATTGCGTGCATGACATTTCCCAAAAGCTTTTATGAATTTTGAAGAATTGGTACTTTTTTCTGAATATTGTATTTCATAATTATTGATTTTTATATAAATAGTTTATCAAAATTCAATTTTTCATGATTTTTCTGGACAAAAATTACTCTTTATTTGTGCATCCACACTAAAACATATTACTATAACAATCTAACTTGGATGCTGGTGTGAAGAAATAAGATTCTTAGGGTGAAAATAGGAAATTTATATTATTAATATAAAGAAAATAATTAGTGGATAGTGAGGACCATACATCACAGACTCATGAGTGAGTTGCCAATTTGTGTAGTGATTTTCAAAGTTTGTCATGTCATTAAAAATTCATAACTTTCTTATTAGTTATCCGATTTTGCTCAAACTGTTTTTGATTGGTTTGTCTGATTTTTCTGGTTCTATTGAAAGTAAGTTATTTTTGGAGTGGACTTGGGGTTTAATATGCACATAAACATATTCTGTCCAAGGCAACTTATAGACACATTGTTCAACTTTCAGACAACTGAATAATTAATTTTGCAACTCTTCCCACATACATTAAGAAATCAATCCAAGCAATTGAATTTTAAATCATACCTTTAACTCAATGCTGAATGCCCAGAAGCTGCATCTAATGTATTACTAGTCCGCTAATACACTCCAGCAACAAATATTTTCATGAAAGCTCATGTATGCATAAGACCAGGCTGAGAATAATTACTTCCACTGGAAGAGTAGCAAGTTGCAGGCTTCCTAGATCTTCAAAACTCTTATTATGATATTAATAAATGCCTCCTACTGCTCAGGCAAGCCCATCTAACCTGATAACTAGTTAGAAAAAGTTGAACCTCTTGGCTCTTACCGTTATCAGTATTGCTACACCAATGCCACACCAACGTTGCCAAGTTCAAAGCCCACTCACACACTAATTTTGGATGTATGGAGGAAGTTACAGTATGATACAATCAATGTATTTCTACCATGTGATGTGATGGGGTGACTCTGAGCTGCGTGACTAACAACTAGCCGTTAAAGAAACCCCAGCACTTCACATGTGAGTCTTGATATGGGTGGACACTAAACAAGTTAATACATGTAGTTACACTAAACATTGGTGAGTATTACAATCTGGCATATTCAGAAAAGCATAGTCACCCTTTGAAACCCAACTGGCATACACTGTATCTTCGTTACAAAAACAAAATAAATTTGCCCCCTTAATTGTATGATTTTTTTGTAATTGTCCTCCCCACCCAACCTTATACACAATTCTGAATCCACTCCTAATCACAATAATGAATGTTAATCTGTCAATATTCATAATTTCATATTTTATTGATGTATTTCTTTGTTTCCAATCTTGTTTTATGATCATGTATCTTTTATATTTGTTTACTGTTACCACTTTTTATTCGGGATGCAGCCCTGTACAGGTTTTTCAAACCTTTGCTGCATCCCTAGAAATGTTTGGTGTTTACTGAATGTCTGAATAGACACAAATACAAATACATTAATTCAGGAATAAATGAGAAATCCAGATTTCTTTAAAAACAGATTGCTTTTTTTTCCTTTTTTTAAAAAGTTCACTGGGTAAATTTGGTTGATACAAATGACACTTTACTAATCAACCCAGAGACTTTACTTCCGAGCAATGCCAGTAATGAAAATCTAGAGGGTCTCAGAATGCACGCAGGCAATGATCCCAATATGGAGACAGTCGACTTCCTAATTAACTGCCTCGCCTTCGGGGGGAACCGGGAGGGGTGTCGGTACAAGATCAGAGAGAAGGTGATGTTGAGGAGATGACATTTTAAAATGAAAGTTTCATTCATCATGTATATCATTGATGAGTTATATTCTACCCCTTGGCCATACCGAATAAAGGGTGAACCACTTTAGGAGCCTTTTGGCCCCATTGGCATACCACCAAAAGGTGTAATTTGTTGCTTTATAAATACAGTATCATACCATTCTGTTCAATCTTTGGCTATACTAGAGAGTAACCTGGGCAGCATTTCACAAGACCGTCATAATTATATTTATAAGTTGCCCACAACCCACTGAAACATGTGTGTCAATTTAACAATGGGATGTCGCCAAACTTTTAATGATGGTTTCATGAAAGGAAGCCCTAGTGTTTTTATCATGACTTCTGAGAGGCAAAATGGGCATTAAAGAGAAGGTTGAGTTCTGGGAAGAGGTGAAAAATAATTTGTGAGCGTTATCATTGTATTATGCAAGTGTGGAAGAACATCAGAGAAAAAATGTTCCCTGAAAAGCATGGCACTTCAAATGCCTTAATATTCTAAATATGGCATGTAACATCATAAACATCGGGACGGATTTTTATACCACATGTTCCTGTAGTCCCATATACATCTTTCTGTGTACAGTGCTTGTAACTTTATTAAGACTGGGCCAATTTCTTATCACTTTGATGATTCCAGAACCTTGCAGTACACACCAATACTTATATGCTAGATGATCAACCTTTTCTGATTGATTCCACAACGTTTCTTCCACAATGCAATTGCATGACTAGAACTCAACTTCCAGCAAGGAGAACTTCTTGATTCCAGAAGAAGAAGAAATATGCCGCAATACCCTTCTGGCTCTCGGCTCGAGAGACTGTGTCGTTTGTTCAGAGCCAAAAAAGGCGTTAGCTCTGTATTAAACTACATGTACCAGTGAAACCTGTCTATAAAGACACGAAAAAGTGGTCTTTATAGGCAGGTGGTCTTTATGTACAGGTTCCTTTCGTACATGTTTCAATGAGAAACCATTTTCAAGGGAAACAAAAAATGTGGTCTTTGTAGACAGGTGGTCTTTCTATACAGGTGGTCCCTAAAGCAGGTTTGACTGTATATGAGTTTTAATGTACTTCTGGTTCCAAACAGACGATATATGTACATGCAGGTCACACAGACGATATATGTAGGTCACATCATCGACATAGAAAGCCATAAAAGATGGAACACCTTGTTATTATTCCACCAACCGGTCCAAGTGTTATCACACAAATGCATACAAAGACTGGACTGTTATTGTTTGAACAAGACACCATAAAAATTGCATCTACCTGTATAGCTGCATTTATACACTGCAAGCAAAAATCATGCATCATTTCTTACTGCTCTGCATGCATTAGCACGAAGCGAGTCACGTGACCCAAAACTGGAATAGTTGACCAGTATTTTGAGCAATTTCGAACCATTTACACCGCACAAAACAGTGGAGTTTGGCTGGCATTGCCTAGCAACTTCCGACAAAACTCCAGAATGTGAGCAAAACCAACGGTGTAAATGCAGCTAATGTCATATCAAAATCAATCTATCCTTGGCCTACAGTTCTTGACTGAAGTAAATCTTTATGCTAGTATACCCCCAAAAATAATTCCTTCAACTCATCAAAGAAATCATAAATTGGTTTCCTATTCTGCTACCCGCAGATGGAAGTACAAAAATTCTCAATTTATTTTAGCAACTACATTTCAATAATCAAAACTTACATGAACTCCTTCCAGTCAGCTGTACACCTTTATGCATATTAAGAATCATCCGTAAGCAATAGCTCAGTGCACGTAACCAAACTAAAACCACAATATAATATCTACTTCCATAGCCAAGCTCTCATCTCATATACTCCAAAACAACAGATAAATCAGAGCTGCTAGCGAGCTGTCAGACTTGTATACTCAGCAATTAATACCAGAATGAACTGACCAGCTAGCTAGACAGGTAATCACCGCCACCGCTCTCATTCAGGAAATATACTCAGAAGTTACGTTCACATGGCAGTCTGTTCAATTTAAGTTTAGGTTGGCGTTTTAAACGGCGAAGTTATCTTGTAGTTAGGGACCGTCCTGACACACTTGTGGTAACAAAACTTCAAATTAATCAGAGTATTAAACCGTGTGCGATCTTGAGGTTGAACCAACATGTATGTGCTGTGCAGATGTAATTAACTTATTGTAATTAAGTTACACCAGCTCGCACTTAAAATGGCCACTTGCCTGGCTAATAGTTTAAAACTTTGAGTACTTGTTGTTTCGGTCCCGTGTGAACCCTTGTCGTTGGTAGTAGATCAATGTTCATAACTTCAAGGTTTCGCAAACTTAAAGGCATCGTTTAACAATGTTAAATCTGAGATGCACGGCCCTATGTGTTATCAGTGTCTGTGTTATGGTGCAATATTGAAGCCCTAAAAAAATTACGCTTCAAAATGATCAAGAATTGCCTCAAAAAAGTAAAAATCTTTGAGTGACCGGTTTTACCATACTCGTTTTTCCCAATAGACTGTAGTGTTATAAAAACAGTTGGAAAACGGTTTTTGAAATTTCGAATTCCAATCATAAATATCTTGATATTCAGACAGGCGATCGGCTTGTAAAAGTCATGGGGTTCCTGACTCACCTAAAGGTTTATAATTTTGATTGCAGCATGAGCTAAATCCAGGATTTTGTTTCAGAATCTGAGACAAAGTTACCTGATCCCTTTAAAGTTAAAAATACGATGGTCCTGTGTGAACATTGCTAGAGAAACTCAGGAAAACCTCTTCAATTTCCGCTCTCACATGCACAGCACAGGAGGTCTTGCATGAAGGGTCATTTCCATTATCATTAACACTTTGTAAAAATCACTTTCAAATGTATTTGGATGTACTGTGGAGTGAACCTTACATACATGTACATGTAGTTCACTTCACACTAGCTTTATAATTCAAGTTAACTCAAAACAATTTTGCAGCAATGCAAACAAACTATCTTACAAACTGAATAGACAGAACTTTGACATTATTTTTATCTCAGTGGATTTGAATAATTTCACATCACGCTCAAAATAATCATTGATATTTCGGGTGAATAAACCAGGAAAAAATTGAAAATCATTCGATCCTGAAATAAACAGTAATAATAATATTCAATTTGTATAGGCTATAGTGCATATTAATTGAAATTTAATTCACTATGGACATAAAGTTATTTAAAAAAAAAAACAGACAGATTAGAAAGTTTTAAACAAGATGATCAATGATAAAAAATATTTAAAAATTCTTCTTTACATAAAAGCCTACTTTTATGAACCATGCAAATAAGAATTCCTTTAGAGTCTCTTTTTTTCAAATAGTTAATTTTTTCCTGCCTTCAATTATAACATCTATCTCGCCTAACCAAAGGTCTTTTGCAAACAAAGTACAATAAAACTGTACTGGAATTGATATTCGCATTTCTCACTCTATTTTAAAAGAAGCAAAACTATAAAAATAGATTTTGTTTTATGACACTGTGGAGTAATTCTCTACTAGCACTGTATACTGTAATTCATTAGTCTATTTTCAAAGCTTTCTCTTTACAAGGAGCTTTTTCCATGAAATCACTTGTTTTATTTTGAAGTTCAGTAGTATCACTGAATTGTTGTAAGTTGCTGTTTTTGTTTTGGCCGAATCTATACCCGCATATCAAGAACTTATCTTAATGGTATACTAAATATGGAAAGTCATCCCAAACTTGATAACCATAGTTTCTGACAATTCACTCACTAGGTTTTTTTCTTGCTCATAAATTAAAAAATCAAAACAAATGTATACAATGTAACAATAACTGCACCACGAATTGACCTGCTCACATACAGCGAATATTCATGTAAAATTATAAATTTATCAATTTCCTAGTTAATTCAGCAATGATAATTATTATTCTCAATTAAAATAAACTAAAGAAATAACCTGTAAGCAAAGCTAGAGCACCCTTGTCAGGATGTTTATGCAGCATAGAAGAAGAATAGAGTTTATCCTTCAGAATATGATGCAAAGATTCGGTACCAGAGAGTGCTATGACATAAAACTTTTATGTACATTTTGGCCTACGTGTACATGTACATGTACATGTATGTCATAATCATGAAGCAATATAATGTTACTTAATATGGTCTTCATTTCACATGCTCCATGCCCCTACATCAGAATTTTATTATAGTCTAAAACCTAAAACAATTGTTGCAGTAGTTGTAGTAGTAGTAGTAGTAGTAGTAGTAGTAGTAGTAGTAGTAGTAGTAGTAGTAGTAGTACAGTGTAGTAGTAGCAGTAGTAGTAGTAGTAGTAGTATTAGTAGTAGTAGTAGTAGTAGCGTTAGTAGTAGTAGTAGTAGTAGTAGTAGTAGTAGTAGTAGTAGTAGTAGTAGTAGTAGTAGTAGTAGTAGTAGTTGCAGTTGCAGTTGCAGCAGCAGTTGCAGTTGCAGTGGTAGTGGTAGTGGTAGTTGCAGTGGTGATGGTGGTAGGTGGAAGTAGTAGTAGTAGTAGTAGTAGTAGTAGTACATGTAGTAGTAGTAGCAGTAGCAGTAGCAGTAGTAGTAGTAGTAGTAGTAGTAGTAGTAGTAGCAGTAGTAGTACATGTAGTAGCAGTAGTGGGGAAAGAAGGCAAATGATAGGTTGAAAGAGTAAGATGGAAAGCTGAGATGACAGCAGTTGAATAAAATGTCTACCAGGTATTTAAAAAACCATGAACCCATTGAAGAAGTCTGGGATAAATCAGGAATAAACCCACTCTAAAATGTGCTTTCAATGCATTTGCTCTTTAAAAAAACATTCAAAACAAATTACATGTATTAATTTTTGGTATGAAAAGCAGTTTAACTATATATCCATTCTGGCTTACACTGTTACAGTGAAAGAAAAATGAACTATGTTCAGTGAGGTAAAAGGACTCTAATTTTCAACATAAATAATAAGAATTGCACTTGTACCATGGAACAGTAATAAATAACCTAAAGAGAAGGTTGAGTTCTGGGAAGAGGTGAAAATAATTTGTGAGCTTTATCATTGTTATTATGCAAGTGTGGAAGAACATCAGAGAAAAATTGTTCCCCGAAAAGCATGGCTCTTAAAATGCCTTAATATTCTAAATATGACATGTAACTGCATAAAAATCGACAGATTTTTGTGCCACATGTTCGTAGTCCCATTTACATCTTTCTGTGTACAGTGCTTGTAACTTTACCAAGACTGGGCCAAATTTCTTATCATTTTGATGATTCCAGAACCTTGCAGTACACACCAATACTTATATGCTATATGATCAACATTTTCTGATCGATTCCACACCGTTTCTTTCACAATGCAATCGCATGACCAGAACTCAACTTTATCTTTAAAATCCTAGATTTAACCAGAATTACAAGGGCAATTTTAAAAGTATTCCAATTCCATAACATTGCCATAATCCACATAACCTTAATTCCTACCACCTTTTCAATGATGTCGCACATGCACTAACTCACCAAACAACCAGAATGAGCAATCACCAACATTAGTGTAAATGGCAGTCAAAAAGAAGAAGAAAAAAACGATGGTTTTTCAAAATGGTTTTGGGGCTGTGTAAACGGGCCTATTCACTGATAAAATAGTCTTGTTCATTTCCATGTCTCTGGTAGGACAGACAGACGACAGTAATACACCCTCTCATCCCCTCCCCGAATATAACAGTGGTCAATTATCAATAGCAGAAGATGGATGATAAACACGGTCTTCAGACATGTCTCCTTCAGGATTATCTGATCTTCTTTGAAGGGATTAGATACGCCTGGTTTGAGAGAAAAGTTTTCTTATTACTAATCAGGAAGTTTGAAGCTCTAAAGAATATCAACCTCGAGCAATCCACGGTCATCTTCACAATTAAACCTGTGTCTACTTGGTGTCAAGTCTTTCTTATCGCTTCAATGCTTCAGCTGAACTTTGGAACAAACTACCTTACATGTCAAAAATGTCAGACTGTCAACCAATTCAAAACTTGTCTTAAAGGTATTACAAAGTTTTGGTATGGGGTCATGAATTTGGTTCAAATGAAAACATTGGAAGCATATGCGATTTTGCAATATTCAATGATCGTTGTCGCGGTTGAAATCGAGTCTAAAGTGATGAAATTGTAAATAAAAACTCTTTATGTTGTATAGCGCCTCTCAAGACTGATATTACTTTAGATTTAAAACAATGTTTCTTGACTACAATCGACCGATTTGCTATTCCCGTTTGAAATTATATATCAGAACTGCATATTCTGAGATTTTCATGGTCGCAGCTACCATGGAATGGCCTTAGGCGCTATTTGAAATATTTGGAATTTATTTTGATTATTCAATTTGCTCAAAGCAGAAGTGTTTTAGGGCTAAATTTTTTAGTGCTTATAATACATTCACAGGGGCAGCCAAATATTTCAAAATTTAAAGAATTACTATCCATCCAATTTTAAATTTCCCAAAACTTTGCATTACCTTTAAAGGTATTACAAAGTGTTGGTAAAAATATTGAATTCCTCTGAAACTGTTTGATCTTATAAAAAGATGTTATAGGAATATTTTTAACCAATCTCCACTGCTGAAATACAGATATTTTTTTTAAAGTAAATTAAACAGTAATTAATAAATCAATTATTAGTTCCAAGCTGCCTGTATATAAAACAGCCCCTGGTGTTGTTTACTAGCGCCATCTACTGTCGTACATGGTCCTTGGTATAATCGATGTTGAAACTGTGTTACGTCTCGGCGCAAGCCTCGACACCGCGGTGACCTCGCTGAGCGGGAAGGGACTGTATTCGCATGGCTTATATCCATGGTACAGTGTGTGTCTGTGTAGTGTATGAATCAGATACACATCTCCGTTGCCGTTCAATATGCACAATGCATAGACCTACGTGATTAGTAGGTCCATGGTAAACCGTCTCAATCTAGTCTCAGCTTCGACTGATACAGCTCTTGGATCTATATACATGTATAATAGACAAGTTTCCAGTAGGCCTACGGGATACATGAACTCTTATTATTTGTTCAATTCTTATGTCTGAAATGTATTCAGGAAAGAATATCGGAAAGAAAGCAATATGAAAATGAATGACCACAAAATCGTTCAGATATAGGCCTACATGTAAGAAATACAAGAAATATGTCTATCTAGATAGTCTCCTCTCTTCTCTCTCTGTCTCTCTCTTTATTTCTCTCCCTCTCCCTCTCTCTTTCCTAAAACACGGTAGTTTGTTTGGCGCTAGTTCAGAATCATATCTAGACTTCGACCCCTAACTCCGGCGTGAAGATACCCTACTAAAACATACCAAAATCAACTAAATCTTCATCGATTGTTCAAATAATGGTCATGATTTAAAAGCCGTTATGTTTCTTACCTGTTTTTTGTCAATTTTCTTATCTTTTGAGGAGTATTTTTCTGAAAAATGAACACTTTAGTATACACTTTCTCACAGGTTTCACGGCAAACCGCTGCACAATACATGGTGGGTTGCGTGCGGTCGAGCGCCTGCGTGAAGTTATCTACCGTAATACTTAGGGTATCTCCACCCCGGAGTTACGGGTCGAAATTTGGATATGATTCTGAACTAGCGTCGTTTGTTTTTTCCTGTACCGTTTGGATTATAACCAATTATATTTCACCGCGTCTCTCTCTCGATCTCTCTCCGAAATATTATAGGCCCTTATTATCATTGTCATATATATCATCCTCATCTACATGCATAACCCAAACCCACAAAAATATGGTCACTTCACGAAAATGAGAATTTCTATCGTTTTTGTGATTATATCATTATCCTTGTCATATCATCAACATCTACATAACAGTAAAAACAAATATGATTCTTAATTTCACGGTAATGAGAACGTATATCGTTTTTGTGGTTATTATCCTTGTCATTATATCATCCAAATAAAATTCAAACATGGTTTATTTCTAATTCGATACCAGTGATTTACAAATGTTGCTGAAATGACATGTTTTTCCGGGATTTGACCACCGAAATACAATTCAAACGTGGTTTATTTCTAATTCGATACCAGTAATTTACAAATGTTGCTGAAATGACATGATTTTCCTGGATTTTTCGCACTTTTTTTAAACAATTTATACTTTTGTATGCGTAATTTGTTGGAAAATGACTCATTCCCAAATTTACAGACGGGCAAAAAAATATGCTTATTTAGAAGCATTCATGTCAGGACCTGCGGAACGGCGGTGCTGGGGTGGGGCTCGAACCCCTCACCTTTTGAAAAGAGTAATAGAAAGAAAGAAAGAATAGCGACCTGCCAGTGTCACAAATGAGATATCAAAATATGCATGCTCATCTGACCGTAATTTATTGCCTGAAACCCTGAGCTTCTTGGTGCTTCGCCCCTGGACCCCACACCTATTAGTAAACTGCCTGTGTCACAAATAAGGTATCACAATATGCTCATCTGACTGTAATTAAATGCCTAAAACCCATGAGATTCCGGGCTCTGCCCTGGACCCCATCAGGGGCCCTAAGGCCAGCCATCTAACCATAATTTCTTGCCTAGAGCCCCTGAGCTTATTGTGGCTCCGCCCCCTGGACTCCACGCCTATTAGTAAACTGCCTGTGTCACAAATAAGTTATCACAATATGCTCATCTGACCGTAATTAAATGCCTAAAACCTTGAGATTCGGGGCTCTGCCCTGGACCCCATCAGGGGCCCTAAGGCCAGCCCCTGGATGCTCATCTAACCGTGATTTCTGCCTAAAGCCCCTGAGTGGGGCTCCGCCCCTGACCCCACGCCTGTTAGTAACCTGCATGTGTCACAAATAAGTTATCACAGTATGCTCATCTGACCGTAATTAAATGCCTAAACCCCTGAGCTTCCGGTGGCTCGGCCCTGGATCCCATCAAGGGCGCTACGACCGGCCCCTGAATGCTCATCTGACCGCGTAATTTATTCCCTCAAACCCTGAGCTTCTGGGGTTCCGCCCCTGTACCCCAAGCCAATTAGTAACCTGCAGGTGTCACAAACTAATAAGGTATCAAAATATGCTCATCTGACCGTAATTGAATGCGTAAGACCCTGAGCTTCAGGCGCGTAGCCAGGACGGTGGGGCAGTCGCCACCCCCAAAAAAAGGCCAACAGAGAGAGAGAGAGAGAGAGAAGAGAAAAAATAAGAGGACGTAGGGGAAAAAGGAAAAGGAGTCGAGAACGGTACAACGAATCGTCTCCTTTCTAATAATTTAATGAAACGTCAAAGCTTGGGTGAAACTGAATTCAGACAAGGATTAAGAGTCGAGAACGGTACAACGAATTGTCTCTCTAATAATTTAATGAAACGTCAAGCTTTCGCGGGCCGCGGGGGAACTGAATCGAGAACGGTACAACGAATCGTCTTCTTTCTCTAATAATTTAATGAAACGTCAAAGCTTCCCGCTTCGCGCGGGAGGAAAATTTAATTCAGACAAGGATTAAGAGTCGAGAACGGTACAACGGATCGTCTTCTTTCTCTAATAATTTAATGAAACGTCAAAGCTTGGGTGAAACTGAATTCAGACCAGGATTTAGAGTCTAGAACGGTACAACGAATCGTTCTCTCTCTAATAATTTAATGAAACGTCAAAGCTTCCTTCGCGGGGAACTGAATCGAGAACGGTACAACGATCGTCCTTTCTCTAATAATTTAATAAAAGTCAGCTTCCGCGCTTCGCGCGGGAGGGGTAAAATTTAATTCAGACAAGGATTAAGAGTCGAGAACGGTACAACGGATCGTCTTCTTTCTCTAATAATTTAATGAAACGTCAAAGCTTCCGGGGCAGAGGCGGCCCCGGGGCAGGGGGCACAGTGCCTCCCACTTTTTAAGAACCCCAAAAGTGCCCTTTTACATAGAAATGTCCCTTTAACTTTGTAAAGTGCCCCTTTACATAGGAAAAGTGCCCTTTACTTTGACAAGTGCCCCTATTAATTTTAAAGTGCCCCTTCCCTTTCCACCTCTGATAAGTGCCCCTTTATGTTGACACTTACCCCTTTTCCTTCAACAAGTTCCCATTTTCCTTTGCAATATTCTCATAAGTGCCCTTTTAATCTCTAGTAAGTGCCCTTTTCAGGTACGAAGCGCCTTTTTCACTTTTGATAAGCGCCTCTTCACCTCTGATAACTGTCCTATTCAAATCTGAGAGGTGCCCTTTGCTTTGACAGGTGCCCCTTTCCTTTGTAAGAAGTGCCCTTCCTCTTTTAATAACTACCCTTTTTAACTCGGATAAACGCATCTTATCTTTTCACATGTGCCCCCTTTCCTTTCTAATAAGTGCCTCTTTTCCTTATGATAAGTGCCCCAAAAAAGAGCCCCTTCTCATAAATGCCCTTTTTACCTATGAAAATAGTTCCTTTTCATTCTCATAATAAGTGCCCTTTTTCATCTCTTGTAAATGACCCTATTCAATTCTGAGAGATACTGTTTTACTTTGACAAGTGCACCTTCCTCCTGATAAGTGCTCTTTTCATCTCTAATAAATGCCACTTTTATTTTGACACGTCCCCTTTTCCTTCCTAATAAAAGCTCTTTTCCTTCTTATAAGTGCCTTCCCCTTCTCATGATTACCTCTTTTCATCTCTGATAAGTGCCTCGTTTATTTTAGCATGTGCCTCTTTTTCTTTTTAATAAGAGCCACTTCCCTCTTCTAATAAAAGCCCCCCTTTCACCTCTGATAAATGCACCTATTAAAATCTGATCGGTGCCCTTTTTTCAACAAATGCACATTTCCCTTTATTATTAGCGCCCATTTTCATTCTCATAAGTGCCTCTTTTCATATATGGTCAGTGCCCCTTTTCAGATGCGATAAGTGCTATTTTCACCTCTGATGATTACCAGTTTAACAATGATACGTGCCCCTTTTCTTTCTAATAAGGAACCTATCCCTTTTTCATAAATGCCCCTTTTCACTTATAAAAGCCCCTATCAAAATCTGATGGGTGCCTCTTTCCGTCGACAAATGCCCATTTTCCATTCTCATAAGTGCCTCTTTGTTTAGGTGTAAGAAGTGCTCCATTTTCACCTCTGGTAATTAGCCTTTGTACTTTGACACGTGCTGCTTTTCTTTTCTAATCCCTTTTATCCCTTTGGTAAGTGTCCCCTTTTCCTCTCATTATTAAACGTGCCCCTAATTTCCAGCGACTAAGAGCAATTTTCAAACTCGCCAACGCTGCCGCATCATAGATGTTATAATTATGTTACTTATCAAAGGCCTTTTCAGTCTTCGGTTATGAGAATGTGTTTATAATCCCATCAGGATTGGGGTTCTTTAAAATTTTCCTCGCTCGCTTTGCTCGCTCGCAAGTGAATTTTCAGACCATAGCATCCAACTGCAAAGTATGATGCTTAACCAATATCTTATATGATGTATAAAGAGAAACAAATATTAAAATCACCCCTGATAATGTAATCACAATATAGGGTATATACCAATGTTTAAAACTTGTATCCCGCTTGAGATTTCCTTTGAAGGTGCCCTTTTTCCAGAAAGTGCCCTTTTTGTTGGTGCCCTCCACTTTGGAAGTCGCCCACGCCTCTGTCCGGGAAAGTGAATC